>CM053172.1:47911786-48090694 GCA_012977825.3 Pteromalus puparum
CCCCCAGCGACGGAGACGGCAGTGCCGTTGGCCAGGGCCCTCGGCAGGTCCTGGTCGTGCTGCAGGTGCAGCTGTGGGTAGTGCAGGTGCAGCGTGGTGGCACCGGCCGGCGCCCCGTTGGCCGCCTTGGCCACATAGTTGACCGGTATCAGTCCAGCGGTGCTGGCCCCGTTGTTCCTGACCGAGGGAGGCGAGGGCGTGGGTGGCGAGGGCGGAGGTGGCGGGTACTCGACCACCTGCACCCGGTCAGCCTCGCTCTCGTAGATGATCTCCTTGTCGTGGGTATACATGACGGTCTTCTGGCCGTCGTTGTAGATGAGGTCGATCATCTTGTGCTCGCCGACGCCGGGCTCGGGGCTGACTCGGCCGTCCTCGGGGTCGGTCTGCTGCTGGGGCTCGTCGGCCTCGGCCGCCTGCTGCTGCTGCTGCTGCTGCTGCTGCAAGCTCGACTGATGATGGTGATTGCTGGTGGCGTGCTGCAGGTGGTGACTGTACTTGGGATGATGATGATGATGGTGATGATGGTGGTGATGGTACTTGGGGTGCAGGGCCACGTGGTGAGGCTCGTGCAGCTCGAGCACGCTCACCGGCTGCATCGTCGCGAGCAGCACCTGCTCGCTCGGGTCCGACTGCGTGGGATTGCTCAGCGAGGAGGAGGCCGGCGACACGGGACCCTCCTGGACCTATACACACGCCCGCACGGAGCAACACAATGAGAGCAATGACACACACCGTCAGCCACTTTTTTTACTTCACATCCTGCATCGTCGTCGACTCGAGTGGGGGATAATGGCCTCGTGCGTAACGTCTGTTTGGGTACTGTCGAGAGTGTAACGTCCTGTTTGTTTTGAATCGCGGGTAATATTTTCGAAAATCTTCATACCAATCATACCGATCTCACTTTCACTACCTACACTCGATATCACTCGATATTTACGCAGCAGCTCGATAAACAGGTAAAAATTTTCTCACACACGCGTATATCGACGCTAATGCATCAATTTAGCCGACAGTCACTGTAATAACAATGACGCGAGCGAGTTCCGAGCAAATACAACAACGAAACATTCCTCCTAGTCACTTTCGACTCGGCCTGTACAGCGCGCGGCTAAAACATCCCGGCGGCTGCATCAGCAGGCCTGTCGAGGATGGAAAAAGGGGGTGATGAGAGACTACACGTAGCTCGGACGGAGAGAAGCGCGGCAAGAAAGAGCCTCGGACTACAGACTCGGCGGCAGAAAAAGAAGGCAGGAGAGCTGCGCTCGTAGTATGTGTGTGCGCGTTGGCCTACACTGCTCGAGGTCCGATTATACAATGGCCCTAACTCTCGGATACACCTATACGCTCTCATCTTCCTCCTCTCCCTCTCTCACGGGGGACGGGGGATGTCCACAAAAAACGCGCGAGCGAGCGAGCGAGCGGTTGTTAGAACGCGCACGAAAATGGCCCCACCGGAGGGAGCTGCGCAGTCCGTCTCGCTGGCTTTTTTTCTTCCTCCTTTTCCTTTTTAATCTGCTCCTTTGCTCTTTTTCGGCTTCCTCGGGCCACCTTACGTACGTGCGCTCGCGCGTCGGGAATTTTTCAGGCTCGTTTTTCATTCACGCGCCTTTATAGAGCTCGTTATTAAGCGGAATCCGTCTCTCTCTCTCTCTCTCTCTCTCTCTCTCTCCGAGCTCTTCTTGTGTATTGGGTTGCGCGGGGGGCAATTAACGCGATTCTTTTTACATGCGAGAGCGAGCAAGTTATTCGATATTCACGGGAATATGAGGGACGCGGACGTTTGTTATTTCCGGAGCTGGGAGACTACTCGACGCCGGGTTAACGAACATTACGCTTACTTAATCCAGTACGATGATCACCGATACACATTGCGGAGTAAACAAACAATAATGCCTCCGTTGCCTTGAGAACACACTCTTCTATGATCTCGCGCACCTGCGTCACGTCTATATTTGAAAAAAAGTGACACGCATATACACTGTGCGCTATATGGTTTCGTGTACCGCTTCGAGACTTGGTTGCGCGCGGGAATTAATAATCAACGTTTATCGAATATGAAATACGTTTTCACGATTATACTCTCGAGCTCGCGGTGAAAACATAATATCTCCGAGTGATGTGTATGTCTAATGATTTCCAACGACCGAAACGAATGAATAGAGACGGACGTTCGGTATTATTAAAGTTATCAAGCTAAACGCGTCTGGAGCGAGAGAGATTTCCACGCGTTGAAAAACAAGCAGTATTATCAAACGAATATTTTCCTTCCTCTCGATGATGCGCGCGCGAGCCGCTAAATTAAGTCTTCAATCAAAACTATCCTTCGCGTTCACGCGATCGCCCGTAAATAAACAATTATACAAGCGCAAAAGCGCGATAAAAGGAATCATCATCTCGTACAGAGCTTCTAAGTATCGACTTCGCTTCGTCATCGACTCTTCTGCATATGTGCGTGTAAGTATATGCACGCGCGCAGGTGAAAACGAAAAAAAGCGAGAAAAACGACGAGGCGGCGGTTTATACAACGGCGCGAGTGATGCGGGATTTTCGAATGGCATTAGAACACAGAGTCTCGCATTAAAACGTCCGCGAACTCTCTCTCTCTCTCTCTCCCTCTCGCGCGCAAGCGAGATCATAATAATTAATCGTGCATGCGTTAGACGTGTATAGACGTATATACGTATACACTCGCATGTCCGTGTCTCGAGCTAGCGGAGAAGAACACAAGACGCGCCATCGGAGTGATGCTGTGGAACCACACGCGGGAGAGTCCGAGATTAGACGGGAGATAAGCGCGAGCGCGCATCCTCGCTTCTTTTCTCCACCTCATTTTTTCCTTTCCGTTTGGCGTCTCGTCGTATACGACGTTCCTTCTTTTTTTTACACTCCGTCGAGCTGCTTCTCTTATTACCTTTAGCATTTTGCGCGGCGTTAGAGGGACACACATATTGCGCCTGTGACACGGCGCTGAAACTTTGGCGATCGCTTAATTTTAATGTTCCCGAGAGCTACTCGGATGCTCGCAGAGAATTTTAATTAACGAGAGAGAGAGAGAGAGAGAGAGAGAGAGATAGAAGGATAAAGTTATAGCTTTTAAGTATACTTTATTGCCTGAGGTTATCATTATGAAGTTTATGGTTTTAATTTATGAGTAGGCTCCTAGAGAGAGACAGAGAGAGACGCTGATTATTTTTTCCGATAAATTTCGTTACGGCTTTGTTGGTTTTGTAAATGAGACATTATATCGCGACTTGAAATACACATCCTGTGCACGTTTGTCTGTTTTATTTTGACGCGGGAAATTTATTAACTGACGAGAGATTGAACTTCCTAGATATGTATACCTACCCTTAATATTAATTGAGCGAGCGATTATATCGAAATCTCGAAACAAGCGAGAAAGAGGATATCTCGATTCGAAGTGAATCTCGAAGTTGGTTCAATCGAATCACGAGCGTAAAGTTAGCGTTCATCGCAAAAATAAATAAACAAACACTAGGTAATATCTCAAGGGGGGATTCAAGGGGTCCACCAGGCCTAGAAAGTTGTTTTTTTTTCGCAAGGAATCGAATGCCGGTGCTTAGAACTGGCTCCCGCTATCGGTTCGGCTGCGGCGAAGGATTTTCCGAAAATCAAAATTTTCGGATATTCGAAATTGGGCTGTATGGACCCCTTTGGGCTAGGGAATGCATACCAAGCCTAGAAAGTTGTGTTTTTTGGAGCATCTTGGTATAATCATCTAATTCAAATCCCTCTCCCAAAAAAATAAAAGTATATAACGAAATATTGTGACATCTTTGCATTGATCTTTCAAAAAGTGTGAAACTTAACTACCAAGACAGTCTCTATAATTTATTAATTCAAAATCTAAAATATTCATGAGGAGACCCATAACAATCGAATAAAAAAAAAAAAAAAATGTGCGCACTCTGTCGATTCTAGTACCCATACAAAAATGATGAGAGCAGTTGTATTGACGCGCATTTCGTAATCAACTTACGGGGGAAAAAAGTCTTGGCTCAACCCCGAGTCGATAACTCTTTCGTGGCCGTCTAATCTCATCCCGCATGCAGATAGCGCGTGCACGAGCTTATACATAATTCCGCGCTAAAGTCTTTCGAACCCGCGCGAGCAGCTCCTCTCGATTGCCCTTCGCATTCTCGATCGTTCTGATTATTAATCATCCCACCCTCCTTCTCTCTCCTACTCGCAATTAAGAACCGCCGCCGAGTTGCTCTTTTGATCCCCGACGACGACGACGACGACGACGACACAGACTCGAGGAGAAGAAAAAGAGAGACGAGGAGCCGTGTTGCGCGTCTCTGACATAACGGCGCATATAGGTGCAGCAGCAGTAACAAGAAAAAGAATCTAATGGTCGCGGTTATACGGGAGGGAAAATTAGAGGCGGAGAGACGGATAGATTTCGAGGCGGTGCACTCGATCTGTTTAAGGGCAAACGCGCGACTTGGCTCCCGCGCGTATAATGGCGGTTAATTGGTCCAGCAGAGAGACGACGACGAGAGAGCGTTTTGTACGTGTCGCGTATATACCTATGCGCGAGGGAATCGGTTCCTCGAACGGCTTTCTTTCTGCGTTTCCGGATAAAAATGCGCGCGTGTGAGAAATACGGCTATTTGCGCCGCGTGTGTGTCTATAGAGAGGCGATTTTGCGCCTCTCTCGCTAATGGTGTCTCCATCAGTAACGCTGCGATGGAAAAATATATCGCGGCGGGCTCTGCGCAGCATCGAGAGCTGTTTCGGGGAATCGTTACCGCCAACGAACCCGAGACTCGGGAATAATTCAGCGGCTGCGGCTAATAATTCACGAGCTGTCGGAGGAAAAATTTACGAGACGCGAAATTGCCGAATTACAAAACGATAATGCGCACGGTGCGCAGTGTACACGTATACACAGGTACTTATAAGCAGTGTGCAGCTGTGTGTCTCTGGCATCTTCAATTTTTTGCCATCGCGGCTCTGTACTTTTTTTGCGCCGGCGAGTGTGAGGTAACACGCACACATACACGGAGAGCGGAGAGTTCGCGGCTGACCTATTATAAAGCGCAAAAAGAAAAGAAAGACACGGCCGGACCGATGAAACTATTCACAGACACATACACACGTAACCGCGGCGTGATTCGCATTTCGTAAGAGTGCGGCGCGTTTAAGTGGAAATTATTACATATTTACGGTTATTAAGTGCCATTACTATAACATCGCAGCCGCTGCCGCACGAATTCAGCCCCTCTCTAGCGCCTACGACTAAACGCGCGTAACACGCCAGTTACGTCTATATACGCGCGAGATGCCATGGATTACGCGATACAGTTTTCGATTTCTCGCGAGTCACGTAAATATTTTCGTTATTATTATATGATATTCAAATCTATTCGCGGCAGGAGTCGAAAAAGCACGCTCCAATCAAAACATCCAATCGAGAGCAACAACAGGCTTCTCTCGCAGCAAAAAACAAACCGTGAATCACGATACTCAATACATCTAGCGGACAAAAACGTACGATAGATCGCTCTCGCGCACACTACTCACGGACAATAATCGCGTGCGCGCCGACTAGATCCCACCCGAACAAAAACTCGCGGCGAAAAAAAAGCCCATACATATACGCGAGACAAAAAAGCTCGATATCCGCCTGATGCACGAGGTGTGTATTATAGTGTACAGCTCGAACGACGAATAACCACCGCGTGGGCGTCTCTCTCTCTCTCTCTCTCTCTCTCTCTCTCTCTCTCTCTCTCTCTCTCGCGAACGTGCGCGTCCTTTTCTCTCGGTCTTGCCTCGACCTTTCGCCCCTCTCGCGATCGTACCTGCCTTTCTCCGCTCGCGAAAAGGGCGCGCGCGCACTTTATAAATAAGCGTTCATCCGGCTGTATAACACGGCCGAGAGCCGCAGCAGGCGCGAGAAATCCGAAGAGTCATCTCCCCGAGCGCGATGCTCTCGTCCTCGCCTCACGTCTCGAGTTTCGAGGGAGAGAGAGAGAGAGAGAGAGAGAGAGAGCCTCGCGGGGCAATTTAGCGTTCGGCGGGGGCCTCCCGTGAAAGGGCCTTTTTATAAGCCGTGTATACAGGTATAGGCCGAGGTACACATAAAATTCGAAGCGCCCGCTCGCTCGGTGTATTCGAGGGACGAGGATTTTCGAGGGTTTACTGCTTGATTAGGAGGTTTGCTGATTAAAATTACACGCGTGTTTTATGATTTTACCGTGATTATATCCCGGAATTCGAAGGAAAAAACGAATTCTACCGACTATACTACGAGCAATCGATTCTATAAAATCAGAGACTGTATAACAGGCCACTAGAAGCAGAGACTTAACTCTCTCGGCGGCTTTATCGCCGGCGTAGCAACATGGAGTCCGCGCACGAGACATTTCGCAAGAATGGCGCTCTCTCGCTACGCGCCATTCCGTCTCGGACTGGCGCCCGCGCGCCTCGCTCTCCCAGTGCCGTACCCACTTTTGACTGTTATATACGCGCGAAAATCTCTATACTCACCGAAAGGCGGATCAAGGACGGATTTTTCGCTTTTTTCGACTCGAGCCCGCGACGAGACGGATGCGGTCTGATTTAATAAGGCGTTAGATCGTAAACAAACCGATTGAAAAACCGCTGGCTTCATGAATACTCATTAGAGGCTTGGCTGAAACGCCGTCGTCTGCTTTTATTGTCATTTCGACGCTGGTTCATTAATATAAGCGCGCGACAGGACTGACAGGAGGCTGTTGTACGAATTATAATGAGAGCCGACCCGGCGCGGCGCGCGTTCATTTGAATAAACATCATCGGCGCGCGATATTGTTTCCGAGCCAGCGAATCTCTTCGGGGCTGTGTATTAATTAACGCGCGAGACATTTTTAAAATTTTCCTCGCGCGCAAACACCGAAACCTTCAAGTTCCCGCTGAGAAATCACTGTAAATTGCTCGGAGACGCAAATGAATGAAGTCGTCGTCGTCGTCGAGATCCGAGTACACATCGCGGTCCTCTCTCTCGACAATAAAACGCTCGTCGCGTGTGCGCTCGCCGCCAACGTAAACAATGAAAAGCCCGTACGGTACATACACGCAGACTACAGCATCGCACGAAGAGCCTCTCGTGGATCTCGGAATGTGTATCCACGGGACGTAAAAGCGAGGAGGCTCGTAAATAAGGCGCGACTCGATATCTTCCCTCTCCGGAATTTAATTGCCTTATTTACGAGCGAGAGGTCCTGCGCGTCTACGACTACTATACGCTATATAGTATAATGTGCCTCGCCTCTCTCTCTCTCTCTCTCTCGCTTGCTCGCGGATTTATCGGTCGCGCGCATCTGTAATGCGCTCCACGCAACTAAATCATTTTTAACGACAGCTGCCGGCCGAAAAACGCCCGAGAGTATGCATTACACTTTATAGCGCCCGGGCTTTTCTTTGGTCGATCCCCTGCGGTCGCGCGCGCGGCCAGGCAGGTATATTCGTTATGTGTGCGACGCGACGGGCGGTGCCCCTGAAAAACCGAGTCGAGCCTGCTATATAGCCTGGAAAATCTCGACTCGAGCGCCTGATGCTTTCCGGCGATGGATACGGCTTTATATTTGTGTGTGTTGTGAGCTGCTGCGGAGAGAGAGAGAGAGAGAGAGAGAGAGAGAGAGAGAGAGAGAGAGAAATGTATACGACCTATTGACACGGAGCTGTGCCATTGTTCGCGCGATTCGACTCGTGATGCATATCCAGTGCGGGAGAATTGCGCGAGAGAGCAGGTGTCGGGTCGGGGATAATTTGTACTGTGTCCGGCAGTTTTTCTCCTATTTCTTCCCACTCTCGAGACAGGTATACGTATATACGTTTGTTACTGCTGCTGTATCGGTTCGCGCTAATCGCTTAAAAATGTTAATGAAACGTCGCTTTGATATAGTAAAGCGTCTTATTAACGACGTCGGCTTAAGGATTTAACGATTAACTCGCGCCGTGATGCCTCTTTGGGTTTCTCTTTCTTCTTCTTCTTCTTCACTCAGTCGTGTGTGTGTGTGTGTGTGTGTGTGTGTGTGTGTGTGTGTCGCGTTACGGGATGAATAAATTTCTCGTCGCCGGGCTGTCGTTATTCTTCAAAATTCCGAAAAAAGTGTTATCAAACGAAGCAGAATCTCTATCCGGGATGTATATACAAATGATGAAATATTTTTATTGACTCGAGGAGAAGAATTTACTTTCCGGCTATTTCTCGCTCGCCCCACAGAAGTCCAGACGCATTATTTTTCGGCGTAGTGCGATAA
Organism: Pteromalus puparum; assembly: GCA_012977825.3. NCBI lineage: Eukaryota > Metazoa > Arthropoda > Insecta > Hymenoptera > Pteromalidae > Pteromalus > Pteromalus puparum. The sequence goes on from CM053172.1 coordinate 47,920,057, forward strand.
TTCATCGACAGCTCGGCTGTGAGTGCGTGTTTATATATAAAGTCAGGGCCGCATTCACAGAAGCATAATTCATCCGGAGAACTTCAAAATTGCGAACGTTTTTGCCGATTTACGTCCAAATATATCTGTCGGGAAACTAAACGACCTTACACACTGACGGAACGCCGAGAGTGAGAGAGAGAGAGAGAGAGAGGGAGAGACTCGTCGGATAATTTCCATCTGCAGCGAGAGCCGCGCGCGCGTCATTACGCCAGAGCGAAAATGAGGCCTTGCACTTTCGCACACGCGAATCTCCGGCAAAGTTGCAAAAAAAAAAAAAAAAATGAACGGCCAGCTAATTAAGGGGGAGGACAATGTGAGATGTGTGTGCGAGTGCGTATATGTATGTGCGTGTATTGCAGTCGACGTATGTGTATGAGTCACGAAAGTGCGAATAATGAATATTGCATGCAAGTGTTTATACTGACCGGTGAGAGAGTTTCCTGCATGTGAAGAGCGGCTCCGTTGTCAGATTCGGTGCAAGTTGACATTCTGTCTTGGCTCTCGATTCGGGCAAATTATCCTCTCGCAGGTACGTATACGCAGGCGACAGTAGAGAAGATCGATGAGTAAAAAAAGATCCAACAAAAACAAAATAATATAAACTAGGCACACTCGTTGCTGCTGCTGATCCTCGCTATCACAGTAGGCTGCTGCTCGAGATTTCTGTATGGCACAATTACGGAAGCGTCGAATGAGGTTAGGACCTGAAAGAGAATGAGATACTCGTGTTGTATAATATAATACACTTGAACGCGAGAAACAGAAAGTAAGAGCATCGATAGAGTACATAGCAAAACCCATAAGCGGAAAGGACGACTCACGGAGAGTGAGCGAAATCGCTCGTACGGTCGTTTACCCACCGCGTGTACATATACACGTAAACGCAACTCGTAAACTCGTATCCATCAGTGTATACAAGCCAAGCTCGCGCGCCTAAAACTCTTTTACAGTGTAATAACATCTGGAGGCTCGCTCGCTCGCTTCGCAGGTTTCGGGGCCAGGGTCACTGCAGCGCGTGTATGTTGTGGGAAGAGACGAGGAAGCGAGAATCTCGTCGGGGATCAGCTGGTCCACAGACCAGTGTTACTGGTCCTGGCGCTTCGAGGGAGCCGGGAGAATCGTCATCGCGGCTGGCGAGCGCGCGCGCGCGCGAAACTGGAATTCACCGGCGCCGCTATGCGTATGTATATATGTATACCAGCCACTATACACACCGCTTGCAGACACGCGGCGTGACGGATAGACAGGTGTAATAATAGACGCGCGCGCGCGCGCAGTCGATGATCGAGAGTAGTGAGCGGCTCTTTTTTCCTGTTTCCGTACGCGTGTGTAGCTATATACCTACGGCCATCCATCTCACCGGGAGAGCTCGTCAATCGCTGCAGCAGCGACGCGACGATCCTTCGAGAAATGGCTCCGTAAACACCGCCAAGTGCGCGGTTATTAATTTTTTCTCTCTCTCTCTCTCTCTCTCTCTCTCTCTCACTTCTCGTCGTCGACGACGTTGTTTTGTCGAAGAGGTGCCGTATGCTCTTCGGAGCTTTTTTCCTCTCCCGGTAGGTAAGTAGTCGGACATTCGTCTTGCGCGATTTAGTGCTTTTAAAGGAGGCACTTTCTCCGCCGAGGATTGTTCTAAGTGCGTAATTGTTTTCTCAGAGGAAATACGCGAGCGTCGTTTATTTTGCGGTCGAAGCTTGCGGCGCGTAAATTCAATTGGACAAATAGTTTCCGAGTGCCATCGGCCGCTGATGAGTTGAGAGAGAGAGAGAGAGAGTTGAGTTGAGTTGAGTTTATTAATTTTCACCTTGGGGTAGAACCCCATCTGGTGCGTTTGCAGAATTAATTACAGAGAGAGAGAGAGAGAGAGAGAGAGAGAGAGAGAGAGAGAAAGCGAAAAGCTGGGAATTTTTTTCTCTCCCTGCTCCCAGAGGCTTTCGGAGTTATGGGTTTGTAACGGGAATGCAAATCGATGCCGCGCTCGCGCGCACGCGAATATTAATGAGCGTGCCAAAAAGAATTAGGATTGTGTCATGGAATTCCGTGTAAATTTTTTTTTTACAGGAGAAAAAAATCGAGACGAGAGTGATTTAAGTAGCAGCGATTTGTAATATAATTGATCGATGTTTCCCGTCTGAATTCGAAAAAATCGAAGCGCCTCGTTTTCACCGCAGACGTTCATATACGAAGAGGAGCGTGAAAAAAGCCGCGCGGTACCAACAGGTGTCCGAAACCGGGATCGCGGGACCAGGCCAGCAGCAAAACCGGCAGACAGGAAGCCGGACGCTAGGATGATCCGCCTCTGCATCGAACGCGGAAGAAGAAGCAGAAGGACGAGAAGAAGAAGGAGAAGAGAGGCACAGAAGCGGAAGATCTTGTTTCGTCGTCTCGCGCTCTTTTCCCTCTCTCCCTCGCTCGACGCAGCAGTCAGCACTGCACACTGTGTGTGTGTGTTGTTGTTCTCCGTTGAACTATGTGGCCACGCGAGATGAGCACTGTATACAGAACCGCGTGGTGCAAAGCCGGTAAGCGGAGAGGCCGGCGCGGGAGCAGGTTCGGCCGGTCTAACCTGATTCTCCAAAGGGCAAACCTGGCTGCGGAGCCGCCGCCGCTCGTTCGAGCCGATCAGATTGGGGCAACCGGGCTTCTACTCTCCGTTTTGTTGTTGCCCGCACGCCCTCGCGCCAGCGAGTTATTTCGCCGTGTGGCGATTCCGCGATTATTCCTTTCGTTGCTCGAAAAAGTGTGAAAAGAAGAAGCTTGTGAAGTTCTAGACTAAGTATACAGGCGAGAAGGGACCGTTTAATAAGCAGTGGTGTGTGCGCGAGCGGAGCACAATACGCCGGGGAAAAACTATACGACTTGGCGCGTGCACAAAAGAAGGGAAAAAAGGCCTTTTACTTTCCGTGAGAGGTGATAAAAGATGGCAGTGGCGGCATGAGGCAAAGAGTTGTACACGCGGCTTTTTACGCGGGAAAACAATAAAAGCGAGCCGGCGCTCGAGGCGTTAAAATTGCGCGTTCCGTCGCTTTTCTCGCGAGATCGGTATATACCTGTCGCGCTCGCGCAATTCAGTCGTCCTTTTCTCTCTATACGCTACCGCGAATACACGCACGTATATATACACGGAGAAAGAGAGATCGTCGTCGTCGGCAGCAGCAGCAGCTAGCAGCGGAGAAAAAGAAGTGCCGGGGACGGATTCCGCGAAGAGAGCCGAGATCGCGCGGCAGCATCGCCAAGTTCGGAAAATCGGCGAGCATTTTTCGAGAGCGATCGTTATCGGGCTGGATATCCCGCATTGGAGTCTCGCTCGCTCTCGAGAGAGATCGTTATTAAACATTCGCGCAGCGAAAGGAGGAACTCCGTAGCGGCGCCGCGGAGCAGCGTTACCTTGAGAAACCACAAAAAAGAAGAGATCGAGAAGCAGCGAGGCTACGAGGCTGTGAGCGAGCGAGAGAGAAAGAAAGACGCGGAAAAAGCCAGAGCTAAGTATATACAGAGAGAGAGAGAGAGAGAGAGAGAGAGAGAGAGAGAGAGAGAGAGAGAGAGAGAGAGAGAGAGGAGTGAAGAGAAAAATCAAGACGTGCGTGTGTACTTACTTTGCAGAGGTTCATATCTCGGAAGCTTCGAGACGTCGGCTGGGAAGGAGACAAGTGTGAGTGTATGTGTGGAGACGGCTTGTAATATGGCGTGCGCTCTGGTGTCCTCGAGGAAGGCCGCGCTTGGACTTTGGTGTTGCTTGACTACAAACTACTGGGCGTCCCTCCTCGGCTGCCGGTTCACATCTCCGCTGCCGGGGCGCTCCTTGCCGATGCTGCTCGCACTGCTCCTTGCTCGACGACCGGACACAGGGACGAAGCCGTCGTCGCCGGCAGTCGCGACATCCCAGGCCCAGAGCCGATCTACGATTTCGCACGCACAGACAACAACAACACACAACCGGTTGGTCCACGTCAGTTCAGCGGCACTCGGGGAGTATATACGGTTGCGATCCTATGCGGGAAAACACTGTCACTTTTCACCTCCTCGCGGTCCAGCGCAGAGTCTCTCCTTCGGCTGGGCTGCGGTCCAGGAGACGTGCCTCTACGTGTGCTTGTTTGTCCGGAGTTATCCTGGAGAGGAGGCGTTCACGAGATGCTCCACGTACGACGCGTCGCAGCGCTCTCTCTCTCTTTCTCGTCTTGTATGCCGTGGCCAGCAGCGTAGCAGCAGCCACAGCAGCAGCAGCGGCTCACGCAGAGATGCACACGCACACACGCACACGCTCGAAGCCACAGGTAGTGCGAGAGAGCGAGCGAGCGAGCGAGAGAGAGAGAGATAAAGAAGAGGAGGAGGAGAGAGAGCAGGCGAGTCTGTCTCTCGCACACGCGCGCGCGCACACACAGTTATACAGACACGGACGGAGTGAGCGGTTGCGGCGGCGGCTCGCGCTGTGGTCCAGACGCGCGCGGTATATTCGGAGCCGAGGCGAACGTTGCTGCCGGTGCGCCGCTGTCCAGGCTCGCTCACCTACGCGCGCCGACGCACACACATACGCGAGCGCGAACGGAAGAGCGAGAGAGAGAGAGAGAGAGAGAGATCGGCAACATGGCCGCCGCCACCGCCGCCTCCCAGCATCCGAGAGCGAGAGAGAGAGAGAGGAGCCCCTCTCCTGCCCCTCTCGCGCAGCTACCTGGGACGTGCACGTGTAGCGCCGTCTCGCTCCGGCGCGCCTCGAGGAAGCCAACGAGGGAGAGAAAGAGAGATACCTATCGTCCTTACAGCTTCCCTCTCTGTCCTGCTGCAGGGGGGAGCCTCCCTCGCCTCTCTCACTCTCACTCTCGAGAGAAATCCCTACCTGTGCAGCGCCGCCGTCGCCGCCGCCGCCGCACCTTACGTGTACGTGTACGTGTGCGTGTGCGTGTGTGTGTGTGTGTCCGCGAGTGTATATCTGCTACGTCAGCTTCTCGCCGTCTCTCTCGGGCTCTTGGTCCACGACATGGCTCGGTCTCGCTTCGACGGCCGGCGTATAATCTCCTCTCGCCGCCGCTGCTGGACCCTCGCGACTCCCACCGCCCCGCGTTCTCCATCTTGCTCTCTCGCTCTCGGCGACACGCAGCTATATACTTATACGTGTGCCCAAGCGAGACGCAGCATCCGAGAGAGATAAGGACGCGACGATGTCGACGCTGCCGCCGCGCGGCTCTTCGTCTTCTACTACTTACGTCGCAGGCGCGCTCGCCCGCGTTACGTAAAGGCCGCCGCGCGATTGTGTGTACAGCGCTGGCTAGAGCACATACACACACACACATGCCTCTCGTGGATCGGGTATCTCGAGACTGCGGGAGATGATGAGATTGGAAAAAAATCGGTAGTTTTCGATCGCGAAGCCCCGTAACGCGATCGATCATCGTTTCGCCGTCCTCGATATAATAACATGGCTTGTGAGGAAGACGACTCGAAAATGGGAGCTTTCACTTAAAACGAAAACTACTACCTACGCCGGCGCGTGTGTAGGCATAGCACGAGATCGATCCGCTGTTATTATGAATCGCTCGCTAATTCGCGTATCATGCGCAGCTCTCTCGCGAAGAGAGGGAGAGTCGATGGTTTCGCCTCTCCTTATTGCCAAGGTAAACATACAATCTCTCGCGCTTATCATGCGTGTGTGTGTGTGTAAGTGTGCAAGGGGTTCGCGACGTGTGTTTTCGTATACTTTCAAAACTTTTCCGAGGCTGCACAGCTGCATAGAGATCGGCTGAATGCTGCTCGTTAAACAGTTATCAATCCCCGTCGCGGATTAGGTTGTAAAGCCCGAGAAGTTTCGGAGGACTCCGGTGTGTATTTTAAAGTTGGCAAAATCGAAGAATCGGCCGAAAATTAACGGGTCCATTCACCCGCCTAAAGTCGTACGTCACGAACGGTAAACAATGCCGTGCTGCAGCCATCAATAACGGCATTTCGACTCGAATACGAGCCATTAAATACTTCATCAATATTTTACCGACTCTCCCCACCACCCGAGCTCTCTCTCTCTCTCTCTCTCTCTCTCTCTCTCTCTCTCTCACGCACCTCGCACGCCTCTGCGTGGAGTACCTGCGCGCCGTTTGTTAGGGCTCTCGCTAATCGGCTCAGCATTGACGCACGCCTGAATGGCCATTGATCGGCAAAAGTCAGTTTCCATCTCGCTCTGAGACGCGCACACAATAGGCCGCGCGCCGCACGTGCACCGGCGCATTTTCACCGGGAATAAAGCCCGAACCTAAACGCGATCTCGTAACGCACGGACTCTTTCTTCTAGCTCTCTTGGATGCCTCGCGTGTATAGGTGTGTATATACCTGCAAGGCTGAGAGGAGGAAAACACTCTTAGGCAAAAAAGAGAATATAGTGTGCGTGTGCGAAAGGGAATCGTATGCCCGTATACGCGTGTCTGCAAAAAGTATGCTCTTCGGCTGGTATATAAGTAGAATAAGGGAAAGACTGAGAGGGAGAAAAAAACGAGTCATCGGCTGCGAGAGACGGAAAAAGGATAGACGGGATGTATTTATCGAGGAATTCGGTTGGGAATGATTTGCAGGAGTCGCCGGCCGCTAATTGAGACGCTGTTTATTTACGAAGGCAGAGTAAATATTGTCCTTCGAGACCGAGAATATAGGTGTATATCCCAGCCGCGATCCCGTGTAATTATTTTAAAATCGCTTTCGACGAATCGGCGCTCATTTCGGTATGTTATAGACGCAAATGAAGTCGAGTGCACGTATAGTGGGAACATGCCATATACACAGAGCCGAGGGAGAACTCGCTCGCGAATGTGTACGTTCATCAGCAGCAGCAGCAGCAGCGGAGGGAGATTAAAAGGAGAGAAAAGGAAGGAATAAAAAAGTAAAAAACGAAGGCAAAGAAGCGAAGAGAAGGAGAAGAGAAGGAAGGAGAAAAAAGAGGACTCGTGAAAAATGGGCAGCCAGCGAAAGAGAGAGAGAGAAGACAGCCTCGGGCTGCGCCGCCTAATGCGAGCCCGCTCCTTCTCTCCTCTCTCTCTCCTTCTCTCGCGTGGAAAATTTTCAATCGCTTCCACCTCGCACAAACCTACGTACGCACGTGCGTGAGAGGAACCGAGAGCGCGCGGAATAAAGAGAGCAAAAGAGCCGACTATAGCAGCAACCGAGAGGAAGTGAACTGTCGAGGGTGTCTCGCGATGGACATCCGCTCTCTCTCTCTCTCTCTCTCTCTCCCCACTCGCCGCTACGCTCCTATCTATCGGCGTCCCGCGGTATTTTCGCGACGCCTACGCGCGACCGGCCGAACGTGGGCGGCTCGAACGAGACGGTCGCGCGTAGGCTCGCGCCGCGCGGCAAGAGAGAGAGAGAGAGAGAGAGAGAGAGAGAGAGAGAGAGAGAGAGAGGAAGAAAGGAGAGATATAGAAAGCTCGAAAACGAGCAGAAAGCGATTCGAGTCCGACGCAATTTGTAAGGATAAATTGGCCGATCTCTCGCGCTCTTTCCCTCGCTTTGCCGCATCTTATTCTCGCGTGTGTGTGCGCGCTTCTCTGCATGGGTATACTATATGGGGAAACGCGAATTACTTTAACGATTATTGAGAGTCGACGCGCCGAGGTGGCCCCACGAGTGTCTCGTCGAAATTGAGCCTTCGATGCGGAGAATTGAACGTTGACGCGAGCACGAATTCGTGTGTACGAATTCGAGAACGTATTTATACTCGGCTGATTGCTCTGTTAATAACAATGATTAAATTATAAAGAGGTCGTTGCCGCGCGCGCTCGAAAATACCGAGCAGTCGAAAAATCTGCAGACACAAAAACGAGTGTATATACAACCGACCGATCGCTGCGACCGTATATAATATAATATCGCACACGGAGAGAGAAAGAGCTGCTGGCTCCTCGGTGCGCTGCATTAATTAAACGATAAAGCTTCGGCTACTGCTGTGCGCGCCGCGAGAAAGTGCGCTATCTTCGCGAAACACGTTTTATCGGTAGCTGTTCGGGATTTTTCGCGGCCAGGCCGATCGATTGTCGATTATGCGCGCGAGCCGCTGTGAAAAATCGAGCCAGGCCAATTAGCGCGCGTACGAGTTTCACTCGCTGAAGTATAGTCGCCTGGATGCATATGCATGTGCACAGCACACGGCTTATACGGCTCTGTGTGTGTGGAGGGGCACATCGCTCGTGCAACTGCCGGACCGTTGAAGTCTCCGTTTACGGGCGCCAAGGGCTTCCCTCCTCGCTTCGCTCCGTGCTATATATGCGCGGGAAAAAAATGTTTGAAGCCGTAGTGATTCAACTTCCAGTTGTTCTTTTTTTTCGGTATAAAATTAGTCGAGATAAATGTTGGCAACAATCAATTCGAGGCAATTATTAACGAGCGCAGATAAGTGAATTTTTAAAAGTGTCCTCGGACGTATTCTAATCGAATTTTATAAAAAGCTCGAGAGAGCAGTCGTTCGGATAAAAATAAACTCGGGCGTTATATTGTAAAAAGAGAAAGTTAAAGACTCGCTCGCTCGGATTCGCTTTTATATATATATCGGCCTTCGAGATTCTTCGCTCCGAGACACTTTTTCTCTCATCCCTCGAAGTCATTCCCTGATCGTATACGGCAAGGAGAGGCGTTTCTCTCTTTTTCCCTCTTCAGCTCGCGCGCGCAGCCAAATTGACAAATGGGAAAAAATAAAAGCGCCGTATTCGCGTCGCGCTTGCACACACATGCAACGAGTGAAGGAGGCACACATACACGTGAGCATATGCATACGAGGAAGACGGAAATAGAAGAAAAAAACGAGCGGGACAGGAGAGGTTCATGAACGGTGAAACGTTATTGCTTCGATAAGGATATCGAGTTTGTCAGCCTTCATAAAGCTTATCATCGTACGTTTTCATGCGTGCAAAGCGGCAGCGCGGCGGCGGCGGCGGCGACCAGTTGCGGACGCCCGTTACGATATACCCGATTCACTGCTGCTGCTGCTTTACTCTCCCAGAGTCTCCTTAACAAAGTGTGCACTGCGGAATAATTGATGTTACCAGACGATATACGTGGAATATATTCATCAACTTTTTATCCGCCCCGAGCGTGAGAACTGCTAATGTCGCTCTGGAAAAATGCGAAAAGCCAATGCTCCTTTTGCTTCTCATCCCGCGACTCGAGAGATTGCGCGAGTAGAGCTGCGTCGATGGGTCTTTTTCGATTTCGTCGATCAGGTTTTGCAAATTCGCGATCAAGCGTGCGTTATGCGTTATTCAAATAAAGTAATGTTTACTGCTAACACGCAATTAAAACCAATTAGTTTGCAAACTCGTCGCCATAATGCTTTTCCGTTTGTTGTTTTTTTTTTTTTAAACGTGCGCGCGTTTAACTGCTATCACAGCGCATTTTTATTATCTCCTTGCATTATCCGCAGCGCAATTGCCGCGTGGACTTGACTGGACAATTAACGACTGCGTCAACAGCTGACGGTTCAATTTTTTTTCAATGTTATTTATTTTTTGCGACACTTGTTAAAAAAATATTCCCGATAACTAATGCACAAAGCACACACGGCAGTGTATTATTATCAAAAAGCGGGAAGACTAAAATTTCCCTCGTAAAATTTTATCTCATGTCTCGTCGTATGAGTCCCTTACGCGAGTCACGAGAAGCCGTTCCTCTCCCTCGAATGCAGCAGCAGCATCGGAACAGTTATGGGCGCTGGGATCGCGGAGACGACACGACGACGAGGACTCGATCGACGCGACTTCTTTTTCTGCAGCTCTCGTCGCGGCTCAAAAAGGGCTTCTCTCGCGCGAGCTCCTCTAGTCCCGCAAGCGCGATCGGATCCGAGGAAGTCGACAGCGAGCTATACGTGCTGCTGCTGCTCTTAGACAAAGCGTCCTCGTGAGAAGTCGCTGCTCCTCAAGGGGCCTTTTTCGCCAGAGCTGATCGTTAATAGATGAGGTAACGTTGGTCGCCGGCAGTACGGACGTGAATTTATTCGCGCGTTAAGAGCCGATTGCTTTCGGTACTATTTTTAAAAAGACGCCATAAACTCGCGACGACTCGTCTGCGTTAGAGCGGGCTCGAAAAGGTTATTTTTATCAGCGCGATAAATTATCCCGAGAAAGAGAGAGAGAGAGAGAGAGACTTCGCTTTACGACGGCTGATTTATATAAAAGCGAGTCGCGAATAATCCCGAAAAAAAATTCAAAGCTGGAAGAAACTCGCGGGTATTATAAAGGTACGAGAGCGCGAAAAAATTCCAGTCGAACGTATATTAATAGCATAATTTTCGCGCTATCAGTGGCCGGCGATTAGTATTAATTTATTCCCGAGAGTGCTCGTCCGAGTAAAATCTCAATTTTAGCTCTTCTGCGCGCTGGCTCGGCGAAAAGAGCAGCTCTCGAGAGAAAGAGAGAATACAGTTTCGAAAGAAGGCACACACGAAGCGGCTGATTTGCAAGGCGTATATAATTTAATACGATTACATAATTCCTCATTCGCGTGACCTGTCTTGTCCGACTCTCGGGCACGCACGAGTGTATACGGACGCACACGCGCGCACACGTGTAATACGCACAAGTCGAAAGCTTCTTCGTGTTCGTTCGGGAAATACATTTGTGCGAATTTTTTTTCTTAAGGAGATCAACCGCGATGATACACACGAGAAATCGTTCCGTACAATTATACGCCGCGTGTACGATGCACGAATGCAAATATTGTATGCGTATTTCAAAGTTTTAATTATCGGCAATTAAATTTTCGACGTTTTAATATTTGCCTCCAGTTTTTTCATATTTTCGGCAAATGTAATCGAGATGCATATATAATACCGTTAAAACTCTCGTGATATTCGTGTCAGTTGGCGGAGTGACGTTATAACGCGTATGCTAATTAATGCCAAGTTTTTGCATGATCTTGTATAATTAAATAGTTGTAAGCGCGGGGCCCTTAGCGCGAAAGTTACCGCGCGATAAAAAAATATCTCGCTGTATCTACAACTGTTGCATGAACGCATACACGCGTACGAATTACGAAAGCTCTGTGGCGACGATTTCGTTTATCCGGCTACACGATCTGCGCCTGGAAGACGTTAATAATTCTTAAACGTTCCGCGCGTGAAGGGAGATTAAAATTTGTATGCACAAAGTTTCAAGCTGTGTGTTACCCCCGAAACCCACGTACGTATACGCGTCGTGTGAACCGGCAAACTTTGTTCTCGCTAGAGCTAAGTCATAAAATATCGCGGCCCAAAGCAATTACCTTCGCGCTGGGGGTAGAAAAAGGAACGCGTGTAATAATCCCTCCGACATCAGAGACACACACTTGTCACGAGAGACATCGGACGTTAGATATAAAAGCTGCAGCGGTGCACTAATACGAAAAAAGGCATCGCATACACCCGTATAGAAATTCCTTGGAAGAGCCGTCACAAATTTCATCCTCCCACCACGAGCATCGGCTCGATGGCGCAAAGTAATCGGATATTTATCCATATGACTTCTACGGGCCGGCACTGGAGAAGGAAAGAAAGAGAGCCATAGTGGCGGAGAGAGAGAGAGACTCATCCACACACACACACACACGGACACACACACACACGCACAGAGGTAAGAGATAATCTCGGCAGAGCGCATCGGGACGTCCTCGCGCGCCGAGGAACGTCTCTCACGCGTTCACGTGGGCGTGTGCAGCGTGCGAGCTGAAAACATCGCTCTCCGTATAGCATAGAAAATCTTTTCGGAGCAGAGCCGTAGCAATGCACCTGTCAGAGCGAGCGAGACACCCCCGAGTCAAGAGCAGCCGAGGAGAAACATACTGCAGCACATACATACGGGAGGGAGACTCGTGGATGGGTATACATATACCTGTGCTCGAACGAATAACGCTCCCTTCTCCCGCTGATGGCTCTTCTTCTTCTTCTGCTTCGTCTTGGAGGGTTTTTATGCGGCTTTTTTCTCGAGGCTCCCTCTCTCGATTTATCCGGCCGTGGGCGAGCGGGGGCTCTTTATATCCAAAAGGGGATTTTTAAACCATCTCGGTGTGCGTGCACGTGCGTGAGCGCCTTATAATCCAGGACGTCGTAACTCGCGCGCTTTCGAAGCTCTGCAGCAGTGTGTGCGTATGCATGGGTGTGTCACCCTTTTACGAGGGAGAAGACTGAGAGAGAGAGAGAGAGAGAGAGAGAGAAGCAGAGAGAGAGAGAGAGAGAGAGAAGAGAGAGAAGGAGATATACCTGCCCGCCGCAGCCGCTCACTTGCGCGTGAGAACTCGTTTTAGGAAATGGGCCGGCGACCGCCACTTGTTCGCCCCGTAAAAACACACAGAGAGCAGATACGCCGGCCGGCTTGAGAGATCCGAGCTCGATTATTATTTGGCTGGAATTGACGTTCGCTGTACCTTTTTTTTCTCTCTCTCTCTCCCTCTCGACTCGAGGCCCTCAGTTTATGGGGTCCCACTGCCGGGTTGACGTTAGTGTCCGAGTTTTTCTCTAATTGCTTGGGCTTTGGGCCCCTGTCCTCTTCCTCTTAAGATTGCTCGGCTTCTTCCTATTGGTACACACGGGGAAGATCTGGCGGGACGATCACGGGAACGAAGAGGCTCGGGTCAATCAAACTCGGGGAGAATCGATGAGGCCTGCGATAATTAGGAGTGAGGTCTTTGTCCGCAGGACGTTGAAATTGACGCCGGTGTTTATTGCTTTTTTCTTATAAGTACATTGCCGATGAATATTTATTTGTAGGGAGATTTTTCGCTCCGACGACTTCATCGCGTTCCTTTTGAACTTCGGGAAGAGTCGACGCGAGAGGCAGATTAATTTCAAAGCCAATAGCGCTTATCTTAGCCAGTAGCTCTAAATCCCATCGCCGCGCGAGCATGGAAAATCCAGAAGCAAATCGCGGCGCTCGGAAAAACAGAGCAAATCCGTAGCGCAGGCAGATACAGGCGCATTACTCTACACCTCCGTGGCTTCTTTATCTCCGACACGTCCTCTCTCTCGCTCCCTCTACGCGGCGCGTAACGCGCTGCACTCGCGCGCACGCGATATTATGTTTCCTGTTATCGCTCGCGCGCCACTGGATTTATGACAGCTGCTGCTGCTGCTGCTGCCGGACTGCCTACTGCGGGAGCTCATAACCGCGCGTATACACACTTATATACCCGAGCGAGTCGGAGAGTCTATTAGCCGTAGCCTATAATATTCCGCTCATCCGCGAAGTAGATACGGGGGTGCAGCAGCGGCAGCCGCGGGTGTCGATATGGATTTTCGAATTTATATAACTTATGCATGTTAAGAACGAGAGAAGTATACGGCTATTGGACTGCGAGCCGCGCCGGACTTTAATGGCTTGCGGTGAATGGGTCTAGTGCTTGATTTGCTCTTTCGTTAATTTCCCCCGCGCTGCTCGCTATATGTACGAGCCACTTGATTTGTATGGCTGCTCTCGTTGTTGCAGCAGAGGCATACGCGCGCGCGCGCGAGAGAGAGAGAGAGAGAGAGAGAGAGAGAGAGAGAGAGAGTTGTGCTCCGGACGGACTAGACGAACGAGCCGCAGTAAAATGTGTCTGAAGAGTCGATAAGATAGGTAGGTGTACATCGCTCCGAACACACCACATAAGGGGAAAATCAAATGCAAAACAAATCGTCCGACATTGAGATACTCCCTTCAATATGCATCAGCTCAGCAAGTTTCTAAGAGCTCGAGAGAGACAGATACGATCGCCGTCGTTAATTGCGTAACAGTGAACCCGGCTCGTAAAATAATCCGCTAATTATCTAAAGCGAAAAAATGCACCCGCCATTAAAAATCACAAACGCTCGCCGCCCAAGCGAGCCCATCAGCAATATCTGGCAGCGCATAATGCATCCGCGCGCAAAAGGACGATTCTCAGAGACACTGCGCGCGCCGGGGAATAATATCGACATCGGAGAGCAGAAGCCAACCCTTTCCTCGGCGTCTTTACTCGCGAATCGTCGATATCGACAGCTTTGTGGGAGCCGCGCTCTTTCGCTCCCTTATACCGCGTTATTAATTATGATCAGGCATGCGAGACTATTTCGTGCGCGAGCGGCGACGCTCGTAACTCCTGCTCGAATATCGCGTCGTCGCTACCGGCGGCGGCGAGTCTCGAATTTATCGACGTAGCAGACGAAAGGAGAGCCGCTCGTGAGAGAGACAGAGAGAGCGAGAGCTACCAATTTACGATAGGCGATTACCCGCGGCGCGAGCAGAACGTGTAGTATCGTCGCCGTGCGGCCTCGTTGCTCATTTTCCTTCGAGCTTTTGCAGCGCCGAGTGCTTTTAGCGTGTGGGAACGAGTTCACGAGGTTTTTTTCTTTTTCCAAGACTCTCCTGAAATTTATATTGTGTACGGGGAATTTCCTAGAAACCCTTGGTTTTTACGCAATCGCACGGTGAACAGGGGCCAGCGATATTAACGCGACGCTACGCACATATATGAATAATACTGATACTAAAATTTCACTGAGCCGTTGTGCGAGAGAGGTATAGTGCCGAATGATTTAACGGTGATTCTCGTGTTAATTTAAACTCCCTTAAAAAGATGGCGCGTACCTGCCATGGCCCTGCGTATTAACGACGGTACTTGCGGGGAAAAAGAATAAGCGATAATAAACTACTGAAAAATTTACGTTACCTTTTTACGGCTCGCATGGCGGTTCAATTATACGCGCGCGCCGGCGGCGTTTCAGCTTCGTTAAAGCCTAAAAACATTGTACGCGACGTTTTTATCAATAGTCGAATCGCGTCGATGACGAAAAATACAGCAGAGAGAAAAAAAAATCAAGTACATAAAAAAAAATTTCGTCCGTAAACATTCGACAGAATTTGTCCCATTGCTTGTCCGAGGCGCGTATAAAACGGCGCTCACCGTAAATCCAAGCGTTTTATCGGCAATCGCGAGGCGCGTCTCCTTCCTCTCACTGAAAACTTTACATCCATATAGCCGACGCTGCCCGTAGCGGCCGTAGCGGATCACGCGCTCTCGGGAGCCTTAAAACACTCTCTCGAGGAAAATCATCGCAAGAGAGAGAGAAGAGTGTCTTCTCCGAGTTCCGTATCTCGGGAATAAATCTAAGTTACGGAATTCGATTTAAATGATTTTCCCCTTTTTCCAAGCGTTCGTCAGTCCGCAGCGCCGCCCGAGAAGCGAGAAGGGAATTTAATGCGTCTCGGGGAGTTACGACAGCCCATACATGCGCTAGTCGTTTCCGCTGCGTTACGCACACAGACGCATAGCTGTGTAGCTGCTTTAACGTTTTCGAAAAACTTCCGTGTGTTGGTGCCCTTGATATATCTACAGCTACACTCTGGTGAGGATGATTTTGTTGCTTTGCGAGATGGCGGATGTTGAAGTCGAGCACTTCGTTTTCTGCGCTCATTTTGCCAGACACTTAAGCGTCTTCCTCTCTCTCTCTCTCTCTCTCTCTCTCTCTCTCTCTCTCTCTCGTTTTATTCGCGGCTGATTAAGTATATTTCTGCTTAATTATAAATAATTTAGTATCGCTTAGCCGAGCGCTAATTGGATCGAACAATATCGTCGGCTTGAGGAATCTCTGCCACCGGTACGTCGGGAACATTCTATATTTGGCTAATAGATTCCACTAATAGATCACGTCTGTTTCAGATGACTACTAAAAGGGATTCCCGTTATCAGCGCAGACGAACAAACGTATATTTACGAGAGGATAATCCAAAAGCCAGAAGCGAGTGACAAAACTCTTTCATAAAGTCTCTGCATGGCTTTACAACTCTATACCTCCCCCACATAGCGGATAAATCAAAACCCGGAGCCGCATTCAAGTCAGCGCGCGCTACAGAGAGAAATCTATCGGGTCCAGCTCGGCTCTCTCGTAATCCAACATTTACCAATAGATTACCAGTTGGTCTCGGCCGGCTCAGCTTCGCGCATTATCACCCCTGCACACGGAGCTCCTCTCTCTCTCTCTCTTTTTTCGTCTCTCCTCCCCAAGCCTCACTTCTCCTCCCTCCATTGCTCCTTTTATTTTCACCAGCGGCGGCGGCGGCGACGCTTATCTGACTCCGATATCTGCTGCTTTTCTCGTGTCGCGCTCGCGGGCCGTTATTCACCGCGTGCGAATGCCTCCGCGCGCGCGAGCACATAAATTACCATCGGGGATTATTTATCTCTATTCGGCTTTGCATTATCCGCTCTCTCTCTCTCTCTCTCTCTCTCTCTCTCTCTCTCTCTCTCTCTCTCTCTCTCACTCGCTCTCGATATTCTTTAATATACGCGCATAAAGTCACCTTTCCTCCCTCTCCGCGAGATTAGCATATTCGTGGATTACACGCCCGAGCTTTTCCTCGCTCTGAGAGCTCGTAATTATGCCGCTGTTTTCTAGAAGGACTGTACATACCTGTATTATGTATTATACTTGTGCGAGATTTTTCCGAGAGATCGGAGCATGACATTGTCTTTAGCGTCGGCTAATTTCGGGGGAACGAGTTATTGCGACAAATTTGAGATCGAGATACACGGCTGCATGCGTTGGTCGCAGCGTTACTTACAAAGACTCGTATATGAAACTCGCCGTGTCATGCGCGAATATACGCAGTGTTTTCGATCGCGACTGACGCCGTAACATGACGTGTATGCGCCGCGACGGGAACTCGAATGGGATTTCGAGTCCTCTTCTTCCTTTTGCTCCTCGCGCAGTCTCCTTCGACCAAAGACTCTGTGGGCATGCATGCGTGCAGTACACGTCGCGGCCAATGGTCTTTTTGTTTGGAAATTTTAATTATCGGACGGCTCGTGTTGTTTGGGGCCTTTTGAAATTCATTGAGATATATCCCGTACCGCCGGTATGTATTCGAGAGAAGAAAGTATTGTACCAAGCTGCATTTGCTTCGCTTTGGATGTGTTCGAAGTGAGAAAGTCGGAGAGATTACAGTGACGCAATTGTCTGTGTATAAATTTCGCTGACAAGCGACAATGTTTGCGATGTAGTTTTTGATAAATTTTTAAGGCCCATACTGTTCCATACACGTAACTGATTGTTCAATCAATTACGCGTATAACTCCTATACACTGTTTCTCGCTTGCGCACCAAATACGCCTACAACGCGATTAATAAAGACTCTTCAAAAAAGAAGAAATCACTCCCCCTCTGGCATGCACGTATATCCAATTGCATTATCGATAAAATTGTCACATAAGAGCACGCGTAGCCCCGGCATTTTTCGCTATCGTTCCCTTTGAGCATAGCGGCGTCGGCGGCGTCGGCGAAGCTTAAAAGCACACACACACACACACACACACACACACACACACACACAGGCGCTCCGCAGAAGCCATACTTCTTGCACGCTCGGCGCGAGCTGAAATCGCTTATTTATCGTCCGGCCTTACGCGACACACTGGCAACTTTAAAGGCGCACTAGGAGTAAGCTTGGTAGTGTGGAAAAATGTGGAACGCGCGGCAAAAAAGGGAGCAAAGCGAATAAAGGAGGCGGTCGGGCAGCGATTCGTTATATGCGTATAATGTCTCGATAGCTCGCGGGGGTTATAGATAGATAGATAGCTGGATAGATACTTTATTATGTCTTGCATTGCGCGAGATTACAATACTTCTCGAGGGACAGTTTATATAATAACGCGGCGTAATCAAGGTGCTCACGAATGCGGGCTTGTGATTAGACGCCCGAGAGAGACACAGAGTGAGCAGTGCTTTGAAATGCGGATCGTTTTTTCAAGCCGATAACGAATCTTGATAGGACTAATTTTACCTTCTGATGTGATATCTGTATCTTACGATGACGAAACGAGCTAGGAATGTTCCTTCCAGATTTTCGTTCGTTCGAAATAGTCGGTTCAACTTATTGCTACTGCGTCGTGTTGAGAAACTCCCATACATTCTCGCTAATTTACAGACGACTCTGCGAACGCAATTTACACATTGTAAGAACCGAAACAAAAAGCCATACACAGCTGAAAAATACGCTCTCCGCCTCCAATATCATCTAATTTCTACTACTACCGTACACGTGTACACCCGCGGCCCCAACGCAGTAAAGAGCGCAATCGCAGCTGTAAAGCCCGGCGAACAAACACCTCCCGAGAAAATATAACGTGTACAACATACACGAGAGTTAGACACGAGGTTAAAAATGAAAGCGCGCGTACTACCCGCGGCGCGGGTTCCGCTAATACGGCTTGTATCCTATCTATCCGCGCCGGCGGCCCGGCGAGCGCATGACAAATTTGCCGGTCGGCCGTTATTTAAAGTTCGCTACTTGCGCGTTGGATTAAGAAAGCGCTGTTATTATATCGGCGCTGTATGTGCAACGCGTTGCGCGGATATGCCTGAAAGCGAACGCAGACAAACGTATATATGTACAAATAGCTCGAGAATTATGTAAAGATCGTTGGGGTACGATTGCAAACAACGATGGATATTCGGGGAAAGTATACAGGCCTTCGCGTTTTTCCATGTAAAGTCGGATGGAAATTGCGATTTTTGTCGACTTATCGAAGTGCTGGCGAAACATTCTCGCTGATAAGGTAGTCGTGGAATTGATTGTTCCAATTAAGCCGGACTTTTTCTTCGTTTCTGATATCTAGAAGACAAGTATCTCAAGCGGAGTGTGTATAATTAATTATTTTAATTAACAAATATTTAATACCGTTATCAGTCACTCGGCTGCAGCGGCGGCATATATTGCGCCACACACGCGTGTCCTGACCTACCGCGTATTTCTCGCTCGTCGATGTTGTGTAAATTGGCGAAAATATCGAGAGGGCTTGTTTTTCTCGAAAAAGATTCGTGAAATTCCTCGTCACGACTCGAAACTCGAAATGAAGTTGTAATGTTTTGCTTGAGGAGAATGATAACGCCAACGGCATTTACGCGATAACTCGTTTGACTCGTATAACTGCAGCGCGCCGACGCGGACGTATACACGCATCCTATATCCGCCCATAAAAAATAGTCGAGAAACCGTCTCGCGCGTGTCTTAATAGGACGACGTTGGTTGGAATAAAGAAACGCACAATGCAGCCTGTTCCATAAATTTCGTCCAGTCTCTTCCGCGATGCGCTGCCGTTAAAGGGGTGGATTTCGCTAATATTCCGTCCGCGTCGAGTCGAGTGGAATATTTCGCTTTCCGTTAACCTCGCGCACGCCCCGAGCATAATCACTTATATTCTCTCTCCCTCGTCCACGCGCAGAGACGACTAACAAAATAACAAGAATCGTCCATTGGCTATACGTACTTCGTTCCGTTACGACGACGGAGAGAGAGAGAGAGAGAGAGAGAGAGAGAGAGGCATCAGCGGAGCAATACAAAAAAGAAGAGGAGGAAGAAGAAGCAGAGGCGAAGAGTAAAAAAGGAAGGAGCGACAGAAGAATCGGAAACTCACAGCCGGACAATGCCCACACACTAGTGCGAGGAGAGAGATAGAGCGAGATTCCCTTCTGAGAGTGCAGCCACTGTCCAGTTCTCACCGGAGGGGCTACTCGGCTTGCGAAAATTTGCCGCGACACGTATGTGTATACGAGCAAGAGAGAGAGAGAGAGAGAAAGAGAGAGAAAAGGACGCGCGTGCATATCTAGGGACGATGATGAGAAAAGAAGAGCGCCACCGCGCGAAACTGACCAATAGATCCGGTTTAGCAAGTTTCCGGATTCCGGGGGTCATCGCCGTCACCTTTCCTAGGTACACACTCACACACACACACGTATATTGGAGCGACCGTCCGTGTGTATATCCATCCTCGCGCATACATTATATATAGCGCGGCGTACAACCCCTTGGGCCGAGAGTGACCGCGAGCGCAAGGGGGAGAATCGGCACGGACGCTCTTCCGCGGGCGGCCGCGGCGCGAATCCGGTTTTGCGATAATATGACCCATCGAGGGATGGACGCGCGGCCGGACAGAGAGACGAAATTAACCTGCTTTCCGCCGGGAGGAAAGACTTCACAGGTTACACCTATGTTATAGCAAGAGAGAGAGAGAGAGAGAGAGAGAGAGAGAGAGAGAGAGAGGAGAGGAGAGGGATGACCATTCCGATACGTATAGTAGCCTCCCTTCCGCATGCAGTGTATATACGTATATGCAGACGGTGCGGCTATCTTTTTGATATATCCCCCGAGTTGTTGTTGTCTCTCTCTAGAGTCCAGTTTCGGTGGGAACGAAAACCTGATCGCTCGCGACGACGCCCCGGCTCCTATGTAGCGCGCACTTTTCGACTCTATTTCCGTGAGACGCAGATAAAGACGACGCGCTCGCGCGCGCGCGAGGGACGGAGATATTAGTTTATACGGGACACTATACGCTAAAAAGAGAGATGGATGGACGGGGGTCGAAAGGGAGCAAAGAGTACACGACAATGGAGCACTAGAACTTGGAAACGTCGCGAAAGACCAGGAGTATACCTCCGTCTCTCTCTTTCTCGTTATAAGCGCGATACACAGGACGACTGGACGAACCGGACATTCCGCTCTCGGCCAACGGAACTCGCTCTTCTTTTCTCATTCTCCTTCTTTCTTTCTTCCTTCCCTTGATAAGGCAGACGCACGCGCCCGCTCGTTACGGACTTAAATACGTTGCCCGAGCGCTCGCGCGCGCCAACACACCCGTTCTTCTCGCGTCGCTTCCTTGTTCCTATCCGCATCTAGCTTTTCTGGTTTCTTCCGCGTTGGGTTTTCGGTAACGGCGCCGGACGATGTTTTCTTTTTTCTTCGCTCTCCGTCCTTCACACAGCGCAGTCGAAACTCGATTTCGAGCGAGATGAGTTATGAGCACGCGGAAGTCGTTGGAGCTTTTAAATTCCAACCGCTCGTCGGTTCGTTTTCGCGACGGTTTGATAGGACTGCCCGATGCGCTTTTTTTCCTTCTCGACGCGCGAAAGAACACACGGAGAAAGCCAGAGATTAATTTGTATCCGGCGATGTGTGATTTACGCTAATTAAGAAACCCACCGAATTTTCGCGCGGCTCCGTTTTACCTTCGTTTACTTTCGTGTTCGCCGTGCGCGCGCGCAAACTGATTTTCGCTGTTTTAGGCTCTCGACGATCGTTACACGCCGATTTCGACCGCTGATAACTTTCGCCATTTTTTATCTTATCTTACGATTTGATCACTGCTTTCGATAAGAGAGCGAACGGGAAAAAAACGAGCTGCGCACGGTGTGGATTTTACCTTTTACGTCGAGCTGCGCAACGACTCCGCGTGCGATCGTTTATTCGGATCGACACACATTCGTTTGATCCGATTCCCCGAAAATAAAAGCGAGAATTATAAATTCAGCCTGCGCCTCGGAGCTTCAGCGGAAATAAATGATAGACGAGCAATTACAGTAGAGAGACCTTCGGTGATTACAGAGCGCGAGCGCGTGTGTTTTAATGCGAAAGTAATTTACAGTCGCGGTACTTTTGGAAATCATTATACACATAAAAAGGTCGAGAGATTACGTAAAGGGGAGAACACGAGAGCGAGAAGATTTACAAAGATAAAAGAAATTGCCTTTAATTTTGAAAATTTGGCCAAGGGAAAGCGGAGGGGGCCAGGCAAATAAGTCGCTTGAGACTAACAATTTCCGTAATAATGGTGAAAAAAGCGCCGCAGCGAAGAAAGGTCAGACGCACGCGGCCATCGAATTATATATCGAAAATACTCGCGACCTCCCTCTCCGACTCGATGAGGTCTTATTTACCATGTTCGGAAATAATACACTCCCTGAAGCAATTTCCCGGTTGTATTTTTAAATAAACACGCGATCAACGCCATAACAATCACACGCGGAAAAACGAAGGAACAAAGTCGAAGGAGACTTCCTGCCGTACGCGTGTCTAACACACGGCGCAAAGTGCAGAGCACATCACGCGGGAGAAGAATGAGAATAGCGAAGCCTCTGGCAAAGGCATAGCAACCGAGTCCCTCTCTCTCTCTCTCTCTCTCTCTCTCTCTCTCTCTCTCTCTCTCTCTCTCTCGGCGTGCTATTAAGAATACACGAGATAAGCGCCGGTAATTGTTGCTTCTCTCCGCCTCCAACGGAAGCAAAAAATCTCGCGCAAACCGAAGGAGCAACGGCAGCAGCCGCGATACTCGCTTTGCGCGTTATGAAGATTCCACGCGCCACGCGCTCGCAAGACAGAGGGAGAGGTGGAGATCGCCTACTCGCGCGACCGGATGTTGTTTATTCGTCCATGTCGGAGCGAAGAGCTGCGCGTACCTATACAGCTCCCTCCTCGTCCGGCGGCGAGATACTCCCTTACTGCCCCCTATCTCCTTCGCATCTTTGATAAAAACTGTTATTTATGTCGTTTTCCGGCGGCCCGAGCGCGCGCGCGCGCACGCACAGAGATAGATGGCGAGAGACAGAGAGAGAGAGAGAGAGAGAGAGAGAGAGAGAGAGAGAGCGAGGCGTGCAGCTGCCGGCCAAGCCGATAGTTTTCTGCGAGAGCAAAAACAATTTGTATCGATTACACAGCGCCGAGCGAGTTCTTCTTTTTTCGTCTAGTCGCGCACGCTGATCGATGCCGTGTGCACCGCGAGAATTAGATTCTAATTTCCGTTTTGTTGGCCAGAATAACGCGAGATCACCGAGAGAAGACGTGAGTATATATAAGTGAAGCAGACTATAATGTGATATTAATTTCGACGAGGGTTTATCCTTGTTTATTGTGGCTCGGACTTGTTCGTCTAGTTTTAGCGGTCGGAAAAAACGTATTTATTGCCCGCCAGGTGATTATCGGAGATACAGAACGGTAATTCAGTAAACGTTGTTGCGGACTTTATCGCGACGAGGCTATTTGCATGCGGCGGCGTTGAATTTTTACCAGCCGGGCCACACGAGGTTGAATAATTTAATTTTATGCATTCATTAATTTTAGTGGCTAGTGCCGACTGGATCTCGCATGGTGCAAGACCGATTACATGGTCTAAATTACTATCTATTCAATGCTCGATATGATATTAATATATCTAAGTAATCTCGGCGCTTTTTCCACATTGATTTCCTACAGTCGATTACATGTGCCGCGTATCGACTATAGTTTCAACGACTCTTATACCACAACAACAATTATATCCACGAGAAAAAGGGATTCTTTAATAAAGTTTCTTTTACCCCTTCGGCCACTAATCGCTGACGTATACGTTTTTCGCGTCGGCATCGGATCGAATCGCCGTTCGCTTCTGCTCCGCTGCAGAAAAAGGCGAATCGCGATTTGTCCTGAAAAGCCACGTCGTCGTCGTCGTTGTCGCAGAAAAAACTGCCTCGCGATTCGACGAATTTCATTAAGCGCAATCCCGCAGACAGAGAGAGAAAGAGAGAGAGAAAAGATTCGCGCATAGACGCGATCGACGAGCAGTAATTATTTATCGGATCTTCGATCTCGCATGTGACTCACGTACTCTTTCTCTCTCTCTCTCTCTCTCTCTCTCTCTCTCTCCTCTCCTCGAGATGCTCTCCGTACATGCGCCGCAGCATCGTATGTATAAGGGACTTCGGAGGTCGGCTCTTTTCCACACCACAGCTGCATCTCTCGGCGATTGCGAGTTCCCTTCACGCACGGCTAATTATCATGCCTGGAGAAAAATACCACCGCGCGAATTTTTCGCGCGTCTCGCATATTGGGGGTCTTGACCACGTGGTTTTTCCTACCCTGCTCATTCTCTCGGCTCATTCTATCTTCTCTTCCTCTTGGCGAGAGCGGCTTTGTCTCCTCTCCTTCGCGGCGTTTTATCTCGCGCGGAATATCTCGAGAATGACTCCATTCGCGAGAGAGGATTTCTGCCGAGAAGATCGAGAGAGACGAGAGAGAGAGAAAGCCCTCGGGGCCAAGTGGCCCAAATTGAAACGCGCGCGCCTCTTCGGCTCTTTCACACGCCACCGGCATCGGCAAGGCGAAACTCGCGTGCGCGCAACGCGAATATGCAGCGTACACGTGTGCTGCATGCCGCGAACGCCCGGAGAAGAAAGTTTTCGCTCTCCTCCTGCTACCTACTGCGCGGACGTTCTCCTTTTTTTCCTGATTGCTCGCGAACTTTTTTCGCCGCTGTTGATGCACCGCTCGCGCGCTTTTGTTTTTCTGCATTTTTCAAACTCTTTTTGCTCACCGAGCTTTTTTCATTCGAAAAACGACTGCTATGAATGAGCAGACGATGCTTTTGGAATTGGGCTTTTTTGAAGGGGGGAGAAGGAGGTTACAAGGAGCAGGTAATTGTGTACGCGCGAGCGAGTATAACGGAATTTCTCGGGCTCTCGGTCGCGCACTTTAATCTTATATAAGCTGTATAATCGAGCTTTCTGAAAGGAAGGGGCTTTGCTTTTCTTTTTCAAATTGGCGCCTCAAATTAAAACGTGTTTGCGCTTACGCGAGTGCGCGCGCGCGCGCGTGGATGAAAGAGAAAAAAGAGAGTATGATTGCGAGTCGTATCCGAGTCTCCGGCAATTTTTACGATCGTTACGTCATTTTTCGACGTCTTTCCAGTGGGACGAGAAGTGAAATTTCATTGTGTTGTCAAAACAACAATCTTCTTGACGACTTGCGGCAGGGCAATGCGCTTTTACGCTCTCCATGATCTCGTTTATTATATTCGAGATGTATAAGTACAGCTTATACACGTACATGCGAAAAGAAACTTTTCTCTCTTATTTTTAGGCCAATCTAAATACTGTTTCGCGTTCTAATTACGAATTACTATATGCAATAAACTTCAAGAAATCACAAGGTACATAAACTTTCACTTCGTTAAATCTTTGGCCCGAGAGCCTTTGCATAATATTGAACATTCGAGTGAGAGCAATAAAATAATTTTTATATATATTCTCGAATTTATACTTCGATTCGAATTATCGCGTTACAAATTTCGTAATTGAATATCGCGGAAAAACTTTCATATTTGTAAACCCGACGACAAACCTGTAGTCGAACTTTTCGAAAAATCGTACCAAAACATGCATTTAAACGAAATCCCAAAGCTTTCTTCGACTGGAATAAAAGAACTCGTTGAAAAAAAAGCCAAACACCATTATCGTCGTGAAGCCAGCCGCAGTCGTGCGCATTACGGTTATGAATCAGCGTTCGGACTCGCGGGCATAATAGCCGGACACGCATCAGCGCAGATCCGCTCGTAACATTCCGGCTATCGATCGGCGCGATATTCAATTGGCACCAGGAGGCGGCGCTGCCGTTCTCTCTCCTTCCTACCTGGTCGCGACGGCCGCATTGGCCACTACGATGACCAATCATCATATGACGTTCGTTTGGCCTGCTGCTGCTGCTGCTGCTGCTGCGTCGCGTTGCTCTCGGTGTCTATATACATATATACGTATACATAAGCCGAGAGACGTAAAAGTGCGGCTTATGGGCTGCTCGCGAAAAAAAGGATGAGAAATGGGATTGGGAATAAAACACGAGAACGCCGCGCTGCAGCGTAAGTCGAGAGGAGTGTGAGAGAGGGTAAGAAATAGGAGCGGGTAACGAGCTGTTGTAATGGCTTATTTTTTCAATTAAAAGAGCAGACCTACTGTGATTTGTTTAATGTTTTCGATAGTAATGATGTTTACGCTGCTCGGCGAAATTTATACGTCTGCTGGTCATAATGCAAATCGGCAAAAATCGAACCGATGATAAATATCAGCGTTGAAATTACTCCGAGTAAATTTAGTAGTACAAGGAAAAGACTTAATTGGCCCGCCTGGTTTCTTAAAATTTCATCCCGCATATTGCGCAAAAATGCTCGAATGATAGAGAGAGGTCCGCGCGAGTCGAAATTCAGGACCCCCGTGTACAGCAATTACGATGAAAAATTTAAAAGCGTGAAATTATCGCTACCACCTGCTAAACTCGCCGCGGCGCTGCAGACTTGTAATAAAGCAATTTTTATCTCTGACGCAGACACATTCGCATTCTCGCGCCTCGCGCGCGGCATTATTTGAATTTTCGAGGGTTTTAAATAAAATTATACGCTCTTAAGCTGCAATGATTTACAATGTGTACCGTACGTGAGTAATTCGAAAATATAAATTACCGAAAGTGTCGAGCGTTGGCCCGGAGTTTCTTTCGCTCCTCTCTCGCGCGACCGATAATCGTCCGGTCCTCCCTTTCTCGCTCTGTATCTCTCTCTCTCTCTCTCTCTCTCTCTCTGGAGTTTTTTTCGCTCTCACCGCGAGCCGCGCACTATCACGCCGGCATTATCGTGTGTACCGGGCGCTGCATATACGACGAGGGCCCGGGCTGCGCTACTTCGCGGTAATTGACGAAGAAAACTTTTCTTTTCGTTCGCGAATGAGAGATAGCGCCTGTACGTGCGGAGAACGAGGAAAGGAGAGAAAGGTTCAAAGAGGGACACGAGATAAAGCCGAGTCGGGGGTGGGGGAGAGAGAGAAAGAGAATTATATTGGACGGATCGATTGTGCAGATACACTTAATTCGGGAACACGCTCCGGAGCTCAGCTCCTCTCTCAGCTCTTGCGGAGTCGAATCTTATCTGAGGTGGCGCGGCGCATACTTCTTTTTTAGACCGAGGCTCGCGCAACATAACAACGGGCTGCTGCTGCTGACCGTTAACTCGGCCGGCGGACCGAATGATACATTGCAAAATCTACTTTTCATTAAAATTTATCGAGAGACCTGGCAGCGCCCGGCTTAATCTGATTATGCTAAAAAGATTAATTAATTTTATTTACGAGCTGGGCTTTAATCTACCCCCCTCCCTACACTTTTTACGTGTTTCGCTTAATTGGTGCGCGGCACAATCGGAGCTCCGTTGCTTGTTGCATTGTAATCTCAGCTCTCGCTCTGCCTTTGGCTAAATTGAAGTCTTTGTACCGTATTATCGTATCGTTGAACGTGGCAACACGAGGGAGTATTGCGATTTAAAGAAGCTAAATTAGCTATTTTATTCGAGGACGAAAGTGCCTTCAACGATGATTTGCAATTCCTGCATCTTCCCTGGTAGAAGTCTTCCCGGGTTTTCGAGTAGAAACCAGCGATATTTTCTACTTAAAAACAATATTTTGATAATAACATATTATATTTAAAGAAAATTAAAGTCAGGTTTATGCAATTATTTCAAGGCAACCATTTTTGAGATAATAATCATAGTTTCAAAAAGTAAAATATCATCAATAATTAAATATTAATAAATAATGCCCCCATTGATTAACACGTTGGCGATAAATTATCGGCAACTTTCTACCAGGGTTTTGTCGTTGATATTGTAAGAAAAACCTATTTAAATCATCCGTTAAAAAATATTCGTAAACAGAACCACGACAACTCCACAGCGTGACAACAGCACCCTTAGAAGCGTCACACCTCCGGCGGAACACACCACAGGCGCTACGAGTCATGTGTGTATACAGTAAGAGGCTCGGGCAGGTTAATCGGATGCTCGCGATCTAGAATGAACTGGAAGACCATCAGGACTGCAGTGTGCCTGTACAAATGCGGAGAGATGCGACGGGGGCCCCCACACACACGACTTTGCTGCTGCTGAAGGGGCGAGTGAGAGTCAAGGCACGCCTCTCCTATGCGACGCTGCCGCCGCCGCCGCCGCGAGCTCGTGAATGGGATTCCTGAATGCAAAAGCGAGCTGCTCGGGCCGCTTATATGTACGTATATATATATAGCTTCTATCTCTATCGCGCGCTCCTTCGAGCGCCGGCAGTATATACAGCCGTTCAAGGACACGACCGCAGCATCTATAATTAACAATTTCGCCAATCCATTGATAATTTCAGCGCCGCTTCTCGATGGAACGCGATTTTTCTCGACTGTGCTCTCTTTTTCGAACTGGCATACCCGATACGACTTTATGGTTAACCGTAAAACATCGAGGGGCAATAAAACACTCGATTTTACTGTCGCTGATGTTTACGAATTGAGATGTTTCTTTCGTTTTTTCCCCCCTCACTCGAAATAAATATATATTAATAATTCATTAAGAACGCACTCTCGGCGGGTGTATATCGCGTAAACGAATGCCTTACCGCAAGTGTCATCAACCAAACAAATGACATAATGTCTTCTTCGGGCGCTGCTTTTACGATCGAGCAATAAAAAATACTCCCGGCACCCGGATAATTTTCCACCGACTCGGAGGCACCGCTCGCCTCATAAATTTCTCGGCACTGCGCGCGGCAGTGAAAAACAAACGGCAAAACGGAGGAGAGGAAAAAAAAGACCTCAGCGAGTATGATTTGCCTCTTTTGCATATTTCCGCGGTTTTATACGCGAGCGCGCGATAAAAGCATTATTAAAGTCCCGACTTTGCGTTATTTCTATGAATTAATTTCC
The DNA here is from genome assembly GCA_012977825.3 of Pteromalus puparum. Classification (NCBI taxonomy): domain Eukaryota; kingdom Metazoa; phylum Arthropoda; class Insecta; order Hymenoptera; family Pteromalidae; genus Pteromalus; species Pteromalus puparum. The sequence continues at coordinate 47,948,355 of CM053172.1, forward strand.
GACGCAGCGAAGAGAATACGCGAAATAAAATAGCAGAGTATAGCTTCAAGAGAAGAAAAAAACCGAGTCGAAGATCGTTTCACCGGCTCATCAGAGTACGAACTCGGATCCAATTACTTTACTCCTCGCGATGCTGCGTACATAGAAAGAGATAGAGAGAGGCGGATGAGAGAGCAAATAACAGAGAAAAAGCGACACCGGGGGAAAAGCGAACAAGAGTCGAGGAGCGATCGGCGCGCAAAAAAAAATACGAGGGAAGACCGAGAAACAAAGCGCAGAAACAGCAGCGCAGTCAAGTCGAAGAGATCAGTTCGTCGAAGACCGCGAGTCGCGTCTGCAAGGCTCTCTCGCGCGCGTTTATACCTTAAGGCTCGCATTTCCCTACCTCATAAGGCGATTCGCGAGCGCAACCGATCGAGAGCAGATGCACAGCTGGTATACTTCCAGGGAATCCAATTCCCATTGAATAGCTCAAAAGTAGCCGTTCGCTTCCGCGGCTGCCGCTGCATCGGAGAGCATCGGAGGGCAGAAAATTACAGGCTATTGTCGAATCGCGGCCCGGTAGTTGCCGTGTATACGAGAGGCTTCTTAGCGAGCAAATTGTGCGCTCTCCTGTACGCGCCGCGCGTCGACACGAAATTGCAGCGACGATCATTGCTAAGGAGAAAGAGTCTGCCGTGTGATTCCGACCATTATCTCGCGGTTCTTATTCGCTTCTTTCTCTCTCTCGGTGCGCACGTGCAATGCATAACATCGGATATTGCAGTACGAATTCATCTAGGAGTCGAAAATTCGCGCAGTCGCATCGATCATCCAACGCGCGTGTGTGTATACAGTTTAAGAGAAAAACAGGCCGTCAATCCGAGCGGTGATAAATCATGGGCAATCCAGTACGAAGCTTGTATATCGAGGACACAATCAGGCGCGAGAGAGCTGCACGTGCACGGCGTGGTTGCAGCGGAAAAGTCCTTTTCCCGTCTCTTTCTCTCATCAGAGAGAGAGAGAGAGAGAGAGAGAGAGAGAGAGAGAGAGGAGGATCATCGCGCAAAAAGCGCCGGTCAGCCCCGCCGCGCACACCTTGTATCTCTCCCGCCGCGTATACAATGTGTATACGATATTTTCTCCGTCTCTCCAATTAAGCCCGGCAGAGCGAATGGAAGCTTCGAAGGGTGAATTACGAGCTCCGGATAATGACGTTTTCATTCTACTAGACGGCTGGATTTGCGCGCGGAGGCTTTATTCCATTCTCATTCTTCTATATATACAAAACGTTCCTCGATGATCCCTGGCATATCGATCAGATCGAAAATTAGCAAACATCGGGAGAGAGCAATGATTTAAATAAAAAGGTAAAATTCCGCTGCAGCGCGCGCGGCTAATTAAAATTCACAAGCCGGCATTCAAAATGCGTGCAGCTCCCCCCGCTGCTGCTGCTGCTGCACTCAAGGTCCCCGTGTATAGCATCGCAGCTCATCTCTTTCTCTCTCGCTCGCATACTCCTCTACTGCAGTATATATAATGCGGAGACTGCACTCGATTTGCTCTCTATCTCCCCCCCTGCCGGTACACATACGTACACCCATACACCGCGGAGGAGAAGAGAGAGCACGTGATCATCCTCGAGAGGAGGATGCGCGTATGTGTGCAGCAGCGGCAGCAAGGGCGTGGTCGCTCGGGAGCCCGGCGAAACTTTGCTTCATTTGCTCTCGATTCTCCTCTCCGCGTTCCCCCTACTGCGCGCCGCTTATCTCGCATGCATGCAGCTTCCTTCTCCTGCTGCTGCTGTTGCTGCTGCTTCTTCTTCCTTCGTGTGCTTTTACGCAGCTGCCGCGGACCGCCGCCGCCACCGTCGCGCTGGACGCCGCGGCTCGGAAATTTTATTTGAACGGAGTAAAGCGGAGCTTGCTGCTCTGCTGGAGCGCGAGCGCGATAATTCACCGAGAAATATGAGCTTCGGTCGAGGCTTTAAGAGCTGGATATCCTTTTATTGAATGATAAGAGGAGTGCGGACCTTTTTCCTCCTTGGGCTATCTGCCTGAGATGTTTCTCGTGTCGTTTTGGGGGAAAGAGAGAGACGGGACGCCGGCCGCCGTCGAGCTGAGATGTGGAAGATAACGCTGCGCTCGCGCGCACCGAACTGACCGGAAGAACTGGAGCAGTCTCAAGCTTGTTGCGTGCCCCGTCGGTACTCGGTAGTCGGGCGAAAAACACACCCGCGCGGAGGAGATGATAGCGTGCGATCGTCCCGACAGTGTGTATTTAAATCCAAATAGACTAATCTTTAAATTAACTGTCAGCCGTTCGCGGCTATCTCGCAATTACATCTATGCATTTTTTAGCGTGTAACACGCGGCTGAGATAATTTAAATCGATTTTGAAATCTACCCTGAAAACTGGTAGCGCTGCGAATTCGTGGAAATTTCCAACGCGATCATAACGATCTATACACACGGACGGATCGAGGTGGAAAAAATAAAAGCGAGCTTCGACAAACGAATCAATACCCAGGAGCAAAAAAGTTTATCGGACGCGTCCGCGTACGCGGAAAAATGTCCCTCGTCGTGGCAAAGCTTCATCGGAGGCCTTCGTGTGCGTACGCACACGCACGCGAGCGACGCGCAAAAACTGCCCTCGACGCGAACTGTCCCCTTCCTTTCTCTCCCCTTTCGTCGCGCACAGCACACGCACACCGTCCGTCTTTTTGCCCGGCGGATACCTGCAATGTCTCTCCCCTTGCACTCTTGCGTCTTTTCTCTCTCTCTGTCGGCATAGCTGCGATTCCGCGTTATAGTTTCGGGAGAGTATTCACTCCGCACCAGCAGCCCCCACGGGATGATGGTTTTCTGAACGAGGTGCGAGATCGGATGGGAGATTCGCTTGTTTGTATGAAACGGGAATCGAGATGGGCCTCGAGCGAGTGCGAAAAAAATCGGCAAGATTTTCAGCGAGACTCGTCATCCTATGTAATAAACAGAGATCTAATATAGCTATATACTGTATATACACCACGAAGCCTCGCCGTATACTGCCGAGTGTATATACGAGAAGGAGGTAAAAGGGAGGAGAAGAAGAAGTAAGCGAAGCAGGCGGCAGGCGAAAGAAAGGTCCGGCGGTCGCACGAATCCTCATCGGTCGCCGCCGCCGCCGCTGCTGCTGCTCTCTCCCCGAGGGGCCATATCCGAGAGAGAGAGAAGGAACCTTGAGGAGAACGGCGGCGGCGGCGGCGCGTACATTAGCGAGAACGGTGGGCCTTGGACCGTCTGTCTCTCTCTCTCTCTCTCTCTCTCTTGCTTCTCTCCTTCTCGCTCTCGAAATGACCCCGATCTCTCTCGAGAGGAGCCTCGAATGTGTGTAATCTCGGACTCGCGATCTCCGCTGCAGACTATCCTTCTCCCTCCTGCACGTACACATACACACATACATGCGCTCAGCTTTTTCGGTGTTTGCGTGCGAGGCTCTGCGCGAGTGTGCGGCCACTTCGATTTCTTCCTCCTCGCCTCTGGGTCCTTCCCTCCGCGTCAGCTCTTTCCTCCGTGCGCGCAGACTCCCCTCCTGATGCATTTGCGCGCGCGCGAGCAATCTCCGGAGTTTGTTTCTTGCGCTATTGCCTCTCTGGACTTTAATAAGCGCGCGCGTGGAGCCGACTTCTTTGTGATGATTAAATTTTCCACGTCGACTATAACCTACTACGATAATATTTAGAATTTTCAGCGGGTGATATATTTCGCTCGTCGTAAGGCGGAAGTCGCGCTTTTAATTATTTCGGATAACGAAATGCATGTATATAAGAGTTACGAGTGAGGCTATGCGATCGACGGACAATTATAATTAAACCGATCGATATTACCGCGGCTCCTTTATTTTTCGAATTTGCGCGCGCGCGATCAAGGTCGACGATATAAACATTCTTCGGCATAATACAAGGATGAACTTACAAAAATATTCTCTGACTCACAATATCCTCGTAGAAGCCGAGATTAATTAAAAAGAAAGAAAAAAGTAAATTATTGCCCAATCGCCGATAATAATAAACCTCGAGTGCATTTCCTCCTCGAGTGTACACTCTAGCGCCGACGTTACTTTTCCTAAAGTGCGCCTTTTTACAATCGCCTCGACGTCGTTAAAGAGCCGAACTTGCCGAAGTGATTAAAAACCCAAACACCCGCTCTAAATTTCAGTAGAATGGCTCGGCTGGCCCGAAAAGGCAATTTCCTCCAAAGCAAACAAATATTATACGGCGAATAAACGGCGGCGCGTCTATACAGCGCAGCGCCGTAAAAATTCTTGACTCGTCGCGTCGTGTGCAGTGTTGCGGACTCCCCGCGGCTGGCCCGGCGTATCACGAAACGCATCATCATGGCCGAATAACTCGAGTAATGCATTTCTGCACGGCCGGGAGAGAGAAACTTGAAGAGTGACGAATGCGATAGAAGATGATTGATTTTTTTTCGAGCCGAGCACACGTCGTTGACCGGTACACGTATGAATGGTTTAATTGCGTCGATTTTCGGGGATGTTACGTGCGGCCGCGCGGCGAGTGAAAGAGATCGCGCTTCGGCGACGCTCGGTTAATTGGGATTTTATTCGACTTTTCTTTGGAGCCTGTTGCGTTATAAGGATGTGGGATCTTTTTTGACGGGAGACCCTCTCTGTCTTTAATTGAACACGGCTAACTATGATAATTTACCGACAGTGCCACTGCGAAAAAAGTTTTAGATCGAGAAGAGTACAAGAAGCACACAACAGAGGCATGCGCGCATGAACCAAATACGTCGATAATTTTATAATTATTTCGTAACGCCCTGGCTTGGAGGTTGTATACAAACAAGTTTTTTGCATTAAAAAAACCTCGGATACTTGTCTTTTTCTTTCAAATAAATTGCCGTGCGAACGAAAGCCGAGCAAATAAAAGGCGCACCGCGCGATCGAAGGTACTTTTACAAAGCCCCGAAAGAAAAAAGTTGCTACGGCTTTAAAGCGGCTCTCCTTATTTTTAAAAGCCAAAACGCGAATATAATTTAAATCCACCTGTCAAAAATTTAGTTATTTCAAAAATTACCTTTTCATTACGCGGCAGCTAAACTCCTCCTTTTTTTATTCCGCGCATCTTATTATTTATGCAGCACGATTTACTTTTACGTCTGGAAGATCGTAAAAAAAGTAGCCCGTAAAGGATGCATGTATACACATAATGCGCGCCAAGCCAGAAGGCGCGAGTTCGCGCGAAGACACACATGCACACGTGTATAATACACACGCAGATGAGGAGCGAGCAAAGGCACGTAACGAGGGATACCTTATTACCGATATCGCATCGAATTTCACACACAAGTTCGCGGTTCTTTGGGAATGGATACTCGGGCTCGTGGATTATATTTTCGTGTCCACGGTAGTTTTTTGATCGCGCTGCAAGATCGCAGCCACGCATAAATATACAATTTAATCGCGAGCCTAAAAAGAAACGAAAACGAAACCGATAAAAGTCGCGCGCGTGAAATATATCTCTTGGGATAATAAAAGCACGTGTGCATGTGTATTCGCACTCGCGATCGGGCAAAAATAGCTGACGGTAATTATATACTCGTATACTCCTTTTCGACTTCTTATAGAAGCTTTGTGGAATTCAATATTATGGAACAACTTCGGAAGATACGGCTGGCAAATTGTGTAACGAGATCAAAACAGAGCTATGGTTGCCGGACTTTCAAATTGTCGAATATTAACGCCTGTGAACAGCATGTAACACCGCAGTTGGAATTACATAGATTCGGAGCTGGTACTCGATTTCAATATAACGCTCGACTGCCTTCTGTCTGCGTATCAATAAACTCGTCAGCTTGAAAATAGGAATTATTAATTGCTTTCCGTTAACTTTCAGCGGAATTCTCGAAGGATAAACTTTAACGACTGCAGCTTTCAGAAAAGATTTAATTTGTGGAGTTTGTTGCTAAAAGCTACCTTTATAATTTCACAAACGCGAAAAGAGGTCTCGAATTATTGCAAAGGCCGACCGATAAGCGAACCCTGGTAGCTTTTTACGTTCGACTCGACATCCGATACATATATTCGATGACGCACTTAAAATTAAAGTGCCCCCCAGATAACATTGCGCCGGCAAAATGCCAGCGCATGCCGACATAATCACGGCATTCGTGTCGGTAGTGTGCCCCGGCTTTTGACGCCAATTTGCCGTCACGTGCCCGACGCCAGCGCCACCGGAGCACGCGTGCCGCCAGATTGCCAGCATGATGCTTAAAATATGCGGGCATTATGAAAGCACGTATATTCTTTTCGTATGTACGCTTGCGGGCGTTCCTAACCTATAAATGGATATAAAATAATTGCATGATTACAAAAATTGCATTAAAGTACATTTATTTAAATTAAATACAGTATAAAAAATTAAATACAGTATAAAAATTATAAATTAAATATAATATAAAAGTAATACATAAAACATACAAAAATTTACACGCTACAAAACTTGATGGAGCAAACAATAAAATTAAGGGGGTCCGAAAGTCAATTCAAATCTAGATTTCGCGCCACAAAATAGCAGACGACAAAAGTAACTAATTTGCTTATAACAAACAATAAAAACAAAATTATGAAAAACTAGGACATCACTGCCCTCCGTTATGTAATTATCTACCATTTTACAAAGTTTGACACTTATAAATAAATATCTCGCCGAATGGCATTCGAATAATGTCTCAAAATCATATAATTCGAATGCCATTCGGCGAGATATTTATTTATAAGTGTCAAACTTTGTAAAATGGTAGATAATTACATAACGGAGGGCAGTGATGTCCTAGTTTTTCATAATTTTGTTTTTATTGTTTGTTATAAGCAAATTAGTTACTTTTGTCGTCTGCTATTTTGTGGCGCGAAATCTAGATTTGAATTGACTTTCGGACCCCCTTAAGAACATTTATAAGTAAAGCTAATAAAATAGTAAGCTATCTTTATATAAATTTGCTCCTGTAACGTTAAAATAAAGGAGTAGAAAACGCATTTAATAAATAATAGAAAACTACTTAATTCCTATTCCTTAATAAACTTATACATATAATGTTTTTCAATTTCTCTGTGATCCTCTTCGTCATCGCTGACCTCTTCAACCGGCTCCAGAAGCTCCCGAGAAATAGGACTGAGCTCATCTCTGTTGGTCTGATCGTAGCCTTCCTCGTCAAGGTACAAGGTTCTATCAGAGATGAAACTTTGTTCCTGCTCTTGCTCCTGTTGTTGGTCCTGCTCCTGCTCTTGGTGCATCTCGATCTGCTCCTGTTGTCCGTTCTGCGCCTGATCTTCTTGCTGCATTACTTCCTGACCTTGGTCCTGTAATGAGTGTCGTCTTCGTGGACGTCTTCTCGGTGGAATGTTGTTGTCGATTTCTTCATCTGATGGCGGCCACCTCTTCACTGCAAACTTGTCGCTGTTAGGCTTAGCGAAAACAGATTCTTGCAATGACATCGCATCTGAAAAAAGAAAATCAAATAAAATATCATTAACTATAACTGGATGTGTAAAGAATGATAGTAATAATAATTTATACCTTCACACGCTTGTGCAAAAACACTTTCTTTTAAGGCCATAATATTGAGTTTTACTGAACCACTCCAGGTCATGTTTTCGTAAAGATCTTGTGTTATTTTAATACAATTCTTAAAATAATTAGCTGCTGCCGTTAATGAGCAGCCTCCTCCCAAATAAACCAAGTAGTCCACCTAAAATGAAAAAAATATTTTCACAAAATGTTTCACTTTGAAATAAAATAGTATATTACGATACGAGTGCGCGAAGTAGGTGATTTTCGCACGAGCGCATTTTCAAAAAAGCGAGTGTGATGATCACCTACGCGCACGAGTATCGTATACTATTTTTTGACACGAGTGTGTGAATCTACGTTCTTAGCAGATAAGCGTGCGCGAAATTCCGAGTTTCGCACACGCTGTTCGTGAAATCTGAATTTCGCGCACTAGTGTGAAAATCAGGCATTTCGCGCACGCTACGCAGCTAGGAGAAATCGAATTTCGCTCACAGAGTGTCAAAAAATATAGTTACTTTATACAAAGTTAGCATATTGTTCGTCATCTAATTCTTGCAGCTTGCGATATCCGCTGTTGATTGCAGTGGAAGATACGAAGGTCGATTTTTGGCTGTGAGGCGCTTTTTTTCTCTGACTGTCCAATCAATTATTTGCCTGATCCACTGACTGTCCAATCAATTATTTGTCCATCATTATTTGCCTGAAATATAAATAATTCAAATATAATCGCAAGTAATAAACGTAACGTACTGAATATTAATTTTCGATACATACTTTAACATATTTTCTATGCTCTCCAGCTTAGATCCATTGTTTCTAAAATTACAAGTTAACAATCATATAATTTAAATAAAATTTTAATTGTATTTAAAACAATAAATGTGAAATTTACTTTTCTGCTTGTTCCAGAGCTTGTAATCTATTGTCGTATGATCTAAAAATTTATAAAATAAGTTAGCATCAATTATAAACATTTCGGTTTTGTATTAATAATTAAATAAATACTTCATTAATCTTTCCATCGTTGTAAGAGTTTCTTTTAATTCACTACATGTACAAGATGACTCTGGAAAAGATAAGACAAGTAATCGGTATAGGCTGTATATAAATCAATACGTTTATTTTTATGCAAACTTTTACCTGGACGATTAGTAGCAAATCTTATAACCTCTGCAAATCTAAAATCGTCAAAAACCGCCAAAGCCCGTCAAAAATCGCACGACGTTGCCATTCAGTTTGAAACGTTCCGCAAGAATACCTTACCGCCGAGTGTACATACATGCATACATACAAACGAATTTCAATTTTGTATTACATACAAGTTTAAATAAACATCGTAATATAGTAAGACATTCTCAACGCTCTTGCGCTAAATTAATTTACTATGTTTATTTAATCTTGCATATAAATAAGACTAAAAATTTTTAAATAAAGTTGCTTTATATTTTATTTTATTTAGATTTACATAAAAAATAACTTACTTGGTTTTGTTAATGCCGGCTTTGCAGCGATGATAGATGCTATTCAAACTTATCCCAAGCAGCACTATACAAATGTTTAATGGAAACACTATCACGCAATTTTAAAAATACACTGCAGAATACAAAGATGCAAAGGACAAGCGTCTTCCTGATAGCTTATGGTGTGAACTCTTCGAAAAACGGCCGAGTACTGAGACATTGATGCACGTTTTTCACCAGATGTGAACCGATTTTTATGACGCACCCGGCTTAGCGCCTATTGTTTTGAGCCCGGCGCGCCAAGCGCTGGGCCGGGGAAATTCCCGCTCGCCGTCTGCGTCTCGGGCTGCATCCACACCCACACAGACACTCGTAGACGGGGTAGATATATCGAGAACCGACTATAATGTATATCTATACATTATAGGTGATACGCCAGCCTCTTCGTGTCGATGTGGACATAGTCTTATGTAGGAAAAGCGGACACAAACCAAAATTAGATGCGTATGCTATATTCACAAAATAGATGTCTAAAATCCAAACTAGCATTAGTACGTTTACAAATTATAAACCATTCGTAGGGGAATTGCAGTTTTTGCAGCGAATTGTGTAAAATTTTGTTTATCAAATGTGAAGCTCAGTCATACTTATATTTTGTATATCTATATTTATGGGTGCACGTGCATCCACTATATATATATACACACACACACACACAAAATACATGCATTACTCCTATGTGCTTAGCAGCGCCCCTGGCGGCTATACGGCCCCGTTAAAAAAGCTTGTCTGCTTGTGCTTGGGGTAGCGCGCGCAAGGAACGAGTCTGCGCATGCGCGGTGATGCCTCACTCGTCAAACGTTATAACAAAGATGAATGAACAAATGTTCAATTTTGCTCTTTGTTATTATTTTATTTGATGATTCAGAAAGTTTCAATCTAAAGATGCTGCTAATATAAAATACGATTTGTGTGTGCGTATACATATATATACATTTATATATATATGTATACGCACACATATACGTTAATAAACAATATATATAAATATATATATATAACTTTGAATTAACATAAAACAGCAACCCTATTGATTATATAATTTCACCTTGTCCTGGCTTTTGCGGGAAATATATATTATAACCTCAAACGTTATTTGCTCATAGTGCAATCAATTTTACCGCTCAAAATGTTCTTTCGAAAAATTTGTAGTGCGTGCGTGGTGCTGGTACCCGCACGTAGTGCCAACAATGTGTCGACATTTTGCTTCCGCAAAATGCTCGTCGGAAAATTTTCCACTCGTGACTGCAAAATGACAGCAAAAAGACGGCACGCGTGCGTGCGCTGAAATTGCCAGCACGTGCTGCTATCTGGGCCGATAATACCGAGCACTTGTACGACGTAATGCACGACGATAAAAACCAAAAAGTAAAAGCTCTCCCTGGCAAACTCATCTCGAAGAGAAAGTCGCAGCGAAGCTTCCGCATTAGCCGATGGTAAGTCCTCTCCTCGGGTAACGTAGCAACCTACTGCATCTCGTTCGTCCCCTGTCGCTAAGGCAGGCGTCTCTCGAGATCATCAATAGCGATACGAGCTCCGGCAAATCTTTCCATCTCGCAAAAGTAAGGATTTTACGAGCCGCGCAATATGTGCTCGGGTGACAAATGATTTTCGCTCTCGCCGGCTGATAAGCGGCAGTCCATTAAATCGCTCTCTCCCTTTCGAAGCTTATCTCTCGCACGAATGCTTTATGTAACGCGTCGCATTCGAATGAGAGAGAGAGAGAGAGAGAGAGAGAGAGAGAGAAAGGACGCATAAACGAGAGAAATGCATAAACGACTCTCTCGCCATCGAGTCAGCTCGAATCTCTCTCTCTCTCTCTCTCTCTCTCTCTCTCTCTCTCTCCGTCATCCTTTTGTGAGCCTATGAGGAATTTAGGCGTCTAATCCACCTATATCGGCGAAGCCAGGCGTGTATAAATTGTCGATGATCGTCGCGCAGCCAGAAACTCATTAACGCGCTTCGCTCGATGATACTCTCTCGCGCGTGAGCGTGTATATCTGTATAGCGAAAGAGAAGGCAATTTGCATAGATTTTTCCCAAGGATACGCGAGAGCGGCGGATACTTTGGCCGATCGACGATAATCGCTTTCGCGTCATGCCGCTTATAAGAGCGCGCACACACATACACACGCGTGCAAAGTCGAACGACCAACGAAAAATGACGAGAAAAAATGAGGGGAACGACACGATCTGCGCGCAGGAAGAGAGGAAATTGCCGACGACGAGGAGCTCACGAAGGTGAATGTTAATAAAGTCGAGGTTTTTATTGAGTTTTCAGCGAGGAGCAATGGTAAACAAACGCGAATTCTCTCTCTTTCGAGGATCTCGGATTTTTTCGCCGCTGATTGATCGCTCGCTCTCTCGCTGTCTTTGAGGCGAATTATTTTGAAAATTAATTCAGCGAAGGGCGAACAGTTACCTTAATGCACGCCTTCGAAGTGATTGATACGAGTGGAATAATTGATTGAGTATACGCAGATTGCACGGATATAAGGAAGAAAAAAGAGAAATTATCGGCGATGAACGAAGGGGGCCCAGGTTTTAATTTCAATCGGGCAGGAATTTACGAAACTACTCGACATCAGTCAATAATTCGATCAACGTTAATTTCCTTCTATAGACACACGCACGCACACGACGAGCTGTAATTACCAGGCACATCAATCAGCTCAAGCTTACCACCAACAATCCCAACGACTCGGCACATATATATACAAACATACATCGAGAGAGCGCGCGGTCATACCTGCAGAAAGCAGAGGAAAAAAGGCCTTTCCCATTCTTTCTAATGCGTTCGGGCGGCGGCGAGAAACAGCGCGTTTCTCTCCGGAGTATTTTCGCGCATTGGAAAGCCTACGCGCGGGGCCTCTCTCAGCTCGTTAGGATTTCGTTCGGAGAAAACTCGCGGCATTCCGAGTGCGTGTGCGCGCTCCGCGGGCAAGTTTTTGTCGCTGTACGCGAGATACGCTCGCTGGAAAAGTGCAGCAGTAGCAGCGACGACGACGGCGCTTCTAATAGCCCAGTGGCCATTATTCCATCTTCGATGATCGCAGGAAACGTCGATACCTACTCGCTACTTTTTTTCCAATCGGTCGTCGCCCCATCATCGCGACGATTCTTTCCGTTTCTCTCGATATATGCGCGGCTTAATTGGGGCCGTTCTGCGCTCGCAAGCGCTCGACTCGATCTCTTTCCTGGAAAATCCAGTAAATCGATTTATTGCTGATCGACACGTTGAATTTGAGATTTTTCTACCGTCGCTGCTTAGAGATAAATATCTCCTATGATGACAGTACGGGTAAAAAATATTCGCTGATTTGCGACCTTCTCATCCAGAAGTGTCTCATGAATCGTTAGTATGTCTACACTATATTATGTTCAATCAAATCAGAAGTAATCGACGTTTTTAATTTACGCGCGTAAAACGCCAATTTACGTTGCCGAGAGAACTCAATCGACAAAAAATCGCAGACTAACCTCGTTAAAACGCATTTAAGTAATTATGACTTACTCGTCAAGGAATTTTAACCGAGACGTCTCCACCTCAAACAGTCACTGCATGCAGGTTGGATGAGCGACGAAAAAAAAAAAAAAAAAAAAAAAAAAAAAACCAAGTCGGTGACAAAATAAAGCCTCGTCTCGCTGCTATAAAAGGGCACGACAAAGAATTTCCTTTAAGGGCATTCTCGCGGCTACCACTGCCGCGTCTCTGTCTATACACGACGACGCACCCTTTTTTGCACCCGAACGCACGAAGGTCTTCCCTACCTTCTCTCGCCTCTCCTTTCTTCTCGTCTTTTTTCTTCGAATGGAAATTCAGCGTCTGGCTGCAGACCAGGGGGTGATCAAATTGGGCGAAAATAAGCTTTAAGTTTCGATCGAGAACCCGGGTAGGCGAATGCCGTTGATACTTTAGTATGCGTATGTTATTTTAAAAAATGTACGAGTTGACAACATATTAATTACACCGTAGGTATACTATCGGAACTAAAAACAGGTTACGAATGTTATGAACTATTACATCACCTACGCTATCGAAAGGTAATCTCAAACTTTTACTTACTTATTGTAACTATTTTTAGCTCTGTGTGCTTGAGCAAATTGTTGTGAATATTGCATGGGTCGTTGCATGGTAAAAAATCAAGAACGGGGCTTCCGGATCTATACGGGGCTCATGAGTAACCGTTGTGTGCAAGTAGAAAAACGTTTAAAAATCAAGCGCACAAAGCTCACAAAACACGTAAGCTATCCTATTAATATAAGACAATCAGAAGGACGCGAATCCTTACAGAAGACAAATACTTCGATCGAGGAATATTTTTCCCTCTTCTCTCTCATTTTCTCGGGCGAATCCGCAATAAATAAAAATGTTTATTGCTCATTACGCGCACAAGACACTCGAGATGCTCAAGGAGATCGGGTTATTTGCACGAATAATAATCGCGGCTATGTATATTGTGTCGCCGAACGTCCGTCTTCTCCTCTCTCGACTCATCGTGCAGTCCTTCTTCTCCTTTTATTCAATTAATTATCTCGCACTTTGAGAAATCAAGCATATGCACGTCGGTGCGCACGGATCGACGCGTCTTGCAATTACAAGCGGCGGAAGATTGTGTGTCAATGCGATGATGAGAGCCGACGGCTAACTGCATGAGCACAGGATCCGTGTGCACTCGAGCGCTCGAGCAGCGCAATTTTATTATCGATCATGTGAATTTTCAATCTTACCTCTGGACACTGCTCTCTTTTTCGGCTTGACTGCGTGTTTATCGGATATCGATGTAGTTTGTACTTTCTTTTGTCTGGTGACACGTATTTTCGTATTTCTTTTTTCGTTGTGCATTATATGCGGCCCGAAGGATCATTTCTTTTTTCCATTTTCTTGCTTCACTCGCTGCTTGTGGTTTCATGCTTAAATACTGATTTCGCACTATCGGTGAGTAATGTAGAGCGGTGACAAATTTTTCTGTAAAAACCGTTGGAATAAAAATAAAATTTTCATAAAATAAAATAAAACAGAAAATAAATCAAAGGGAGACTATATTCTCATGAACGTACAATGTGTACTACTGGGCAACTTAAAAATATATCAGTAAAACGAAAACAAATATCATGGCGTATTACGTGTACGCCTAGCATAAACAGTATTACTCAATAATTTCAATATAAAAGCTAACATATTTATTTATTCTACGTACGCAACTACTTTTGGATATCAAGAATCAAAACGAGTTTAAAGTCGAAAACGCTTTAATCAAATAATTACTCAAAAGTGAACTTTCACATGCATGATCAAAATTGACATTTGATTGCATCATCTACACACCATTATAATATTCGACGAGTAACGGACTTGCTACAATAATATAACGTCTTCGACATTTTCAAGTTTGTACAAATTTCGATTAACAAACGAGAGACGTAGAAAAACTCAGGGAAATAAAAAAAAGAAAGACAGACGAGAAATTCAGTAGGAGCATTGAGAAGTTGGTCAATCGCAGGGTAGAAAAATCGAGGTAGACGGATAATAGATATGATGACGACGGCAGGGACAAGTTGAAAAAGAGAAAGAAAAAGACGTGGGCGTGGGGTGAAGTCGGTGGTGGCGGTAGTGGCAAGGGAGGATAGGGTTTACGTGAAAAATAAAGTAAAGCAGCGGGATCGAAGATTGAGAAAAATTGTGCGTTTATTAATGAAGACGTAGAGACTAGGTATTACGTGACGATCGGCGATTCTCGGGGGCCTCGACTGCACATGCACATTTTCAGCGTCGCACTACTTCTCATCCTCGCACTTTAGATATACGTATATAGGCGTATACATACATATATAGTATATACCCGCTCAATTCTCTCGCCTTATCATTCGCGCCTTCGTTCTTTACTTCCCTCGTGCCTGTGTCGCACGCGTTCCACTTTTATCGCGTGTTATTACTTCGCACTTTGTCGCACTTTTCCATCGCTTTTACTCAGTATAATATACGGGACGCCCGTTTACATATATGCGGCGGTCGATTGCTCGAAAAATCCTCTCGTCCCGATCTTATGCGTGATCTCCACCATTATCAGGGTTCATGCAGAGTCTTGTCGGCCTGGGCCAAATATCGAGAAAAGAACCTTTTATTTTGCTTTTTTTTAAATTTTTTTTCATCAGCTGTGTATGCAGAATCAAGGCGTCCGTCGAGGATCGTGTTCATACATTTTGCGTTCATAAATTGCGTTAGTTGAGAACTATGGCGATTCTCGCTGGGCTACTCGATCCTGCGCATCGCTTTTACTTGGTTATCCCTTTTAAATGATCTTGCAGCTTATCCCTTAATAATTTTTTTTGTCATTTTGTTTAGTTTTTTTTTTTTCTATTAGCCAGTAGTAAGATAACGCTCGCCATGTTTGTTTTCCTATTATTTCCATATTCTGCACACATACATACACATTCTCTTTCTCTCTTCTGTGTCGTCGCTTCGGTATGTGTCATCGATCCGCACGCCCATGTTTCGCTCTCTCGCACATACACACGCGCAATCGATATTTCCTCTAAAACTCTCTGTCTTTCTTTCGTCGCGCACGCATTCTCATTCGCTATTTCTGTCTTAATATACAGACTGTATAACACTCTATGCTAGGACCAGGCGTGGACGAGGCTCTCGTTGGACTTGGAAAAAGCAACGCATGCCTCTGTTATTTTATGCCTTATTTTGGTTTACGTATAATAACGTCGATGGTCTTCAAAAAGTAACATATGTCTGTGGTAGAGAATTTCCTTCGTGATATTTGAGATGGATTGCAGTGTGATATTTTTTTTTTTTTAATTCGTATAAGAATCCCTCTGAGACCCGTAAGTTCCATGTTTCAATGATTAATTCGCGTTGGTCGTTCTTCTAGATTTGGTTAAAGCTCTTCTGACTGCCTTTAAGATGGCAGACGTCTATCATTCCCTTATCGTTAAACCCGTTTTGGACAATAAGTAGGAAATAAGTGCACATTGCTCCAAGTAACGAAATTCGTTCACGCCTGAGTAGGACGATACATGTATGCGCGTGTATGTACGTAAACCCGGAGTTAAAAATATATGCAAATAAACGATTGTGTGAATAATCCACCTGATGCCAGTCACATTCATTTGGAAACATTTTCGACCGCGGGTGTACGCAAGTGTAGGTGTGCAAGTGTACGAGTTACGTGAGCATATGTATAATCATTTGTCGCGCACTTTTCTCATGTTCGTGCGCACTCGGCCGCCGTCTATTCGAAAGCATCGATTTAACCTACTTATAAATTACGGATCGCCGCACGAATCGCCGGAACAAAGGGGGAAACATATATGTATATTTATATGTATATATCACGTCATTCCGAGCATTCGCACGTCTCTACTTGCGCCGGCCTCGTGCATGCATGCGGCGCCAGCTCACACAGCTAATAAGTTTCGTAACTTACACTTATATTATTTTCATCTTATTATTCATTTTATCTTGTTTTTTTTCTCCTTTATTATATCACTTTATAACAGACGCGCTTTAATAAGTAATAATACAGAGTCCGAATAGCCGATGCCCGACTGCGTCTCGCAAAGAGCACGAGTTGGTCACTTCCTGTATAGGTATATATGCGTATATTATGTACACAGGGAAAGTTTTTCAGAAAAATTATCGCTGAACCCATCGCACGAGTGTCGATCAACATTGAAAGGTACACTGAGAAGTAAAGTCTATATGATATATAAATTTTTCGAAGTTTACAATCATGTTCATCACAATGTGAGGATTACTCTTTATCGTAATTCCCTAATCATCCGCTAGTATAGCATTATTGTGTATTCGACGATAATTTTTATGAAACATCCTCCGTTATGTCAGTACTATATTGTATACAATCTGTCATGCATTCACACTCAGGTTCGTAGTGATACAATTTTGTTTTGTTTGCGTGTTTTCTTTTTCGGTTTTGAGGATTTGCGTGTACGCTTGGTATGCATATACATAATATATTTGTTTTTAACATTATACCTATCTATATATATCTACAAGGCAGTAGTCAAACACTGTGACTGACTGTGCGAGTGTTTCGCGTCGAAATAATCTTTCGAGATGCGTCTTTCTCTGTCCTCCTCGTTCGCGAATCAGGAAGAGTCGGAGAACGACATTTCGCGTATCTCATTTACTTAATTCTTGGTTTAAGTATCTTGGTTTATCTCACTATCTTTTACACGCGCTGGTGCGCATTTTTGTTTGTTTGTTTGTTTTTTTGCATTTGTGTCCCGCGACTTCGGCGCTCTGTGTGTATTGTGTATTTTTTTCCTTGAATAGTCACAGCTTCGCGACGAAGCCGTCCTTATGTGCAGAAATTCGCGTCGCTCGCGCAGAAGAAGTTTTAGGCCATCCGACGGTTCGCGATACATCGTTGAAGGAAAGAATAACGCGCTCAAGTGTCCAACGGTTCATTTTGTAAAAAAATGAATGTTTACAGTATGCAATACAGATGTGCATCGAATCAAAACTACTACTTGAGCTTGATAATTATTCCCTCGGTGTACGCTCGTACGTGTTCGTTTGAAGTTTTCTTATCTTCCTCCGCGTGTTCGTGTTTACAGTATTTTTTGCGCTTTCGTGCGCGTATGTGACGCCCCTGTACATATATATTCGCGCCCGCGCGCGCGCGCGTACTTTAATAATACATAATTCTTGCTTTTTATAGCTCTCTTTTCTTTCTCTATCTCACTTTTTTTATTGTAGTCGTCGACTAGACTCGAGTGCCTTTGGTGGGTTGTTGCATTTTTGTCATTTGGTGTATCGCGTGGCAGTACTCGGCGTTTTATTTCCATCTTTGCACAGCCCTCTACCAATGAGCCACACAGTGAGTCCGTCGTTCAATCTTATTAGTGTATTCCTTATTAAATTTCGTTTTGATTTTATGAATTAAACAAACGCTTAATCGCTATAAACAGTAACACTTCTATAAGTCGTCATTCGAATGGAAATCATATGAAGCAGTTTCCTCACTATTCAGATTATATATGTTGTAGTATTTATATAACCGTCAAAATTGTGCAGATTGTAAATGCGTGTCCTTTTAACTATAAAAAATTACGTCACTCAAATTTTGCGTCAATCAGCACGATATTATACAAATCATTTCAACGCATTATCAGAAGCAAAGTTTTACTGGCAATATCGCTAGAGCATCATCGATACCCTTCACTTACATGATGATAATAATAACAATATGTGTGAAAATTTTGCAATATCAATTCAAGTGTCTTCTACGTACAATTAAATTTTACGTACTCCAAGTTCTAATAACAACGCATAAATTCATACTAATCCTACTAATGTTTATACACATACAAAATTTATGCATCAAATCAACGATACTTCAAAGTTAATATTTTCATTTAATACGTGACGAGTCTCCTGCTCAATCAAGCCGTTAGAAAAATGTGCACCTCTCCTCATATTGAAATCCGGATTTGACTTTTTTCCCTACACGAAAGTATATCCTTTCAGAAATGTCTATAGAATAGCTCGGGATTACCGAAGCCATCATCATCGCCTGCGCATAATCTATGCAAAACCAAGACTCGACTGCTGCTTCAGCTACACAGTGAGTCGACGACGAGGCGAGGGCCTTAATTCAAATTCGATATTAGCGCGGCAAGGTGTAAGGAGACAAGACAGCAACTCGGTAAGACCGAACGAGAGAGAAAGAGAGTCAGAGAGACGAAGAGCGAGGTGGAAGGAGGTGGGTACATGCGCAGTCATATACGGCGTGTATTAGAGAAGCTTCGGGACGAAAAAGCCGGGCAATGAAATTACACGTACGACGAAGTACAGCAGCGGTAGCAGCGCCGGCATCAGGCGCCCTTTCACCCTCGCCTCGATGTAGATGCTGCAGTATATATATAGTACACAGCGGCCTGCAGACTCCGAAGCGCTTATACGCGCTATGAGCTTTTACGCGCACCGTGTCGTGGGTGATTAAGCTCCTTACAGAACACGATTTCGCACGGATATTTCGTACTCTCGCCTCCCTGAATTATTGGAGGAAATAAGGTAGCTCGCTGGAGCTTTCGCAAACTGCGAACGAGAGATGATTTTTTTCCTTCTCACTAACAAACGTGAAATCTTCTCCTAGACGTATAAGTATTTCAGCTTTGCCTCTACGCCTGTGCTCTTTCCTCGCAAAATATTTTCCGCCGAAAACGTACACATACACGCGCTTCGGAGTCACATTGTTTTTGCTCTCGTTCTTGTCTCTCTTATCCCCTTTAACTTCTCTCGGCGGCGGTGTTCCTTTTGCGCGTATGTGTCTGTGTACAGTGTAGCAAAGCACTTATCGGAGGGAGCTGGAGCTTTCCAATTGAGGAAAAAGCCGAAGCACCTATACAGTGTGTGTGTGTATATGTATATATATATATATATATATATATATATATATATATATATATGCGTAATGCCATTAAAGTTCTGCGCGCCGTCGCGGAGGAGAGCCCAGCCGCCCCTTCTAGCGCATGCTCTCACACTCTTTTTCCTTTTCTTCTTTTTCTCTCACTCAAACTGTAATTCGGTACGATGTAAATCATAAGTACAGGAGGATCGCATTGCACTTACAGGGTAGAGTGGTTTTAGGGTCGCACACGTACGCAAACGTTAACATTTGAATGATTCGTCAAACAGTCAGCAGTGCTTGGTATAATACGACAATAACGAAAAATGAAAGGTGAAAAATCATGCTTGGGTATGCGCATAAAAAGAAAAGAACACAGAAAAGGAAAGAAAAACAAAGACTATGAGACTGGACGAAATGAAGTAAGAAGAAACTTGATGTATCACTGAAGAAACTAATATTTATTCGATAATTATATAAAATCAGAATCTCATTCTAAAACAAAGGAATCAGCGTGTGAACATCCAGGTAGTATAGTGTTGCTTATCTTGGTTTGCTAGCGGCGCTGTCGTGTCGCCGGCTCGTCACATATATATATTATTATGTATATATGTATATGTGTGTATATATTTATAAACAAACATGTGTCAACAACCCCCTAACACAGTATAGAGCGCATCAGTCCGTCGCAGAGTGCGCGATATGAACTGCGGCTATACAGACTCGCGCGTCGCAACGAAAAAGAAATGAGGTCGTGAGGGTGTATAGGAGGACGATATGATAGCTTAATCTCAGTTTTGTCCGTATCGTTTTGCGGGTGTATAGAGACGTGTGCAGGTACGAGTATGTGATACGTGTAAATGTGTCTACGTCTATGTCTGTGTCTATGTGTCTGTTGCAGCTTCTTACAGTGCGAGCGCGTTTATTACGAGCTTGTAACGTTTGTGCCTGCAGCGGAACACGTTGCCGCACTTCACAATTGGAAAGCTCCTGCAGTACAAGAGCGAGTCGAGTCTCCGGCACAGTGTTTTTTCTCCCTCTCCCTCTCTCTTTTAAGCTTGTCGCTGCAGCTTTTCGCGTCGCAGTGCACATAGTTTGTTTCCTTCTCGTGTATTTATTCTTTGTTTCCTCGTATTTGTGGTGCATTATTCTGCAGAAATATATAGACGCGCGCGCGTGAGTGCATGTTTGTGTACAAATATGTCGGTGTGTATAGTAGTATAGTAGCAGTAGTAGAAGTAGTAGTATAGTAGTAGTAGTAGTAGTAGTTGTAGTACTAGTAGTAGTAGTAGTAGTAGTAGTAGTAGTAGTAGTAGTAGTAGTAGTAGTAGCAGCAGTAGTAGTAGTAGTCTCTTGTGGCCCCGGTGTGTGGCTTCGCTCTGGAAGACCCATTTTATTTATTTATTTATTTTTATACCGCGCGAGTGTATACATATCAAACGACTCGCGACACGACTCTCCTCCTGAATATAATACGTACTTTGAAATTTCATTGTTATACGCGCGCCCGCTGACGCGCGCGTATGTCGTCGAGTCCATCGTTAGGTATTTTATATTATGTATTATTTATATTTATATAGGAAAAAATGGTGTCGCGTGCACGCTCTACCACACATACACACTTCACACGCACGCAGCTGCAAACGCATACGCACACACTAACATACACACGACGGACTGAAGAAGAACGTTCTATCTCGTTTTATTCATTATTATTATTATTATTATTATTTTTTTCATTTTTATTTTTCATAACCATTACTCGGTGCGCTCCCTCTGCTCTGCCTCTCCATCGTTCCAACGCGTTTTTAAGCTTTTACAACTCACAATACCCTTTCGCCCTTTCTCTCTTTCGTCATCGCCTCGATTCGCGGAATCGCACGCACGGATTTACGTATGTGTTTTTCTTATGCGTATCGTTTACTACAACTTATTAATTTCAAGTAGAAAAGCGCGATAGTCGTCGAGCGTGTGCGAGAGTCTCTCCTGTGGCGTATAGTAGACGTGTGTGTGCCGGTAAGTGTGGCCGAGTGTGCATGTGGTTGTGCGAGTGTCGATCTGGATTGGTCGGTGTGAGCAGCGGCGGTGGCGCATCTGAGTCGCTTTGTCGCGTGTAATCATCATCGTCATCGGCGTGATCGTCGTCATCTCGTGATCAACAACAGTACACAAGAGAGTTCCATTACGTGATGGACTTTTTGGACTTGCGAGGCTGGGTAGACGATGTGGCCGCGATGTCCCCGCCGGATTCGATGCAGGGGCTTGGCGGTCCGCTGTTGATGCGCGCTACTCGCTGGTAAAGCTCGCTGTTGACGAAACGCGGATACGAGTCGCGATGCATCAACGTGTAGATCTGCAGCTGAGCCTCGTCGAATGTGTGGGGCGTCGGCCGGGTCATGTTGCGGTTCACGATCTCCCGCACCCGCGAGTCCAGGCTCACCTGTCGAGGGAAAAGAATGTTTTATTATATCATTCGAATGAATATAAAAGTTAGTGATACTTGCGTTTATCGTGTATGTGATCCTTTAATTCGCTTGTTTTCTATATTATAGTTTGCCCTCATAAGAACGAATATTAACTGGAAGTTTATTTAAGCTGCGCAATAATTGCGAGCATTGGAATAATGAACATCCTCGCGAGCGCTTTATTTTATTATTATTATTATTATTATTATTATTATTATTATTGTTATTATTATTACTTTATTTGACTTATACCTCTCATAGCCCCTCTCTTTTTCGAGGAGCAGTCGGGAGCTTTTGGCCATAGGTGTTATAAACAGAGAGAGTATAAACCGGGCCGTTATCGGGCGCGCCATGCATGAAAGCTCTCCGCTATCCCGAGCAATGGGAGAGAGGGAGAGAATGGTTGAATGTGCAAAATGACGAACGGCGAGGTTTATATTTAGAGCGCTTCGATCTGTCGCACCCCCTTCGTCACAGGAGAGAGAGAGAGAGAGAGAGAGAGAGAGAGAGAGAGAGAGAGAGAGAGAGAAGCGCGCCTGCAGACTGGCAAGCTGACGTACGTGCAGGCTCGCAACCCGATAAGTTGCATTATTCGAGGGATCGACTCGCCTCCTGCAGCTGCTGCTCCGCTGCAATCTCGCCTATATAGTTGTGCATTCTCTCTCTTGCTCTCTTGCTCTCTTACTCCCTTTCCCCCTCCCACCCCTCTCGCTCTATCCATCTTTTGTTGTTTTTACTTATTGACGGATGCACTGAGGAGTTCTAGATAGCATTGAAATGAGAATTGAAAGCCGAGCCACGGCGGCAGCTGCTATTTTAGGCTTTTGTTTTAACGCGAAATTCCGGACCGAAGCCTGAGTGATTACTCGCGCGCGAGCGCCCGCCCGCCGGAGAAGAGCGAATTTCGTAGGATTATTATTTTTTTATCGCTGTAAAGACTGCCGGGCGAAGGCGCCGCTCTCTCTCTCTCTCTCTCTCTCTCTCTCTCTCTCTCTCTGCGATTAATTAACAAAGCGCGAGCAAATTTTCGGCTCAACGAGCGTGTAATCGTCGAGCGTCAAATGCACGAAATTTTTCGTTCGTTTAATGACGAGCTCGTGGAAATCGTTTTCTCTCTCGTTGCGCAGCGAGTTATTCGCGTATTCCCGGGGCGAGATAGACTTTTTTTTCATCCTCAATTAAAATACACAGCCGATCTGCCGGCGAAAAATATTTCCTCGAGCGAGAACGGCATTTATTCGCCGCATTAGCGATGGAAACTAAATCGAACGCGCTTCGCGCGCAATCCGATAATGCGCTATTTTTGAACAAAACCAGCCCAATGGGGTCGAAATTCGATTACCCGTCAAACTTTCAACACGAGCGCGCGCGCGCACGAAGCTCTCAAAAACGGATTTGCATTTTTACCCGCGAGATACACACGCGTGATACAATGGAGTGTGCATTATCCGCGTGAGAAGAAAGAAGCGCGAAGTTTATAACAAGAGCTTTAGCACGTCCAACTCCGGCAAACTAAATAGCAAAGTATACCGCGTGCATTCTTCCGCGCAAAGTGTATACTCGCGGTGGCTGTGCGCGAGTACATCAGCAGCATAGCGCGCACGTTCGGATATATTCTCCCCTCGGCCTTTGCTCGTCGGTGGTAGCTGCCCTCCCCACCTCCTTTCGGCTCGACTCGTTCGACCTACATAGCCCCTGACTCTCCATACCGTACTTAGCCCACGCGCGCGCGCGCGCGCATGTGTGTATGTGTGTGTGTGTGCGCGGCGCTGTGTAGCAATACTCACTTCCTTAGGCGAAATAATCGATATGTAGTCCTCGTAGATGAAGCGCGCCTTCTCTTCGATCTTCTCCGGGTTGCTCTCGCGTTTGAGCTGCTCGCAGGCCAGCCAGAAGGCGATGTTCTCGTCGCTGTACTCGCTGACGAGGAACTCGCGGAAGAGCTTGCGGCCAACGGGGTTGCGCATCAGTCGGTCGAAAGACGAGCCCCAGGAGCGTATCTCCTCGATGCTGATGTCGCCGATGTCGCCCTCGAGGCCGTTGCCCGAGCCCGGGCCGCCGAGCTCCCCGATGCCTGAGCCGCTGCCGTGATCCCCAGCGCCGAGTTGACCGGGTGTAGGCCGCATCGACGTTCCACCGCCGGAGCTGCCCGTGCCAACCGCGGCCAAACTGTGCACAAACGTTTCCACCTCGTTATACGCAGCTGATTCGGCATAGTCTATACTTGCACAGCTATACGCTGACAGCGAACAGAGAGCGCGCCAAGTAAATGGATTTCTTTTTTCTCTTTCGAGCGAGTTATCGATTAGACACTGATGCACAGTCACGATGCTCCGTGTTTGCCCGAAACTTTCGAGGGGTTTCCGACTAGGCGGAGAGAGAGTTGGCTGTACAAATTCAAGTGTAAATTTATGCTGATTCGCCCGGGGAAATTGAATAATACACGCGCCTTCAATTCGGGAAAATATTTGAACAACGAGCCTCGAGTTTCTATTTCTCGTTTAGGCTCGACGCCCTGTGTACGAGGCACATGGCCTATGCTGATTTGAATAAAGTTTTACGTTCACGCCCGGACTCTCCGAGCGATATATTCAAATCGTACACCGCGCACTCCGTGACTCGATACTCGGAAGTGTAGGAGAACGTTCGTTTATGAATTTCGAATAAAAAATTCATAAGCCTAAGCTCGCGGTCTCTGCTGCTTCGGCGATTTAGGCCTGTTTTCATTATGGAGACGTACACAAAACAACATCCACTACTTTTTCTAGATACACAACATGCTACAGGACATAAATATTCGTGGACATCGGTCTACGGCAACAAAAATAGCTCTGCACTATTCGACTTATTTTCGGTGTAAATATATTCTATCGATTTTCGTGAACCAATTTCCCTCGAGTCTAAATACCGCGCGTTACGCGCGCCTTTACGTAGACGTGGAAAATCAAACACCGGAGCTGCTATTCTCGCCAATTTTTTCTTCACTCGCGCGCACCAGTTATCTTATTTATACGCTGACTTGAATGAATTAATCCCGGCATATTTTAAAACCGACGAACTTGACACGCATATAACCGATGCAGAAGTGCTTCGTCGTCAGAATCCGAGATGCTTCTCGCTATTGATAACTTCATGAATTTCATTGTATTGATGGACTTCGTAGGATGTGACGTAACCGACTCGCATTTAGATGTGCGGCGGAATCGATGTGGTCCTCGGCCGTCATACACGTGTGGCAATTAATTTTTACTCCAATTAAATAATTCAAAGCCGAGCGCGATCTTGAAGAAGTTGGCGTTAATTATTACTCGGAACGATTCGACTGCGCGAAATGAGAACGTCGAGTTGCAGGCGAAAGCTGAATTCGCGAATATAGAGAAAAAGAAAATAAAAACACTCGGCGTTTCAATTAATCCAGCTGGTGTACTATACACGTCGCGCAAAATTAAATATTTCCGTATAGCGAAGAGTAATAAAGCCGTCGAGCATTTTGACGTCAGGATATGCGAAGGATCAGCCCTCCGCTCTGACGTCAGATCTCTCGCGATGCCTCGGATGCCTTGCGCACATTTTCCGTCCGCCGCGCGGCTACATTGAACACCGAAAATAAGTCGAAGACTCGCGCGGAACACGTGCACACTGCACACACTCCTCGTGAACACTATATATACGTACTGTCTACTCTGTAACGAAACGTCGCTCGTTTCCCAATACTCTTGATGGTTCCTCACTCGCGAACACATGCCGGCCACTGACTCTCGACAACACAAAAAAAAGCAACAACACAACGTCGCGAATATATATTTACAACGAAGAGCTCATCAGCGCGTTTACAATCCTCTGCGGGCGCTTGGCAATCAGTTTAAAGCGACTTTATTTCTGAGCTGTACAAGCGCGTGTGACTCGCGGCCGCGCTAATGAGACTTTTGAACTCGACTGCGTCGCGCACGACGACTCCAGCGAGAAGGAAGAAAAAGCGCGTCTGCAAGCTATACGCAGCAGCAACAAAGAACGAGCTGCGGGCCTAGGAGGAGACTTAGAAGGGGGCAGATTAGACGACGCCGAGCGAAGGAGGGGCACATGCTGCACACACAGACAAGCTCAGCCGACTCTATAGATAAGCGGTAGGAAGAGGGAGAGCGACAACGTGTGTGCGGGAGAAGATATGAATGAGCAGCAGAAGTGGCTGCGAGCGCTATAGTGTCAAGAGGGAGGGACGTGTATGTATACGCACAGACACTCACACACACACACACACGTGCGCGTGGAGGGTGACACGTGTTATGTTTCGTTTTCTGGCGGTTCTCTCGCTCCGGCTATACATACACGCGCTGCAGAAACACGTGTTACGCAGCAGCGGCCGGATGCATCGCAGCTGAGAGATTTGGGAAAATCGGCTTCGTTGCACTGCGCTTAATGAGCGGCTGCCTGCCTATCGGCTTTTTTTCTCCCACGAGCCGAGTGCTTTCTTCTCGAAAATCCTGTTCGTAGGCTTCGATCGAAAACGAGAATTCGGTGAATCGAGGTGTGAAGTCGTAATAACAGTCGCGATCCGACTTCTTCTGTGTAAAGCTCTCACCAGAGAAAAGAGTTTTGAGAAAGTTCCGCATCGAGGATCAGACGAGTGCAGCGATTGAAACGCGAGCGAGCGAGCGAGCTTTGTAAGAAAATGAAGTTTTACACGACACACACACACGCGCGCGCGCGGATACATTGTATATACTATCGGATGGAACTATCTTCGCGTCGTTATATTTCTGTCTTATACGCGATGAAGGATCGCAGACGCGCACCGGTCTATTTTCTATTGACTCTCGAGAGTGAGCTCTCTCGCGCAGTTTATCGACACAATTTTAATTATATTCGTGCAGTTCGCTGAATTATGGTCGCGCGCGCGTGTTATTGTTTCGCGCTTGAATAAACATTTTTACGCCGAGTCGCGCGCGCTCGCGAGTCATTAAAATCGATATATAGAGCTAGCGCTCGCGCTATGCGTGCATCGGAGTTGTGCCTCGTATTGATTGCTGGTATGCTCGCTCTCTCCGCGGAAAGGAAAAAGTGCAACATCGGCGGGAGAGCTTCTTCAATTTCATGACGTCTCGATTTTTTAACGAGTCAAAGCGAGAGCCACTCAAGACCGCGTCGATATCGATTGTATTGTTTCCGGCGGCCAGGAGGACCTTAACAAGCAATCGATACCTTGTTTTTAACGAGTCAGCGTTTCGCGGTATACAAAGCGTAAGACGCTTACGTCCTTACGACGGAAGAGCGTAATTGAGAGACCACAGTGATGCGCGTATAAGAAAAAAAAAGCATGCCTCGGGTGCGTTCGCGGGGACAAGGACGACGTCGCTCATCCTTACTTGAGCATCAATTTCCTCCAGAACTCCATCGGGAAGAGTCAGCAGCCACAGCAGCGAATTGCTCATCGATTCATGCCGTCGCGTTTAAGCGTCGTGAAGATCAGTCTCGCCGCCACGGGCGACTCGACTTGGAAAATCGGCGGCACTCACGAGATCCGCTGGTCGATCCTCGCAGCGAGCGGCCGGCGGCATCGCCCCGCTTCAATTTTTCACCCACACTTGCATCGCGCTGTACTTTATCGAGCAAAAACGCTGCTGAGTACAGGGAGAAAAAACCGCACAGATGAGACACACGCACACACACACACGCAGCGAGAAATAATGCGTAGACGCGCGCACTTGCACAACGTATATACAGGCTGTGCGGAACGAGCGAGCTTACAAGCACGTCGCGACGGCGGTGGCGACTTATTAGCAGCAGACGGTTTGAATATTGCACCGCGCTGCTAGCCGCCGCGTACACTGTGTCTGTGTGTGTGTGTGTGTGTGTGTGGGTGTGAGTGAGCGTGTATTTTATATACAGTCGGCCCAGATTTTCGCGCAGGCGCTTCGCACCGGTAGACACACGTCCAAAGACACTCGCATGCATGTGGCTCTGTTGCTGCACACACGACGTGCATGTATACATATGTACACTAAGAGTGAGAGAGCGCGGTGTATAGCGATATAACACACAAAGCCGCTGAATACGGATGATGCTGCCGCGGCAGCGCGCACATAGACAGACAGACACCTATACATGCGGAAAAGGGGCAAAAGGAACAGAACTGCTCACCATTTATTCCTGCTTGCGGCGTGAAACATAGAAAGAGAGAGAATATAACATAAACGTATATAGATATGTATATATATGTGTGTGCATGTATGTATGTAAACTTGCTGAGTCGCTATATACGCTGTGTGTCGATGATTCTTTGTTATATGTGACGTGGGATATGTGTGCATGTGGGAAAGTCGGTGACATTGTATCAGTATGTGTGTGTGTGTGTGTCTTGCTCTGTATATACTAACGCGTTAGTTGCGAGAAAGCGCTGAGTCCGTATATACAAAATATATAGAGCCGCGTCAGACGCTAAATGGGTCATATAGCTGTCCCGCTAAACTGCCGAACGGCGCCAGACAATCGACGTTAATATCGAAGAGCATCATTCCGAAAAGCGGCGACTCTGTCTCTCTCTATTATCCGGGCTCGTCCCGCATATACACACCATACATAGAGATGGATACTTTTTCTTCTCGCCGACTGGCACACGATTTACATATCTTGCGGGAGCCACATAGTCCGCGCGGACAGCGCAAAAAGAAGCGCTTCGACACGCGACATTTATTAGCTTCCAGGAACACCGGACTCTGTACGCTATTCCGCCTCTTTTTCCGCCAGCCGAATAATAGCGGGGTTGAAATTTTCCCGAGACAAAAAAATTATACACTACCGCGCGCGCGAAGGCAAAAACAACTTTTTGCATTTCTTGTTGCATTTCTACTGCCACATGGTAAAAAGCTACGTTAGTCATATAGCTAGAGAGAGAGATTGCGAAAAAAAAGAACACGCTTCTTCCGTGCGCATCGGAAATTGTACGGCGCGATCGCGTGACTAAAAATCGTGCTGTAATTTTTTCCCTCCACCGAGCAAGTTTTTCTCGTTCGCGTGCGACGTTCTCCTCTTTGCCGAAAGAATCGACACATTTTCATAATTCATCGGGCCCGTATGGCGCATGTTGTAATCCGTGGCTAAAGGAGCTTTTATTCGATTTTTACTGTCGCTGCCGCGACGTTATACGAGCGCAGTCTATACTCCGTATTATTTATTGGACTGCGATGCGTTACGTGTATATAGCGAATTCGCTGTTAAGAGCTGCGAACAATGTTCGCCTGTAGTCGTGTGCATGTAGCGCAGACAATTGCCTATAAATTTAGATCAAAAGTACCCGCTTATTTTTAGCCGCTTCATTAAACCAAGTTTAAAATAAATTCTTCTTTTGAGAAAAGCTCGTACGTGTATTTCTGATGCTTTTCAGCGGATCGTTGTATTTATAGCATCTTTTGTTTTTGTGATTCTAGTCGTACGACTTTGCGTTTATTTTCAAGTAACGATTGATATTGGAATACGCAGGTACTTCTGATCAGTTGACAATAATGTGTAATTTACGAGTGTGTATTCTGTCGATGTTTGCATGCAGTAAACGTTTTTGCGTTTCCAACTGAACTGATGACCAGCGAAACGAGGCGTATAGGAAAACAGTGGTCGTAGGAAAGATTATACGTTTTCCAGCGTTAGAGGTCAAAATCAAAGCCAGCTTATACCCCGACGATAAAAGCTCTAGGCTAGACCACGTATTAATTGACGCGAAGCACGTGCTTTCAGCCCCGAATAAAAAAATAACAAACGCGCCGAGTGGAAGTGGGTCAATCGTTTTAAGGTTAAATTCCCGAGCCAAGAGCAAACCGTAATAAAACACGTGAGCTCACGACACAGCTCCCAAAGACTTCCTTTCAACAATCAGCCCATTCTCGCGACTCCTGGCGATGAATCCTATCGCACCACACAAACGTTTACGGCAAACACAAGATAGTCCTCGAGGGGCGAGCGATACGAAAGTAGTGTTTGTCTGTGATTACACATATAGATATAGGAGCGGCAATACCACGAGCAGCTGCAACAGCAGCACCAGCAGAGACAGCAGTTGTCCTTCTTGGATCGGCCCATGAGTCCGTGTCGCTGCTGTTGAGCTTGTTGCTCCCGAGCCTGGCCTCCGCTGCCGGAGTTGCTGTTGCTGCCGCGCTGCTGGCTCGGCGAGCCCGTCGACGCCTGGCCCTGGCTTTGGGCCCGCAGCCGGCAGCCTCCGCCGCTGGCCGCGTCGTTGCCACCTCCGCCACCGCCAGCGCTGCCACCGTGACTAACGCCTATTCCCATCGTTGTCGCGCCGATTCCGCTCGACATCTGCAAGGACGATTAAGTTGTCCGGAGTACTGGTTCTTTTTTTTTTTCTTTTTTTTTTTTGCTTCGCTGGCAATTGGGTCACTCGCGAGCTCCGCTTTTGGGCCGTGCTTTCCGTTGTTTTCACAAAGTGGCAAGTGCGCGTTTGCTCATTTTCACTCGGACTGCGCGCTGTACCGCTGAAAGTCGCGTAATAAACTCCGTCGGACAAAAGAGGAAGGAGAAAGAAATGAATTCGCGAAACGGTTGTCTGGTTGTTTGAAGCGGAAAGCAGAGTTAAATTTTGCAAACGTATTTATATTCTTATTAAAAAAGAAAGGGAGCGGAGAAAGCCTTTTGTAGCCCAAAAGCAGACTTCATAAACGTCCTTCTGTGTCGCTCGACGGGTTTGAAAAAGAGCGCGAGATAAACTAATAGTCTCTTGGAAATTGCATGTATGCTACAAAATTTGTATTTACAAAAAGCTCGCTCGTGACATTTCAAACTTCATTCTGAAATGCGATCGCTATTGAACTCGCAAAAAAAATGACACTGAGAGAAAACACACGCGCTGCTCGTCACCCGAACGGTCGCATCAAATTTCGGCGTTCGCGCGCGTCTCTTCCTGCCATCGATAGAGACTGCATCAGTCGGCCGAACGCGGAAATGAAAAGCTCGGGCAAAAAAATCCCGACGGAAGGAATTTAACGCAACGCGAGGCCGCGATTGATTCGCCCCGACAAAAACACACGAACCAGACCTCGGATTTTTCCGCACCGGGCAACAAATCAAGTCACCGCGTGCGTTCTGCATCTCGTCGGCGCTGCACTTTGCGCACGAAGCTCTCTTTGTGTAAATATCGGCCGCAAGCGCGATACTGTTGTCTCAGAAAACACGTTGTGTCACTGATCTCGCGAAAATACACGCGGAGAAGTATTTTTCGTACCGCGCGTACTGACTGACGATTCCAGTGCGGAAGAGCGTCACGCGGTTTTCAGAGAGCGGCAACATCGCGTTGTCATGCTGCTGTATACAGGGTGCGCGAACCGCATTGAACGTTCGCGGAACGTACGTGTCGGAGCGAGCAACAAAGCCTGGAATATACCGATAACTTGTTAAATATACGCGACGAGAGCCGATAGTTGTGCGCACACGGGAGCTTAACTTTGCCCGAGCGAACTTGAATGGCTGTACTAATATTTAGTGTGTCTAATGAAACCAGGTCGCGTGACAGTCAACAAAGGAAATATTTAACGCTGCGCGTTCGCACTGGTGCGTGAATCGTAAATAGCTTCCCGTCGAGCTTTTGGTTATGAGGAACAAATGTTTTGCAGCGAGGCGACTTGTTGCGACTATTTTGAACGAAAGCGTGCTCCAAAAGCTTCTCTAAGGATTGCCGAAATTGAGCGATTAGCAGCCAGGTGAATGATTAGTTACCGGGTGAATGATTCAGTCGAATCAGCGTGCTCTGCTGTTTTTGCGGCAATTTGAATGATTAGTTGAAAACGATCGATTAGAGAGGGAGGGGGCATAAGATAAACAGCAGCACCAGCAGCATCGCTGAATAGTTCAGCAGGTAGGGGGACGTACATATTCATTGATATTTCATCCGAGTCCATGCATAATGCATTTAGTGTCGCTCCGACCTTTCGGCGCAACAACGGCAAACTCGGTAAATTTAACAACGTCGTGTGCGTCCCGGCACTTCCTGGCTGCTATATAGCGCGAGGGCATAATGCATCCCCGGGAAGTTTTCAGAGGGCACGCATTCGGCGATCAGCTGTCTCTGCCGCGTTCGCCATATTATATAGCGGTGCGCCTCCACCGACCTTGCCATTCACACAGTGGATAGCGCGGTGTAAAATTATTGATTATCGAAATGCGCGAATGATATAAACGCCGATGTAACGTGTTGTGAATCGATCAAAACAAGGGCTCGGTCGGTAAAGACGCTGCTGCTGAATTTCGAAAAGCCTGGCGGAGGAAAAGACGCGCGAGTAATGGAGGGAGAGTATAGAGAGGAGCGAGCAGCTTTGAGCTACGTCAGGAACATAAACAATGGCGTCCCCTCTCTCTCGCTTCCTCTCGCCACCCCTGCATCAGTCGTCGTGTCCCCCTGTGCATAGCCACTCGATCCAGCAGCAGCCGAGGAGCTTTCGAGCTTGCATACGCAGCGAGAGGGAGTAAGTCAGTGAGTCAGTGTGTCTCTCACCTCTATCATGTTCCATGCGCTCTATAGCGAGGCCAGCTCGCTTCCGGCTCGCTATTGATATCGAGCGCGCGAGTCTTGGTCGCGCGGCGTTGTGTCGATATTCTTCTCTCTCTCTCCCCGCAACAATCTCCCGTCGTAGCGCTGCAGCAGCTGCCTGCACCCCCAGTCCGCCAGTCGACTGGCCAAACCTGGCGCGAGCGGAGCTATCCCCCTGGTGCGGGACTACTGCCTAGCCGGCGGGCCTCGCCCGACTCCTGCATGCTACGGGCGAACGTGTAACTCCTACTCCTCTTCTCCGACGGCTCTCCTGCGGAAGCCCGCGCACCACTAGGCACTCCGCGCTACTAATGCTGGCCGTTGCCGCCGCTGCAGTCCGGCTACGACGGGCCGACTCAGCCCACGGAGCATGCTCGGCGCGAGCAGCCTCTCTTCATGCTATAACGCTCTTCCTCGGGCTTTTGTTTACCTCCGGCGCTTCCGCTGGTCCACGGCTGTGTCACTCGCGCAGGGACTCGGGACAGAGAATCAGAGGTAAAGGGAGAGAGAGCGAGGCTTCCTCGTGCTCGAGGAAAAGGCAACCGAGAGGAAGGCGTGCGAGAGGTGGCGGCGGCGACGACGGTGGCAGTGGCGAAGGAGGAAGAGGAGGAGGAGGAGGCGGAGGAGGAGGAGGAGGAGGACAGAGAGTATAAAAATAGGGTGCGCGCAGCGGCGTGCGGAAGGCGCGGTGATGGCCCCGCTGCGAGCGGCGGCTCGCTAGTGCGCGCGAGAGGGAGTGAAAATATACACGAGACTCTGCTCTCCGCTGACTTTGTGTATAGCGAGCGCTCGCTCGCTCGCTCGAGAGAGGGAGAGAGAGCGTTGGACGCCGACGTCGACGACGTCGTTAAGCACGAGCGGAGCAATGCGCGCTGCTGGCAGGGCTTCTCTCTGTCCTGCTCGCTCGTGTTGCTGCTGCTGCTGCTGCTGCTGCTGCTGCTGCTGCTGCTTCTGCTGCTGTTGCGCGCGCGCGTTTATTGATTGGTGAGCTGCCGCGCGCAAGCGAGCGCGACTCCGGCGCTCGGTTCTCTCCTCGATATTCCGCTGCTCGCGGAAAAAGCTCCTTCTTCTTCTTCGTCTTCTTCCTCGCGGCCTATTTCTTCCGCGGGCTTCTCTCCTCGTCTTCTTCCTCCTCGACTCGGCCCTCGCGCTCTCCCTCCCTCCCGAGACGACGGGGAGCTTCCGTGCTGCTGGCTGCTCAGCTCGGCGGTGGCGCGCGCACACGGCAGCCGCTCTTGTGGCCGCTGCGGCCGCCTCCTCGACGGCGAGAGAGAGTCACGGAAACGGGCAGGACTGTCCGACTGCAGCCAACCGCATCATTCATCCCATCTCATGCTCTCGCGCACTAGTGCTGCTGCTGCTGCTGGTCCGGCTGCACGCGGCTCCTCTTCTGCGGCGGCTCTTGTTTACCCAGCGGCGGTGACGTCGCGACGTGTGCTGGTCGCTGCATCTGTACTACTGCACTGCAACTCGGTCCGTCGCACTCGGACTCGTACTACTTACGATGACAGCGGCGGCGACTGCGGCGGCGGCAGCTGCGAGCGGCCGACAGTGCGTACACACGGCCGAGAGTGCGATCAGCGAGAGCGAGCTTTCACCCTTCTCTCCGCGCTCGCGAGCGACACAATAACACGCAGAGGCACATGCACACACGCACGAACAAAGGACGGCGGCGCTTCTCGCACTGTGTGTCCTACACTCTCCCAGGCTCTCATACGAGAAAAGAGTCGCGGAAAATCGTTGCGTCCGCGCGCGCACACCGCGCCGTCGACGGTGTATTTTTGGGCGGGACGCGCTTCTACGACGGCGACACACAGAGGACTTCCTCGTCGGGGGGTTCGTTCGTTCGTTCGTTCGCTGCCTCGCTGCCTCGCTCGATCGAATTTTTCTCCGCGCCGAGCCTGTGCGTGTGTATGTACGTGTGTGTCTATCTCTCTCTCACTCTGTCTCGCTCAGTCAGTCAGTCTCTCTCCCTCTCTTTGTGTGTATGTATATGTAGGTGTGTTGGCTGCGTGCGCGCGCGCTCGCTCGCGCTCTCGTGCGTCGAGTCCAGCGGAGCACTGTGCTACTGCAGGCAGGCAGGGCGCGCGTGGGCTCGTC
This sequence comes from Pteromalus puparum, assembly GCA_012977825.3. NCBI lineage: Eukaryota > Metazoa > Arthropoda > Insecta > Hymenoptera > Pteromalidae > Pteromalus > Pteromalus puparum. The sequence goes on from CM053172.1 coordinate 47,982,905, forward strand.
GACAAAATAAAGAGAGCCGCCGCCGTCGTCGTCATCGTCGTTGCGCGGGAGACAGAGCGAGCGAGAGCGAAGAGGCGGGGGCGGCGGCTGCGAGTGTAACGAACGCTCGCGCGCGCTTGCGTCGAAAGCCCCCCCTCGCTTGCGCGCACACTCTCTCACATACACACACACACACACACACACACACACACACACACACACACACACACACACACACACACACATGCACTGCCGCCGTTGCTGCTGCTGCTGCTGCTGCTCCAGCAGAGGAACGCGACGACGAGGGCGAGAGAGCCGCTAGTTCGACTGCTCTCCGCAGCGAGTTCAATATGGCGGTCACTGGTGATGATGCTCGTACGCGGCGCTTGCCCACCACCGCGACGCCGACGCGCGAGCGCTAGAGCGAGACGCAGATATAGGCGTCGATGTACCGTAGCTCTCGCACACACACACGCACACACACACCCACACTCGGGAGCTTTCGCGCCGACAAGCTTTTCCTCGCGCGTGTGCTGGATTTCAGCCGTGTGTGCGCGCGCTATCACGCATTGACCTCTCGCTCTTTCTCGGCGCGGGTCGAGGGAGGGATTCATTCGCTCACCTGTGCGGCTGCCGCGAGCTTTTCCAAGCTGTTGCTTCGAAAGAGAGAGAGAGAGAGAGAGAGAGAGAGAGAGAGTCGTTGAGCTCGGGAGCTGCTTCACTGCAGTGGCCCAGCGGAGAGACTGTACATGCGGTTTCGCCCTGTTTGGATAATCTCTTTCTTTCCCAGACCTCCCTCTCGCTTCTTCTTCAATTTTTTTTTCATCTCTAAATGTTCGGCGGCAACCGACTTTATTCTTCCTGGAGCACTCTCTTTGCGCCGAGGGTCGTTGTCGCGACAAAGTTCCGGTTGTATGAGCGCATGAATCGGGCCGAAGGGGAGGGCGCGCGAAGCTTTTCATTAGGTCGCGACGTTTTAACGAGTATCGACGTTTTTTGACCTGGGGAAATATGTACATAAATGTACACCGTCAAGTGTGTGCGTATGTGTGTGTGTGTGTGTGTGTGTGTGTGTGTGTGTGTGTGTGTGCGCGCACGGGAGACGACTTGTAAAGCGAGCCCGATTCCCGGAGGACTACTCCGCGAGCTCGCGCCGCTGATGTGATTTTTATTGTAATGCTCGCGTGCCTCTATCTCCCTCCCTTTCCCCCAAGCTTTCCGCGCGACACTTGATGTTTTTTTAATTATCCCGCGCCTCGAACCTACATGTTTACTTGATAGCGGCAGTGATTTATGAAATTTTTTAAAATTAATTCCACGTTCAACTTTTTAGCTCGTGGCGCATTTATAGAGCAACATTGCTGTAAAAAGAACTTTGATTACATTACGTACACTTACCGTCGAAGCTGTTTTCACAGTTGCTGAACATCATTCGCTCAACTTTGCAGATGAACAACTTCACTTGACCCGTGCTTTAACTGTAACTTTCGCTAAAAATCGAACGAAGCGAAAGGTAACGGAGTAAAAGGGGCCTCGGGGATGAAAGTATACCGAAAGCATACACAGATGGCGTAGCGATGAACGATTTAGTTTCAAACACGTGGAATGATAAATTAAAAGGCTTCGTACAGCATCGAGCTTTTTGCAACTGCGCTTGAAAAGCTCGATGCTGTGCTAAATAACGATTTTCAAACTCACGTAAAAATTTCGACGCATGTTGCAACTCTATAAAACTTTAGTTTAATAGAATCGAAAGTCAAACGCATCGCTTTATTAGCGCAATCACGACCCAGGCAACAAATCGTAAAATCAAAACAGATGGGTGAAATCCTATTAAAAGTTTTTATCTCCAATAAACAGACGTCGGTAAGTAAGGAGCCTACCCTGCGAACTCTCGCTCGGTTCTGCTTCGATACGTGGCTCCATCTGGACGCGAATCGGCGAAGCTATACAGTTGCCGACTGCCAACACGACAGCGCCAACAGCAGAAGCGGCCGAGAAGAGCTTCAATGGAAAAGCTTCTGCTCGACTGAACTCGAACTCTTCCAAGTTGTAACGGGTTAATTGCTTTCGCCCCTTCCGACGAGGCCGTTCCTTTCATAATCTCAATGGGTACTTGGGAGACCGGTATCCGACACGTATTACGTAATTCATCAGCGACGATGAATGGATCGATATTCAAGGGGCATTATACAGATGCAATTTTTAATTAAATTGCTGCGCGAGTATCCCATTGTCGCTGTTCAAGGCATGCCTAGATCAAAGGAATCCGAGGTGAAAATGAGTTTGAAATTTTCAACTCGGTTTTATTTCTCGTAATTCGTACAATGAAATAGTTGGGATTTCATTACCGGCACTTTTGCACGTCATAAAGAAGTAAAATGGGATCGGGGTTGCAGACTGAATCCGCAAAACTATGTTTCTAATTTATTTATTGGTATTACTTTTCCATCTATTCAGGAATTTACTGTTGTTAACGAAAAAGTAAAAAAAAAATATATGCGGTCTAACAAAAGCAAAAAAGCAACAAGCAACTTCGCTGGTGTTATCAAATTTTGGAGAAAAAAAAACATCCAACAGGGAACGCAAACTTTTTACACCGCAGCGTTCGTATGAAGTTTAAAAACATCGGTTGCAAAATAAATCACAGAACGAGAGAGGTGAGTGTGTAGCCATCAGGTCACGCAGCGTAGGTAAACAGCAAAAATTCAAAATAAGCATCGATCGCCGAGTCGGCAACACGTCTCGGCCTCGCATCGCGAAAACATCGCATAACGCGTCTCTCTCCCGAAGAAAAGGAAGCCAAAGGGGACATTGCATCCTCACGAAACGAGAAGACAGTTGTCTACGAGGGGCGCGTGTGCGTTTAGCTTCGTAGCCGGAATCGCACGTAACCCGTTCGTGATATTCGACGTACGAGGCCACTGCTTGTGTCCTGGGACACGTGCTCCGCAAACCACTGTCTTACTCCGACTCTCTCTCTCTCTCTCTCTCTCTCTCTCTCTCTCTCTCTCTCTTCCTTTTGCTCCAGCTTCGTGCTGCCCGTGTCTTCCTTGTGTGCGGGCCTAGAAAATGGCACAATGGGACGTGTATAAGAGAGGGAACGGCTTATATCTATATAGCTATACATATACGAGAGGCACAACAGAGAGCAGGTACGCGAGCGCCTCGACTGTATATATAGAGTTTCAGCTAAAATAAACACCTTTTGTGAAGGAAAACAGCTGAAAAGTGGGATTTTCGGACGAGTGTGTTAATTTTTTGGAATTTTTTTTTGGAGGCTCCAGCATGGCATTGATTTAGACCGAAAGAACTCTGCGGTACTGTGGCATTATATTATACCGTATCATAATCATAGCTTTGGGTTATCCAAATTATGTAAATCATAATTTACACGTACTACTTAGAATCCGCAATTAAATCAGCGATAACAAAATTCTGTATTTGTAATAGAAGTTACACAAAGTAGCAGTAACAAGCTAAAATTTTGCGCAAACACGGCGAAATTTAATTTCAAACTTGAATACGCGTTCGCTCACCGTCAAATTCACGGAACAGTTTAGTTCATTATAGACGTGCAATAATACGCACGCATCTGTGTGGCCGGGAATTGCTACACTGCACTCGAAAGTTGTAAATTTGAAAAATGCTCTACGTCGAAACTAAGGTGAAACGAAAACGATGAAGTAAAATTTGTATTAATTAATCAGCCACGGATTCAGTTCGAATTACTCCCCAGACTAGAATCACGAGCTCAGTGATCGTCTCCGTTGCAGCAGCAAGCTTCGCTGCACAAGCTAGCAGAGTTTCCGGCTTCTGTTGATTTTCTCAGCTGCTGCGCTGATTGCTAATTTTTTCAAGTCTCCATAATTATTAAGCAGTGTGCTACGACGTCCGTGCAGCTCGTACAAATGAGTGCTCTACTTTCGCGCAAAAAGTCGTTAGAATAGAAGTCGGAAGAAATGGTAACGAATGCCTGTGCGGATGTACGAGTAATTTGTTCTATTTATTCAACGCGGAGATTTTTCTCTATACTCGCTCCGGCGACCATGTCCTTGTGCAAAACTTTTGGCTGCGGCTCTTTCTCTCTCCTCTCTCTCTCTCTCTCTCTCTCGCTCTCTCTCTCTCTCTCTCTGAAACTGACTTGGTATAAGTGGCGGCCACTGGCTGAATCATCGCTCGATAACATGACGTAATAAAGGGAATTCGCACAGTAGGCATTCTCGTTCTGAACTGGTCTGCGTAGGATAAAACGTAAACACGCGTAGAATCTTCGCTTCGGAGAGGGGAAATGCAGCGAGCAAACGAATGAGGATGTAATCGCGAGGACGTCTTCGCATTTCCTTATCATAGTCATTGGCTAAAATAATAAATAGGAGGATAATAAAGAGACAATGCGCGTGTACAGCTGTAAGAGGCATCAGAGAAGAAGAAGGGCTCCCCGAAAAGCTCTCTAAGCGCGGTAAGAGCTGAAATTAAGGCAGTCGTCCCGACCCCCTATATCCCGTATATCCTCTTAGCGTGAATAGCCCGGCGCGTCGCTGACAATCCTTCCGCTGCTTTTTCCTCCTGCCTCCCACGCATACCTGCGCCCTTCTCAGTACGCAGGTATAGCTACATCGCCGGAGTCTCCGTCGCTCTTCCCCATCAGCTGCAGAGAAGAGGGAGACGGGCCGAGAAGGAAGGATGAACGGGGCCTCTGCCGGAGGGGGCGGGATGGCAGACGACGTTGACGACGATGCTCCGGCGACAGGCGGCAGCAGCAGCGGCAACGGCAACAGCAGCAGCGCTGAACTCGAGGGATCAGAGAGTAGGAGGAAAAGAGAGGGATGGGGGAGCGGGAGGGAGGGGGGGGGGGGCGGCGGCGGTGGGAGGGGGAGGATTCGGCCCCGTCATGCGGGAGTTAGAAGAGGGGTCTTTCCCTCGCCGGGCCGAGACCGAACACGTGCGACGACGTCGTTCTCTTCTTCGCCTCGAAAATAACATCCATCTCGCTCGCTCGCGTCGAGGGCTATGAGAAGAAAGCGACGGCGCAGGCACATCTCGCGGCTTCCTCCTCTCTCTCTCTCTCTCTCGCTCCAGTGCGGTGCCTAGCAGTCGGTATAGTATACGCAGGCGTTCTCTTGTCTCTCGCCGCGATCCCCCTATAAATACCCGGCACTGAATGACGCGAGGGGGGGTGCAGGCAGGCACGCAGGCAGGCAAGCACCCTCCCCGCGCGGCGCTGTCTCCTGTCCCGGCCTCTGCGGCGGCAGTAGGAGCACCAAACGGCGGCAGCGAGAGGGAGAATGAGGGAGAGGAGAGAGAGAGAGAGAATGAGAGAGAGACGAGCTGAAGCAGCCCATCTTCCCCACCATTCACCCAACGTCGACCGCTGCCACCCCGCCTGCCCACCCACTCGCCACCCGGCCGCCGTAGAGGAAACAACCTGCGACCTACGTGCTCGTGAACACCGCACTCTCGCCTCCTGGAGCTCTCGCCCACCGAGGTCAACTTCCACCGCCGCAACGTGAGTACACCGAACACTACCTCTCTCTTTTTCTCCGCGTCTTGTGTATACATAATATTACAGTCCTCTGCTCTCGAACACGCGACACAGTTTTCCTTCCCGACATCGCACAAAACACACTGCTCGCGCGGACGACGTCTTCTGCGCATGTCCTTCCCTCGCAGCTCTTGGCTGACAGCGCTTGCTCGAACGACCCGCAGCAACAGCAACATCCCGTGTGCGGCGACGACGACGACGACGTTGACGACGTCGGGCGAAAACTATAGTGCGATTGAGAACCGCTCGGCTGCGCCGTGTGCTCGCTCGATTTTGCGCGCGCCTCTTTTCCTGCGCGCGCGCTCACGCGTATGTGTATATATGTAACATGTGCGCGATGCGCGCGCCCGCGTATCGAGCGCCCGATTACAAAAGCGCGAGTGTGTATAGGCTATAGACTCGGCGTGACTCAGAAACGAGAACGAAGAGTTGCTGCTGCGCCGAAACTCGGTATCTTTCCGTCCTACAGCGGCGTCCTTGGCTCTCTCTCCCTCTCGCTCTCTTCGTTTCCGCCTCGAAATTTCAGCGCACGCTGCGGCTTACTCTCCGCACGGCAGGGGTTCTCAGCCGTTGATCTGCGCGTGCGTACTGCGCCGACTGCGGCTCCGCTCGAGTTTCTTTCTTTCGTTCTGTGCCGTTCTTGCCGCCGCTGCTGCGGCGTCTTCTTTCTTCTTCTTCGATGACTCTCTTTCTCCCTCTCTCTCTCTCTCTCTCTCCCTGCGACTAGCGTCGCATGTGCTCCACTATACGTGCTCTGTGTTCACCCGGCGCGTGCGATATCTGCAACACGCGCGCGTCGACTGCAGAGATATTGATTTATCCGCTGCAGTCTCTTTATTGTGCCGGGATTCTCCGGTCGTATCTCTGTCCATCGGCTCGCGTATCTATGATCCTGTTTTCGGCTGCGCTATGACATTGAAACGGTGTCAAAGCGAGCTAGTTGTTGCGCTTCGGATCGATTTTCGTGTCTAGCAATCTTCGCTTCAACGGTAGTAATATACAAGCTGTCAGAGGGAAAGGGAAGGTTCTCCGTTCCTTTCTCGTTCCTCGGAGCCGCGTGCGCTTCCGTCTCTCTCCCTCTCGACGGCTACCCCTTGCTCGCCGATCAATATACAGCTCGTCTTCTCTCTGTCGCTCGCGTTGCCGCTTCCTACTCCCCCTCAGCCACCGCCGCCGTCTGCGAGCATTCGGAACAAAAGATGTACGCCGAAGACACGCGGAGAGCGAGAGAGCGAGACAGTTAAATGGGCACATTGATAATTTACCGAGTTCGGGGATAAGCGAATATTGTCCCGTTCTCCGCGTGTATCCGACTTTCTTTTGAGAGTCGTTATGTAAAGTAGCGCATACGTATGGTCGTATTATGTTCGGGTATTCTGTTGTTTTTTTCTTTCACGAAGCGAGGATGGAAATCGATTTCTATGAAAGGCTGAGTCGCTCTTTGCCAGGTATACAATGGGATTTCCAGAACGAATGTTTGCTGCGTACATGAAATTGATTACACTCGAACGACCGTCGGCCCGTCAAATATTGACGAGACAACGCATTCGAATGCAACGCATCGTATATGTATAGTGACCGAACCCTAGGTACAAAAACGCGCTCGTAACATCGTCAAGTATAGCTTCAATTTGAACAGTGCTCGCGGCAAATTGAGCGATAAACGTAATCGTCGTTGCCGCGCATCTACTCCCTTAAATACGGTCTGCAACTCTTTTCTCTGGCTAAACGCCGGGGAAAAGACGATACTAAAACCCACAGGGCTGTTCTCCATCAACGCCAATCAAATAGGCGCTCAATCTCACATAACGGTTCTCTCCCGTCCGCGGCGGTAGCTCGGTCTCGAGCCGCACGCGCTCTGCACAAAGCTGAAATTAGATCGTCGTCAGTGTGTGTGTGTGTGTGTGTGTGTGTGTGTGTGTGTGTGTGTGCGAGGGTGGCAAAAGTGGAGAAAACGAGGAGCAGTCGATCGAAATCAATTTTCAGGATCGACTCGATTAGCGCCGACTATATACCTGCAGCCAGCAGCAGGCAGCCGGGGGTGGGGAGCTATTAGACCTCCAGAGCGCGACTCTCTCTCTCAAAGCAGTGGCTGGAGAGTACCATAATTGTGGTTGTTACACGCTGCAGAGTGGTGCATTGTCGCGTGTATGGAGGTGTATATCTATACGGTATAGACATCGGAAGAGTGAACGTCGTACGCGCAATCTAGGGCCGATTTAGTTCCGGCCCACTTCCATTCGCGCATGAAGAGCAACGGAGATAGAGACTCTCCTCGAGGAGACTTCTTGTGTCCCTACTTTTACCCGCGAAACTACTGCGCGTTCCTCTCTTTCTCTCCCTTCGCTCCGCTGTAGTTTTACTGTCTTCGTTTTTCCTCTCTCTCTCTCTCTCTCTCTCTCTCTTCTTCAGCCGCTTCCTTTGCAAACTTATACACGGCACGAGTTTCGCGTAGCAGCGATAAGAAGGCGAAGGGGGACAATTTCCAGACTTTAATGATGTAACGAGTTTTGGCGAGGGTGGAGGCAGTGAGAGAGGTAATAGCAGAGCGAAGCCGGAGAAGGGGATAGAAAAAGAGAGAGAGAGGAAGGGTAGCAGGGGGAGCTGAACGGCAGCCGAGAGAAAACCGATATCGAAGGCTTTTAATCAATCAGCGCAAAACTTTACGAGCTATTTATGGTGCCTGCTGAATGATAGCCTTTTCCACTTTATTCCATTATTAGAGTTTATTTCTGCTTTGTTTTATTGTTTGGAATTTCATCTGGCGGCAGAAAGACGAACCACTCGCCCGCGCGCGCGCACGCAAGGTATTGAAGGGCGAACGAGCGCGACATTGTTCCGCGATATTGCAAATGAAAATGGAATTCTTTTATGGAATTGCTTTTTACAGTTTAATCTGATGGTATTATTTCATAAAAAACAGGATTCTCGGAAGTATATAACGTTGATCTCGATATTCAATTTGGTGAGGAATTTCGTCAAAGCTCGATCGTCGCTGTGTACTTTCCGAGAATCAACAAATTAAACAGATGTGGAAAAACTTTTACAATCATCTTTTGCATACCCTCGTGGATCGAATATTAAAACAACGAGGGCGGTCCGTACATAATCGTCGTTCGTCAAGTAGAAAGCATAACGACCTAGATGGAAAGCAAGCTTTGCAACGAAGTAAGCGCTTTTAATACTCTCACAAATGCAGCGGAGCAAACCAAGGAGCAAACAGCAAAAAAACTCGGTAGAATAAGAAAGGAAAGAAAAGTGCACTCGACATGAAGACGTCTCGTTCAGAGTCGTACATGCGAAACACAGCAGTGCACACTCGAGGCCGCTTAATCAAGTAAGCATCTCCGGGGACGAATGCGCGACCGAGAGGCCAACATCGTGAATGGCTTATACTCCCCTCCATCTCTCGTATACGACGTAAACTCGCCCTTCTTCGCGCGCTACATGTATACGGAAAAGAAGTCGAAAATCCGCGCTAATTCGCTCGCGATTCTCGTTTTGCAGACGAGCCCTTGCGCAATACGCTCCTGGGCTCGCTCTCTTTCTCCCGCGCGCTGTTAATCGCATCGTGCCCTCTCTCTCTCTCTCTCTCTCTCTCTCTCTCTCTCTCTCTCTCTCTACACGTACATACAGTCGCAAACTCGTTAACCGCTTCGCCCGTGCGCTGCTGCGCCGCCAAAGTTTCTCCGGGCCGCACTACGCGATTCAATTCCCATTTGGCTGCTCCGCGCTGCTACTTCTCTGGCTGCTCTTCTGCGCACTCTATATCTCCGTCTCTCTTTCTCCGCTGCGCGAAAACATGCCTCCGGGAGCTGTGCGAGCCCGGCCGTCTGTGTAGCTGGTAATAACACGTGCTTTCTTGCCGTACCTGGAAAATTCCGGGCGATCGGTAACTGCATGCAGGGTATTTTTCGGTACAGCGATTTCCGGTTTGGGCGAGAAGCAGCGTAATCCCGGCGATATTTGATCGAGCCCCCTACTCCAACTTGACGAGAGTTTCGACGATATTAAATTTCCGCCCGTCCAATTAGACGCGCTCAATGCATATACACCTCTATACGACTAGAGAGCCGAGCTGTACGACGAACTTTGTCTCGAGCCCCGGCGAAATTAGTCGGTGCGTGTATATACGCGGCACGCGCGTTCGCCGGATTGTGGAAGGGAGGAGTGGCTGCGCTATCGGCACTTTGAAGTTCGGCAATCTTATTTTTCTTTGCTCTTATCGGTGCGCGGTGCGGTGTGCGTTGCGTACCGCGTCGGGATTTTCGATACGACCGGCGAATGAATCTGCCCGGGCTTTGGTCGCTGCGAGCGCAAAAAGAGAATGCATGCATACGAAGCCTTTTGAGCTTCGCTAATGAAAAAGGAGTCATTTGAGATAGTAATTAATTAGCGCACATCGTGAATTTTTTTCACGTGATTCCTCTGACATATAGATGCGAGTTCTTTGAATTTTTTTTTCGCATCGCTACTTTGCATCGGACACTTGTTTGCGGAGAGTATCAATCAACTGCAGCCCAACTAATTAGCCTTTGAGCTTATCGTTCCACCTAATTTCCCCGGGAGATCGTTACATAATTCTATTTGTTTGATAATACTCGCGGCGGGGACGAGGCGGATGTGCCCCGTAAAAGCCTAAAAATATGGCAGTTTGAAAAACTTGGCAAACTCGTAAAGTTCGCCAATTAAAATTCCCAGGGAACCGCATCATAAAATCGAATTGCCCCTCGAAAGTCCGTTGCAGCAGCAGCAGCAGCAGCAGCAACGCGTCCAACACCCTCGAAGGCCTATAAAATTCTCTTTTTCCTCCTGCATCCCCGAGAGTCGGCGGAGAAGAAAAAACAGCCGAAAAACTCTCTCTCCCCGCGCACCCACTCCGACAAAGGAAATCCCGAAAACGCGACAAGGACACCGTGCGCATATAACCCCCCTACACCCATAGAAACGCGCGTAACGGTAAAGCGCAACAGAGAGAGAGAGAGAGAGAGAGAGAGAGAGAGAATTCACGCTACAGCTATAGGTATATGTATATATATTGTGTGCGCAGGTAAAGGAGCAGGGCGAGGGTGGCATAGACAAGAGAGAGAAAGCTGAGGCAGGTATAGCCGTCCCTCGGGGGGGAGAGAGGGAGGCCTCCGAAACCTGCGTCGGAGCTGCCGCCAGCCGTGCATCAGATATCGCTCAGGGGGCGAACGAGGTGGCGGCGAGACTATAACCTGCGCCTACTCTGGCAACAACGAGCGACGAGATGGAAGCCAGCGGTGCAGGCATCGGCAGGCTCGACTGCTACGAGGATATGTTCAAAGAGATCACCAGGAAGCTCTACGGCGAGGATCCGGATCATAGGAGTGAGTTTTATTCTATATTTTACTATCTATACACTTCTCTGATGTTATTGAAACTCGCAGTTACAGCGCGAACTCGTATAACTGCGCTTATTCTTATTGTTAATTAAAAATGAATTGTTCCACCAAGTTAGTTTCGTTTCTTCGGCTGCGAATGAAAGTTAATACAGTTGGAAATCAATTAAGAATGCGTAAATAAGAAAAACCGTATAAAAATCGTACTTCATGTCTGTTGAATTTTAATCAAGCTTTTCAGTTCTCTGTGCAAATATCAAAATTTTAGAAAATCGCAATCAACGGAAAGCCGAGTTTTAAAATAACAGTCCTCATTTGCACGAAGCGCGTATTCGATCGGTCGAAGCCACGGTCGAAAAACTTCACGAGCAAGCGAAATGTACCCCAAAAGCGCCACCTAGTGAAAACCTTCCTAAGCGCATAGCAGAAGCGAGGCGTGTATTATACACACACACACACATAGCGTTGGAGAGGCTGAGCGGGCGAGCAATCGAGAACGTCTTAGTTGCGGCTAATGTGCTCCCTCGCGCCGGCCAGCGATCTGCAGGGGCCGATCGGCGTGTAATACGGCGCCTACCGCGCGCGCGCACCGACCGCAGCAGCCTCTCCCAGGGGTAATTCCTGTAGGGAGGGAAGCAGTCCACACGGGATTAGAGCGGCGCGAGCGCGACCGAACGCATTGATAAACCTAATCGATTGCCACCTATAGGCCTATAACTAGAGAGTAGAGACGTAATTAAACGCGGGCTCGCGCACTGCGATATGTCTGTATATATCCGCTCTCCTGCATAGTCCGGCTATATATGCGCGCCAAGCCAAGACGCGCGAGATTCGAGCCTCTACAGATCGCAGATACGGAGCGCGCTCTCCGCGTAAGGGAGGAATAGGAGTAGTAGGAGGAGAGAATTGAATCGGCTAATTGCTCCATACTGCAATTAGCCGAGTCTGTTGGCTCTCTAACGACAATATCCGCTCTCTCCGCTCTATACAAACACGCGCGTTTCTACGACTGTACTGAGCACGCGACATTTTTGCGGTTTTGCTTCTACTGCTGCTACTGCTGCTGCTACTGCTGTGTTTCTCGTTTTTGCCCGCGGAGGTGTTGAAAGATGACGGCCTCGCGCGGACAATTAAGTTTTGATGCTGACTAATTACGTCTTCGCTCCACTTCTGAAACGCAATTAACGTGAGAGCGGTCACGAGACGCTCGTTATAATTATTTTAAGCGTGCGCCGATCCGACTCCGCGAGCGTCGCCAGATGGCGACAACTTCGAGTTTCTCGACTTCTCCCGGGGGGGGGGGGGGGCGAGACTTTGTCTTTCATGAATAAATTTGATAATCAATTGAATTTTGAGAATTATCGAGGAGTGGCTGATTGGCGTCGCTGAACAGTGAATTTTAATGCCGAATATATTTTAATCGAGTTACCGAGACATTTCGGTACGGTTAGCAATCGAAGCAAAGAGACTGCTATCGGAGTATTAAGAAGTTAAAACTTTCAGATTTAAGTAGAATCCACTGAGTGTCAATGGGTTCATGTCTTGTCATTCTCTCTAGAAGCATCACGTTCCAAACTTACACTCTTGCTTCGCGGACATTCACACTCGCAAAAATACATTCACCAAAAACGACGCGTTCGAAAGTAAAACCAAACATCCTCCTCTGTTTTGCTGCCTCTGCTCGTGCTGTGTGTACAGCGTCGAGTGTGCAGAACGAGTTCGAGACCTCGGTGTCGTACAAGAACGAGGAGGACACGGGCAACGGTACAGACGGTAGCGATGACGGCAACTGGACCCTCGACGACGAGCCACTCAAGGGCACCGAGGGCAGTCGCATCGCCGCTTACAGGGCGGCCACCGCAACCTGGCGCTGCTACGAGTGCGGTAAGAGCTTCTGCCTCTGCCCGACGACGAAGACGTTTATCCCCCTCTTTTATGCTCTGTTGTGCTTATATGTTTATAGTTGTGCCATTGATCTTTTGAGTTTCGCCATGCACGTGCACAATCGCATTCGAATACCGCTTCTTATACCGATAGCCTAATATTCCGTTTATATTATACCCGAGCGTAATTGGACGTTACGTTGAGAAGAAATCGCACACCTTGACGTTTTTTTAAAATAAATTTATTTTATGTTGATGCATCGATCAAATTGCGTGTATATATATATATATGATATCCATGCTAGCAAAGGGCTGCCGGAGACAAACACTATAGTTGAAACGTCACGTTTAGCTCTCAGCAGCCCTGAGCAGTATTACACAAGCACCAGCAGTCAGAAATCATTGTCACCAGAAGACTAATCTTTCGACTCTTTCTCCACGAATTTGTACAGGCGACTGCATGGGAGGAGGTCCGCGCGACATGGCAGAGCACTTTGTGGACTTGCACTCGTCGCGATTCCTCGCGGAGGAAGCAAGTCGCGGCCGATTGCACTCGAGCGGCCGCAGCAAGGACTACATGGACCCGAGCAACCTCAAGCTTGAGGACGTCGTCTCGTACTTGGAGAGGGTGAGAAACCGAGCGGAACGAGGTCACCCGCCAACCAGACGCACCCAAGAGACGCAAACGGTACCCGCGGCTCTGCTGCCGATGGCGGCGTCCACGTTCCTGCTCCAGGAGCTGACGTCCACACCGCCACAGCATTTGCATCAGGTGAGAATTTGCGAAATCGATCGACAGGGGGTTTATTGCGCGAAGATACCCCGCTGATTGATCGGGCTTCCGTTGCTTCTCGGAGAAATTGTTGGTTATCGATATCGTTCAAATGTAAAATAATATACATTTGACTATTTAAAATGTTCGTTGGAATAATGAAGGGATTCCTCCGATAGGAAATATCGGAAAAAATAAGTATCGCATGTCATCCAATCTATATTCAATGCAATTCCAAACGCAAACTGACCGCACCAACGAGTAGAACACGATGAAACTGTTTGCGAATCTGTATATAAAATCAACCATTCGAATGATCTTCCGTACGGCTCTTTGTTAAAGAAAGAGGCAGGGCATATAATTGATGGGGTATTCTGGCCCGAAGTAGCTTTTTCATCATACGTGCACGAAAAAGGCCTCTTTCCATGCATGTAAAATGAATGGAAAATCGAGTTTTTCTTAGCACCAGAAAAATTTACTCCCTTGGGAGGAAAGTCTTTTCCTCCCAAGGAGTAGTTTTTTCCTCACTCTGCAGACTATCCGATATGTGTTTTTAAAATTTTCAAAATGTTTTGAAATTTTCAAAATTTTCAAAATTTTTCAAAATTTTTTGAAATTTTCAAGATTTTCAAATTTCAATACAAATTTGTTTTACTTTGAAAAGTCCTCGAATTTCCCATTCCTTCCATATGCATGATAAGTGGCCTATTCGCGCACTTATAAAAAGTACGGTGTGCAACAAGGGGGGAGTGGCTTTTTCAGACTCGGGTGATGTTTTGAGCACGAGCCTATGGCGCCCTCGACTCCCACTCGTGCTCAAAACATCACCCTCGCTAGAAAAAGCCAATTTTCCCCCCTAGTTGCACAATATACTATTAATCCGAGTAGCAGAGTCCTCGAGGGTTAGAAAAGTCTCTTCTATAAAATAAACCTGGGTCGCTCGCGTCGCGTGGTGGGAATCAAAGTCAAAGCCATTCTCGCCTCGTTTACGAGCGGACTGACTCGTTTTCCTCGTATAATTAAAAAAAGGGCGGGCAACGAAGCAACTCGAGCACAACATCCGCGCGCGTTAAATCTTTCCTCTCCTCTTTATCAGCCGCGCTCTCCTCTAATTTATTTCGCCCTCAAGAAAATAAGATAATTCTGAGGTCGGAGTTAACAATGCACTTTATCTGTATATCGAGCAATTGCGTTGAGCGCAGTAAGTCGGAATCAATAGCGTCCTCGACATCAGGTGGTAAACGGAAACCGCACGCGTACAACTGCAGCGTCGCAAACGACCAGCTCCGGATGATGAAGGGAGTCGAAAACATAAACTAGGAACAATTTCCCGTCTGCTATACCATAACTCTATACAGCAATAGTCGTCATCGTCGGAGTCCAGGGTAATTGAGCAAGTCTCGCGCTCTTATAGCAGATAGGTATAGCGCGACAAAGGCAAATTGCATGCCTCGCGCGCGCGTCGCGTCGGCCACGGCGTCATCTTTCTCAAAGATTTCCCACGTGCCGCTGATTTCCCCGGGGCCAGCCCTTTCTTTTGCCGGCTGTACGCGCAGCGTATAACGGCGCGACGCGAGAGCGCGAAATGAGCGAGCGAGAGAGAGAGAGAGAGAGAGAGAGACCGACACCTATACAACAGGAGCACTTACGCTTTGCATTCTGCTTTGGCTTTGTCCCTGCGCAGAATTCCATAGCTTCGATGACGGGGAGCGGGACATCCGCGACCGCGACCAACGGCGCCAGCAACGGCAGCAACAGCAGCAGCAACGCCAGCAGCACCGCCAGTGGCAACGGCGGTTCGACGACTACGGGAGGAGGAGGAGGTGGTGGTGGTAACGGTGGAGGAGGTGTTTCGGGGAACAACGCCAGCGGCAAGAGGTACACGTGCCTCTATTGTCCCTACGGCACCGACAGGCGGGATCTCTATACGCGCCACGAGAACATCCATCGCGAGGAAAAGCCCTTTCACTGCTACGTCTGCTACAAGCCCTTCAGTCGCGCCGATCACGTCAAGAAGCACTTTTTGAGGATGCACAGGTATGTACGGCGCCTCTATACAGTCTACGTATACATATATTCGCATGCATATGGTAACTATACTCGTTGGCTCTGCGCGCATTTGTACCCACGAGCTACTCGCCCTTATTTCTCTGATGCAGTCTTTCTGGCTTTGTCAGCGCGGCTCGACTTTTTGCCTTTTGTCTTGGCGTCGGCGGCGGCTCTCTTTTGTAGCCCGTAGGGCTTCGAGTGATTTTCGATTCGCTTTGTGTGTCCCGAACATCGATGCGTGCGATGGACTCGTAAAACAATGAACAGAGCCAGCCGAGTCAAATATTTGCTTCCAATATTTTACGCGCGAGAGCTTTTTTTGGAAAATAATTTTCGTTTTTTTCCTCCTCGTCAAAAGGGAGCACACGTACGAACTGTCACGGATACGGAGGCCAGCAGGCACGTCCTCTGCGATAAAGGTCGAGCGTTTACCGAACAACGAGAGCAGCGGCAACGCGAACACTAGCACCAGCAACTCCAACAGCTCGTACCTCAACACCAGTGGTGGCAGTTTTACGAGTCCCAAACAACAGCCTCAGCAGCAGCAGCAGCAACAACAGTTGGTCCCTCAGCCCCAGCAACTGACCATCACGAGCACGACGACGTACCAGCTGCCAACTCCTCCGCCGACGGCGACTGCGGCTCTCTACCAGGCGGCTAGTCTCTCCTCGGCGGTAGTCGCTGCGGCGAACAGCATCATTCAACAACAGCAGCAGCAACAGCAGCAGCAGCAGCAGCAGCCTGAGGCCACAGAACCGGTGAACCCGTCCGCCACTCAAGCTGCCCGAAGGCTGCAAAGCTCTGTCTTCCACGGCAAAAGCCAGGTCAAAAGCGCCGGCTCAAGCTCCTCCAAAGGGAACCAAGAGCGCAGGTGAGTGATTTCCAGTGGAATTCTAAGCTTGGAGAGCTTTTGAGTCGCGGCTGGAATTCTTTTACCAGCAGATAAAAAAAGAATGCAGTTACGGATTACAAAACTTGCATTGCGATTAACGATTGAAATGCGTTTTCCCGGGAGAATACATTCCACATCGAGCGCCCGGGCTTATTGATTTGCACTTTAATTTTTATTCGCCAGCAGTTTTTATTTTTATTCGCCACATACCAGTTAATTTTCACATAATCACTGCCGCATACGCGATGATCGAACAGTGGGACGCGTAACGCCAAAAATTAACGTCCGTGATGGAGCCACTGGAATTTAATGATTAAAGCTACGTCGCAATTTCCGCGCGTATATACGGCTTTTTCACGTGTTCAGGCGTTCAGGCGCCTGTTTAATTATTCCCTTTCTAAAAGCAGTGTCGTCGCTGTACATAATTAACGCCTCGATCGCGAAAAATTTTCTCGATCAATCAATTATTCAAAGCGTCAAAAGAAGCGTGCGTCATATGCATGCGCATTAAAAAACAATCCGCGCAGCTGCGAATGTATATTTTTCAAAAAATTGAAATTTAAATTGATAATTTTTCTCGACAGGTACACCTGCTGCTACTGCTCGTGGAGCGGCGTTGACAACTGGTGTCTGAAGCGTCACCTGAACACCCACCTGAAGCCCTTCGCCTGTGCCTTGTGCGAGTACAAGGCGGCGCGAGCCGAGCGTCTCGCGACCCACGTCCTCAAAGTGCACAACCGACGACAGTGCTCGCGCTGCTCATTCCTCGCCGAGGACCTGACGCAACTTCAGGTGCACCAGCTCCACGTCCACCGAGTCAGCAACGCCAGTGTGGCTGCCGCTGCTGCAGCGGCTACCGTTCAGAGCTCCGTTGGACAGCAGCAGAACAACCAGACCGAGCGGCAGCAAGCGCAACAGCCTCAACCCATACAGTGAGTTTGGCTTATCGATTTTGTTGTTTGGCGTCGATAAGAGAGACTTTTGCGAAGCAGCTAAACAAGAGAGCGATATACTGATGACAATAAATTTGACTTTGCAGCCCTGTGAGCGGTGGACGACCTCCACCCGGACCTCCAGTTTTCCCTGCTTCATCAGCGGCGATAGCACCCGCAACGACGGTCATACCACCGACCACTCTTCTCGGGTAAGTGTACAGAGCTCTTGCTCTTTCGCTAGCGTAAAATACTGTGGATCACCTTTTGCCATTCCGCCCAGTCGATTCGTTATTACGTGCAGCGATTTTCCTTTTCATCGCCAACCTTTTACCTCGCCCCTGGCTGTATTTCATTCTCTTTTATTTTCATTAATGCTCCATCGTCCTGTTTTCCCTTTACTCCATTTTACTTTATTACTTTATGTGTTTCGTTGTCGTAATTTTGAAATTTTTTTGTTGACTTTTGTTCTGTGTATATACTGGCGTAGCAGCCAATCAATGTAGCCATTTACTTTTATTTTGCATTCATGTTGGTATAATTTAAATTCGTATTTTTTTTTTATTTCGTTCGCGATACACGAATGTTGCATATTCATTACACGCTCGTTATTACGCTTGTAACCTTATTTTGTAGCCGCAAGCTTTTTTTTTAATTTTCAATTTTCTTTTTGCATCTCGATGTTCGGTTGATTAAAAACGTGCGGCATACGAGAAAAATATCTACTTTTTCGAATATACACGTGAATTTGGAACTGCACTAATTGAATATACGTGAAAATGTTGGCGTTGGCTCAAAAATTCTCATCAAACCAACCAAGTTTACAAAAGCTTGCAGCGATTCGTATTTGATCGCTTCAAGAGTTTGCAATATACATAATCTAAAGTTACGGCTGTCAGTAATACGATATTTTTCTCGCGAACGCACGCGCACGGGCACGCATTCATATAGTAGAGTGGCATAAACCAGTCAAGCACTCCGTGCTTTCTTCGTGCAATAACGCGAGAGAATAACGCGAACGTAACTTCCCTAAAATGCAGCGCCGCGGTTGTCGCAGCCCCGAGGTGGTAGAGCGCCCTTGGCAGAGCAGCCCTCATCCCGAGCTGACCGATCTCAAGTGCAATACCGACTTCTCGCCGTACACGTACGAAAGCCAACAAAAAGAAAGCAAAGTCTAGTCGAGCGAAACACAGTCCCGTAATCACTCATAAATCTCATTCAATGAATTGCGCAGCAGTAGCAGCGAGGTGGCAACGATGCCTGGCAACAGCGCTTGCTGGGAGCAGGAGTCCGCTTGGTGCGAGGAGCGTTTCAACCGACGCTCGAGGAAGCAACGGATGCCGCGGAGAATCATGACGATGCCGGAATGCGAGGTCGAGGAGACGGCGCTGTCCCTGATAAAGGACGAGCCAAAGACATCGCAAAAGTCGATCAGACGACCGCTCAGGTGCTTCCTGTGCCCTAAGACTGGCCCAGCCCGAGCCTATCGCACGCAGCCCTACCACAGCCGAAAGTCGCTGATGATGCACAAGCTCTGGCGACACGGCCGAGGGTCTAAGTCGTCGACGACGGAAGCCGGAGCTACCAAGGGAGCGGCGATCACTCTTAAGGCTACCGTCTACACCGAGCGAGCCTACGACTACCAAAGATAGCAGCGGGACTACTGGACCACGAAAGTGCGATCGGCCTTTGATTACCGAACAACGAGAGCCTCCTGCTGAACGCGATTCCGTTTTTGTGCACTCGAAAGACTTTGTGACGAGAGTTGAACCAACTGCGAAATGTGATCATGTGATGCGTTGTTTCCTTTTTATTGTTAGCCAGTCGAGTTACGTTTGTTTCTAGAGTTCGCGCGGACATTGTTGCTCCGACGTACCAAATATTTTTCTCGACTCGTGTGCACCGCGTCGTCGGGACACAAGTTAGTCGTATATACCTCAGTTATTTTTTTTAATTACAACAGTATATTTTTGGCGAAAGACCTATATATTTGAAGAAGAAGTTTTTGTATTTTCAAACGAACATAGCGTGTAAGTAAAGTATAGCGAAATAAATATTTTGTAAATATGAGCTCACATCGTTAGAGGACGAAGAATGATATTTGAATAAAAAAGAATTTCGAATAAAAAAAGCAAACGTGACTTTCTTCAATCGTAGCGTATACGCGCATTCTCCTCTTTTACAACGGCACTGCAGCCGCGAGAGACGGACTGTATTAATATAAAACAAGAATAAGGGGGGGAAAATCGTTCGCAACTTACGTCGTGCAGATATAAAAATATGCAGCTTTCCTCGTGGAACAACGTTGCCCTGTACCGTCTCCTTGAGGGAAGCATGTGCCGTAAAAATATTGATCAGATTTAAACTTTATTTGCGTGAAATATAAAAGCTTCGACTTTTTTGAGCATAAAAAAGTTATGAAAGTCTGGGACTTTATATTTCGTATAAAAAAAAATCTGTAAATCCCATAAATTTTTTATGACGCGCACCTGACAAGTAGACGAATACCGAGCCGCCGCAGAGTTAATGGTCCCAACAACAGCGTCTGGCGTATTAAAACGGGATAAAATCCTCTCTGTTAACTTTGCCTTAAAATTAAAACCATAGACACGTGATAAAGCGAAACTTCGCAAGCTTATTTTGCATCTCATGAAAATAATAAAAAATAATCCAACCAAGTCAAACGTCTACGTATAAAAACCCTTCAGCCTGGGTAAATATCCGGACGGCGTCGCAGCAAAGCAGTGCTTTGCAGTTGCTTCACTTTCTCGTTAAAAGGAAAAAAACCGACACGTACAGCTTTTACAAGCTCGCTCTCGGTGTATGTGTACAGACCTGCAGCAGTTGCGGGACAACAGAATGCAACCGAACTCGTCGCTGCTGCATCGCCTGAGGCGCTCTTCTCGAAGCGACGACGAACGAGAGCGAGTATACGAGGAGGCTATAGTGTAGTCAATCCTGCTGGCTCTCACGATTAGCTGGCATTAAAAGAAGCCGGAAATGAGACGTGAAACTTTTACACGAGGTAAAAAGCAACGGCCCCGGGCGGATCGACGGCGGAAGAAGATTAAAGAAAAAAACCTGCAGACGCGCCACTCGCCCGGAGGAGAGGAAGCTCTGCACCGTCGTCGTCGACATCGTCGTGTGTGCAGGTAATGAGAAAACGGTTCGCTGCTCCGCTTCGATAACAATCTAAATAGCTTTTTCGCGGAAAATGATCGATAGGTGCTCCTTCTTTTTTATTGCTCGACGCAGCGCTAGTTACTCTCGCGCAAAACGATATACCTACAGCCGACGGATAAGAATCTTCGCGAAGGCGCGCGTGTGTTTAATATAGGTACGCCCGAATAATCGGAAGATAGAAACGACAATACGGCTTTGTCATTATCCGGAAATCCGATCGAAGATAAGCTGCACCGCGCAAGCTCACGCAAATCTGACGGACCATCGGCTCGCTCGATTGTACACGTACGTCTATATAGCCGACGTCGTCGCTGTCGTCGTAGTCGGGGACAAGTTTTACGAGGCGAAAGGACGGTCGACGCGAGCTCCATTGGTCGGCCGGCCCTAAAAATTCAGCTCGCGATTTGCCATTTGTTGGAGTGCCGTGATATTAAATGCTCCGCGCAAGCTGCATACATCTATCCGTGGGCGTGCGCGGCTCTGTGTAGTCCGCGTACGTATATATACATCTGTGCGAGATATGAGGTAGAGGTGCGCGCGGTTATCGGGTATAAAGATTTTTCACGGCCGGTGTAAAGTATAAAGTGACGTTTTCCCGAAAGAGGCGCATGAACTTTCTCCAGAACTTTTTACGATAATTCACGCATAAATTTGCTTCGCCGAGCGCGCACGTCCTCTTTAAAAGGGAAACTTTAGCGCGACACCATTTAAGTCGTAAGCTTGCGTATACGCGTGCGAGTATATATAGATGCACGCTCGATGGGAAAAATATCGCTTCGATAGGCCGATCGAGAGAGAGAGAGAGAGAGAGAGAGAGAGAGAGAGAGAGAGAGAGAGTAGTTGGAACAAATAAGGACGCTTCCGTGCACTCGAGGGAGTACTTAGTGCGCGGGACTATTCGACTTTATCCTATTAGGCGAGTGTATATACGTAGAGCGAACTTATTGGCTTTATTGGACTTTCGAGATGCAATACGTCTTGGCAATCGCGATTTTCAACTTCCGCTGGTGCAATAAATATACTCTCGTCGCACGGGGCAGAGTTTGATGAGATTACGAGCGTTTGATATTTCAAAAATTTCGTATGCAAGCCGGTGTTATAACAGGATCCCTCTTTGCGTTCGGATATAACGATGCTCGCGGTGAGTCGGCTGGAAAATTATGTACATTGTTCTCGAACGAGGTAGAGAAAAATGGGATTTTCCGCGCAAATTCGGCAAATTGAGCAGCAAGAATCCGCACGGTAATATATTTCGAGATACATTTTCGAAATGCCTTCCATCGGAATCCTGTATGCGAAATTTCGCAAGAATCTTGTTTCCGTTAGCCGGCATTAGGGCTGCTTTTTCTCGCAAAAAGGAAGGGAAAATCCGGAATGCTGCACGAATTGAGATCAGCGGCAGCAGCAGCAGCGGTAAGATGCGCGCAAGTCGAGTAGCTACTCATCTGCATCCGTTTCCCTCCTGTACGTATACCTACCTCCGCTGTGGTCTGGAGCGCGCAGCGTTTACAATCAGCTCTCGGCGAGATATCGAAAAAGAGCTTTTCTCGAGTTGATTTGCCGGCGCGACGAGCGAGGCCGCCACGGTCGACTTCTATTCTATCTCTCTTCTGCTGTTCAATCTCGCCAGCCGCGAAATTAAGCTCGAGATACAGACAGCGCTCATGCATCGATAATGTTTTGATCGATGATGGCTGAAGTCGCGTTTTCTTCTCGGCCCGAGCGCGAGACACTCTATATATTTAATTCAGTCGGAAAAAGTTCATTTTCCGTTTGTTCATTGTACCCAGGGATATTTTCGGGCGACAAAGTCGCCGCGAGCCAAACGAAAAAAAGGACCGAGAAAACATCGTCGGGATCGAGTTAGCGCGCTCGAGCGAGCGCACGCCGTTATTTTCCGCGCGATTCTCCGATGAGCGTCGCTGATTCCCGGCTATTTTTTCCTCGTAATCATCCGCATAGCGAACTCGCGTACACCGGACGAATTTCAACGAGACGCGAGCGGCGCATTCCCGCTTCGCGTGGCAACACGTGTGTGTGTGTGTGTGTGTGTGTGTGTATATATCGCTTTCCATGGCCAGGGGACGGAAATTTCGGAAAATCCAATAACTCGCGGAAAATCAAGTATCAGCGAAAGCTCGCTCCTGCTGCGGCGGGGGGCGGAGAGGAGAGGCTAACGACCGGCGTTTTTTCGTCTCTGTGCCGGGGGTATAGCGCGCGCTCGAGCTTGCCAAAACGCACGCAGTAACAGTAAAATACTGGAGATTCACGAGCGAGAGCCGCGTCTACTTAGCGCTGCGGGTCTCTGCTGGCGCGCGAGAAAAACAGCGCGCGAAAATAGACGCCCGGCTGTAGAGCGGAGAGCGAGGGCCCGAGAAAAATAACCGACGAGCTCTATACGGGCGATAAAGTAGAGGAGTGTGCAGCCGCGTGAAAACACGGAGAATTAAAAGGGGAGGCGCGCGCGCTCTTCTCGTTATCAATGAGCCGAGGCGACGAGCAAATTGAGGAGGATACCCCACGAAGCGAGAGAGAGAGAGAGAGAGAGAGAGAGAGAGAGAGAGAGAGAGAGAGAGAGAGAGGAAGGAAGGAAGGAAGGACTGGTTGGCTGCAAGCTCGCGCGTACGTGAGCCGCATCGGCTAGCTTGATTATCATTATTTCAGGGGGCCGGTGCGGCGGACGAAGGGAAATACTTGGCGCTGCGGCTATGCGCGAGTCACGCGCGGGCAAGTTCGCCAGCTGACGAGGGAGAGACGCGCCGCCGGTCTTCGGACGTTGGTTCATCCGTCTCGCGCTACTGCTGCTGCTGCTGCTGCTGTTCCGTGTATACGTATTCAACTGCAGGCGTGTAGTTCGCGAGCTAAATAATTCACCGATGAATCCGATTGGAAGCTGGAGCGAGCGACGCGGACAAAGCGCAGCACTAGCACTGGATCCATCGCTACACTATTTTTTATTTATTTTCACTCGGCTCTTTTTCCATTTATCTCGCGCTTCATCCGGCTTTGCAACGCCGGATTTTTTTTTTTTTTTTTTTTTTTTTTTTTTTTTTTTCGAGAACTGCATCCGAGAAGAGAGGAATTGATCTGTGAATCGCCGACGCAAGCTGGCTCGTCACCAAATTATCGGCCGGCATCGGCACAGAGCTGCCTGTGCACGATTGTGCATGTCGCGCGCAATGCGGCACGTGCACACGAGAGAAAGGGGCAGGATCGGGTTATACGCGTATATATAACGCGATATAGCGAGGAGGAGCAGCAGTGGCGGCGGCAGAGCCTTCTACAGTATGCGCGCAACCCGAGAGCAACGCGAATATCAACGGAAAATGTATATTTCGCGAGTATTTGCTCGCTTGCTCGCGCTGTGCGCTTGAATTGCTTTTCTTCATGCGTGTTTATGGCTGCGCTCGGTAAATATGAGGAATATTTTAAGCGGATAATTTTCAGCAAACTTATTGTTGCCTTTTGGCAAACACACCGGCAGCCGCTGCTGCTTGTCGCTGTGTATACCAGAAATCGATGATATACTACACTGGATTGCGGAATACCCGAGCGTCTTTATTTAATACCGATCGATCAAGAATCTATACGCTACGTATATCTCTCGTCTTTGCACGCGCGACTGCAGCTCGAGTTGGTATAAGAGACGATGATGAGCGTGTATTACGTATTTGCTCGTGCAACATGGTTGCGAGCTTTTGGATTTTTCCACAAAAGAATTCAATGAACGAAGCGTCAAATTTCACCGAACGAAATCGGCAAAACGTGATGAAGCGAAACTCGCGGGATTCCATATCTTTTTTTCGAACTAATAAAATCCGCTTTCCATGAAGCTGTATATGTACACCGATATTGCGCCGTTTCTGATTGATCGCACAAACTCCACTCGACGAAACGCATCTTATACAAGATCATGGGAAGACGTTAGGTTACACTCGAGGTTTGGAAACTCGAACACACTCGAGCGTCGTATCCCTGCGGCGATCAATTCGCGGTCCGGTTTAATTGAAGCGGAACTTTGCTCGCACGCGAATATATACTTTCAAATTGCTCTCGGAAACTAATATGCGCGGCACGACGATATCGATAGCGGAAATCATTAGTCTCGCGCTCGCGGTCTGTGTATTATATGCCTTTCCACAAATGAGAGACTCGCAGCGCCGAAGTCAATATTATACTGCACGTATACACTCGCACGGAGTCAAGGGAGGAACGTGAAACTCGTGCTCGTATTTTTTGCGATTCCGCACGGCATCGGTGGGAGCTCATTAGCGGCGCGTGGAATTTTTTCCCCCGTCCGGTTTATACACTCTGCAAGCGCGGCACATAATTTATCAGCGGCTGCCTCGACTCTCGAAGATTTATATACACTTCCGTCCACGCTTGTGGTGGTAGTATAGATGTATAGAGAGAGAGAGAGAGAGAGAGCGAGTGAGTCTGTTCGGTCACACACGATCAATGGCCATTAATCGAGCGACTGTCTGTGCCCGTAAAATATTTTGCTCCTTCCGCGAAAGACGACAGCCATAATCCATATTAGCGATATAGCAGGACGGCTCGTAATTCTATTTGTATAATAGAAATGAGAGAACGGGAGAGAGGCTGCATCAGCAGCGCGGACAAAAGGCAAGACTTCACACCGTTTCACCTCTATTTTTACCTTTGACGTCGATCAACCGAATTGTTCGGAGACGGCGCACAAACACACACGTACATAGACTGACGAGCGGACGCGGACGCAGTTATTGGGACAAAGTGGCATTGCAGCGGCGAACGTACGCGCGGCACTCGACAACAGTGTAGACAGCGGCATAGCCAAGTTCCACTACTGCTGCTGCTGTGTAGTATATAGTACACTGAGGTGCGCAACCATTGCCGATCAATGTATCGAATTTAAATGCGAAGCCACAGCCCACATTGTCCACAAAGCCTATATCGCTCGGCTTCTATTCCAATCTCTCTCTCTCTCTCTCTCTCTCTCTCTCTCTCTCTCTCTCTCTCTCTCTCTCTCGCTCTCTGTCCCTTTTCCTCCGACCAGTCATGATACACACGTAGCTTACAACTCCCCCTCTTTCTCTCGCTCATTCCACACGGCTCATCCAAACGGTATTAACCACCAAACGTACCCAGGCTAGTTTCAAAGGCATCGCGAGTTCGATTCGGAAAATCACGGAAATGAGAGTTGACGCGCGCGTTTTGTTTGAAAGAGTTCGTATAGCGAAGCCTCGCACAAAGCCTTTAGTTGCAGCAGAGCATGCACGCGAGGCTGAACGTCCGATAATTAGCTCTTTGGCAATTTGCTCAACGTATTATCGTTCATCGTTGTGCTTACGCTCGAAAGGGCGCCCGAAAATTACCCGCGCGATGCCGAAAGTAACAAGTTAATGCGAGCTTGCTGCTGCCGCTATTATGCGCTGCGCTGTGTCCAAGAGAGGACCGGAAGCGTTGAGTATGCCGCCGCAGCTTACCGGCGTGAGGTCCAGGCTTTAACGAGCGGAATTCCCAGAAAGCCAGTTAGCAGTGTGCGAGAATGAACCTCGGGAAGAAACAGCGCTAAACGTCGATGCTGCAGTAGTGCAAGGACAGCTATGGCCAGACGAGTCCCGTAAATCCAACGTTTCGAAGTTCCGAAACTCGATGAAAATCCGACTTTTGTTTTCGCGAAAAGCAAGAGCCAACAAATCTTATCCCAAAATCGAATCAAACACCTACATCCTGCCTCCGGCGCAAGAAGAGCGAATCCGGCATTAGGATCGGCCCCTTTTCCAACGCGCGAAACCATCAATAATTCCCGCGCGCTCGCGTGCAGCCAAGCTTGAACAAGCCGCTTTTTTCCGAAACCGAAAACCTCGCCAAATTTCATCTCTATATAGTATACACAGAAGCGCGCACAAAGTATCCTCTACGACGTCTCTCTCGCTCGCGTTTAATGGCTAAAGTAGGAAACGCTCGCGGTAAATTCCGATTTTGCGTTTCAAAGTCCCGCGTGCACGTAAGTAATGCGTGCGGCGCAGTGCATTTCGCCGTTGGCTCGAGCGGCGGCGACTGCAACGGAGAAGAATAAGCGTGCGCGTGCGCGCGTCGAGGAAATGAAGAAATATCGCAATAGCGCCAGCCCAGTAGCCTGAGTATATGTATATCCCCTGCTGGAACTTAGGTATATATAGGTGTACGCGTGGAAGCCGACGGAATTTATCGCACCAATATTTTGGAGGACGCGCGCGAAAGCGAGTCTTAGATTTCTTCTGTGGCGCCGGCGTGCCCTCGCGGGTGGGGGTGGGAGAAAAGCCGGCGATGCACGCGGCACTTTGCCTCGAGCCAGTGCTAACTTATACTTTTACCTTTGACTTTTGCGTCAGCCGCAGCTAGTAGTGCAAAGTCGCGTAGCGTTGCGCTTTTGAGCACGCGTTGCAGCCGATGCAGGATTTCGCTCGTTTGCTCGTCAGGTATATCTATGATGGAATCGAGGTTTTGATTACTTTCGACGGCCGATGGAAAATACTACGCTCTCTAACTTTGGCTCCCGCACGAATGTTGTTTTTTTTCTTTTTCCTTTCGATCCAGCGATGCGCACGTCCGTAAAAGAGCTAACGAATTTTTTCCACAGTGGGCAGTAGCTTTTTGAGTTCGTCGAAAATTCATTTAGTCGCTCGGCTTTTTCGTTTCAAGTTGGATTAACTCAAGATTTTTCCACTAATTTATAAAAGGGTTCATTTAGACATCATCACGCGTGCTTTAATCCTCCTTGTTCGAAGTAACACGATTTTCCAGGAAAATCGAGAAGAGCGAAAAGCGTGTTATATTCCTTTTGAAAAAATTTCTCTCGGAAGGAAAACAAAAACAAGCGAAAGTTAAATCGCGGAAAACTCGGTCGAATCCAGCGAGTTATTAAAAGTTTATTCCGCGAATTCCGGGCACTGCTCTTTTCTTCGCCGCTCGCGATCCACATCCACGGAGTAAACAAAAAACGTCTTTTCTCAATTTTATCATCTATATATACGTTTCTCACTGGCGACGTCGGCTCAAGCCGTGTCACTCAACTTTTATAGAAAATTATTCCCGCGCTTTCTTAAAGGAGCTTATTTTTTCAATTTATATACCCGGGAAGCGCGCGCGCACGCGAACAATAGCAAATCCGATAGAGCTAATATGCCGACGCGCGCCGAAAAGAAGACCGCGTTTTGATTATCCTCAATGGAAGGGGGATTCACGGCTGCGCGCGCGTCACTGGAGAAATAGAGAAAGAGAGAGAGAGAGAGAGAGAGAGAGAGAGAGAGAGAGAGAGAGAGAGAGAGAGAGGATATTCTTGGCTTTCTATACCATAGTAATGGTATAGTAGCCGAAGAAGAATCGAGTAGAACTGCGAAGGAGGGAAAGCTGGCGAACGGAGGGGCTTATTTCAACAGGCGAACAGGTAATCGGCCGCGATGATTCGTGCCCTAGAATACTACCTTCCTTCGCTCGATCGTCCGTTAGTTTCAATAATAGCTCTTTTCTCTCGCCTGCTTGTCTGCGGTTGCAAGCTCGTTTCAGAGCTTCTTTCGTATAGGTTTACCTGGCAAATAATAGACTTTCGTTTTTATCGCGAATCTCTTATCGCTAATTTATTCAGTATTCGAAGGAATGTTTGCTATGCTCACAAAAAGGGACGCCGCGTAGGAGGCTTCTTTTCGTATAAGCAGCGCGCAGTGCAGACGCTTTGAGAGGACGTGGCGAACGCGCAGCGAAAAGCCATCTCCTCGAGTCCCTCGTCCTCTTCGGCTAAAGGACTTTACATCGCATGAGTGCCCGGCAGGAGTATCTCTTTTTGTATCCGCGTCTCTCGCGCGGAGGGATATACGTGTGGATTTGAAGAGCTCCGGGCTTCGGAGGTTAGCCTCTTTCTGGCCCGTACTCGCGCTTTAAATAACCTTAGAGCCAGAGGCGAAGCGCTCGCATACACACGCCTGATATATAAGATGGCCTGTATGCGAGGGCTTCCCTTGTTCGGCCGTTCCTCTCGAGTACAACATCCGTCTCTCGCGTTTCCGGTGAAAATACGAGAGCTTTCGCGCGTATCTGCAAGAGAGAGCTCATAGGTCCACTTGGAAAGGAACGGACATCTCCGTGTACGCGCGAAGGGCTCTTCAGGTGGTTTTCCCAAATTTTTATCAGGTCTCGAGCCGCGTGCGATACATGATGTACGACGTGCTGTTATCGAGCGAAATCGAGTTACCGCGGTGGGGTATACAGAGGACATTGAATTCCCGCTATACTGCTGGCCGTTCGACTTATTTTATTTGCTGCCTGGGAGAGGCCGTTTCAGAGAGCTTGACGTCGCGGCCGGGGTTTGTTCTTTACGACTCGGCTCGCGGCGGCGGCGGCGGCGGCGGCGAGTTGCTAAGACGGATTTTACAGCGCGATTTATCACTGTTTTTCAAGATGTATCATCTCTCCGCGAGCGAGAGTGGGAGCAACGGGAAAAGTATTATCCCAGCCGTGCGCGCGGTATTGAAATATTATACGCGGGTATTACGTTCCGTTTGTATACGTATAGAGATATGTGGGCGTTTTTTGTGTCGAAATTCGCGGACTTTTGCAATCTCTAAAATGTTCGCGGAACAGCGCGATGGGGATTGGGGAATGACAGGTTTCCAGACTATTATGCAGGCAAATGGATCGCTCTCTGTGACCCCTGCATCAAACGCGTTCTAGCGCTCTCGCGGGACATCGCAATTTTGCAGCAACGGTAATAGTCATAATAACAATATAACCTCACAGCAGAGGCACGCGGATATATGTCATTGCGTCGAGGAGAAATATTCCGAGCGCCCGAAACTAATCGCAATACCCGAGGTCAAAACGCGATCTCAAACGTGCCGAAAACCCATCCTAAACACGCGCGCCTGAATAGTACTCAACGGAGGAAATAAAAGTGAGCGAAATGATTCATTAAATACATCGGCTGTTTACGAGGTCGCGAAACCTCGTAAGGACGTCTATATACACAGGACCCTAAAAAAGTCATGGCTGCAGCCGGGCAATCTCGGAAAGGAAGCTCGTATACGCGTAGTAGTCGCGTCTCGTGCAGCAGCCCATCCTAACCCTTTCGCCCTCTCTCCCTCTCTCCCTCTGCTTATCGATCGTCAGCTACGTAACGGGGGCCGAGCGCAGCAGCTCCTTGTTTTCCTCCCAGTTCTCACAATATATAGGCGAGTATGGCTACGTGCGCGACGGCTGCAGCTCCTATTTTCTCTCGCTCTCCTTTTTTCACTCCCTCTCTCACTCTCTCGCGGCTGATGTCGTAGCGCAGATAGCATCTGCCGCCGTGAGCTGCACCGCTATACTGCCCAGAGATGCGGTCAATGCGATTAACGAGCAATTATTAAGCCAGACGCTTATCGTGGTAATTGCGAGGAATAAATCTCGCGAGCGAGACCAGTCTAGGTGGAAAAAGTGAGCTTTCGGGCGGGAATAATGGCAGGGAGCGGTGTGAGTTTTTCGGTTGAAAGGTCGACTGGGAAAGCAAGATTCGGTTACATGGAGGGTTCGGATGATGAGTTGTTATCGTGAACGAGAGGGTTGAATTTTTTTTTAATTCCCTAAGCCCACTTAAAATTGGACGTATAGAAGCAAGTTTTGACTACACGGATGATGCAATGATTTTCTATTGTGAACGAAATAATTGAATTTTATCCAGTTAGGTAAATTCGTATATCATACATGCAACTCGAAGTTTCTTAAATTGAAATTGGATATATTCTATTACAAAATAATTTATTTTCAGAGAATAAGCAACAGCGGTTCGAAACGGTTTCGATATTTTCCATTTTCTCTCGGTTCGTATGATTTTAATCAAATACTAGTGTTCGAACTTTGATGTTTTGATTAGATGTTTAATTGGTTTATTGATAATAAGAAAACAACGCAAGAGTCGGCTTACAAACCGGGATTCACACAATTCAATTCTTGGAATCAAAGTAAAGGATGATTTCACAAGAAAGTCTAAACAGAAAATATAAATGTACAAAGCAAAAGGGAACCAAGGTCGAAAGTGTATAAAATAATAATAGTATACAAAGTTCACAAAGGCGAAATTTACTGCAAAACTCGAAAGAATCCAACAATAGTAAGCTTTCCGTCAAACGTATATGAATATTAGTTGGTGAGGTATACAAATTCCAACTCTGCAGAGTCGAGCGATGAACAAAGCAATGCATACACGGAAAGAATTTTTCAATAAAAATTACTAGAAATTAAGGATCAAAATGACCGTGCTAGCACAGTAACGCTCGAACGCCGCGCCATCTGAAGCATTTTTACTGGATCGGCACAGTAAATTTTCGGTATTTTGTTATTTTTCTCCATAGCCTCTATATTATAATATTTTATAATATTTTATTTATACATGTGCGTGACGCATTCTCAACGTCATATTATTGATAAATAAAAGGTTATTCATAAATGACAGACTTTAAACCAAGAAATTCGTTGGATTGAACGAGCGTACATCGGGGTTAGATTTGGAGGTTATGGAAGCAGATGACGCACATGGACGCGCATGAATTCCTGTGCAGCACGGTAAAAATGTTCGCCATCAAAAAATTGACAGTGCTGGTTCAGTAAAATTTACGGGGAGCAAGATAAATAATATCTTAATTCAGATAAAAACTTCCGGAAAAACACGGCGCCCCACGATTACCGTGCTATTCCGGTAATTTTTACTGAAAAATTCTTTCCGTGTAACTTTCCGGCTGCTGCACGATCATACACGTGTTTGACCGATCGGACAATGGAAAAGAAAGAAAAGCGTGAGCAGTAGAGCCATAGTAAAAAAGTTTAAGTAATCAAGCCAAAGAAAAACAAGAAATTAGGCAGTGGCCGCTGTCTGCGCGCGTACACGTGCGGGACTCGATCACGGTCTGGCCTAATCTTTTTAGGACCGCTAATCGGAGGATCGATCCCGGCGCTCATACCCACCGCCTACGTACGGAGTGAGCCAACGTAAACTCACGCGAAGTCACACGTACGGACTGAATGGGGGAGACGAAGCGCGTTCGAGTCGGAAGGAAGTGACGTTACGCTGCGCCGGCTCCTCTCCTCCGTCTCCCTCGCCCTCTCTATTTCCGATCGGATGTGCAGGTCTTCTCTCCCTCGCGATAATTGAAAGCTCTCCCCGTCTCTGTCCCTCCGCGCAGTTGGTGGCTGCTGCAGAGCAGAGAAAGAAGAAGAAGAAGAAGAAGAAGAAGAAGAAGAAGCGACGCTGAAAATTAATCGCCGGCGACCCGCGTCGGGCGAAAATAAGGAACTTTCGCTCTCCGGACTTTCCTCTCGAGCCCCGTGTAAGTGTGTGGATATATATATATAGAGATCCATGTCTGTAGTTGTTGATTCCTCGGTAATTTCATTCCGCTGATGAAATTGAAACTTTTCCGCGACGAAGAGTCGAACGTCAAGCTCGAATCTATGAGTTTGTATGTGGCGACGCGGCCTGACGTTCTATGTATAGGTATACGGTACGAGCAGCGCGCGGACAGCTCGAAATCGAAGTGGACATTTTTCAAACTTGGCTATTTCCTACGTGCTGGCTCGCTCCCTCACTCGGCGGTCTGTCCAGTCACCGCGAAATGGACTCTCCGCGTGTACACAGCTCATAATTTGACGGGCGCGCGGTGAAGCTTTTTTTCGGTTTCGACACAACAGAGTTCGTGTTTTTTTTCTGCTTTCAGCTGACTCATCGAAAAACGAAAAAGCTGAGATTTATATATTTATAAACGTGCTTTTGCAAGATGAATTTGAAAATCGCTTCGTAATCCGCCGAAGTTGTACAGGTAACGTATGCAGTAGAATAAAATGTTTCCCAAAAATGTCTGTCTAGACAGAAATTTCAATCATTACAACATTTTAACCTTTTAGTCATGATATTGGAAAAGCAATACTAGCTTTTATGCTATAAATTGCTCAAAGGTTTGACCTGCATTGACACAATTTGATTGTGAAATATGAGGAATAAAACAACAGCTTTGTCATTAAATAACAATGTCATTCCAGGTCTCGCAAAAGGCAGACTTCAAAAAACCGCGAACTTTGTGGTTTTCCTTTTTTAACGATCCGCAGTTCATCGGCCTCTCCTCCTTACTGAGCCCTAGCGGTTCGCACTTGAAAATCCAATAGAGCCTTCGATCATTGTTACGTCCGCATCGTTACTCACACAGGCCGGCCAGGATGAACAACCGGCATTGCCGGAAAACCGGCTCGGCACAGAGGGCGACGCGATCATTTAACTGGCTGTCTCCGCGCGCTCACGCACCGCAACGAGTGAGAGAACAACGCCGCGGCCGGCGCTCGCCTAATAATTCCTGATTACATCGCGCGGCAATAACGCCGGGGAATTTCAATAATCACGGCGCGGCGCGTTGGCGCTTCGGGAAATAACGAGCGGAATCCAAGACCGCATCTGCAGCGTCCGGAGAAAATAATTATCGGGCACAATGGGTATCTTTTTCGCTGCGCAGCCCTTTCGAGTAATTAGTTCGCTTGCGCAGGCTTCCTCTCATCTCTCTCGTTCCGTGTGATACGTTCGACTATAATCTAGTGTTTGACGCTAACGACATGTTGACTGACGGCCCTATACGTGCGCGGCTTAGAGTTTCGTACGAGTCGCGCGCCGAAAGCTCCCGTCCATGCATATATACGTGCTTCGGCAATTGGTGCAAGCTCGTCAGCCTTTGCAGCCTTCGAGTCACCTGCAGCGGCACTTTGACTGCTAGCGTATACTCGCGTAGGGGAGACGAGAGAACACACGTCCTCTGTCTCTCTTAAACGACTTTAATGTCGAGGTGAGGGAGCGCCATCAACGCGCCGATGACGTGTACAAAGACAGCAGCAATTTCTGCTGATTAAATTGGTCTCTTTCCCAGCTATTTTAACAGAGCTGATAAAACGAAAAAAATTCATCATCCCGAACCCAATCTCGTCGATTCTTCTCGAGAGCCTTCCACTGTAGGATGTATTTTGATGAAATGGAGCTTCGAACGGCGCATACACTCGACATTTCCCGGCTTCCGGCGAGCGAAATCTCGAAAACTATTCGACGCGTGCTCAACCCGCGCGCTCACACAAAGTCGACGCGAAAGCCATTTCTGCGATGCGACGTTGCCGCACTCGGCGGCATTCCATATTTGTTTTCCAAATGAATACCCAGCCGCGCGCAGGACGGAGGGAGAGAGAGAGAGAGAGAGAGAGAGAGAGAGACGGCTAGCTCCGGATCCTTGTATCGCGCCCGTCTGTCCGGCGAAACTTATGGAAGCTCGCACTCAGGGAGGCCCGCGATAATTAGCTCCCCCGAGAGAAAAAGTGAGATCTCGCTTGCTCGCTTTTTTCCAGGCCACCGAAGGGGCCACTTTTTCCCCCTTTATCCCCGGCTCCTTATTATTAGACTCGCTCTCGAGCCAAGCGCGAATCCGAGGAAAATTTTCGCTCGCATCCTGTAACACGGATCGTCGGTTCAGAGGCGCGCGAGCGAGCGCGCTGCTCTCCAATCAGTATTTTCGCGCGCTCGGAAGCCCATTAGCGAGTTGGCGCGTCTTGTGGCTTGCAGCGCATTTATAACTCGCTAACGCGAGAGCACACGCGCTCGCCCCGGGAAAAAGTAATCAAACTTTCCTCTCTCTCTCGCTCTCTTTTGCCGGGGCTCGCGAAAACTGCATATTAAATAACCCGAAGCCCTCCCTGGCTCGCGTTATTACCAAACTCTCGCGTATACGCGCTACTGTATAAGCGCGCCTCTCGCTCAGTCGGGAGCCTCTGCACAATGCGCGCCTCTCTCCGCTCCCCCCCCCTCTCTCTCTCTCTCTCTCTCTCTCTCTCTCTCTCTCTCTCTCTCTCTCTCTCTGTAATGGATACATGGAGCGACTTTGTAGCTACGCGATTTCTCGCGAAACGTATATACGCGATTAAACGCGCGAACTCCATGGATCAGGAAGCAGCAGCAGCAGCAGCAGCTTTATCGATCCGCTATTGTAATGGCAGCAATTTCTTTCTGGTACTGTCAGCTACCCACTTACCACGAGAGCCCATTCATCCAGCCAGCGCTACTCCGTATTACTGATAACTACCCGCTATCCATCTGGCTATCTCTCTCTCTTGCTCCCACTGCTGCTGATGCTGCTGCTGCCATCCCGAATGAATATAAATCGAATCGCGAACACGCTCACCGACACCTACATTATATCCAGCGCGACGTTACACGAGTACCGACGCGTGTATACGTGTACACGTTTTATTCGCCGCTCTGTGTATATGGGCGCGATGTTTGCTCCGAAACATACACAGTCGGAGGAAAATAAACACGTTTCGAGCGGCGTTTGCGAGAATTAGCAGTAGGAGGGGGAGGGGGTCTAGGGAGGGCCGATGCTTATCGCTGCCGATTCGGTTAATTGCTACCGAGTGCCGTCGACGCCGGAATCCCAATGTTTGCCTCCGTCGGCTTCGCTCTTTCCCGACTATACCTATCGTGGTGCGCGGCACACTGTATATACTGCTGCAGCGCCGTTGCTTCTTGGCTTTCGCTTCGACTTGTCTTATTTTTCCCCGCAGTAGCAGCTCCTTTCGATCTCCTCTTTCAGCAGCAGCAGCGGCTCTATACACTCCAGCGCTGCAGCTTCTTCTTCTTCTTCTCCTTCTTCTTTCCACGAATCTCTCGGCCTGTGTAGAGCGCGCCAGCCCCGAGTAATTGCACTGCTATTGCCTCTCTCTCTCTCTCTCTCTCTCTCTCTCTCTCTCTCTCTCTCTCGGCAAAGATTTTCGGGTAAGATGTTTCGCAAGAAGTTTTGCGGTCGGAGCGAGATTCTGTAAGTGATGTTGGCGCGCGCGAGCGCTCGTGTTTGCGGCGTAAATTTGCGCTGTCGCGCGAGAGCTTTTTCGAATTATGCTAATTTTTCGGGAAACTTACGCGACAGACGTAATTTGCGTTTTAGCAGCTGCGCGCTGCACACCTTTACCACGGCGCGAGAGGTTAACGTGTTTATGCGCCAACGATACTTGGAAGTCGTCTCTCGAGCGGTGTTTTGGGGCCTGCGAATTTTGCAAATTAGTGGATTACAAGCGCGAGATTATGACTTGTAGAGATTTGTAAGGCGAGAGTTTGTCGGCTTTCTTACGGCTTGTTTTTCGGTAATTTTTTTCCAAGAAAATGGTCCTCTCTTGGCTCACTGCTTTCCGAGCTGTTTTCGTTTCTTATTACGGCGCCGGATAAACAGAAGAAAGAAGCCTCGATAAACTGAAGAGAATCGCATTACTTATTATGGATTCCAACTTCTCGTTATTGACTAAACTCGTCTCCTTATAGAAAATATGATTCGATTGTGCAATGAAAGTCTTTCATCGGAGAGTTGTTGTTTTCGTGGAGAAAAAGTCAATTGCCATTGTCACGTGTGGATACACGTCACGGGTGTCTATAATTACTATAAGAAGACGAGTAGAAGAGTGCAATGTCGTGGCGGCCGTGGCGCGACGACAGAACGTCTGCCTTGCTGGATAAACAAGGATATCTGCAAAACGAAGAGGGTGTATACCTATCATATACCACTGGAGCCGATCTAGAGCAAACAAAGCTATACCAGCCAGAATCAAAGCACAAAAACTCATCTATGCAACCGATATACCGCACAGAGACAGAACGGATAATCACCGCATTCAAGAAAAATATTGGTGGCTGGCCGACTCCAAAGCTGTTGCTGAAATTCGAGGGCGCACCTGCCACAAAAACAGACAACCCAGGAACACGACAGTGACGATCCAACCTACTCAAGATCTTCAAGAGCACCGACCAAAACCACACAAGCCGCTGCTTTAATCTCTCCAGCTGATAACAGTGCCAGAGTGTAACTAGATTAATAGTTAATTTGTACATTTGTAAATATCTTTCTCTAGCCATAAGCAAAATCAAAGTTAATAGGCTTTTTTATTTACACACACACTAAGTTTTCCTATTCTTAAATCATGACCAACAGTGTGTAAATGCTTCTTACAGCATAGACTCAGCGATCAATTATATTACAACTCCTGCCACCGTTTGTATTTGAGAGCCCTGCATGGGCCATTTTTACTAATATGTTCAACATGAAGTACCTTTTAATTATTTCTGTACTACACCTATCATATATGTATTCTTATTGAAATAAAGCAATTATAAAAAAAAAAAAAGAAAAAAAAGTCTGCCTTGCAAGAAAGAGGTCCTTGGTTCAAGCCCGGGGTCCGTCACTTTTTCGTAACACCATTTCAATCCCGAAGCTCGTTATTTCGTTCGAGCGACTGCAAGCCCAACTTTGTCAATTATTCTAATTTTGACTTCTCCGCGATCTTACAGAACGTATACCTAAGAATTGGTTTTTCCTATTGGATGAAAAAGAATATTACCGCAGTTTTTTAATTAGGCGTTTCAGAAAAGATGGCGTTCAGACAAGATGTTACCGATATGCTAACGATTTTACAATAGTCGCCTCAATTAGGTGCCTTCGATGAAATACTGTTTGTAGCGAATTCTCATATAGGCAAGAAAACGAAGAAAGGAAAAACTTCGAAGTAAGGACAATTTTATAAGTTATCGAGAAAAGAGAAAAAAAAAGCCTGTACGCCCGAGGTCAAGCGAAGAATTTCTGTATTGCCAAGAGTGCGGCTTTCTATTCAACTACTGCGCAGCTATTCAGTCTCCAAGTAACTTTTTTTCACTTGACTTACTTCTTCGACATTTTTAATTTTTTATAGACACTTTTTGAAGTGATAACTTCTTATGGGACGGTGAACCTACAATGTTTTTAACTTCTGGAATGCGTTATGGAATGCGTTACAGTAATATCTATAGGTATAGTATAGGGCTCTCAGGCCTCGACTCGGCAGGCCTCTTTCTCCGCTCGCAAAGCTTAATGTAGAATATTTACTCTCTTCGGACATATACCACCTCTCCGGGCGCAGAAATAAGTGTACGTATATTGCTATACTCTTTTCGGACCCCCTCTCTCTCCGAGTACTGCAATACCTATTATAGATATACTCTCTCATACATAGTACCGCATTTTTAAATACTGGGATCTTCTAGTGGTCCTAATACTTAGTTAAAACTGAAGATTAATTACAAACATATCAAAATGCGAGTTTCATAATATGTTTATTCTACTTATTTCTACTTATTGCTAATTATATTTCTTTGAATTCGTCGTTAAAGCATCAATACAGGTAGCCATGTTTCGGCTTAATGAAATTAAAGCTCTACGCGATGTGTTGAAATACGTTCGTATGTTCCTGCATTTATTGCCTGTTAGCCGACGCTGTCCGAGACTGTTTTAAGTGTACTGCCTTGCAAATCCCTTGTACCGGGATTCGCCGAAAAAACTGCGACGCAGCTACCAGATTCGCGCTTGATAATTGATGAGTGCAGTTGTTTCGCGCGAACGCCTCTTTGACTCCGTCGACAAAGCATCAAGGTGACCGTGTTTCAGCTTGATGAAATCAAAAATCTGGGCGACACGTCGGAGTACGTTGCTATATTTGTTGCCTGTAAACGACGCGTGTCAGGGACTGTCGAGTGACCTGCCTTTCAAATTCCTTTTACGGGGATTCGCCGAAAAGGTGCGACGCAGTTACCAGATTCGCGCTTGATAATTGACAAAGCATCAAGAGGTGGCCGTGTTTCGGCCTAACGAAATCAAGAGTCTGCGCGATACGTTGAAGTACGTTGCTGCATTTATTGCCTGCAGACGGAGTGTGTGAGAGACTATCGAGTGGCCCGCCTTCTGGATCCATTTCACCGGGATTCGCCGAAAAAGCTGCGACGCAGTTACCAGATTCGCGCTTGATAATTGACAAAGCATCAAAAGGTGGCCGTGTTTCGACCTAACGAAATCAAGAGTCTGCTCGATACGTTGAAGTACGTTGCTGCATTTATTGCCTGCAGACGGAGTGTGTGAGAGACTATCGAGTGGCCCGCCTTCTGGATCCATTTCACCGGCATTCGCCGAAAAAGCTGCGACGCAGTTACCAGATTCGCGTCTGATAATTTACTACTGTAATGGTTTCGCATCTTTAAGAAACAATATTTCAACATTGTACGTACCCTGATAGAAAAGCGCCTATTTAAAATGGTGGTAAAGGCAGAAACTGGCTAAGTAAAATGTAAAAAAACTAGGCATTTTAAATTCCTCAAAAGTAGCGATATCTTGTGTATTTTTCATGGGTGAGAATTATATTTCAAGAAAGTATCAATAAATCAATTAGTTTTTTGGATGCAAGATACAAAATTATTAATATTTAGGCGTAAACTGAATAATTTTAATAATTTAAACATATGGCGAAGCTCGTAGCGCTTGTGTGGAAGAACGTCTGCGTGGCCCAGTCGGTTAAGACGCACGACCGTACTTATTTGTCCTCGTGCAGGGCGTGGGTTCAAATCCCCGATCAGACAGAATTTTTTCAGATGCAAATAATTATTCTATACTTTCCTATTACCAAAAAACTCGAATCGAAGCCTGCTAGCCACGTCTTTTCAATTCTAACCTCGAACCGCGATAAGCCACGTGTAACTCAGCTGTGTAACTCGACCAACTATAATGGGCAGTTTGTACATAAAAACAAGGTACGCAGATTGAATCCAAGAACTGCCCATTAAGTGGGAGAAAAAGCGTTACATTCTGCCTAAGAAATGGCAAATAAAACTGTCTAGTTCTTAGATTCTATGCCAAGAACTGGCCATTAAGTGGGTTACCGATTCTACCAGGGTAGCGTTAATATATTTTTTTTAATAACACTTTATACTTCTTTCTTTATACAACTATTTATACCAAATTTTTTCGAAAATCACGAAATATTTCGAGAATCTCAAAAATGTCGAGATTCTCGAAATGTTTCGGAATTCTTGACAAATGTCGAATCGACATTTTCAAAATACAATAAAATTTACTTTGATATTCGAAATTTTAACGTAAAACAAGTTCAACACAGAATACTTTCCATTTACATTAATTAAAGTTATCACTTCTGCAGGGCGTCCCGAGAGCACAATTTTTTTTTTAATATCTATTCAACGAGCGAGTTTAAAAATTTTAATGAGAAGAAGTAAAAATAAAACGATGACGTTCGCAGACGCACGTGTTAGTTTTTGAATTCAGCTTAAGGAGGTTGATCTGATTTAGAATTAACGAACAGATTCAAGAATAAAAAATCACACACGTAGATATGTATAAATCAAAAGCTTATGCAAAATTTTGAGCCATTGGGATACCCTATTGACGAGATACTATTAAAAGTATTTTTTCCGATTTTACATGGAGTCTCATGGAGAATCACATTTTCCTGGTTTTAATTTACAAATATTTATTGTATTAACGAACAGTTCCTGTTGCTAATTTTTGTATGAAAAAACTAATATTTGACGAATTTAAATTGGTTTTAAAAACGATCAATGGGTACCTCTATGCATAATAATTACTTAGTTGCATAAAAAATACGTGCACTTAACCTCAAAAACAGTCAAATGTCGTCTGTATCAAATTTTGCTTCCTCCTCAAGAGGAAGCTTTGTAATAGTAAAATTTTCAGTTTTGCTAATACTTCGTGGAAACGCATTTGGAGGTGTTTGGAGTACGAATCATACGTTTTTAGAAAATGTCCGTGCGGATGGCTGTGTGTGTGTGTGTGTGTGTGTGTGTTGTGGGTGTGATTGTTGGGTGATGTGTGGTGTGTGTGTGGCGTGCGTGGCGTGCGTGCGTGCGTGCGGTGGGCGTGCGTGCGTGCAGTACGTTATGAGGTGTGGTATAATCTGGAAATTATATTTCTGAGAGTTTTCTGGTTTTATAACGATGTGCCGTGGTAGAATGGTATTTGTCTGTGTGTGTGTGGTGTGTGTGTGTGGTGTGTGTGCCTGTGTGTGTGGTGTGTGTGTGTGGGTGTCGGTGTGTGCTGTGTGTGTGTGTGTGTGTGTGTGTGTGGTGGTGTGTGTTGTGTGTGGTGTGTGTGTGTGTGTTTGGTGTGTGTGTGTGTGTGTTGTGTGTGTGTTGGTGTGGTGGTGTGTGTGTGCGTGCGCGTGCGTGCGTGCGATGGCGTGCGTGGCGTGCGTCGCCTGCTGCGTGCGTACGTATACTGTTATAATTCTGGAACTACATGATCGATCGTAATAAGATTGGACGTGCATATATGTTTTCTGATTCTGAATCGAGTAAATTTTCTTTTAAGATTTATACTATTTTATGACCATTTCATGGCCATTTTTTGATTTTTGAAAAAATATTTTTGCTTTTTATTATGATATGATTTATACAACATATTCAACAATAGTGTACCTAAAAGACTGCTACCCACAAGGTTGGAATATTTTCCCCCTTCTCCGACGCCCGCGCTCTCTCGTCTTAAGAGAGCTCGGGGCTTCAGTCCCGAGCGGATCTCCGGTGAGACCTCTCTCCCAGGAGCTATGGAATACAGAAAACTATTACGAGGGTCTAAAAGGCGACTGTGGGAGTACTGAATGGCTTGTTATAATTTAGCCGCGATTATATGGCGGAGATATTAGTAAGAACAACGATCAAAGGGTCTGAAAGGCGGCTGTGGGTATGTATAAATCTTTGCAAAGGTCAAAAAGTCCGACTGTGGAATACAGAAAACGATTACGATGCGTCTAAATGCGATTGTGGGAGTGCTGAAATGAGCTTTCAAAATTTTAAAGGCGATTCAAGGAGTATAGAAAACAACGTCAAGGGTCTGGAGGCGGACTGTGGGTATGTTAGAACATCGTTGAAAATAATTTTTTTTTGTGGAAAAAGTTATTTTTCACAAAAAAATGAAGCCACCCGCAATTTTGTTACTTGCAGTTGTTGACGTTATTATCGATTCCGCAATTACTGGTATTTTTTTTATTACGATATATGTAAGTTATTTTAGGAGTTCACGGAGCTCTATCCTTTTGATATCCACCTTAACCCCCACTCCCCTGATACCCCTCCCTTACAAGTGTCTTCCTAACCTATCCTTTTAGTATCGAATAGTAGCGAATATTTAAATCAAAGAATGAGTTGATTATCACATGTAATTATCTTCCACTAGCAGAATAGGAGGAAGCTAAGTGCCAATGACTTGGCAGCGGTTTTTTTTGTTATGTAAGTAGTTCTATTTTTTTATCTAAAATTATTATTTGTTATAAATTAGCTTTTTATAAGTCCTAAACGACTTATATCTCTTGTATCAAAACGAAATAAAAATTTTAAAAAATTGTCCTCATTTTGACTAGCGACGTACCCGATCAACCTCCTTAAAACTTTTATACACCTTAAAATATCCTTATACCAACGATATCAATCAATATTACACGGAGAAAAATAGTGTAGTAAATTTTACTATACTGTTCAGTAAACCGATCACAGACCAGCCAAATACCCAAAAATTACTATACTTTTCAGTAAAATATCCTATTTTATGAATAAAATTTACCAAAAAATAAAGTAACTTTTGGGCATTTGGCTGGTCTGTGATCGGTTTACTGAACAGTATAGTAAAATTTACTACACTTTTTTCTCCGTGTAGCTTAGTCTGAAATAAACTATTCCAAGTATAGACAGATCTCTGACCGCGAGATTAACAACGGCTTAGCCACCAATGTAGAAGTAGTTTTTAGCTCGATAAATCTATCACAGTCCTCTTCAGTTTCAATTAACTATTCTT
The DNA here is from genome assembly GCA_012977825.3 of Pteromalus puparum. Classification (NCBI taxonomy): domain Eukaryota; kingdom Metazoa; phylum Arthropoda; class Insecta; order Hymenoptera; family Pteromalidae; genus Pteromalus; species Pteromalus puparum. The sequence goes on from CM053172.1 coordinate 48,025,186, forward strand.
ACTGGAAGTGGACATTTAAATAAATCCAACATCAACCGTTTAAATCTGAATCCAGAATTAAATCTGCATCCGCTTTTAGTTAGTTATCTAATAAACCGTCAGTCTGCTCTCCAGAAGCGAGGTTTATATTCGGCTAATTGAACAGCTCTGGTACAAGACTGACTCAGTCGTCGAACTATTGGCTTTTTCATAGTAAAACAAGTCCAGATCATAGCGCGAGATAGGGAAGTATAAATGAGTAGTGCTGATAAAAAGAGCAAAGAGCAGTGCCCAGCAATAGGATCCGCTCACGAGAGGGAGAAAAAACACGCGGTACTGGTTGACCGAGTTTTACAAAGTGAAAGAAGATCGGCAAGGAGAGACCTTGACATATTGCCTCGTCGTGTATGCCGAACGACGCTGTCATGTAAAAAGAGTGAGCGTGCGCGCGTCGCGCCTAGAACATCGGGGAGAGACGCGGTTAGAGAAGAAAAAGAGAGACGGCGGCGCCACGCGGCTTTGGGGAAATTGATTGTAAAAAAACCGAGGCTTCGAGAGAGAACCCTCCGGAGGTATCAAGGGAGATAAATTATGCAGACGACGTCGAGGGAGAGTAATTTTATAAATTGTTTACCCGAGAAACAGTCATCGGTGGAGTGCGAAAAGAGCCTTTCGACACCGATTCTTCTTGAACTAATAACTCCACGCGATGAGAGAAAAGCAGGGATTAAGTTTCCTAAATTCCTCTTGAAAATGCTAATTAGAGCGCAGTGGAAATTCACCGCTTTGATGCGTGCAAACGGTTAATGAATAGCCTATACTGAATAAAATTAAGCCTCTCGGAGTTTATTTCGTTACAATCATCGTCTGCATATTCATGAAGGCGCGAGCTTGTTGTGTATCGAGTAATCGTTCATTAACCGTTGTCGATCAATATTTTGATACGCGAGCAGTTATTTTATGTATATACACATCAAGCACATTATCAGCACTAACCTGTATTATGTACGAGTGGTATACGTATATACCAATTAATTATATCAGGTATGATATCAACTCACTCGCTTGTTTGGGGATGAAATCGCAAAAGTTTTGATCGAGTTGAGCAAAATGAGCAAAATCGTGACACGCGAGTCTCGACATAGAATCTGAATGAAACCAGCTTTACATGAAAGCTAGCTCAGCATGAAAGCAGAGAGTGAAACTTTTGATTCGGTGATTATTTAGGACGCGCTACTGCTCTCCGCCCGCGTTTTTATTTACGCCATCTTTGAAGCACGCACGGTAGAGTCATATTGAAATTTTCGACGGTATTCCTGTTCATCAATAACGTACATGTTTATAGACTCGCGGATCGAAAGGATGAGTCGACAGTATCCGAAATTATTTCTGCTCGTTCGCGCGGAAGCGCGCAGCTGAAAGGGCTGTCACTTATGAAGTAATGAAAATTTTTCAATGCACCTGGAGCCGCCACTTGAAATCCGCGCTTTTCGCATTCGAGCTACCGAACTTCCTCTCGATCACTGAAATTGGCCGATGAGCAAGCTCGTTTCGTCGTCAGTTATCGTATACAGGCAGTGCACTGGTACTGCGCATCAAGGAATGGTCTCCCGAAGCCTAATTGTCTTTGGAGTCGTTAATGGGGGGAAGCTCGGCGCGGTAATTTTCCGCGAGTTGAATAAATTAATTCGGCAGCAAGGAGCACTCGGAACAATAGTTCAAGAGCCTAATGCAACACTTTATCAATAAGTAACTACGCTAAGCTCGGCAATTAGCTTTAACGTGCGCAGAGTGCGTTCGCCGTGTACTAAACGGGAGCTAGAGAAGCCCAGCGGGATATAGGCTTTCTGACCCCGAGAGGAAACCCACATCGATCTGGAAAGACCCTATATAGCGTTCCCGAGATGGGCCGCTAAACTTTACACAAAGTAACATAATATCGCATCTACCGACAACGTCTGACTAATCAAGCGTGCTACCACTTACCCGTTGCTCCTCCTCCTCATCCGCTTCAGTACAATTTTCCAGCCGTCGACTTGTTTCGTAATTTTCGAGGCATCTGCAAAAAAAAGACACGTCGACAAGTTAATTAAAAGGCACAGCTATACGAAACGCCCCAAATAAAAAGTCGAACAACAATATATTATACGAGTCGTAGGGCGCGTGGCAGAGAGAAAAACAAGAAAGAGAAAGTAAGGTCGTTCGGGGGGAAATGGAAAGTAATCAAAGAGCCATAAAATTAACATACCCCTCCTCGGAACTGCGCCCGGCCGCTGTCATTAGGGGGGGGGGGGGGGCAGCGAAGACCCCAGCACACCGAAAGCGGCGCNGGGGGGGGGGGGGGGGGGGGCAAGAGAAGACAACGACCAGCAGAAGCAGCGCGCTGCCCCCGGAAATCATACGCTTCCCGTAGAAGCGTTCATTAAGATGAATATCATTGATATTGTTATCGCGGCGCGCGCGCAGGGAGAAGACCCCCCAGAGGCGCCGATGGTTCTCTCTCTTTCTCCCTCTTGCAAGGACGCAGAAGCAAGAGAGAGAGAGAGACAGAGTGAGAGAGAGAGAGATACACGTACATATAACAGCGGAATAAACGGCGCGAGCGGCGGAAATCACGAAAAACGGACCCGTTCGATGCCGTAGCGGAAATTTCGCGGAGCTTCCGCATCGGCGCACGCGCAAGCGCGAAAACTCTGCATACGGGTCTTTACGAGGAGCTCTGGAGGGGCAAGGAAATTTCGCTACCTATCACGCACGTCCTTATGGCTTTTCGCTTCCTTGACACCGCGGCAGAACTCGGCTTTTCTCTGAAGCGCACTGCTGGATTTTAGGTCTCGTTGAAAAAAATACCAAACCAATTATTCTGTCAATTTAAAAAAATCGCCATAAAAAAAAAATAATTAAAAAAATTAAAAAAAAAAATGTTTTTCCCGAATTCAGAATTCAAAAATAAATATGCATGTTAAATTTGATTAATATTGACGAAGTAGTTCCAGAAATATGACGGTATACATCCACACACACACACATCCACACACACACACACACACACACACACACATCCATACAGACATTTCCTAAAATCACGTAATTCGAACTTCTAACATCTCAAAACATGTTTCTATAAAGATTTAGCGAAACCGAAAATTTTACTATTACAAAGCTTCCTCTAGGAGGAAGCAAAATACAAAAAAAAACTTTAAAAGCTTTTATTTACGTGGGAAACACGAAACCCTCGTGGACTGCTGACTTTGGCATGCAAATACGCCAGGATTTGGCAAGAAAAACCTTCGAAAAAAGAGAATTTTTTTCAAAAAATAAGCCGATTTATTTGTGAAAAAACAATCGTTCATAATATTTATCGAATTAAACACTCCTCTGTTTTCACTCTCATTCGATTCCTTGAAAAAAGCACGCATTTCTAGGCCCGATGGGTTCCTTGAATCGAGCACAAAGGGGTCCATCCAGCCTGATTTCGCGGATTGACAATACCTCGATTTTTGAACAATCTTAACCATTTGCTTATTCTCAATATTTTTGGACACTTTGTTATAGTTTTTATAATTGGAGGACCACATTCTTCACAAAACTTACAGATAAAAGAATAATAATTATTAGAATCCGAGGTATTCGACTGATCAAATCCCAGTGTTGTAAAACGAAGCTGAATATTCGAAATCAATGCGGGCAAGGAACGAGTTTGACCGCATTCGTCAGCGTCCTCGGCTATGCGAGAAAAAGGCAAATTCGGCTCTCTTTCTCTCTTTCTCTCTCCTCCAATGAGGCTGAGCGCGCGATAATTTTTCATTAAACCACGGGGGCTGCAGCTTGTCGTTTTGCAGAAGTGCTAGAGAGCGCGGGGAGCAAGCTCATAGTGAAACTCCGATTACCACTGCAGGAGGGAGAAAAATCGTAGGAGTGATAAAAAAGCCAGTAGTACGAGAGCGAGAGAAAGAGCGAGCGAGAGAGAGAGAGAGAGACAGAGAGAGAGAGATAGAGAGAGGGAGAGAGAGAGAGAGAAATTGGACATTCAGCGTATAGAGCGCTACTGCTGCTACTGGAGAAAAAGAGGAGAATTTAGCTAACCAAAAGGCGGAGGGAGAGAGCCCGGGTCATCGGCGGAGCAGCAGCCTCGGCGTCAGGGGCTCTAAAACGCGCCTTTTTCGGTCTTCAGTCTATGTATGGAACCTCTCTGCTCCTGCTGCTCCTACTGCTGCTTGGGCTTTGACCAGTATTTATGATATGAATATATGCTGGAAAACCAAGGGTAGTTTTTCAAAGGGACGCTTATTTAAAATAAAACATGCATATAACGCTTGAATGCATACTTCTAAATAAAAACCTGATAATTAACCAACGTTCCCGGTCATTCTAATACTAGACATTTATTTTCAATTCGCGACATGCTATTTCCCGGAGAATTCCGCTACGAGCAATTTAATTAAAGGTATAGCTTGACAAACCATGTAACCTATATAGCTAGATCATATCGAATTAAAATTATCTTACATATTCCGAGTATCTCCGAACAATCAGATTATGAAATCCAATCGCGTGCTCGAAACAGCTCCGAATATATACAGATAATTCATTTAGATTCTGTCTAAACATTCAAATCTCGCTTTCCGCGATTATGCATCAGAGCAGCAGCGCGCGGTAGAAATAGCCTCTGCTAACAGGATTTATCGATGCAGCCCGCTCTCATCTAGCCAAATTATTGACTCTCAGCATGCGATTGCGCGCTGGCGAATAATTCACGCGCGAATTCAAATTTCGCGATTCCAGCGCACACGTATATAGCCGACGACTATGCTCTAGCAATCAAGTTTCCGAGCGCGCGCACAGCGGTAAGAATCGAAGCGGGATTAGCTCGTACCCGCTCGGACACACGACGCCACTACCGTTTTCCCGAGCGGGATAAGAGTTTATTAATGTCGCGGCTGCGGAGCAATATAGCTGCAAGAGAGAGAGAACAGAGAGAAAGAGCAGCTTCTGCCAGCTGCTGCATTCGGCCGCGGAAGGGAGGGAAAGCGAGGGGGNGGGGGGGAAAGGGGGGGGGGGGGGGGGGAGAGAGCGCCGCCGCCGACGGATTAATGCGGGGCGCTTGCTTCTCGTTTACGAGATTACCCAAACCACTCGTCTGGCCGGGATTTAATGCCCCGGCAGCAGCTACAAGCGAAACAGCGCGACGCCCGGGAGAGAAACATCGTCGAACCCTCTCGCACTGCCAGCGGAGGAAGCGCCGCGACGGATGAGGCGGGCTTATGTATGGGGCCGAGCGGAGTGCGCTCTACACGTGTCCGAGTGCGCGCCTGGCCGAAAAAGAGCAGCGAGCGAATGGAAGCTGCCCGGGATTTCAACAACGAAAATCGGAGGGATGTAATTAACTCGTCGAGCGACTGTTTGATAGCTCGACTTTTGCCGTATTTTTTTGCTAGTATATAGCGAATATGTATCACGGGATTCGAAAATCTCGCTCCGACGTTGCTCGAAAGCTCATATCGAAGCGGGTTTATGAACGGTGTAAAAAGAGAGGAGAAAATAGCTTCGCGCCTATACATCTTAAGGCGGTTGTAGTGATTTTATTTCGCGTCGAGTTTTGCGAATTTTTTCCCACCGGGCTTGTGTTCGAGGCAGCCCGAGTAATTTATGGACTCGATAATATTTATGGTTTACTCTGAAGCAATACCCCTCGACGTTCAATATTCAAAGATGGCTTTATTTCTGCTGCAATCGCCAAGTGGAATGTTGAACATCAAAAGGAATTTGTCCGTCGGTAGTTCGTTAATAAGGTAAAAATTCGAAATTTGAAAACTAGTTTACTTCCAGAATTTACTGGTAATTGCAATTTTTACATCAGCGAGCGAATTTTCGACATCCATCCGGCAGTGATACACGAGGAGAAAAAAGAAGGCACGTATCTTCATTACCAATCAAAACGTAAAAAGAGTTCGTTATCCGTGTAGCTCTTTGCTACACTGCTCAGCCATTTATACCTGAGCAGAGCGCACGAACAGCCGGCCAGTAGGCGGAGGAGAACCGCAAGCTCGCGCGCAAAAAAGCTCACACGTAGAGTCGTGATTTTTTTCCGGCCGCGACGCAGCAACAGCCGCAGTAGCTTCTTTCTCCCTCTGGTCTTTCGGCTTTTCTCTCTCTCTCTCTCTCTCTCTCTCTCTCTCTCTCTCTCTCTCTCTCTCTCTCTCTCTCTCTCTCTCTCTCTTTCCACCATTCCGTTGCTCGCTCTCGTTTAATTGCATCTGTCGTTCGCACGACAAGTGCGACGCCGGCTCGGCGCACACCTCCGCGTTTTCCAACACAAACACAAGAGAGGGAGCAGAGCGAGAGAAACGCGGATATAATATGAACGCGCGCTGAAAATTGTTCAAACAATGATTAAGCGCGCGAGAGAAGGCGTAAAATGATCCCGCGCTATAATACGCGCCNTAGTGGGGAGAGAGAGAGAGAGAGAGAGAGAGAGAGAGAGAGAGAGAGAGAGAGAGAGAGAGAGAGAGCGTTTCGTGCAGCGCTGGCTCACGGTCTATAAAATTAACGTAGGCGCCGCATAAACGGTAAATGGGAAAAACAGCCATAAAGTATACCCCTTCAGCCGCAGAGGCGAAAGAATACTCAAACTACTTGTGTTCTCGCGCTCGGCTTCTCTCTCTCTCTCTCTTCTTCTGCGCTGCCTCGAGTATCTTCAGCGCAAACGGACGTTAAAGAGAACGAAGCAAGGGAAAGCGAGCGCGAGTACAGCAGAGCTGAGCTCGCGATAGCCGAAAAACGCCCAGACGGAATGCCGCAGCGCGCAGCGGTCCGCGTAATGGAGCTGCGCGCCACTCCGGGAGGGAGAGAGCAGCCGTTATGCTTCTTCGGGGAGTAGAAAGAGGATGAGAGGGAGAGAGAGAGAGAGAGAGAGAGAGAGAGAGAGAGAGAGAGAGAGAGAGAGAGAGGTGGAATAGCTTCTCGCTTCCATTGTGCGCCTCTCCCGCTCGCTCCCGCGCTGCCAAAGTTTTTTGCTTATTTTCCCGAGGAATGTTTAGAATCGAGCGTGCCGAGGGTGTATCCAGCCGTGAAAACTTCCATTGAATTATAGGCGTACACGCCGAAGAGATCGAGCGGCGTTATTAAAATAGATCAAAGGCATTCTTTCGAGCCGCGGCCGCGATTATCATTATACGGTGGCGTTTTCAATAATAAACCCCCTTGCGTGCGACCAGGATTGACCCGGGCTAAAAACGCAATTTTCGAAACTATTAGCTGCTTCCGAGCCGACCTTTTAGCGGAGCAAAGCCGAGTTTAACCTTTTTAAAGTACACGAGCGGGCGGAATGTACGCTAGCTGCTTATAGAGGGGGAGGATTTAATAATAACGAGGCAAATATTTATGCTGCCCGTAAGCCGGTGCATATTGAAAATTACGCTTGTTCTTCCGACTGGCGCGCTGCGCAAAGCAAATTGAAATAATGCACAGCCACGCGCTGCTACTGCTGCTGCAGCGGCGGCATCATCTTCTAATGGAAGCGGCCAGTGTGTGTATTTTGGGAGAACCAACAATTTCAATGCAATCAATGCGACGTTAGCGAGCGTTATCCAGTCGGAAGAGAGGGAGGAAGGTTGAAACTTTGCCACGCGGATGGAGAACGCGAAACTTGAAATGTATGGCGAACCGCGAGATGCGCCCGCCGCGCGTGAGCGACATCTGGCAAGAAACTTTCCGTTTCCAAACAGACATTCAAAAACTAACGGCCATAAAAAAATATTTGTTTCCCTAAGTGACAATATTTTCAGCCGTAGAAAGTCGGCCAGCTTTTTAGAGCTACTTTTATCCGTATACGCAAACTTTAGCCCGTTAGTCAAGTTTTTCCTGAATTTATCAAACGCGCGTGTATGCGAGCGCGCCAACAACAACAGATGCAGTGGAACGTCGATTTCACGGAGAAATTGCGGTAGCGAGCTTTTTTCCACCCCACATTTTTGTTTATGCCGCAGAGTTTTCTGACCCGCGCGGTGACCAGCTGCTTTGCACACACTGTATAAGAAATTTAATTAATGATGCATATCGCTGAAATTTCATCTAGCACAGAGCACTCCTATCTCTCGCACTAATTAAGCCTGCATTCCTTACCCTCCCCTCTCGCTTTTATCTCTTCGTTTTTGACCTCGAGATCTTTGCAAAGGATTATTACGCCTCCTTCATTATCCACAGTCGAGTTTTCTTTCTTTCATTTCTCCGCTGCCCGTCTCTCTCTTTCTATTTCGCGAAGCTAGATGGGTGTCGTGCTGAATCTAAAAGTAATCAAAGTGCCAGAAGACGTTTTTAATTAACACTGCGATTAATAATTGCGAGCAGTGCACTTTGGTCGAAAAAAAAGAGTGAGTGAAAAAAGCCGAGAAAGAGAGCAAATTCGTCCTCGTCTTTCTCTAGCCTACATAATCGAACACAAAAGCTCCGGGTAGACTGTCAAGACGCTTAGACCGAGTATCAAGAAGGTAGTGGAAGTAGACGAACTCTCCTCTCTCCCGTCTTAGTCGCCCCACCTCCGCTTTTAATCCAGCGCGCTTGCAAGTTCGCAATATACGAGAAATGTCTCGTCAACAACGCAATCTTCGTCCACTCCTTCCGCTGCAGCTTTCTCTCCAGCGGCGACGACGACGACGACGACGAAGGCGACTACTACCACTGCTACCACTACTAGTACAACTAACAGCGACAGCACCACTGACACCGGCACTGCTATTACCAGGAGCGTCGGAATATCGTCATCCCTCGGTCTCCGTCGCGACTCGCGCGCTTTCCCACGCTCGCGGCTGGCCTGGCCGAGTGCCATCTGGTATATAGCCGAGAGTTCGCTCTCTCTCTCTCTCTCTCTCTCTCTCTCTCTCTCTCTCTCTCTCGTCGCTGCGCGAAATCGATCCCAGCTGCATAATTAATGCCGTGTTTACTGTTAGACCTTTCCACAGCATCATTAATGCACAATCTCGATTCGTCACTTTGCTCTGCTCTTTCCATCGGTTAAGTGCTTCCCCGTTCCCTTTTCTCTCTTTCTTTTTCCAGCTGCATGCGAACGTATAAAACACGAGCGTCTCTAGGGTTATTGCCCCGAGAATCGAACCGCAAGAGGAATGGATCGAACGAGTGTAAAAAAAATAGGATCTTAATGGTTTTCGTGTACTGTTTTACGTCGCTATATATTTGCTGCAAGGATATAATTGAACGCTGAAAGATTTAAGCAGCCACGAGGAGACAATTCGAGTTCGCGGACGAAGGAAAGCGAGAAAAAAACAGTCGCAGAGACACACGACATAAAAGCACGTAACTGCAACCTGTTTGCACCGTCGGTATGGTCGCAGAGGCGAGCGCCGTGTTATGCGCTATAATCACCGGTGTAATGCGATATGACGCGCCGCATACGCGCGCGTGGACGCGTTAGCTCGGCGGAATTGAATTTCCCCGAGTCCGAAAAGATTCACACACGGATGCCATTTCGCTATGTGCGTAATTTACTTTATTTAACAAAAGTCCGGGCGCACAATTATGTTTATCTGTTTATTATTAATACTGATTATGAGGTGCGCGGCAGGTATTCCGGGTTCATTACCCGCGGAGTCGCGCGTTTGTTCACGTGGATGGCTTTGAGCGTGTCACCGGTTTTAATTATCAGCCGTTTAATTAATTGTACAATAAGAATACCAGGGCATTGAAGCGGTGCGGTGCCTCGGAGTCTTTTCGTACTTATTTGTTTTCAAACAAACGTGTCTCGCTAATCTTGAATACGAGTCGAGAGAAACGCATAATACGTCAAACGAAAACGAGAGGATGCACATCTAAAAGCCGAAGTGAATAGCTGTTGAACACGGGTATTTTTTCGTTTTTGCTATACGTAAAAAGCCGTTTATTAACTTTACAGTACATAACTTCGAAACAATCAATGCTCGATACACCAGCATAAAAGGCATCGCGACAGTTTGAACGTGCATTCGTTTTCAAAAATTGTTCAAATCAAAGTGTTTGCTTAACTATACGGTACACACAGCCCAATGACCTGTCCTATACTCTGAAGCGTAAACGCGAAACGCGGAGTGACAGTTCGCCTATATAGAGCCCGAAAAGCGCAGCAAACGTCGTATAAATAGCGCTTAATAAATCGAATGCGCCACGCGTGAAACGTGAATAGAATTTGATGGATATTTTAACGATGGCTTTTTTAAAAGCCATCGCGCTCTCCCGGGCATTTCCGTTGATTCTATACAAAAATAATGAAGTTTTATACGCATTCCGTGCGCCGTCGACTTTTTGCGATCTATTTGGCCCAAGCATTCATTTATTACATTTATCAGTCGAGCGCGCGCGGAGGCTCGCAAATTTCTATAACGGACAAGAAAAAAAATAATACATATATACACACATATCAGATTCCCCTCGTAAAGTATTTGACACTCGCGCTGTCGTCATTTTTCAGCAATCAAAACTCATTAAATTCGAGCGCGCGAAATCCGTCATCCGGTCCGAAAATCCCGCGCTGACGATTGAAGCACACTCGTTGAAAAATTGTAGGCTGCGCGTCGATGGCTCGCGCGCGGAAAGCCAAAGCTCGAGAGCAAAACAAAAAAAAAAAGACTGTATTCAAAGTAGACCCTTGGGCGGGGAAAAAAGAGCGACGCGGCTGCGCGGGAGAGGAGGGTCGGGGGCTCCGCTTTAAATTCGTATCAATCGCACGACAAGCGGATGTGAAATGACATCGAGCGCTCGATCGGCTGCTTTTTCGGCCGACCCTATGCCCGGAACAAAAATGCACAGTCCTCCGAGTGAAATCCAGACAAATGCAGCAGCTCACTCGCACGCACAGCGGTAACGCCAGTACTGTATATTCGGAACGAGCTGTTGACCCGCGAGATCAGAGGATAAATGGCAAACAGCCGTCGTTCAGCGCGCCGCATGTGCAGCCAGCGCGTGTTTACGGCCGTACGCTGATATACACTTCGGACGCACGCTTCTCTCGCGTTTCGCACTGCGTTTTCTCTCTATACTTACTCTTCCTATATACTATATACGTATAGAGAGCGATATGGAGCGCGCGAGAGCAGAGATGTACGCGTGTGGCTGTGTGTATATATTTCTCTTTCGCGCGAGCGCCAACTTTAGACCCGTGTAGCTATACAGTCGTCTCTCGTGCGGTTCATGAACGTGGCTCGGCTTGCTGTATACTTACTGCTGCGCTGCGGTGTCATTTGTCAATTTAACTGATTTGCCGAAATGCCCGACAATGCGACGGTGCTTTGCGTTAGATTGCCTTCTGGAAAGGTGTTTCCCTACGACTTTGAATTTGTTGCTTTCTACCGGAATCGTCGACGTTTGCGTTATTTCACTCGAGCGAATATTTTTCATCAAATAAAAGGACGTCCATAAAAAAAAAAAAAAAAAAAAAAAACATACGAGTTTTACAACACAGCACACGCTGATGAAGCACGAAAAATATTGACTCGAACTCAGGCTCCAAAATTCGAAAAGAATCGAAAGTCGTTGGATATATCGTCAAAGGGAATCTCGTGAATTCTGAAACACTTCGCTTGGCGTGACACAGTTGGAGCAAAGCTTTTCCGGCAGCGAAATCCATCCCGGAAGCGTAAGTTATTGCAAACTTAGCTTCAGCCGCACGCGTCGCCGTGCTACTGTGTACACATATTTTCACGCAGGAGAGCAGGGCGCGCGCGTGGCATTCGCCGTTGACAGCTTCGCGCGCGCACATATTATCGACCGACGCGATATCTGCTGCTCTCACTCACACGCACACGACAGCCCGGTAAGAGATATCCCCTGTCATTTTCGCGAAACTCGCCGGGCGGGACGGTGAAACGAGCGAACGCAGGTTTCCACTTAGGAAAAGCGCGCGCAGTGTTTGTAGGTATTCGCGCGAGGAGAGAGAAAGAGAAAAGAAGAAGGAATATAAAGGGAAAGTCGAGTGGCCGAAAAATCGAACAAAAAGTTTCGCCTTTCTCTCTTTCTGCAGCGAGAGAAAGCGTGTGTGCGCGCTTCGTCCGGGGCGATTTTTCCGTTTTTTGTTTTTCGCAGCTTGGAAACTCTCGCCGGGCAGGCAAAAAGCTACGTCTGTACGCGCCTGTGTCCGCGCCCGTTAGTTCTTTCGGTTCGCAGTTCGCACAACGATTTTTATCGCCATGGACACCGGCCTGAGAGAGCTTGCGCGGACCATTCGCCCGACTTGTTTTTCCCTCTTTCTGTTTCACTAGATATGAAGTCGGATATGCGGGAGCCGAGCGAGAGAGCTGGTATAAAGAAATTAGAGGGGCATTGCTTTCGAGTGGAACATTTTTACGAACCTTTTGAATAAATATTTTTATCGGTTCCCGCTGTATTTTAGCTCGCTGCATTCGCCGCTAGCTGCTCCCGTCTGCAGCAGCCACGCAGCGCTCGAAAATAAAATAAACGCGACATTACCTTTCAAGGCTTCATTTTTTAGCGCCGACTCGCCTGCCGAGGGGGATGTTTATTATTTTCGGCATACGCTTTCGAACGCAAACATCGGATTTTAAAATATTCGTATTTTTCTACCGAGATCAGGTCGAGAGGCAAGTTCATCAATAAATTCAAATATGATCTTGATCTCGAATCCGGGCTGGTCCAATCCCTCCCGCGTCGGCCTCGGCCGCAGCTTGCTCTGTACACGCCTGCAGGCGCGGATACAGAACACACGTACGCGCGCTGTCGGTCGTTCGACACACGCATACGAGAGAGGGAAGGGGGGAAGAGTAACACAGTCGTTGGAGAGGAGGAGAGAGAGAGAGGATCCTTGATTCTCTCTCGTTTTTCCCGGCTCTCTCGCGCAGGCTCTCTGACCCACATTCACTCATCTATTCAGACTTACTGAAGTCACACAACAGCTCTTTCTCTCGCTCTTCGGTACAAACCCGCTTATACGGCCTCGACTCTCTTTCTCTCCACGCATTTGAATAACAAGGGAGCCGACAACAAACAGAAATTCACGAGCGCGCCGGAGTAGGGCGCGTTGAGCGACGCTATTTCTCGTGTAAACGCGAGAAAAGGGATTCGGGCTACATTCAGCCTGGAATATGCACCTACTCTCTGCCTCGTGTTGCCGCAGCAACAGCGGCGGGAACAGAAATCGACCGGCTGCACGAGGCGGAGGCTCGAATCAATCATTGTTTAGACGCTCCCGTTCTATTTCATGTCTATCTCTCTATCTACGCCGTTAAAAAGAGAAAGAGAGAGAGAGAGAGAGAGAGAGAGAGAGAGAGCGCACGGGCTCCGGAGATATCGTCGCGTGAATCTCTCATTAAACGCAGCGTGCGCGCGCGCAATTTAAACTTTCTCTCTCTCTCTCTCTCTCTCTCTCTCTTGCTCGTCTCCGCGTTTCGCTTCGCCCCAGCAGCAGCGGTGCTATACGTATACGGGCGAAGGAGCGTGATAACTGCGAAACGTGCGCGCGAGGGCGCCAGGGGATAGCTTCGAGAGGTGAGAGAGAGAGAGAGAGAGGAGATAGCGAGGGAGAGAGAGAGGAAACAAGAAACGGGAGGGGAAAAGGCATTCGAAGCATTTTTCTCTTTCTCTCCAGAGGCGTCCCGGGGATATATGTCGCGCGCGAGCGCGTCTTTCGGCGCAGGAACGCTAAAGATGACAGTTTTTAAAACGACTTGTCCCCCGGTCTATCAAATTCCGAGGCAGCCACTGCGAAATTCTTCTCTTCACGCTTGTCCCGTCTCCCGACGTGTATATCCATATATATATATATATATATATATATATATATAATTCTTCTCTCTCTCTCTCTCTCGCTTTCTTACCCCCTTTACCTCGCTACTTTGTCGTCCTCGCTCTTTTCATTTCTTTTCTCGACTCCCCCGGGAACGATGTCGGGGCTGGCTCCGATATTAGCTTTAAATTCGGAGAGCTTCTACCGGAGTTGTATATAGACGAGAGAGCGAGAGAGAACAGGGACGAGAGCTCGGCGACCATTATTAAAGTGATTTTTTCCAATTACCCGCGGACGCTCGAATTACGAAGAGAAGAGGCGAGGGAAAGCTCGACTCTAACCCTGGATAAATTGAATGCCGTCATTATCGTTTGCCTGTTAACGCCAGCTTTTGCCTGTCTACGATTGTAACGCTGTAATTTCATCCCTTTCTCCCTAATCGTTCGACATATTTCACATTCCCGGTGGATTGCTTCGACATGGGAACGCGTTGTTTTGACACCTGTTCTACGCGTATACTTCTGAATAATTTAAAACTGCTCGATTGAATAATTATTTAAAAGCGAACTGATTCGAAATCAATTTGCAATGTGCTCTCTGTAATTTTGTACCTCGAAATGCGGTCCTCTCGGATATATATTATATAAAGTGTAAATCCAGTATAGCAATCTACGTAATTATGGAGTATTAAAATAGAAACGCATCAACGACCAAGTAGTAACGCCCGACATTGGTCAGCCTATACGAAGAGTCAAACTGTCATTTGGCGCGAAATGCAAGCGCACACATACGTATACGACGAGCGAAAGCTTGACCCAGATTCGACAACACCTGATCGCTCGCGCAACGGATAGATACAGGGAGTGATCAATGTTCCGGCGGAAGCCGAGCACTCCTCCCACGCGTACAGCCGCGCGTGGCCATTCATTCGCATCCGAGAGAAGAGAAAAAACGCGCATCGACGTCTGCCCCGACGGCGTAAGAGTCCCCGAAAACACTTAACAAATCACGCTCGACCGAGTCCATTAATCAAGTATTTGTGGCGCAGCCTCCGCGGCATCAGGGGCGTCTTAGGCGAAAGTCCTCCATTGAGCTCGGAGGCTTGGACTAGCCGCCGTAAACATAAGATCGACGGCCTCGTACAAAGCGCCTCGCGGAGTCCTCTCTGTACATAGATATATGTACATGCATAAGCGAATCCACTGGGCTACTGGGCTGTACGGATTCTCCGAGCCGAAGTCCCGTCGCGCGACAGGTCTCCAGGCCTCCAGGCCGCCGCCGCCGCCGCCACGTTGCACAAAGGCCGACGCATTAAGAGTGTGTCTCATCCGAACAATGCTGCGATTACCGGCGGACTTGCTGCTGCTGCTGCTGCAGTGCAGCCAAGGCCTGATAATGAAAACGTTCGCCGAGCACAACCTAAATTCTCCCCGCCTCCTTGCTCGAAAAGCTCGCTGGAGAGCAGGAGGGGGGGGGTGTGGGGAGAGATATGAAAATAATAAAGTAGCGGATTGCGCATTGTGCAGATCGCGAGCGCGCGCGGGGGCCTTTGTAGTGCTCTTATTTGCACCTTTTGTGCCGCGCGAGCGTGCGCGCCCCATTGATTCGAGAGCGCGCGCACCGCGTCAGAGAGAAGTTATAGTGGTGCGCAGGTCTTCCTTCTTCTTCCTCCTCTCGAGCTTGCGAGGGTATTAGAGCTCTCTCGCTGTTTTCGTAATCGTCATAATCCGTTTTGCCTTCTAGCACGCGGTGGAAAATTTGCGTTCGCGAAAGGGATTGCCTTCTGGTTTGTTGTGCGCTTTTTCTTGCGCGAGCGAGAGAACGTTTTTAATAACTTGCCTCCCCCGCGTTGTTGTTCGCCCCCAACATAATGGAATACCGCACGGGAAGTTTTAATAGCTCCGACTGTTTCGGCCGCTGTGTATATACGGTGCTTCCGCGATGAACGAAGATGGCGCGCTCGCATTTTTCTCTCTTCCCACGCTCGCGGGAAAATTTCAGCGGGATGTACACTAGGAAGTTGCTCCCGGCACGAGCACGACAGTCACGAGTTCGGATTCTTTTGTGAGACACTTATAAAGTTTTATTAGGGTCCGCGCACCCTCACCCATACACTTTATGAACGGAACGGAGAATCGAGTGTGTGTCTTAGGGGATAGAGTGAGAGCGATGTATATGTGTGTGTATACAGAAATCGAGTCGTGTTCGAGCTTGATCCTTATTTAAGCGGCAAGATTTCGCGCTGGATAGAGCAAGAGAAAACTGTAAATCGAAGCTCTCGGCCGACTGAGTAATCGAGGGTAATTATGCAAAACTAGATCTCTAAATTTTCGCGTAATCCAGCCCTCGGTGTATATATGACTGCAGTCCGGAGGAGGGGGGGGGGGGGGACTTTGTGCACGCAGAACCGTTACAACTGCAGAGTAAAATTCCTGGCGAATCAGAATTTATCAAATTATCTGGCTCGTAACAATTTCCCGCCGGAAGCATCTATAACACTGCAATTTCCGTAGAGGTAATTATAATTAAATTTTCCATCGTGCGCGCTAGCACACGATGCTGCTTTATTAAATATTGGCATATTAGCAGGCTAATTATCATAAACCGTTTACAGCGTGCGTGTAATGTAGGCGCCTTAATGCATGAGAATATTTGATATGGGAGGCCTTCGACCAAAAGTCACGGGAAATTAGTAGTTGAGATTATCGTCTATTTAATGTTTGCGAATTTCGCGCAGCTAACTCTCAGCATAATCATACATATTAACTGGCACGCTGCCTCTAATAGTATTCTCGAGTATCTGTTATTTCGCGATTAATAACGCGTACGTTCGGGCGAAGGGTTGATTATTTTGGGCTTGACGAGCGCGTAAACAAAAACACGTCGCTCAGCGCGTACATCTTAACGACGCGTATACACTGAAGGAGTTTCTCTCTCGAGATAAATTCATGCGCGGGATAACAACAAAACATCTCATATCTCTCTCTCTCTTTCTCTCTCTCTCGACATTGAATGAGAATATCGGGGGGTCTTTATGAGAACGAAATCGCGCATAATGAAGCGTCAACAACAGGTTGAGGCTTGCGCGCCCTCCACAGATTTTCCAGGACAGAGAACTCGGAAAAAAATCAGTTACGAGAGAGGCTGCTGGCGTAAAAAAATTATACGAAAAAACACGAGCTGCAGCAGCAGCAGCCTCCTGCCAATTGTTCCCTGCCCTCCGAAAAACAAAGCGGCAAAAGAATAGGTCGCACGCGTACTCTCGAGCTCGCGCTGCTTTTGATCATTCTTTCATTCGCGCCCTGCGACAAGGAAAACAAAAAGAGGATGCACACGCCCGCGTATTCACCAGAGAGACAGGCGCAGACAGACAGACAGACAGCAGCCGGAGATAGAAAGAGAGACAGTTGCAGCACACGCACGAGTTCGCGTTCGTTAATCGAGGCCCTTAAAAAATCTTTGTTTCCCCGTTCGCGCGCATACGCGGGCGGGCGCGACAAGTTTCGTGTCTCATTAATGCGAGCGCGTCGGCTAGACAGGGAGAAAATTTGAATAAACGGCGCGCGAGGAGGCAGAGTCGTCCGACGGAAGCGCCAGGCAGACGCCGGGGCTAGGGAATGTGCGCGGCTGGAAAATGAGCAGAGTAGCGGAGACGGTATAGGGAACGAAGGCGAGGAAAACAAAAAAGCACGTATACTCGTGTGTATAGGTGTATACAGTGGAGCGAGAGCTTGGTAGTCTCCTTTGTGTCGTACGCACAAATCTCGCGGGGCCGAGAGAGGGAAGGAGGAGTTGCAGTAGCAGAGGAAAATGGAATGTCTCAGCGTGATAACACCTGGACATTACCGGATTATGCCTCATGCGGCGATTTCTG
The DNA here is from genome assembly GCA_012977825.3 of Pteromalus puparum. Lineage (NCBI taxonomy): Eukaryota > Metazoa > Arthropoda > Insecta > Hymenoptera > Pteromalidae > Pteromalus > Pteromalus puparum. The sequence goes on from CM053172.1 coordinate 48,042,765, forward strand.
CGCTCTCTTCCCGGCGCGCGCGTTATGGCAAAAAGCTTTTTCTCTCTCTTTCGCTCTCTTCCTTCCTTTCTTCCAACCCGGCGTCTTTTCCCATGGCAGTTGACACCGCTCACGCGGCGGCGACGGCTTTAGCTATAGGACGAGAAAAAACTGGAGCGAGGTGCGAGGCCAGAAACAGCGTATACGATGGCGGAAGTCTCCAGCGCATGGCGACAAAAATAGAGAGGGAGAGAGAGGGAGAGAGCTTGTTTCCTTTATTTTCTCATTTAGCTCTCATGCGAGCTTATTCTCCCGGCGATCGTTTATTTCGACTCGTTAATTCGCGACGTTTGATGCCGGGAAATCTGCGCGCAAAGCTCTCATCGTTTACCGCTCTGTGTAACACGCGCGTCCTTTGTTTCAGCCGATGCGGATGCTATTATGACGAAACGCGATAGAGTCGGAAAGAAGCCGTACGCCTGTTGCTGGCGGAAAATAACACGCGAGAGTACGTTTCAGTGATCTCGGGAAATTTGATTCGCGGCTGCAGGGATGCGCGCTAATGTACTCTCTTCCTCTCGCTTTACAATCGTCGAGCTCTGCAAATGGCTTGAATTTCAGTCGCGGCGCTGTTGCTCTCTTTTGCCCTCGTGCGCTACGCCTTCGCCTCCCCCTCGAGCTTGAATGCTCCCCCTCTGTTTCGCCAAGAGCTTTTGCATAACTTCATAATTTCGTAATTTGCTCGTATTAACGCTGTTACACAGGTCGCGAAGCGAAATTGATTACTATCGATTAAAGAAGCGCGCTCGCGGGTATCGCTGAGGGGGGATAATGCAATTCTAAAATCTCGGAGGGTGATGAATGTCTTATTGATGCTGTTTGTGTATTCATCGGCATGTCTGTGTACAGGTATGTCTTGTTTTTCAATTATTTGTATTTACGTCTGGAGATTCGATTGCATGAAGCTGTTGAAAATCGTGAAATAAATTTTGTATACAACTGTGGTTTTTGCAAAATAATTAGCTTGATGAAGTCTTGCGTATAACAAGTTCGAAGAAATTCAATTCTGCTGAAATGCTTAAACGTGCACACATTCTGATTAACCGCATATTTCCACTAAAAAAAAACGACAAAATTCACGAAACAGCGGTACGATTCTCCAAGATGAATATTCATCGATGTCCCGGAGAGAAAACACAAATTCCACTAAATTGTCTTTTAAGTGGTTTGAAAAAAATATCAGCGGGAAATCCCGGGCTTTCGAATTCAATCAGCAGGGGACTCAACGGCGCGCGAAATCTCCAACGCCCACCACAATCGATCTCGCAAACGCCCTGACAACTTTAACTTGGGCCGAGTTCGCGTCGAAAGTGTATATATTCTCTCTCGTTCTTTTTGCTATGAGAAGCTTATAAAAACGAATGCGGTATGGTATAGGGTAGGGGCAGCTGGGCGCAGCTGTCTTAGCACGAGAGCGACGCGCGCGGTATATAAATATACAAGTATAACGCTCGACGGGCAACTTCAGCGTGCCTCCGTCCATTGTCTCGTTAAAAAACTCCTCCCTGGCCAACTCGGCGGGCGCAACAAAAGTTTTCAATAAATCTTGCGCCAAGGAAAAAGAAAGCTATAAGCCCGCGCGCAGCGCGAACTCCACCCGGAGGAGGAGGAGGACGAGGAGGAGGCAGAGGAGGAGAAGGGAAAAAAAGCAGCCGAAGAAGTTGGCCGCTGCCGCTGCCGCCGCCGCACGTCTACAACTCACGCACTTCATTCTAGGTCTCGGTCTCCGCCGAGAAAGGGTGCGGGAGCCAGAGCGTAAAAGAGCGCGAAACAAAGGCCGAGACGTAAAGATGCAAAGAAGAGAAAGAAAGCAGCAGAAGCGGCGATTCCAGCGTCCCCTCCCCCCCCCTCTCTCTCTTCTCCAGAAAGCTCTCTCCGCCTTTGTCTAGCTCTCGGACTCGTTATCTTCCGCCGCAAACGGCCGGCGGCACATGCACGTAGTGTTCTGCCGGCGCGCCCGAGCAGGTACTAGTTCCTCTTCGCGCACGATTGCGGCGGGCCAGCGTCGCTCGAAACTCTTGCTGCTGCTGCAGAGCTCCGCCGACAATTAATTCCCGTCCCGCGGCTAGCTCTCTCCGCCCGACCCTTCTCTCGCTCCCCCTTAGCCGCTGCCTCGTGCAGTTTCCAAATCGCCCGGCCGAGTAAACGTAGAGGCCGAGGGCGCCGCGATAATTAGATTTCCATTAGTGCAAGCTCGCTGCAAGCTCGGCTCATGAATAGAAATAACATTTTTACGAGTCGTCGACGGATAGAGCAAGCGAAAGAGAGATAGCTAGCACCGAGTGAGACGTACACCATTATACCGATCACCGACTGAAGAAAAACAGCCAGAGGGATCGTGCGACTCTTTAATCCTTTCGCGCAGCGTTTCACTTAGCAATCGTGAGCTGCCTTTGAATCCCTTCATTACCTATAAACGAGAGCGGCCGTGGCGGTGAAGCGTATAGTTGCGGCCCCCTGGCTGACCACAGTGCGGCCTCTACTACTTACACGGCCGATGGAGCCGTTTTCTCTCCCGCCCGCGCCGTCTCCTCTGCCGAGCTGTCAGTCCATCGATCACGCGCGGAGCGCGCGCATTTATGACCGGCTGGCATTTTTCCGACGCGCGGGCTTCTCTAAACGCGTCGTTTGTATGCGCGCCGGCTGCAGGGGAACATTTGCATAGGCGTTTGTCCTCGGCTGCTCTGCGCTGCGCGCCGCACGCCCAGAGAGAAAGAAGGAGAGAGGCCCCGGTAATTTAGCCGAAGGGGCTTGAAAAGGATGACCCCTGCGGATAGCGAGAAGGAGAGAACGAGCGAGAGGTCGAAGGCGAGCAACTGAGATTAATGAAATTTCGATCGGCCAACGCGAGGCGGAGTCTGTCCGAGCCCGGGATCCTGTAACAAAGCCAACGCGAGAGAGAAGCGGCCATACACGCGCGCGCGAAGACGAAGGAGGCGATCGATAAATCTATGAATGCCGATAAATAGGACGCGAGACGGCATAACAAATAGAGCGAGATACCTTGTCGCGAGCGGGGGGAGAAAGAGCCACTTGGCCGTCGGGCCAAGAAAACGGACGGTCCTCGCGCATGCAAAGCCCGATAAAACCTGTCGGACCCTTGAATTTTTACCCCAACTCGGAGGCGACGAGAGCTGGACCCAAGCCGAATTCTATGGCGCGTATATAGTAGTCCTTCGCTACGGCGAAAGGGAAATACTCTTTGAATATAATTCCCTTGTAATCGACATGGGACGTCCCGCGTCTAAGGAATGCTGATTTCTTTTTCGGGAATCTCATCGTGCAATCGAGTCAATGGACTGTTTAAAAATGAAGAGAGTGACGCGATTATTCGATCGTGTAAGCTGTGAAACTCGAGACAAGAACAAGCATATTCTCGAGTTCCGTATAGTTCCAAGTGGTCAGCGTCGCGGTCACGGAGTGAAGATGTATTTCTGGGCTGTTTGCCAGAGTGCTCTTCATTACAGATGCCATTTACGCTTTGTAATTGTCCTTCTTTTAAATCGATATAAAAGCTCGTGGCTGCTTGCTTTGAAATCTTAATTGCTCGCAGAAGCTATACCGAGAGAATAATTGATATTTACGAGGATGAAATTGAAATACTATTTTGTATTATAGTTTAGTCAATTTTAAAAACGTTACAAAAAGCGAGGATTATACAAAATTTAATCATTATTTCAATTTATCGCTTGTTATCCTTATTATTTTTACCTATATAATTGCATTACGAGTCATACGCTTTTATCCGAGACTTGATAAGCGAAGAAATACAAAATTTTAATTTTGTGCCGGAATAACAAAGAGCGCAATAGAAAAATTCTGCCAACATCGGTTCTCCGAAAGTTGCGATTCCTCGCTGTTTATCATGAGCGACAATAAAATGATAATCATCCGGATAAGGAAAATGAGAAACGAAACCGCCTTCAATCTTCAACAGCTGCCGCACGAGGAGCGAACGAAGATAATAAAGCATCTCAACGAGATAATAAAGCATCAACTCCCGCGCTAAGAGCACATAATTAAAGCTTTTTGCGCGGGGGAAACGGCAAACATTTCACCGTGCGCGTCTTCCCTCCGGCGTCTCGCCGTCGTAAACCCTCAAAGCCCGAACGCAAATAATTACACTCGGAGCTGGATATACGAGCGGGCATGAAAAAAGAAAAACAACGCCGCGCCAGCTTAGCTCGCTCGAAAGCGATTCGCGCGAGCGCTCGTCAGGCCCTCATAAAGCTGCGCAACTCTGCCGTATATTATAAAAGCAGCATGTAAATATAATAACGATCCGAGTTTGTAACTCATATTCTCTCGCGAACGCTCTCGACGTCGTCTAACGAGTTTCGCAGTAGTCGTCCGACACAGATCGACGGACGTAGAAAACGCGAGGGAACAATGCGATTGTGCGAAGATTACGATCGCGACTAAAAGGCGTAGTTGCGCAAGCTTACGCTGGGGGTGCGGGCTTTGCCGCGAGCGAGAGAGAGGGAGAGAGGTAAAGGGAGAAAGAGAAGGCTCGGAGATAAAGTATGCAAATCCAACGAAGCACGTAGGTACACACGACGCGCGAAATCCCGGTGTTGCGGTCTGCGGCCGATGGAAATCGAAAAAGGAGAGAGAAATAGAGATAGATCGGGGCATTGTCGGAGACATCGAGCATAAAGTGGAATTACTTCGTCGATCGAGATTACACGCCGGCAACACCACTATACCCCCCCCCCCTCTCTCTCTCTCGTCCCGCACAGTCCCTTTGACTCGACAACTCCTCGCTCAAGCATTTCCTTTGATTTGCGCTGCACTGCACTGGCCGAAATCGCGGAAACAGACGAGTTCCGCATCACTGTGCCGCGTTCCGCGCCTCGCTGTTTCTCTCTCTCTCTCTCCCTCTCTCTCCCTCTTCGATTCGCCGACAGAGAAAACTAGAGATAGACAGCGCGCGCAGTGCAACGGGAGAGAGAGAGAGAGAGAGAGAGAGAGAGAGAGAGAGAGAGAGAGAGGATTTGCGCGAACAAACGCAGCTGCGCCGCACTGTATAAACAAAATTCGATAAGCTCCGAATGCGCGAGTAGCGCTGCATGCTACCGAACGACTGTTGCCGTTTATACTGCGCTCGTGCGACGCGCATACACGAGCGTTACCAGCGAAAAATGATTTTCATCGGGCTTTTCGCAGCTGGCTTTTTCATCACGAGAGTTGCAGCTGCGCTTTCTCCGGCTGATCGAGGGCTTTTTCGCTAACTGATGGTCCGGGAGAGAACGAGAGCGCGCGATTAAGCCTGTTAATGAAGCGAATTCTTCGCTGGCGGAGCGCGTTCTCGAGAGCTGCCGCGCGCGGCTGCGGTGAATCGATAGGAGAGAAAGAAGTACGAGTCCGAGGAGGAGGGGATATATACGAGGCGCAAGATTTTTCTCGTGCCGGGCGCCGGTGCGGACTTTCCCGAGCGAATCGAAGCCGGTAATTTTACCGGAAATTTGGATTAATGCTAATGCCCTCTCCTCCGGCGAGCGACCTACATTCCAACCGGTCCTTCCCTTTATTTCTGTCTCCGGACGAATTGTTGGACTATATCTCGGCGTAGTCGTCGTCGTCGTCGTCGTTGTCCCGCATTACTTGGCCGCATTTCCATACTCTCTCTCTCTCGCACGGATGAGCCGAGCATCAGGCCTACTACTTGGACGAAAGTGCTCATTGTGTACTACCTGCTAAAAATCCGATTAACCCGACTTAGTTACTGCATTATAACGCCCCTTGAATGCAACTCCTCTCGCTCTTCCGTTGACTGAGCTGACTTGACTGGAGACGATTCCCTATTCAGGCGCTTGATTATATGCGCCGTGCTTTGATCTCTCGCTCTGCTCTACTCTCTGCTCTGACAAGGGCTCCGATTTAATAGAAATTAACCTACTCCATTGCGAGCCGTCAATGATCAGATTACACTTTAGCCTTAAAACAACAAAGCGAGACGACTCGACCCGTCTGGCCGGACTCGGAGTCGTACTACTGAATAATACAGATACATCTCCCTCTCGATGGAACTGTACATCGAAGTAAAGATCGGTTTCCCGCAACATCGCCGCAGTCTGTGTGCGCTAACTAACTACTCGGAGGACTAGCGAAGAATACATCCCTTTCCCCGTAAACAGCAGCGCGGATCAATAGCAGCGACTTTATCGCCGCGCGCTGAATAATGAAAGATGAGCTCCGAGCCGAAGCTGTATACACACCGGCGGAAATTTGCTCGACACGGCCGACAATGCGGAAAACAGCTCTTCATCGAGCCGTTCTTTGTATGTACATCTATAACACACAGGCGGTGTGATTTTCGTCCTCGCCTTTCCGCCCCGTCATGCCGACCCCGCCGACCCCGGGACTGCGAGAAATAAAGCGTCGATACACACCTTCTCGGTTCAAAGAACGCGCCAGTTCATTATAGCGACCGGCATTATTCAATTTCTCGAGCTGACGCGTCTTGGAAAAGCGCGAGAAAAAGAGTCGCCGTTTCGCGAGACTCACTGTTTAATTAAAGTGATTAGGCGTTTGTTTGCGCGCATTTCTCGGGAATTGATTTCAATTAAAATTAATTAAACTCTTCGGTATATACGTATACACTCCGTCGCGCGACGGCCTCATCGTTTCTTGCCGAGTGCGTATGCGCCTAGACGTCTCAATTGCCAAGCCGGAATCGGATAAGGAAGCCGGGCTGACGGCAGCTGCAACCGAGACAGATGCGCAACAAGCCGGCTGAATTATGGCTGCGTCGCTGGCGCTTATGTGCACAGCCAGCAGCGTCGCGACGACTCAAAGAATTACGATGACTATAAATGAACTTTGAAACCATGCAGTGCTGCAGCAGCGGAGAATGAACCGACCGGAATATCGCTGCACGAGGAACATTTCCCGAACGTCATTATGGAGCTCGAGATAGTCTGGCATTTCCGCGAGTGGCGCGAGAGCTGCTTCAGACTAAGTGACTGCGGCGAAACATCAAGCCATCATCAAGTTGCTCTTTGCTGGTATTATACTCGGAGATGGAGAGGCAGGGAATTGTTCAGTCGCGCGCATGTCTTCAAATGCTCGTTTGGCCACATACATCGAATTGTTATGCGAATGCGACCACGACACTTTCGATGTGTTTTCAACAAAGAAAAATCAGTTTCACTATATTATATAGATTCCCAGGCGTCGACTACACTTGGAATTGAATTTTTCCGAACGAGACTCAGAGACACGGACGCGTATAACGTCGCACCTGTAACGAGGCCTGATACGAGATCGTTAAATCCACTCGTCGCTCTATAGTGCAGTCGTACTCGTCGCGTGGCTTTATAGCACCGCAGAGGGCGTCGCGTTTCTCGCGGTCTGAAGTTAGCCCGACGCCGCCGCGCATTAACGAGCTCCGCGCGACACACGTACAATATTCCGCAGCGAGGACAGGGAGAATGATCGGTGTGCTCGGGAGATAGGATCGAGAGGAGCGGCGGCAAGTGCCGAGGAGAGAGAAAGCGCAGCGCAGCCGACTAAACGCCGCCGATTCTTGCGTGCAGCGGGTTGGTATATAGTATGGCGTGCGGCCTCGCCGTTAAAAGGGAAACGAGCGGATGCTCGCGCTCAAACTCCCTCTCTCTGCGTTAAATTAATCGAGTTGCTACTGCTGCTGCTGCTGATTTCCATTATTGCTTTGCTTACCTTTTTTCCGCACTCGCGCGAGAGCAAGCCTCCCCTTCGTAATGGCGTCGACGTTTCTCTCCCTAGCGCCGCGCGCGCGCTTTTATTTTGCATCGATGAAAGCCTAACGCCTCGTTTGAATTTCAAATTCCGGCGGACTTTTATTGCCCCCTCGTGCGACGGCAGCTGCTGCTGCTGCTTTTCAATATGACCTGCGGGGGATGACGGTGCCGCTGACCCGCAGACGATATGCGTCGGGGGGTCGGGCTTTGGTACGCGAGTAATGGCGCTAAGAGGAGTAACGATCATTGTTAATTAAAAGAGTTTTGATTTACAGGATTTACAGAACCTCAGCAGCTGCCGCGGTTCATGGATCGGTTTTTCTATGCGTATATGATGCGTATTTGCGGCCACAATTATATATACTGGGAAATGGACAATCGTTCGCCGAACGAGCCGTTAACTTCTTAATGAAAATTCAAACTATTAAAACAAAACTGCGCTCGCGTGTATACCACCACGCCGACCCTCGCTCAAAGGGCTATTTTGCGAGCTCGAAAACTCCAATTAACGATCGTCGACAGAGCGAGAGTTGCGCACTAGCGTTGAACTAAACTACACTCGACAAACAAAGGGATAAGCGTCCTCGTCCATTGCTGCGCAATTCTCTCTCGAGATACTAAATAATCCGCGCGCGTTATATACACACAATTCGCGCTGCTGATACAGCCTCTCTCCCTCCCGCCGACGACTACGACGGAAGTTCCCGGCGAAGAGAGAGGGAGAGATGCGGGTTCAGACACACACTACCCTGAGAGGCAAGAACAGCAGCTTGGCGCGGAGTTGCCGGAGACTGCAGTCATCGTCATCGGATAATTTTCTCAATCCGCTCGGATTGCTCGTGGAGGGACGTCCACCCACGACATCCTACTCCGTATATATGTGGGAGGACGTAGTATTGAGTTCTGGATATATAGAAACGCTCCTATGAGCTTCAACGGGATTATCCTTTTGAGAGCGATCGAGAAGGATTTCTCCGGAAGGTGAGTATACATATAGAGGGAAAGCGCAGAGAGCCGTACATACGATGGGGCAACAGTGCCCCGAGATTACCTAGCACCCCAGCCATGGATGACAACGAGCGCTTCTCTCTCTCTCCAGCTCCCTATTTCTTCGGTCTTATTCTTATACTCTTCTCGTTCCGAGCGGAAAATAACGACGCTCCTGCGGTTATCAGCTGACCGGAGCCAGCTTGCGGTTCTGCACTTAAATTATATTCGATTTCTTTCCTCCGCATTTCTTGCGCTTCGTGCTCCCCCTGCAGTGTTGCTTTTTTCTTATTTTACAACGAGCTTCCCGCTGTATTTTATCAGACCGAAGGGTTGCTTCATTTGCGGAGCGCTGCGAAATGACATGTAACGCAGCCGCGAGTGTCAGGCTTCCGCACTAGATATATTAATAACGGCGTGCATTAAATTGAATGCCTCGGAAACCTCGCGCGACTGCACAAAGCCCAAAATTTTCATTAGCGGAATCATCCGAGCCGAAGCTGGATTGAAGCGAGTTAATTAGTCGTAATTGATCACTTCGCTGCGTCAGTGGGATGAAATTAGCGTGGAAAAATAATCGAGCTTTGTTGGTCGATCCGGTGACCATCGGACTCGGCCACGACAATGTTATTCCCTCAACTCGAAAACAGAGACGAGTTTGTCGTCGTCGAGTATATGTAGGAAATAGCGACTGCACCTGTTCTTCGGCCGCAGCGGCATCTAAGTTGTCCGTCCCAATCAAACGCATTCAATCGAATCAATCAAGCGCAGCCCGACAATCGGACGACTACTAGCCAGCGGCGTCACCTCCTTATACAAGAACCATCGACAATGTTAGGCTCTCTCTCTCTCTGTCTCTCTCTCCTCTCGTCTTCTCGGCGCTCCGTCCTCTCTCTCCGGTCTCCTCCTCTCCTCTCTCTCCTCGCTCGTGCTCTTCGCGCACTGACGCGCCTCTGGAATCCCGTGTACGACGGGGCCGACTATAAATCCCGAGACTTGAGACAGGCCGCAGCAGCAGCAGCAGCAGCGGCGGCGGCCTTTAGCAAAAAGTCTCGCGTAGTATATAGCAGGGACGACGACGACGACGACGACGGTAAAACCGGAGTTTCGTGTAGATGCCTCGCGGAAGACAGTAGAGGAGAGAAAAGAGGCCACCGCTGCCATCGCAGAAGGACGGAAAATACAGGGGCTTGATCCAGTCTCTCAAACGACTCCTCTCGCTCTTTCTCTCTCTCTTTCTCTGTCTCCCGATTCCTTTGTCTGGCCAAGCACCGACGCGAGAGTGCAGACGTTCTTGGCTGCGACATTCGCGACTCTGCTTCCTCTCTCTCTCTCTCTCTCTCTCTCTCTCTTGTGCGCGCGCGCGCCGCAGAAGAGAAAACAAGCAGTGTTTCCTCTTTCGGTGTGCGCCGCTAAGGAGGGGGATGGAATAGCGCCGATAATTGCCAGCCAGGTTTTTCTTCGCGAGAGTAAGAGAGAGAGCGAGAGAGAGAGAGAGAGAAAGTGGGGGAGGAAAACAATTAGCGCTAATTATCGCGGCGACGCCGAGTAACATCTAATTAGGAGCAATCTCTCTCTCCCGCCTCTGTGTACTACTGCTGTTTCTTCATCCGAGCCCGACCTCTCACTTGCCTATTCTCATCGTCCCCGTTTTATACCGTATACCCTTGGCTTTTTTCGCTCGCTCTCTCTCTCTCTCTCTCCGATCTGTCTCTCCTCTTCCGTCTCAGCTTCCCTTAACTCTCTGCTCTCGGTCTCATCTCGGCTGCTCTCTCTCGTCTCTCTCTCTCTCCGTAAGTACACCAGCCAGACGGCATTCTCCAACTGCTCGATCTTTGTCAACTCCTCTAACAGTCTGCGTACTTCGGGGAGTGATACTCCTTTTTTCCAGGTGGACCGAGGACCTCGCTCTTTTTCGAAATCATCACCCAGCACCGGCTTCTCCATTTTGAGCCAGGATTTCCCGTTCTCTACCTGCTTCGAAGACTTTGAGGTTAGCCGCTGCGGACATCTTCGCCAATCTTCCTGGTCCTCATCGATCCAGTCAGCGTCACAGCCACGCGTCAGCTTACGGCCATCGCAGCAAGCTTCGAGCCTGATTCGCCGTCTCCAGCGAAAGCGCCTGCTCGCTGGCCGGCGCTCTCGTTCAGTGATGTGTGTGTGTCGGTGTTCTGTGACCGACTCGTGCGTGAGCTTTTTCTCGAATTAATTGTGGATTTGTGCGGGCCGCTGTGCCACCTCATGAAACTGCGAATTCTGCACGCAGTGTGCGAGTGGAGTAGTGTATGCGCACACACGACTATGCGGTCCTCCTCTACATTGTAAACCGTAGTATACGAGCATCTCTGTTCGTCTCCGAGAGCCCAACACGCCGGGTATCTGTGTACGTGCATATGCACATTATAGCTAATACGCCATCGCCTCCCGCTCATTACATAAGCGACATCACGCGAGCTCCCCTCTCCATAGCGCGTCGGCTTCGCACCCGCTCGCACGAAAAAACAGCAGCTCGCGATTACGTAAGAGCTCCACTCTCTCTGCGCATCTACATCGTGCCTGCTGTTGCTGTTGACGCATTAGTCAGCTGACTACTGCAAATGCCGAATTGTCGAAAGTGCCGCCTAACATAGCCAACACCACCAAACTGCACCGAATGTGACAACAGTTTTCACCCGGGCTGCCTTGTTCACTTCACCGCCGAATAAAACTCTGGACAGCTGTTGTCGACGCACGCGTGAATCTGCCTCATCAAAGCAAGCGCAGGCAACTTCGAAACTCCAAGCTAAACCCTCTCCCCAGCTCGACACGCGCGCCGAGGCCTTCGACTCAGAACGGGGACCCCTCTGCGCCGATGAGGCAGATGGCGACGGCGTAAAGTCCACGCACCAGTCCTCCCAGATCTGTTTTTCAGATCTCGTTTCAGCCGAATCCCGATCTCTTTGCTTCTGCGTCAGAGTAAGCGCCAGCTATACGCCGCCCCTCTGCCAACATGAAACCACAGCCAAAAATTTCATCCGAGCTGACTCGAACTACACCCCGAGTTTCGACTCCGAGGCAACATGGCCAGACCAAATGCCTGCGTGGTTTCAAGGGCTTTTACCATAGATACAAGAAACACGAAGAGAGTATAGGACAGGACAAGGAGGAGCAGAAGCAGCGTTGCAGGGCAACGTCCAGTCGCATGGGTCGCATTGAAGACTAAGACTTGCCGGAACGCAGACAAGAGCCATCGGGGATAGACATCGCGAAGCGCGCATCAGAGCTGCGGCCGAGCATTTTGATGCGGAGTGGCAACCATTCGCCCGACCGCGGGACGCAGACCAACTTTGAGGTGATCATCCTGACTTCCACTTCTCCCTGGATTAGGACATGTATGCCGCCTTGCTAAAACTTTCACGGCCATCGGGTCTCACCACGCTCCACACCAGATCACCGTCGCAACTCTGCTCCCTGAACTCCAAAAATTCCAAAGACACGAACAGCGACTCAGCCGCTCGATAATCCATTCAAGGAAACGAAGCTCCGTTTCCATAGCATCAGACCTGCGCTCTTCAGTCGAAACCGCGATGCTCGTTATGCAAAACGCGAGTCTTTGGAACAAGAACGAATCCGCGCAGATCAATTGTCTGATGTAGCGTGAGCGAAGATCTACATATTCAGGGTCTTCCCGAAATCCATACTATCGCCTTCGTCAGAAGGCGCTCAAAAGTGCCAAGATCTGAGGCTATGCGTTCGTCCCATTCGTCGTCGAATATGGCTTGTATCATGAGCATCGCGCACTTCGTCACTCTCATCCCCATTTCACTCCAGCGGATCTCATCCATGCCTCGCGTCGAAAACGCGCACATCGACGAGTGACGGCAGCGGCTCGGTCGGCGGGGACGGAATCCCGCCGACTCGCTAAAGTGTCGACACAATAAATGTATATACGGCTTGCGCACACTACCCAACTCGACAAGATTTTTGAAACGCCGTCGTTCGATTTGATGAACCTGTCACGGATAACGTTCAGCTCGAGGATCAACCGCGAGAGCGCACCTCGCGCTACCAGCGTTACAGTTTCTTTAGAGTCATCGCAAAGGCCAAAAGGGAGGAGTGGGGCTCTATGCACGTAAATCTGCTTTAATCAATTAGTTGTGTCACCGGCAGGGAAACATTCCCGATTTTTGATTTGATTTTAACAAAAAAACGCCAACTCTAATATATTACGCTGTATTTTTCGGGCAGACCGCTGCGGCTGCCTACCCCAGCCATGCCTTTAACCTCGCACTTTCCTCAGCTGATTACCTCCTATGAGACATCGTAATAAATAACGGGCGATTTTAAACTTAAAGTGTGTTACAGAACCTGAAGCAGCCAGACATACTTCCAACTTATCGAGGTCGCACTCCCCCCGGTATGCCCGAGCACCACACAGTCTTTCGCCGTTGACGGCGTGACCGTGCCATACGTGGCTTGACCTCTTGTATTGTACAAAACCAGACGATCCAGTGATCGAACTCAAAAACGACGCAAACCTTTTATCGCCGAGGCCTATGATTTCATTGAGCTATCAAGCCACGCTAACCGCCTGACAAAAAACATCAGATCTACGTCCTTTAAAACGTCTCACACTGAACACTGACTACGCGCTCCGTCTCAGAATTTACTGCCTGCACCCAGGCCCATCGCGCCTTGCTACACCCTCAGATCGATTACCGGGTAAATTTTGATGAATACAGCGCCGAAAGTGTTCGATCTAGCCCAATCCACGCAACTTGCACGAGCCTGATTACGGGCCTACGACACAGGTTGCCCCGATCCCTATTCGCCTTGTCCTCCTAGGAGAAAACCCTGGTACACCAAATTCGCCGCTTTAATGAAGGAGAGCGCGCGCGCCTTATAAATCACAGCACTATCACTCCCGGCCTACGCAACGACATGAGAGATATAAATCCTCTCGATGCGGGCACATCTTAAATGCCCGGACACGCGCAAAAACGAGTATATCCAACCGCCCCGGGCTCAGTCAAGCCGAAGCACGAGGCTCCCTAATGCGTGAGCTGCCTAACGCTAGCCGCCACTGCACACATCCTCGCCGCTTAGGTTTTCTAGCGCAAACGTCTCTGGATGCGCACACGACGCAGCGACGTGAACTCCTATCACCCCAACCCATTACTCGGCCATATATCAAAACCTTGCCGAACTCCGCGCTGCGGCCGCAGCATCTACAGTTGTTTCCGGCGGCCAGTGACGGAAGCGGAAAGGTGCGCAAGGCTGCCTTGACGCGCCGCGGCAAAAACCTCGAGCTTACGGATCCATCACCCCGATGCTGAAGGCAGCTCTACCGAAATATCGGTAACCTCACAAGACGCTCCTGCAACTGCATTGACAAACGGCAGCTTCCTTCCCACAATTGCAGAAAGCGCTAATTACCACTACTAAGTGCCAAGCAAAAAAAGCCTCTCTTCAGCACACATCGAACCAATCTCACTTCTACCGGAGATGTCGAAAGTGCTTGAGAGGTTGGTGCATGCGCAACTCTCAAAATACTTGGAGTCTCGCGACCTCCTTGACCCCTGCCAGGCCGGATTTAGAAGCGGGCACAGCACGCAAACAGCCCTTCTGGGCGTGCTTGACGATATCCGTACAGCGATCGACGAAAGAAAGGTGACCATTCTGCTTCTCTTCGATTTCTCGAAAGCTTTCGACTCCATACCGCACTCTAAGCTTCTCGATAAGCTACGGGCGCTAAATGTCTCCGATCAACCTCTCCGCTGGTTCTTTAGCTACCTGGCAGACAGAATGCAAGCTGTGATGGACGAGAGCGGCTCTATTTCGGAGTGGCTGAAGTGTGCGTCAGGGGTTCCTCAGGGCAGTGTCCTCGGTCCCTTGCTCTTCGCAGTCTACATCAACGATCTGCCACGCGTCCTAAAACTAGCAAAACACATGATTTACGCCGACGACACGCAGATTTACTCCCACTGCTACCCGAGTGAGCTAGTTAGGGGACTCGCAGCTATACAAGAGGATGCTCAAGCTGTAGCCGACTGGGCTCGAGATAATGGACTGGCACTGAATCTGGCGAAGTGTAAGGTGATGATACTCGGAAGTGAATTCTATGTTAGCAGAATCGATCTCGCCGCTCTCACGAAAATCACAATAGACAACACGCCACTGGAGTTCGTGACGGAGGCCTGCAACCTGGGGGTCTGGATCACTCCAAGCCTCAACTGGAATCTGCACGTGAAACATGTGCAGAAAAAGGTCTATCGAGCGCTTTATGCGCTGAAATTCTACAGGCATGCTCTCTCCAAAGACATCAGAAAAAAACTCGTGGAACAGCTGGTATTTCCTCGCTTTGATTACGCGAGTGCAGTCTTTTTCGACCTTGATGCCACGCGCGAACTGAAACTGCAACGTCTACAGAATGCGTGCACCCGGTTCGTTTATGGCAACATTCCGCACCGGGCTCACGTAACACCGTTTCGCCTAAAACTTGGCTGGCTCTCTGCCAGACGCAGGCGTGAGTATCTTCTGGGGTCACTTGCCTACACAGTGATATCCAAGGGCTGTCCCCAGTACCTCTCAAGGAGATTTTCTCGACTCAACGTCGACGTTGTTGCGCGTCGCTCAGAAAGAAACCCCCCGCAGGCCTTGATTTACCCAGCCCCAAGAACCGAAGCCATGAAGCAGTCGTTCGCGATTCAGTCGGCAGAGCTATTAAATTCGTTTAATATAACGGCGTTCTCACCCACCTCTATTAACACCTCTAGGCAGTTCCTTCGGGAGTCCCTAGCCGATCGAGACAAAGTCGACTGGGACCTAAGAGTCGAGCGAGAAGGGCTGCAGGTACAGTCTCATTTACCCTAGTTAACCGACATTTTCTCGAACAAGCTTTTCACTGGCGGCTCTCGCGACAAACAATGTAGAGAGAGCATCACCTTACCTTGAGCAGTTCAAAATTGTAATAGGGCCCGTAGAGCCCTAAAATAAACACACTTTGTATTTCCTAATATGTAAACATTTTTCTTTCCAATGTACTTATACTTTGCACCAAATAGGGTTCAACCCCAAGGTGAAATAAAGAATCTATTCTATTCTATTCTATTCTCTCACTCTCACTGTCTCTCTCTCTCCTTATCTTTCTCTCGCTGTCGATGCGGCACGCGCGTGTGCGATGACTTATCGCGGACCGATTGCCACGATATATATACGCTATCCGGGCCGAGGGCGATTTATTGCCCGACGAATTGTTTCGAAGTTTTTTGCGAAGGCGCAAGATAGCGCACGGCGCACGAGATTTTGGCGATGCTCGAAATTAATACTTTGGGGGATAATATACGGGGCTTTCTAATTCGATATCGTAGTTCCTCCGACTCGGCGGAATGTCTGGTCCAATTTCTCGGTCCGGTTTATACTGCGTGTATCTCTATAAGATCGCCGAAAAACGGATTACCAAACGAATATAGCCGCGAGCCATAAAAGGAAGCGCTGGACGTTTTAATTAATAAATCGTTCCAAGAATCGGGGATAATAATTTTCCTGTACAGCCAGCTCGCGAAAGCCGCTTTGAGCGGCGGCGGCGGCGAGAGCTTGCGCCTATGCACTCGAAATTCGCGTCGCGCGCGAATTATTCAAATTCAAACAGTGCGTATTAAGTGATTATACTCGGGTGGTAAACGGGCGCGTTTGTATGGGTACTTTGCGACGATCGATTATGCGGTGACGTTATTCCCCTCTCGAAATAATAATCGCAACCCGGGCCCGATGATGATTGCGTATAAAATTATGAAAACGACTCGCGGAATCGTGGCTGCGCATTAGCCTACGGACATTACATCGCGCGCAAACTGTCACACCACGAGTGCGTTTCTCCTCTCTGGCTCATAATGTTTATCGAAACGCGTGTCCGCGATTTTCAGGAAAATTAATCACGTAATTGACGGCCGGCTCGTAAAGCAAGCTCGAACGCATCGCTATCGACACTTTGGCTATGTTTATTCATTAGCATATAACCTCCCGTGATAATGAAGAAAAAAGCTCGACGTTGGCATCCCGGTATACAGAAAAGTCAATATCCCGACGTAATACACGTCGAATTAACTGACGTGTACGTATACGTATAGATGTATAAGTGAACAGGTGTCGCGATCGGGCCAATATAATACAGCGTAAAAAATGGACTACAGACAAAAAGCATTAGCTAAAAAGCCGGAGAGAAAGAGCTATCTTTATCGAGCGCGTACGTGTCAAAGGCAAATAGAGAAACGGCTCCCGACGTCGCTTTTTGCGCTGAATTCCGTCCGACATGGCATCGGCAGCAGTAGCAGCAGCCGCTCGCGGAGCGCGCACGCGTACGTATATATATATCTGTGTATCTGTATATATATATATATATATATATATATATATACACAGATACACACGCCTCCCGCCATAGCCGCCAGAAGGGATTTCTTATATATATATGGATATAATACGAGAGAGCGCGAGCGAGAGAAGAACTGCAGCAGCGCCTCGTGGCATTCAGCCGAAAACTCGATAAAGCGCTTCAGCCGCCTCGTCTCCGCCTGCCTGCCCCTCTCGTTTTTCTCCTCCCCCAGAACCCCCCAGCTGTACAGTGCGTATATATATATATATACACACACACACGCGCACACAGTGGCACATCCATCTGGGCGAAAAAAGCTTCATTCGCGGCACGTCATCCTCTTCCGAGATCTATCGGATATACGTCGCTTCGGCGCGTCAACCGGCGCCCAAGTTACACACTGCTGCCGCTCGACTGCCTGATGTGCAGCACAGGCCCCGGCCACATATAGCCTGATGTAGCTTAGCATATACAACGCCGGCAGTTTCGACGACTGACGTTCTTCCCTACCTTTCTTTCTCTCTCTCTCTCTCTCTCTCTCTCTCTCTCTCTCTCTCTCTCTCTCTCTCTCTCCCTCTCTCTCTCTCGCGCGCGCGCTCGCTCATTTGCGTCAATTTTCCTCCGGCGCTAAACTCCCAGGGCTGCTCGAGGAGCCCCCCCAACTCTTTCATCACGCTCGCGCGCGCACCCTCCCCGCGATTTTTCCGCGCTCGCGCGCTCGTTTACGCCGCTCCTTCTCCTCTTCAATTCTTCGTGCACAGAGCTATAGACAGGCATCTCGCCTATCAATTAATATTTTTCTCCGGAGAGCCAGCGCCGCCGCTCTCGTCTATGTATAGCCTTTTGCTTGTGCACCGGAAAACCCAATCGTTATATCCATGCAGCGCGCGAGGAGAAAGAGAGAGTTACCTCTTTGGGGATGTGGCGAGAAACGAGCGGCACACGCGTGATCGATGCTTTCATACATAAATGCATGAAGCCTCCGCCGCCGCCGTCGACGACTTTAAAGGCCGATATTCCCTCCGTTTACCTCGAGCGCGAGCAACAAAATTTCGCTGCTGCCGCTTTTCACCGGATACC
The DNA here is from genome assembly GCA_012977825.3 of Pteromalus puparum. Lineage (NCBI taxonomy): Eukaryota > Metazoa > Arthropoda > Insecta > Hymenoptera > Pteromalidae > Pteromalus > Pteromalus puparum. The sequence goes on from CM053172.1 coordinate 48,060,945, forward strand.
GCGGTAGCTTAGGCGAACCCTGCGCTACACTCGCGCGCTGCAGAGAAAAAGCGCACCGGGGACACAGGTCGTTGAGCAGCGCTGTAGCCGAGAGAGAGAGAGAGAGAGAGAGGCGCAAACTGCCTCGAGCTCTTCGCCGAAAATTTATATCTTTTGGCCGGTCGAATGGCCTTTTGCTACTTTTTCAAGCGGGCGCACCGATCGATTTTCAAATCGAGAGCTATCGGGCCACGCGGAGAGCGAGCGAGGCCAAACGCGATGAGGTCGACTTTGCTTTTCGCGACCGCGAAGTCGAGCAATCACCATTCTCATTAGCGCTGTCAAACGCGTATAGTAATAATTATAATTTGCGTCCTTTATTTTTGGAATTCTCATTATTCCCGGCGGGTAGTTGCAATGATTTGGTTCGTCATTTATTTTAGAGGAATTTCGATTTAAAATTTTAAATTGAGTTTAAATTAGCAGAGGCGCGCGAGCCTGGGAGTATAACTTTCGCATATTAATTTTCACAAATATGTAGCTGTGCTCGACCGGCTACGCAACGAACCAAAAAATTTCCATGAAAATAAAGTTAAAAATATTCAATACTAGGAAATCTTATTATACCATCTATTGTGTCTTTCCAGAATGATTTTTATTCTATTCTATTTTAAATTTTGCCGCCTCTTAAAGCGTTTGTAGGTTATGTTTCTAATTCGCGTTCCTAAATTCTTGTACCAAGCGACTGGACATCAATTAAATGCTTTACATCACTTTTTTAAGAGATGAAAAGCCAATTTTAACAGAGAGCGTTGTATTTCAACTATTTCTACCATATTGATTAAAAGAGCGTATACCTAATGCAAAAATGTTCAGGCCGCAGTTATATGAATTTTTAAAAGAGCGTATACCTAATGCAAAAATGTTCAGGCCGCAGTTATATGAATTTAAACAGTCCCCTGAAAAGAAGTTCGACATCAGCGAACGCTCCCTGTTTGCCTCGACTCGTCAAAATACTGTGTATTGTGGATATTCAATATCTGAAATGCACAGATACTCCGGTCTATTTGCCATTCCCCTTATCCGAACACTGGGTAGCGAAAAGTGCATTTTTCTGCAGTACAGCTGATGGGATCGCAGTGCCGAACGGAACCAACTAACGAGTCACCGGACTTTCTATATTTGCGTACTATAGTTGCTCCAACGCGGGACATATATTGAAATAAACCAAACAAAAGTTTTTTCCTCTGCTCTGCTCGCGCTTGTTTGCTTTGCTCGGGTTTTCATACATTAAATTTCGCCTCTTTTCAATTTTCTACAGTTATCCGCTGCACTGTGCCAATCTATTTCGCAAATATACTTGTTTGTTTTGCTTCCTCCTCAAGAGGAAGCTTTGTAATAGTAAAATTTTCAGTTTTGCTAATACTTCCTGGAAACGCATTTGGAGGTGTTTGGAGTACGAATCATACGTTTTTAGAAAATGTCCGTGCGGATGGCTGTGTGTGTGTGTGTGTGTGTGTGTGTGTGTGTGTGTGTGTGTGTGTGTGTGTATGTGTGTATACCGCCATAATTTTGGAACCATGCGAACGGATCGTAATAAAATTTGACATGCATATATTTTTTCTAATTCTGAATTTAGGTCATTTTTGTTGTATGATTCTGACCATTTTATGGCCATATTTAGCCATTTTCTATTTTTGAAAAAATATTTTTGCTTTTTTATAATGATATGATTTATACAATATGTTCAACAATAGTGTATCTGAAAGAACATAAATTTGTCTACTTTTTCCCGCAAGATTTTCTAGATTGACTGATCTGTTCATTTTTATGATATAAAAGTAATTTTTCGATAAACATATATAACTCAATAAATAAATAGTTAAATGTTTTGAAAAAATTCACGACAATAAAAAACAACGATATCTACTATTTGTAAAAATTTTAAGCATTTTGGCGACTAGTTTTTGAGATAAAAATCAAAAACTAAAAAAAATGGTGTTTTTTATGTCGTACGATTACGGAGTAAAAAGGTTTAAATTAAGTTGAAATTTTAGAAAAGATTGATCTTTTGATCACTTCGGCCTAGGTTCTTTTTGTAGCTTATGAAACCTTTAGTTTAAAAGATATTAAGATTCAAATTCTTCAACTCTCACCCTGTATTACTCTGTGTGACTGAACATATTTATTTTTGTTAAACCATATAATTTGATAATTAAAGCTTAGTATATTTTGAGAGTTTTCATGGTTTTATAAAATGTCCGTGCAGATGGTTTTGTCTGTGTGGTGTCGTGCGTGCGTGCGTGCGTGCGTGCGCGTGCGTGCATGCGTGGTACGTATACTTATAATTCTGGAACTACGTGATCGATCGTAATAGATTGGACGTGCATATATGTTTTCTAATTCTGAGATTCGAGTAAATTTTCTTTAAGATTTAGACTATTTTATGACCATTTCATGGCCATTTTCGATTTTTGAAAAAATATTTTTGCTTTTTATTATGATATGATTTATAACAATATATTCAACAATACCCTTGTAGAAAATTGAGGCATTATTGCCCAGAATCTCTCGAATTTTCTGTCGGTGGGCAGATTCTATCCTAGATTCTGCTAAGAAACTCCTCCCACGGGCGACGGTACTCGGGCAGAATCTCCTAAAGATTCTGCTGACCGTATTCTAAGTTTAAGCATTAAGAGATTTGTCGTTAAATTAAAATTTATTAAATAAGTAAGTACAAAGTAATTGTAATTAAACTTTTCTCTTTTTGTTATCACATTAGTCATTAGAACATTATTAAACGCTTCTCGATACGTCAACATTACAAAGAATTATTAAATAAATTATTAAATAAACATCAGTTTAATCTTTCCACTTTACAACATTTGTCTGTCTGCTATGCTAATATACACAGCAGAATAGCAGATCCAGAACTGAGCAGATACACCGCACATCTCACACAGTTCTTACAGTGTCAGTCAATGACAATGTTGAAAATTATACACAGTTATTGTTAATCAAGTTTGAATTATAAAAAGTGTCATCTATGTGCTCGAACTCACCAATGATGAAGTTTGATAAGTGACTTTTTTGTGAAAAAGTTATTTTTCACAAAAAAATGAAGCCACCCGCAATTTTGTTACTTGCAGTTGTTGACGTTATTATCGATTCCGCAATTACTGGTACTTTTTTTTATCACGATATATGTAAGTTATTTTAGGAGTTCACGGAGTTCTATCCTTTTGATATCCACCTTAACCCCCACTCCCCTGATACCCCTCCCTTACAAGTGTCTTCCTAACCTATCCTTTTAGTATCGAATAGTAGCGAAAATTTAAATCAAAGAATGAGTTGATTGTCACGTGTAATTATCTTCCACTAGCAGAATAGGAGGAAGCTAAGTGCCAATGACTTGGCAGCGGTTTTTTACCTTAATCACAAAAGTAAATATAGCTGTTCGGCTAACACAATCGTCGATCGCGTAACCTTTTCTAACTATTTTATTAGTAGTAGAATATTAAAAAAATTTTAAGCTAATACATGACTGGTACATCTCTGCATCCATGAGAGTTGAAATTTTGCTTGATTTACATTATAATGCCCGGTTATATATTTTTCCAGTATTTTTACTGCGCCGAGGAAAAATTAAAAGTCAATGTTTCAAACCTCCTCCACGTTCATCCCTCTTCATCGCGCTTGTTTTGCAATATTTCATTCATAATATCCGCGTAAAATTCAGAATGTTTTCGAAAGCAAGCGACGCCGACAGCAGCGGAGGCGCAAAAAAAAGCCGAGCGCAAAAAATATAACGCAGAGCGCAGTTAACGTTTTAGTATCTAGCGGGAGCAGCGGCAAAAAGTTGCGAAGCTTCGGGGCTAAAACTTTCTTACGAGCAGATTAACATCTGTTAATTAAAACGCGCAAATAAAATAAAAAGCGGAGAAAACTGCCTTTAATGGCAAAAGCCATTAATCAAACTTTTATTGCCGGGCTGTACAGAGCCGAGTGATACGAGAGAGCTGCGCACGGGCTCGCTCGCGCGCTAAAGAAAGGAGGACGCATCTAAAAGTATCCATATATCAAGAGTACATATACATCAAGAGTCTGAAAGGAGCGAGGAATGTTTATAAAAGAGCCGCTCGCGCTTCCCTTCTTCACTTTCCGCGTTTACGCGAAATTTTCGAAAAGCCGTTACGCGTCACACAAGCCTATGACTAACAATAAGATATTATATTACTTCTTGCGCTACTGCGACGCCTCGTATACGGGAGCTAGTCCTCGCGAGCTCTGACGTCTCGGCTCTACTCCGTCTCCGTCCGCTGCTTCGAAGAATCGTAAAAAAGGGAGGCAAACTGAAAAATAGCGAAGAAAGAAAATTCCGTGACGAGCATACCTCCGAGCTTCATCTTTTGATTTCCACCTGCGACGCTGTTTATTTCTCTTTAACTCCCTCTCTCGTCGGGCTATCCGTCGCTGACGCGAGTATGTCCCCTTTTCTTCGCTGCAGCGAGAAAGGAATTTTTCGCGACTGCCCGACGACGACTGCAGGGAATAAAGGAAAAGGGCGGCAGTGCTGCACAGAAGAAGAATGCGAGTCCTCTCTTCTGCCGCCGGCCGCCGCTGTAAAAGCTCCGTCGAAATGATAGCGCGCGCGAGCGGAACGAGATCTGACGTATATCACGGTCATTAAGGCAGTTAAAGGTGGACGACGCGAGCTATAGGACGGGGCTCCAGTCTTATACAGCGGCGTATACGGAGCTTACCTCGGAGGATACTGCCGACTTATATATATATATATATATATATATATATATATGTATATATATATATATATATAGGACGGAGTTTTACGGTCCCGCCGAGAGAACGAGAGCTTGCGGAGCTGTTGTCGCTTAGAAAGCAATTACGCCATCCACTGTATTATTTATATATATATTTATATATATATAGAGAGGGAGAGAGAGAGAGAGAGAGAGAGCTGATGAGACAAAGATGTTAACGTAGTTGCACTCTGGGCTCTTATTGAGACATGCGTTCTCCTCGTCGACAAGGATGTAGTACACGAAGTACGCGTTTACCGACACTGCTGAACTGTATGATTTTCGAAATTCCAAGTGAGTTTGATTCGAATTGCGAGTATTACAATTTTGAGCTCCAAAGTTGCTACGATTATGTAATCTCCCTAGCGCTGTTATTGACTAGACTTTGAGTAAAGCATGCATTGTTATGGCTTACGAAACATCGTGGAAACAGAATAGAGTGCGTTTGAGTAGCTCTGCAAGCTTCGACCTGAAAGCGATTATCGCAAGGGAGTGCGCGTAAGCTCGCTTTCACCATTGAATATTTGTAGCGTCCGTGGACAACGAAAATTCGAAAATAAGTCGAAATTATCGTCAGAAACTCGCCCCGCGCTGAAGCTATAATATTCTGAAGTATAGTATTCTAATTCAGAATAAAAAACAAAGCTCTCTACCAAAACAGCTATATAATACCTTAACAGTGGAGGAAAATTTCAACTGAAATATAAGAGAGTATCTTTGATGTAAATCACGCTTTGTAACGTTGTTAGCTCGAACGCGCTTTGATGAAAGCACGACTCGCCGGGACAACAAAGAGAAAGAGTAGAGGGGGAAAGCGAACGACAGAGCATAAAGCAGCCGCGGCGATGGTTAGTTTGCATTGCGGTTTATCCGAGCCGCTCGCCACAGTTCATTATCGAGTCGTTATCGCTCGCGTAAAAAGCGTCGTTGGAACTTTCCACGCGCGGCTAGCACGGCATCTGTATACAATGCAATCCGATCAAGATGTCCGCGTGCGGTAGTGAGTCGGGCTTTGCGAATTATCGACCCGGACCATAAATACGGCAGTGAAATTAACAATGGGAGTGCGAGCGGCTGGCCGCGACACACTGCGCCGTGGAGCAAACAAGTACTCAAGAAATTCATAGACCTATTAATGACCAATAACAGGGGCATAACCTGCGGGAGGACCGTAAAGCTTCCCCATACCGCCGCTGGTGCAGCCAGTCGTCGTGCGTGCATTTCTCTCACGCGGATGTCCTCTTGGCCATTATCGCCGGCTGCTTGGGAAGTAGCGAGTGCGCGCGCGGCTCTCGACGAGACCCAGGCCGAAGCCACGCGTGTATATGTGCAGTTCGGGAGAACCGAGAGAGGAAGACCGTAGGATTTCACTGGACTCGAACCGTTACAGATCAGCCGCCATCGGTGGGTATACCAAAGCGTCGACGCAACCCCGACTATACCCTATAGCTGCTTTAATCGGCCTCGCCCTCAAACCGTTCAATACACGCATCATTTGATTCCCGACGATGGCTAAGCACGCAAACACGCGGCGACCGACTGAGAATTTACTTATTGCAGCCCATCGTCTAGCTGCAAAGGGATGTATCTACAGAGACGCCGCGTTTAATTAATTTCCAAGCACTAGCGTTGAAGCCTTTTATACATAACGATAAAAGGAAGATATTTTGCAATGGCAGTCACTTTATAATATTGGATAACGGATTTCTTGACAGGAAACGCCAGAATAGAATTTAGCCGTAATACGAATTAAACTTTAATTCGTATCGGACAAGAATCTAATTCATCGATGGATTTCCTGCAAACGTTTCCGCGTGTATATTCAACTTCATCGTCTACAATTCACAATATTGAAAACGAAGAATAAACTAAATTCAGCGACATCCCCTTTCTACCTCTATTTCATTACACGGCGAGTGTTTGCCCCTCGAGAGAGAGAGAGAGAATGCAGAATATAAGAGCTAACATTATTTCCATAGTCTTTTTCCGAGAGCCACGTGTTTAGCGCTCCGCGGTTGTGATTGGTGCTCGCTGATTAGCCCCATTGTTTATTCCAGACGAGAAAGCGGGATGCTGCGGCATCCAAGTGACAACCACAGCCGCGAGAGGCGACGGACGCTTTTAAAGTGCGCTCTGCCGCTGCGGCGGCGTATTCTAAAAAGCAACAGCTCTCTATCTCTCTCTTGCGTATAAATTCGGTTGGGTACGTGTCGCGCGCTCGCTCGCCCAGGCAACGAGGCAGTCGCTGTATATATGTATTTCCACAGTTATATGCGGTATCGCAGTAGGACCATTAATAAACCAGGCAAATAACGCGCAGACAGGCCTCCACTTTTCCCCCCAGCTTTTCTCACACTCGAGCCAGTCAGCCTTTCTTCGGCTTCCACAAGTTTTCTCGCTTTCACTCTGAGCTGCTTGTGCTGCTGCTGCTGCTGCTCTAACCCCTGCAGTATTCGCTCCCTCTAATTTCGCGAAACTCTCGAACTCTCCGCGGCAGTGTGTGTTGCGTGCGCGCTTAAGGTCGCCCCCGACGAATATGGGGAGGAGGCTCGAGGGAGGCCTGCGGTAATAACAATGCCGAATTTATCGTTCATTTCTCTTGATTATGCTCGCGCGGAGTCGGCTCAGGCATATGCGCGCAGTTGGTGTGGCCATAAATATTGCGGCCAATCGCTCGATTCAAGAGGGACTCGCCGGTCTCGAGGCTTCCCTCTTAATAAGAACAATACTTTTTTAATTAAACGAGATGGCTGCTCGTGTGAGCAAAGGCTTCTTATCCTGCGATGAGTATGCAGCTTTTCATAATGGATCTGACCTGATAACGGAATTTTATATTGTTATTGCATAATTACGATTCGTTATGTCGCCAGAATTTTGAAATCGGTAATATGATTTTGCTCGAGCAAATGTAGTTTAAGGTATGCCAAATGTCAATCCATGCTTGGGATTTATTAGATTCTCTTGTGAATCCGAGATTCGTGAAAAAATTCGACCGAATTGAATCAAAAGAAGAAGATATAACTTTGTACAAAAATACATGATCACATATTTTTCGATGAGTTAAAGACAGCGCAACCGTCGAAATTTTCAAATCCATACAGAATGAGAGTAGGGTATTCAAATATTTATTTAAAAAGAGTCAAATTTGAATTTTGTTCAAAGGTTTATCAAGCGAACATCCTTTTTTAAAAAATTCATAAAGGCCCCTCTGCATGTGTAAACCGAATGGGAAATAAGCCATTTCGAGCTAGCTTGATTAAAGCACTAGGAGCTTTCGCCATAATTCATCGCATGCATTTCTCAAAGTGTACCCAGAACAGAGATTTGGATGAATACCAGCAAGTCTCGCTTCGGATCGCGATCTCGCCTGGTCTCGTTAAAGCCGACCGAGACAAATCTCGTCTCACCCTCGCAGTGTACGTCAGATACATTTGCATGCTTCGAGAGCACCGGAGCTTAGGAAAGAAAAAAATCCATCGTCATAGCTCTTCGAGCCAAAGTCCACAATGTACGAAGAAGCCCTACTACCGCGCGCAAAAAGCGAAATTCCGTTGTCCGACCTTGTTTCCGGGGAAATCATGGAAACAAGGTCACGCTTCATCCCCCGTAGCCCAGCGAAGGCACGCGCCAGTCATCCTGCACACTTGGATTCAGCCAGTTCAATCGGTCGGCCCAACAATGCGGCGGCTGTAGAGAGCGCGCGGGCGACAGCGTGCTCAAGAAGCAGCGACCAGCGGCAGCAGCAGCAGCGTCGCTAGCGCTGTGCAAGCTCTCTCTCTCTCTCTCCCTCTGCTTCCCAAGCTGCGGCGGTGGCGGCGCTTGGTTCAATACGCATGCGATGTGCGGAGCGGGTGCGCAGCTCGCCGCTCGCGCGCTCCGCTCGCCTCTTTCGATCGACGTGACGACAGTAGTGCTGCCAGCACAGAGAGTGAGAGAGCCAGCGCAATCTCGGGACCCCATGGCGTCTGCTCCGCGCTTTTAGCCCCTCTCTCCCTCTCTCTCTCTCTCTCTCTCTCTCTCTCTCTCTCTCGAGCGCGCGCTCACCCCGTAGGTTTTTTACTCGCCGAGTCGCCGTCCGCGCGCGCGGCGATGACGATGAGTGAACCGGGTCCGGCTCTCGAGGAGCATTGACGCGCGCGGCTTTTGTTTACGCGGCGAACCGGTGCACGCGGGCTATACTCGTGCACGAGCGTCGAGAAATAAGTATGAGCGCCGAGCGCGCGACACGTGCGAAAAGTACGTAGGCTACTGCCGCAGGTGTTTGTTTCGGCGCGTGACATGGCTCACGGTCGCAGTGGACAAGACAAGACCGCGAGCGCGAGTGACATGACGGGCATGAAGTGCAGTAAGTAGAGGCGGCACGGATTCACGCGGAGAAGGGATACACAGAGCGAGAGAGATCTAAGTGCGTGGAAAATATAAAGTGTGGTGTGACATGCGAGATCGGCGGAACTGAGTTGGGTATTATGCAGCACGAGCGCGGCCGCCGCTGGCCGGCCTGACTGGGAAGACAGCGTCGATCATGACCGAGGCCGGTGCTACCAGTGCGTGGCGAAGGAGAGCGCGAGCTTGCGGCCGTCGACGCCGAGGCAGCGATCGCCTCCTCGTAGCGCCGCTCCTCTCCCTCTGGATCATCGGGGCTCTCTGCGTCAAGGACGGTGAGTAGGCTGCTCTCGATTCGCCTCTTAGTAAGCTCGTCGGCCCGGATGCGCATAAAAATCTACGGGAAAATAACTTGGGGCTATGGAAGCGCAAGGGGCGGAAAAGTGACTTTCGCCGCTCAAAGTGATTCCATTTAGCTAAATCTTACTTGAGATTCGACGGCTCCAATCTGCATAGCGTTTGCATAACATCTGCGCGAGCTCGACGCCCGGATGAGCCGCCGCGAGGAATATTCCAGCGGTCTCTCTCTCTCTCTCTATCTCTCGTCGCTTATACAGCTCGCACTCGCCGGGGTATAAATAAATAGACGAGATGCGGCGTACTCGGCAATTCCACAATTCAGCACGAGCCGAGGGCAAGAACCGGATCCAAGGATTTCACGGGGAAAAAGCGAGTCTCGTCGCGCTAATCGCGGCTTTGGTCGGTGGAATTTAATAAGGTGTTAGGGAGGCCGGATTTCACCCGCCGAATTGTCTCCCGCGGGGAAAATATGCGCTTAATACTCTCGACCGAGAGCCGGAATTCCGAGGACGTGTCGCGCGCTGAGCATTCGAAATTAACATAAATATCCTAGGCGCGCCGTATCGTCTGATTAGAACCACCGCAGATGTCCTCGTTCGAGATTATTGCGGGGGAAATTAGCATAAATATTTCAAGCGTCGTGACTATACGCGCGTCTCTCTTTCATCATTTATTACTTATACACGCAAAGAGGGACGACGACGTCTGGCATCAATATTCGAGTGGCAGTCCGGAATCGTCGCGGACTAATGCACCGGCACTTTTCCGGGGCTATTACACGCACGAGGAGAGTGCGCGAGCTGCTGTCCCTCGCGAGAAGGCTGAGAGCCGAGCGAAAAGACGCCGCGAGACTCATACACGCGGCGGGAAAAGACGCGAGTAAAGCGGGGCATAAAGAAGGCCGCGAGTCGAGGCGGAAGAAAAGGGGTATATACTATATATAGAGGCTGAGAGAGAGAGAGAGAGAGAGAGAGAGAGAGAGAGGCGCCAAGCAGTCTGGTTGCGGGCGCGCGTGTAAAGCGGGAAGAGGAACAACGCTCCCACCGGATCCGCGATTCCGTGTTCGGAGGCCAGTTTCGTCCCCGGGGAGTCGTGGGCGGCCTTTTCCAGCGCGTACTCATATATAGCTATACAGGCGCGCATCACCTGGCTTTTCTTCTCGACGACGTTAGCCAGAGACGGCGCGAGTGGCGGTGAAAAAGAGCAGGAGAGATAGAGAGCGGGAGCTGGGGGGAGGAAAAAAGCTGCAGCAGAAGCTGCTCGCCCTCGCAGTTTTTCGCCCGAGTAGTGGCTCTCTCTCTCTCTCTCACTCTGCTCCTACTCTTCTTCCCCCCGTCTGTCTTAGCGCGCGGCCGCTTTTTCCGCTCTTGATATTCCAGCCCCTAACGAATGGCGATCGTGCAACGATCCGCGAATGCACCTCCATCTGGAAAGCGAGGGAGGGAGAAAAAATAAACGAGCTGGCTCCCAGGGATACGTCGGAATTCGTCTCCGGAGAGAACCAAGGCAATACCTCGAGCCAGCGCGGCGTCACGTAGAGGCAGCGTCGTTACTCTGTCGCCATTATATTTTTCCACTTGTTACGTTTTTCCCTCTCTCTTACTCTCTCTATTTTTATTCCGCGACCGCGCGTATAGCCTTCCTCTCTCCTTCTCGGGGTGCGAGCTTTCCGCTTCCATTACCGCTGCTTGCCCAGCCCAGCGAGAGAAAGAGCAAGGGAGTAAACGTCGTCGCGAAGCTTGTTTACGCCGCGCCAAAAACTCGAGTAATGCTTTTTACGATTAGTCTATCACCGCCGCCGCCGCTGCTGCTGCTGCCGCCACTGTCGCTGCTGAATTATTCAGGCGCGCTCTTTAGTTTCTCGATTTTTGCCCGCTTTGTCTCCCCGCCGGGAGAATTTCAATTTACACGAGCGAGGGAGGTGTATATCAGCGCCGCGAGAGCGAGTTATCAGCTCGCGTAATTGAGTGAGCTCTTTCTCTCTCTCTCTCTCTCGCTCTCGGGATATGTAAATATGACGCTGATACCGTGTACGTATAGTTGAATGCCACTGATAACGTCCTTTGATCCCGTTTCCATTCAAAATGTCGGCTGAGCTTTTTCAGGCTTATAATGCACTCCGCGTGTAATATATTATTGCGTTGGATGCGCGTAAGCAAGTAAGTTTGAAATCGAGCGCAGGCAGCGCGCGCTCCGCGTTAAGGAGGTTCACCACTAAATTCATTTTCTTAGGAAATTAATGAAACTTTGCACACTGCTTCGTAATGATTTTGTCCATACACACCTAAAATTTCAGATCGATCTGACGTCTAGAAACTGAGATATGAAGCCTCAAAGTTCGGGCGTTTAACACGCGATCCCTATGCTGGGCCCGCGCGAAACGTACATTTTCGTTGATTGTAGCCGAACGCTTCTTACGATCTTGTTGAAAAACTGAAGTAAGGTTAAGGACGATATTACGAATCTTTTGAGACCTCGCGAGCAATGATCTGACGTCTAGTTCCCGAGTTATTGTAATCTAAAGTAGGCTGTCGTCAGCCGCCGGCGTGTACGTGTGAGTCTCTCGCTCACCGACGCGGCGCGCCTAACGATGTGTGCGTGCGGCCGGTAGAGGCGCGTTCAAAACTCTCTGCGCTGCGGAGAGGGGGACGCCATGCGGAGAGAGCGCAGCAGCGAGCCGAACTTTTGGCAGGGACTGTCGGTGGTGAACCTCCTTAAACGGATCGATTCGAGCGCGCGAACAAAAGTTCTCGTAAACAATACTCCTCGTTCGTTTATACATGTATACGAATCGCGTGCCGAGCTCGGCATTTAGTTGTCAAGGTTGGCCGAGTTTAAGTATGGCAAACTAAAAGTACAATAAACAAACTTTTCAATGCAGACTGCTTCGTTCTCGAGCTTTGGGGAAAATATTAACAGGTGCTTTATTCCCGTTCGATTTGATTGCGCTAAAAGCGCTTTGAAAACATTCTATCGAACGATCGCGTTCGGTTAATTAAAATCACCGATAACAATACGGCTAGAAATTACTCGGCTCACAAAGGCCCCGAATTATAATTAAAATGAGTCGACGTTTTATTGCAACGAATCGGCTAACGTAGCCAAGTCGTTAACTTTTTCGGGGTTATAGCCCTCTGCCAGCAAGGGGATATCTGATTTGGCCGAACTGCATCACGCACTTGACGCTTCGCGCTGCTGCAGTAGAGCTGCGGCGCAAAACAAAGTGTAATGGCCTTTTCGATTAAATTTTCTCGGCGCACGGCAGCTTTCGAGGGAACACGGGGCCGAAATATTAGAGACTGCAGTGCGAGGCTGGCTCGCGAGGATTTCAAACTGTTGATTTTCGTCTCGAATGACAGCGCAGCGCAAACACCTGACGTCTCGGGCTCGATTTTTTCATTTGATTTACCCAGCCAGTGTTCCACTAGTTATTTAGTTTAGGCGTAATAATTGCCGGCCGTGTTCGCAAGTGCCGGAATTCGTAACGCGGAGTATACTCGATACACTGCGACAGTGGGAAGCGAATGAATTATAAGTGCGCACGACTGCCGCTAATAACAGGAGAGCGGAAAAGCGAAACACGTCGAGTGAACTGATGCAGGCCACGGTCGCGTCGTCCTGTAATATCTGGTATGAAATTCGCTCGCGTCGTCCCGGGGCGATTGGTTTACGGACGACGTCCTAATAGTCCTGCAAGCTCGGTCAAACGTTTCGTTCTCGTTGTGGCCTACTTTCAGGTTCGACTTAACGAGCAATTTACTTTAAACAGACTTGACTCGATCTAATTGAATAGCTTTTTTGTTGCTGAGTCGCGGAGTGTGGTGAGTTTGGAAAATATGGAATTCTTCTTTAGAGATGGAGGACAAAGTAACGAACAATCTTGAAACTTTTTGAACAAAATAGACGTTTTAAGTACTCGACGTTAGAGTTGATGGACACGATCCCGAGTTTATACATAAAATATAGAATGTCTCGAAATGGCTACATCAATCAGGAAACCAAATGGATTGTCTTAAAGGCCGAAAACTCATTCGCTGAAATACTCGTCAATCAAACTGACAGTTATAATAATGACAGCTATATTCGAACAGCCATCATTTATAAACGAGACTCCTATTGTCGGTAGAAAGCACACGACGTAACGAACAATCGAAAAGCTTAATTGTTATTAATAGGTTCCAAAACTATTCGGCGTTGGAGATGACAGTTACAATCAAGCGTTTCCATTATGCAAAATCTCGAGAAAGCTATATCGGACTACCGCAAACACTATTTAAGGAACCAAAAACTCATTCGCTAAAATACTCTCCAATCAAACTGACAGTATTCCGTCGATTTTCGTCGTCAATAATGACAGCTATAGCAGACACGAGTCTCTATTCTCGGTCGGACAATGAACGAACAAGGGGTTGCTCACCACTCGATCCCGTTCGCGCTTTCTCTCTCTCTCACTCCCACGCTCTTTCTCGCCCCGACATCGCGCTCTCGTGTATCGACCTACATTTCTGCGGCTAAATATAAGCAGCGCGCGATTCAACTTGCGCTTTAAATAGCAACAGCCGCGCAACAAATACGCCGCGCGCGTTAAAGGCGCAATTGTAAAACGATCGCCAAGGTGCCGGCATCCTCTTCGGGAAGAGGCGATGAAAAAAAGAAACGGCCATTACCGACAAAAGCTGGAGATTTAGAGAAAATCGAGATGCTGCTTTGGGCTGGCCGACGAATGAAAAAGAAGAGCTGCGAAAAAATTCAAAGGAAATCCGACGCCGCTGTGGCCTCACAAAGAGCCAAAGTGCGCGCTTCAGACAAAATACTGCTTCTGATGTTTAATACGTGCGGCTTATTGGCAGTTTAAAATAAATGGCGGCGTCCTACCTACACGCACATATTCATACAATTTTTATGTACTTGGATGGAAAATTCTTAAATTGTAACATTAGATCAACATTTTCTTTCGATTTAAACTTAATAATTTACCAATTTTCCAGCTATAACTCTATTGAGATCGTAATAAATAAACGTGATTTGTAGGTAGGACGCCGACATCTTTGCCCGCGAATCTTATTTTAAACTCCCAATACGTAGACGCTTAATCCTTCGTCGCTTATACGCTGAGGGGATTTATTAGGGCCTGCATGTAATGTACTCTTCATCAACGTGAATAATCTCGCCGCGAAAATTTGGACAAGCCGTGGGCAGCTGTATCGATTTTTCGAAATGACCCTAATCGGAACTCGAATATTCCTAAAAGAGAAAAACGATACGTTAGAGAGGGAGAAAAAAATTAAAGACCATCGGCTGCAATCTGCAATAGCTCATGTCTGATCGCTCGCGGGTAAAAGGAAAAGCGCTCGGCCGCAGTGGTGTAAGAGCAACGAGTGCACGACCTTATCGCATAATCCTCAAGTCACTCCCAGCAGCGACTGTGCACACAGCAGCAGCGGTGGCAGCCGTCCAGATCTTGATGTTTCACCTCGTGCCCCGTGTTTCTCCCTCGTGCTGCACGCGAAAGCCACTTAAAACGCGACCAGTCGATATGCCGTCGAGCTGCTGCCACCGCTTTATCGCGCGCTACTATATATATATATATATATATATATATATATATATATAGGCTCTTTTTCCGCGGCATCTCGCCTATTACAGCCGCGATGAAACAACTTCGAGGAAGAGGTTATTGGGGGGAGAGGCTGTTGAGTGCGAGAACGACGAGGGGTCGGTGATTACGAGGAATTAACGGGGGGACCTCTCGCATCTCTTTTTTTCACTCTCACGCGATGTCTTTGATCTTTTTTATCGACTTCTTGAGCACTTTTCGCGAAGACGCGAGGTGATGGCGTGTTATTGAAATTTATGTCTGGGTATCCACCTATACGCCTGCTTATAGCCATGCGGGTATGTGTACGTAAAGTCGCTGCTCTATTAGCCCGCAAGCGCAATAAAATTGATCGCGAGAGCTGCTAACTATATACAGGCTATAACTTTTGTAAATATAATTACGCGACCTATTAGCAAGTCGAACGCGCGGCAATTCCATTGGACAGCAGCAACATTCCGGAAATCTATTAAATCTACTTTCGAATGGTCGGATGTGAATATTGCATGCTGGATGGAGAGAATGTATATAACTGCGTGCATTGGTAAAACTATACCGATTTTGGAAAAGGGTTATTACGCTTCTTGGGTTATTCGATATCGGAGATTATAAATTCTCATAAAATATTTTAGAAACCGACGGAATTTGCGAAGGCTGATATTGGAAGATTCGATGGATGACCGGAATTATAGATGTTTTAACTCTTGCATGAATATGAGTATTTTCTAACCTCAAAAACTATATGATATCTGTAAAAGCTTCGAATACTTTTTAGATGCTAATTAGCAGGCCGCGTAGTAAAACCGAGTGCAGGGGTTTGCCGGTACGTTAAAATTGCGAAAGTGCAAACTTGTATCCGCGACGAGATCCGCAATATAATAAATATTTATTCGACTATTTCGAGGCTCGCCAGCTTGCAACGCACACGAGCTGGCGCGGCGAGGGAGATGGAATTTCCCGGAAAAAGTTTTTTCAACTTTTTCAGATCCGACCTTTTACTTATGCTAAATAGTAACTACCAACTTTCCCGCAGCCTGAAAACGTTATCGCTGCGTATTCCAACTTGCGCGGAAACTTTAGATTTTATCGTTATTTTTTGAAAAAGTTGCTCGCTCGTTCGCAAAACGTCGGCCATTTCAATGGAGAGAGTGGAAGAGAGAGAGAGAGAGAGAGAGAGAGAGAAGACGAAAAAAGGCGTGGAAACGACTCTCCCGCCCGGTTCCGATTCGAGTCGAGCATGACTTATTCAGTCTTATGCCTTCTGTACACGTCGAGGCGCCACTCTCGAACCTCTTCAATTATTTAGCCCGGCGATGCTTTCTCACGACCGCGTCGACACTTTCTCTCGAACAGTTTCCAGGATTTTTACGGCGCGGGACCGCCCCTCCGTAAACATAAAAGCGGTCGTCATCAGCCCACCGCGAATGAAACAATCTTTCTTCTTCTTTTCTCCAAAACTGCGCTCGTCACTCCGATGAGGAAAATCAATTCCAAGCGAATCCACGTTATCTACACCTCCCCACTATGGGCTCGCCTAGAAAGAAGCTATCGAGAAATGTGCGGGGGATGAGGCGAAAGAGCGCTGAGAGGGCCATTATCGAGGGAAAATTTCGGAGGAGGAAAGAGCGGCGAACGAGTGCTGCACTTCACCCACTTGGACGGCCGCGCGGGGGCACGAGCTCCAAGAGAGAAAGAGTGTGAAGTGCGCGAGGAATTAATTTCACGAGCAAAGAGACGAGGAGAGGCGATACCGATGAATCTATAATGAATTGTCTTGCGGGACAGTCGACTACTCGACCGCGGTCGTTATACGCCCTGCGCACACCCACCAAGAGAGAGAGAGAGAGAGAGAGAGAGAGAGAGAGAGAGAGAGAGAGACGGACAGAGGGAATGCTCCAGCAGCCCGTCAGCGTCCGAACAATGAATTAATGAATTAATTAATCCGACCACTCGCCTCGTGTCAAGGAATAGATAGGCGCGCGTTGTGTAAGCGTGGAGGATCTATAGTCTCCGCACTCGCGTGAGCGGAGCGATTTCACTTGTAAATCGAGTACGCGAAATCGATGTTCGCCGGCGTCGACTTGTCGATGGCGAAAAATATACGTTCCGCCGGAGGCTGCAGCAACGCACTTCGTTATTTCGTTTTACATTTTTCGGCATCCCCGAGGGTATTCATTAAGCCGGCGAACGGGAAAAATGTAGGGCAGTATTTCAAGGAGATCCATTCGATACACCACCGGCCTGGGTAATTTCGTTTGGCAATTGAGAACGGCTACACAGCAGCAACGACGAGTCTCGTTATAAGGGAATCAGCAAGCAGCCGACGCTGCGCTTTTATTGCCTTGCATAATAATGCGCGAGTAATACGTTGTTTCAATTATTTTTTGTCAGCGCGGAATCATTATGATTGGATTCTGGATTTTACTGCGCTGGTGCTGCTCTTTTGCGCGTGTGGAGCTTCGTCCGCATGTAAATTGAATGGCTTTACGTTCGCGCTCTCGTGACTTGTATATCGGACGAGTATAATTCTACGTGTAATATGTATAAGCGCTATTTCAAATGAAACGTTCGCCGGCGTTCGTAATAAATCGATAACTTATTAAAAATATGGATTTGCTATGGATTGTGTATCGAAATATTAATTATTCGCTCCATGTATACCAGCGTAACTCTCGGCTTGTTGATGTAATTTTCACGAAAATTATGGTCACTCGGTTGCTACGCTTATGTAATGATAATTAATTCGTGCCGGATTGTGAAGTTTTGAGTGTAATACCCAATCGAAAACATCAAAGTATACGCACACAGCGTTTGACAGTCGAGTTTTCTCAAACACAGGGGTTGATGCTATCACGCGGCGATAAATTATCGAAAAAAGTTTAATTCCGATCGCCGATTATGAGCTAATATTGACGCATTGCCGATTAGCCGGATGTATATAATAAATGATCCAAATCTCTCTATACCTATCTATCCGAAGGCTATAAATTGTCCCGTATCGAACGTGACTGTCGAATATCCAAGACGCATTATTTCGAGACATTGTACTGCATTATTATCTCCGGTATTTTCGGCGCTATCAGGCGATACAACCCGCCGCGTACCGGGACATTGCTCCGATATTCGCTGCTGCTGCTTAATCCCCCGACAGCTATTCCACGGTTTGTTTATTCTTGCAATCGAGCTAGGCAAATGCACCGAAATACACCTCACATTACGAAAATACTCTATCGGGAGATAAGAGGCTGCTTGTTTCGAGTATGATGAATTCACGTCGATATAGTGCAGTATAAATTTAGTTTGCGATCCATTCTATATTGGCGGTTATTGATTTGTACAAAAAGTACGCTTTATATGAATTGGTCTATGAGAGCTATTTAAGCCGTTAGTTTAATATGCGCTGAAAGGCAAACTTCGTTCGTTAGGTTATATATAAAACGTCGATTTCTTTTTCAATTTAATTTACCGATGGAAAAGAGTACGGACTACTTAGAAATAGAAAGCTTTGGCCAATAAAATCGAGTTCAAAAATAAAGTGAGATTCTCGCGGCGGCATTTTTGAGCTCGTAGAAATGCGTACGTCTTAGTTGCTACTAGCAGTACTTTGAACTTGTAAAAATAAAGCACGTATCACCGAGCGGGATTACACATTTGAAAAATAAAATTGGAACAAACAGCGGCAGCGACGACAAATGCGTCAGGGGGGGAGGAGAGGTTGACGACACAGAGGTGGTATTATAGCTGCGACAGCGTATATACAGCCAACCAAGACTCTCCGGGTAATGCATCAAAAATAAACGAAGCAATTCATATTTCGCGAGAATGCGCTCGCGCGGCGGCTGCGGCAGCAGTACCTATTTCCCTCTCGGATATTTAAAATCCTTAATGGCTTATTCATAATTCATCCGAGCGCTCGCTTCACAAAGCCGCGCGAATGTCGCAATATAAATTCATGGTCGAATGCGCGCAAAATGCGCTGTAAAGGAAAAACACGCTATCGAAAGAGGTGCCGTGTCGTATATCGAAACCGAGGAGAGGGGCGTCGCCTATTGAATCCTCACGACACGGCCTACATGTATAGCCTGAGAGAGCACTTGGCACATCTCGCTGTAGGAGCCGCGCGAAAAATCGACGCGACGACGCGACGACGCGCCAAGCAGACGTCGACGAGTCCACGGGAATCGGCTATCTCGCTAATAGGGTCAAGTAACACTCGGCCTCTAGTACACGACGACTCGACTTTGCTCGGCGTAACGAGAGAAGCCTGTTTCGCGCTTTTTACGTACATATCTTCTCTCTCCGACAAATGAAATTCCCCTTGCCGAGTGCGCGCTGTATACATGCACTTCCCGACGTCGGCGGGAGTTATTGATGGCGTCGTATAAAGCTCACGCTCGCGACTTTATGTGCGTTACATGAGGGCGAGCGTGAGTCCGCACACGCGAGCGTCTGCTTTATACACCCCGTGCTCTTTGACTTTCCGGCGAAGGAGTGAATTTCATTGGTCTCCGTCTCGTACTTTCGTGCGCGGGGAAAAGTGTTGCGGACGCAGGAGATAGAGGGAAATTTACGCGCCGGCCGTTACGGGGCTCTTGTTCTTCGCGGTTCGTTGGGTACAAGTTTTTAGGGGCTGCTTGGATTATTTCTATAAGCTCTGACGAGCCTGTGAGCGTTTATGGATTGCTTCTAGAGGGAGATCGCGGCGAAGTGTCGCGCGTAAAGTTGCCAGGTTTTCTGGAGCATGCAATCATCCCTCTATATGGCTTATGAGGTGCTTGAGTGTAATTTCGAGGCAGTGATTGCTGGGATCGTTAGGAGTTTTGACGAGTTTCGCTGCCCCTTGAGTGCTTCATTGAAGATGTAACGATCGAAATCTATTCGAAGTTAACGTCAGTCAGTCACAATCGTTGTATAAATGTAAGATACGAAATACTGTTACGTTGAATTTCGCGTGTATACCCAATTCGAACGCTAAATAAAACACGAGTTTTCGACGTTTCATTTGTTTTCCATTCGAAATGCAATACGTCGAATCATTTTAATTTCGAAAATATCGCCTCGGCGAAGAATAACAAAGTTCAATTTCGCCTCTCGACTCTCGGTGTTTTCGGAGCATCAGCGCGCAGCGACTACTAGTCCGTCAGTTTCCTTAAAAATGGATTCAATTTCCAGGCGCTCGCGCGCGGAGCTTATTTCCAAGCGATTCAGTCGCTCGCGCGTCATTTATCAAAGTTACGATTACGGCGGCGTCGCATTTTTTTTTTAACAGGCTCGTAAAGCGAATTTTTCTCGCGCATACCTCACACTGCAGTCGACTCTATCATCCGCTCGTTCCTTATCCTTCCTTTTTTTACGCACATACCACGGATATCCTCTTTTATCGCGTGACAATAGCCCATAAATATGCATTAATCAAAATCGACGAATTTCGCTGGCATGAAAAGCACACACTCGACACTGAAGCTAAAATCACTTAAGATCCAATTCCCCGGGCCATCGCGCGTACGAGCGCGCTTTATATATATATCGAATCCATTACACTTCAATTTCAGCCCGCCGGTATAAATTAGATTTTCCCCTGCATAATGCGCAATAACAACTTAGAGAGAGAAAGAGAGCGAGCTCTCTCACCCCTGATATTCGTATATTATACAAGGTATATAGTGTAAGTGTTGGCACACGAAATTATCCGCGGGCTAAAAATGCGCCGGCGAGCGGGGGAATAGATATTTTTTAATTAAACTGCAGTTGGAAAATAGTTGCCGAGCGCGAGCTACTCGAGTCTCGAAGCTGAGCTAACGCGGAACTTTTAATCGAGAGCGAAACGTTGTTTGTAGTGTAAAATTTGAATTCGCGCAGCGAAAAAACGTTGTTCTGCTGGATATGTGTTTTTCCAACAATCGAGAGGAAGTAGACGAAAACGTCGTTACTTGTCAACAATGCCCGCAGCCTGTCAAAAATTCCGCCTTTCACTTCTCGTCTCGCGCTTCGCGGAGTATAGCAGCTGGTAAATAAGCGCCTGCGAGCCACTTGGTACGTGCGCACGTTCCCCCGAGAAAGAGAGAGAGAGAGAGAGAGCCTCGGTACGCCGCGAAGCATACACTCGTCTACTCTCCGGACGTGCGTGCGCGCATTCATAAACGCTCTCGCTTGGAGTCAACTCTGCATATACAGGAAGCCTGTGCAGCGGCGCACGCGGCGAGGGAAGCAGTTCGTTTATAGTCGCGGTCGAAGCCTCGAAAATTCAAGAGAAGAGAGAGAGAGAGAGAGAGAGAGAGAGAGAGAGAGAGAGGGGTGCGCCGCCGCAGCCTCGAAGCGAATTACATCGCGGTGATAATGCTGTTCCGCAAACTAAGCTGGCTGGCGCGAACGCCAGGGCTAGAGGGAGAGGGGGAGTGAGAGCGGAGCGCAGCGAGGACCGAAAACTACGTAACGGAACAGACTTGTAATTTCCGGGAAATGCAAATTGCTCGTTCAGCACTGTGCGACACTCGGCGGGCCAGTAATTAAACGAGTGTTTAGTACAATTTATTGCCGCAGATACGCGCTCGCGACCACCGCGCTGCTGACTCCCCTTCTCTCCATCTATATCCTCTCACTACCGCGTTCTTCTCGCGCATACGCGCACACACGAGTGCCTCCTCTCCGCAGCTCGTCGGCCTCGTCGTCGGCGGTTATACGCGCATTGTTTTTACGCGACGAGCGAGCCAACCTGTGTTTCATGCATTTTCACTCATACTCTCTAAGCTCGACTTTTCGCGCTGCGCACACGCGCCAGTAATAACCGCTGTATATACGGCGAGTAGCATGTTTTCCGCTCTTCCCGAGGCTCTTCCTACGCTCTCTGTTTTTACACTCGGGAAGAGCCCTTCCCTTGCTGTCGGGCTTTTATTTCGGAGGAGTTACGTATACGCGCGCCGCCCGTCGATCAATCGCGAAGCCGGTATGAGCATAAGGAGGATGGATGAGCCGCGCAATTACATCGTGCTCGACTGCGTCCTGGAAGCCAGGGCTTGTGTATACGTCGCCTCGAGCGTCTTTCCTCTCGGTTTTTTCCTCTCTCTCTCTCTCTCTCTCTCTCTCTCTCTCTCGCGCGCGCGCGCGCTCTCCGCAAGCTCAATATCTTTCCCATGCGCCGGTATTTCACATATACGCGTATACCCCGCCTTTGGAAAATCGAATGGAAAATTCTTCGAAGGGGCGTCAGCCGCCGAAATTCGCGTTGCCTCTGGTTTTCAATTCACCGAAAATTCGTTCGGAAAGAAAAACAGCGTTAAAAGCTCCGATCCTCGAATTCCTCGACACGCACTTGACCCCTCCGGGGCTCGTAAGAATTTCCTCAAACGCGGACTCTGCCGAACTGCTCGAGAGCATTGTTTCCGGCCGCTATAGCTCTCTTCTCTTTATCCGGAGCTCTCGAGCGAGAGACTGCAGCGGAGGTGGGCTCGATTTTTAATGCTCGCGCGCTAAGACAAACACCGGCTGATGCTGCAGTGCGAAGGAGTTAGTGCGCATTGCGTGTGCCTTCCTGCGGAGGAGGAAGAGGTGGAGGGAGGACGAGGCGAGAGTTCTCTGTTCGAGCTGAAGTTCGCAGCCGCCCCTCGTGGTTTACTTGCCGAGAGAGCAAGTCAAACACTCGGGCTAAATTACCGATGTTTGAGACAGCGAGAAAGAGGAGATGAGTTGCCGGGATCTGGACAATTGAACAAAGATTGTTTTTTCTCTGAGATCGCTTCCATTGGCGCTTAGGGTTTGTAAATGCGCGCGGAAATCGTGTAAATCATAGCTATCAAGTTGCATCATTTGATTTCGATGCGTGTGAAATTTGCGTGTTAAGTTTGTAAATGCTGATTTTTCAAAATTAATTCTGGCGGTGATTATTATTTCGTTATTTCCTGGAAATGTTAATCCCTGCAAGCGTGAATCGAACGGACTTTTTTAATCGCGGAATTAATTTCTACAATTAAATTAATAAAAAATTAATACATTTTCAATTCGCCGGCTGATCCCTCAAAGGGGAGTTGCGTCGAATGCAGCTCTTTGAAGCATAATAGCGCGAGGATGATTATCGCTCAGCCGTTAATTTTATGCAAACTGTATGTTTACACGATGAAGCAAAGGCAATCCTTTCCCCGCCGCTCATAATCCAGTTAGTCGAATCGCATGTAAGTCGAATCCACTTAGCGATCTCCATCAATTACGTGCAATAATAAATTACGCGACTGCAGCAGCAGCAGCAGCAGCAGCAGCGACGGCGGCCAGGGGCCGTGGCGCCGTATCGATTATGCAAATCGCTCTCAAACAATACGATACCGATCACATAAATTATTCAACGTAATAACATCTCGACGTAGGTATCCCGCCGCGGCAGTGGAGGAATCCTCTCCCTAATGAAAAACTCGGTAGGATTGAGGATCGCAGCCATAATACACTCGCATTCCGCCCGTCGAAACGCGATCGTGCACGCGCGCGCGCGCCTCGATATATACTTCGCGTCCCTCGTCGCTCGTAAAGAAAGGCAGAGCAAAAGGGGGAAGCCAGCCAACGGAGAGAAGATGATAAAGAGCGGCAAGTTCGGGGAGTTGAGAGCTCCGGTCACGCACGAGACCGCCGCCGCCAGTTAAAAGCTCTCACCCTCTCACACAGCCAGCTCTGCGCGAAATCGCGACCTTCGCAGTGTTAACGGCGTCACCTTGGATCGTATCGCCCTTGCTCTGCAAAGCAAACGCACGCGCGAGTGTGTATACGTCGTATACACATACACGTCCGTGTGTTTTGTCGGCGAGTACAATGGGCCGCGCGCGTTTTTCCGAGAGCGAAGAAGGCTTTTGTTGTTTGTTGCCCCACAGCGGCGCCGTCGCGCGTTGGTCAGCACAGCCGCGAGAAATGATTAATGGCCTTATTAGTGTGTTCCCCAGTCGAGCGAAGGAGTGCATGCGAGCCAGCTTTTCCGTACCTCCCTCCGTGCCTCTGTGTCTGTATATGGACTGCCTCTCCCCTCCATTTCTCCCTCTGCGTCTCCACGGCGGCTCTTTCATCTCGCTTTACCCGACGAAGTCGGGAAGAAAAATTAAAGGATTCTCTGCCTCGCGGAAATCCCGGCGAAAAGAAGTAATCCGTTTAGCGAGCGAGCCGGACGAAGAAAAAGCAGTTCGCTCGTTCGTTCGCCCGGGACTTCTTTATGGCGATCGCTGCACTGTAGTCGTCGTCGTTGTCGTCGCCTTCCGCCTCCACGAGTTACGTATATAGATGCTCCGCAAAAAACCAAGCTGTGTTTTCTCTCGCGCGCGTATCACGCGTATAGGTATATAACGTACGTGTGTACATAGCTGCTCGCGCGCGAATTTGATTAGAGCCGGTGGAGAGCTGCGACTACAGTTTTGCTAATCAAGGACTTCTCGCTCGACTTTTAAAATGTTTGCCGCCGACAGTCTCGCCCTCGCTCCAGCGTTTATTGCGGTGACTCGTCGCGCATCTTCAATTGGCACGGCGCGCCCGATGGAAATTTACTTTGACTGCCGTTGCTTTTTTACGGCTCCGTCGAGACGAGGCTGCAGTAGTAGCTCAGCTCCGGTCTCCGGAATCGAAAGCCAATGATGAAATGTATAAAAAGTATATAATAAGCGATGTAAAAAATTTTACGTGCTTCGCCAACTGTGGCCTAAATTTCCAAGCGTTACGACCCGTCGTCAAGGAGCGACGAGATAACGCCGGCGTCTCGAAACTTCCCGCGCATTCTTTCACCGCGCGAAACTTGCGCACAACTTGTTGAGTATACGTATATTGTATAGCTCCTCTCGCTCGCCTCTCATCATCGTGCCGTAGCGCCCGCATATAAATCAGTGTTCCCAACGGAGCTTCTGTACCTTTGCGCGCGCGTATACTTCGCGGCCCGATCGTTAATTACGAGAGCCACAACTCGCGCAGACGTGTATACTTATACACAGAGCAGCAGCAGCAGCAGCAGCAAGCGAAAGCCACAGCAGCAGCAATGGCAGGTAAAAACGCGTTGCATCCTCATTTGCCAGAGTGCAGGAGCGGAAAAAAAAACGAGAGCCAGTCGGCTGCGGAGAATTATGGAAATGAAGCAGGCTTTTTCTCCGTCCAAGCTTTCAAAGGGATCTTGATGGGCGAGTGGTCTAGTTTCGAATATTATTTTCGGCTCTAACGAGAGCGTTAATTTCGTTAACGGCGGTGGATCGGACTTTGAAACTTATATTTACAGGGTTTTCGATAGTGCTGAATCGCCGCGTTCAGGTGCGCGCGCGCCGGAACAAGCAAGTCCAATTTCGCGGCAAGTTTTTCCATCTTTCCCGTCCAAGTTCCGCGCCCCGGGTAATTGTGTGATTTATCGGCGAAATTAAATTTGTCCGCTAAGCGGTGGATGTACACGAGCTCGAGTTTAGAACGTTTTATTTATAGGCAGTCCGGAAATTAATTAAAGTATAATTAACGGTCGAGGTCTCTCCCTCTCTCGGATGATGCACCATATGTTTATTTTCAATTATAGCCGTGGTCGCTGTGAGTTAACGAAACATCGAAGGGAATCTAAAACGCTGCACGCTCTCGGGCGAATACAAATTTACGACGAATTCATCGAACAAATAACTCCCCGTCTATCAATGTCTATTTGGCTGATTGATAACTTTGTTTTTCAAGCGTTGCGTGCACGAGTATTACACGCGAGCTCGGCGGCGTCGAAGCTTAATTGGCGAAATGCATCATTCTTTTGTAGAAATGATTTTGCACGGTAACAGATATGGAAGCTGGACTATCGAGAAACACACGCACGCATACGAACGCTATCGTTGACTCTCTGAATTTTCAAAGCCGTGAAAGATCACTCTTTTGTTCGAGGATAAATCAATTGACGCGCGAATGAAAGCCCTCTTTTTTTTGCGTGCTCCGCTCTCCAGATATAGCCGCGTTGCAATATTCAGTGGCGCGACTCGAGTGCGGTATAAGATCAGGCATTCGATGAATAAATTATTTTTTGTTCAATAATGACGACGATGAATATTGAAGGCTAAAATTGCCGTAGCTTTATAAACGTAATCGACTTTGCGCGAAGCGTGATTGACGTGCAGAGAAACGAAGTAGTTAACGAAAGTCACACATACAGGTCATATAATCTCGCTAATACGATTGCTGTAATCTAGCAAAATACTCCATCGAAACGCGCCAGTGGTGCATTCGTAAACGATTACAAAGCACACCACAGGCTCGACTAAACATGATCGATCAAAAGTAAGCTCACAACACCGGCCGTCATTCAATCCTCTCGATGGTACACAGTGCGCTTGAAAAATCCCACAAACGCGGCGTTAACAGCGTCGAGTTTACCAACCGGCTTAATCGAGTCCCCAGCTACGCTGAAATTCCGCAGACCTAACAATATGCCCGATATATAGCCCGGCTTTATCACGCGTCAAAACGCGGAATGCGATTTGTTTCGCCATCGAAGAGCAGCCACAGCAGCAGCAGCAGCAGCAGCAGTAGTAGCGCCGCTTCATCAATTAAGCCAGTCTATCGAAAAATAATGAATTAATTCCCCCCGTAGCATCAGGAGCTGGGTCGCGACTAGGCGACTCGCGTGAAATCAACAACCTGTAGATATCCGGCCTCTGCGCGAGTTTCCAGCCCTTCCTATACACCAGGCCGCCGCGCTTCGTTTTCTCGCTCTTCCACCCTTTTCGCTCGTTCGTTTCACGGCTTTTTTTTCACCCCCCGCATCCGCCGTAATTACCCGGGGATGATTTTTCGCAATTTCAGGACTCTTCTCTCGTCGCTGCTCGTTTAGTCGAGGGGGAGAACGCGTCGAGAGCTCGGCGCCCGCGTAACAAGCGAATGATTGTAAAATAAAGTCTCGTTGAGAATCGACGTTATTTTTTACGTATTTTTCGCTGCCTTTTGTTTTTCAATATCTGCCTGCATGCATATGGCGAACTGATGATATTATTAAATTTCCAGTAAGTGTTTTTTTTTATCCGGCTGAAAATGGACACCCGCGGCAGTCGAACGCAACTGCACATTTTGTGTATTTGACCCGGATGAATCTTTCGAGTTTATTGTTTTCATACAAGTTTATTATTTTTCCACGTAATATTGTGTTTTGTTTAAATAAATGTGCGCCTTTATCAACGATTCGACGTTAAAAAGCTTTTCCAGTACTGGAAAATCCATGATTGTGTTGTTTTACATGTACACTATCAGGCAAACAAGCAACAAGTTAACGAAATTTCCAACTAGCTATATTGAAAATTAATGGGTTTTTGCGTCGAGCACTAGAAAGTTAACTAAGCTCCGCACTGCGAACAGAGGACGTATGATAGTTTGAGGCATTAATTAATTACGGACACGGTTCGCGGAGCTTCTAGGCATAGAACCCATTATAACAAGCGATACTGCACGTAAAAGATCTACGCGAGCGAAATACATCGAGATCGTGAATTAACAATATCACGAGCGTTTCGCTCTCTGCTCCTCTCTGAATTCAGTCAACTGCTGCTCGGAATTTCAAATGCAAAACTTTACGTTCACCTCTAACAAACTGAGAAACTTTTTCAAACAAAGGCCACGCGCCTCGCGGGATATAACGTTCCCGACGCTAAAAGCAAATCTATGTAACCCCCGCAGCTTTTGGTAAAAAATGAAAAACGGAAAATTTGATTTAAAATTTCAGCCAGCCCCTCTTTGTCTACCTGTGGGAGAGACAAACTTCGCTGGAGTGATATTTGCGCTGGGGGCGCGTGTTACCGACACACCGGAGATTTGCCCACGGCTGCGAGCTCTGATAGTCAGACGCTCCAGCGTAGCCCCTATCAGAAGCTGCTACGTATGGTTGCGACGCGGCGATTGAGAGGATCGTTTCGCGGTCTCTTTTTTCTCACCCTCAGTCGAGTGGACTGGTAAAAGGTGAGGTCCAGGGAGAAGAAAGACGAACTTCCTTCGTTACCTGTTTGCCTCGGGGCGGGCTGACTCGGAGCGTGGTCGCCTCTGAAGAGTGCAGGCCCTTCGCAGTCCTGGACAGGCCGAGTGTTAGTTTTAAGATTAGATTTGAAGGTTGACAACGTATCGCGTCGCGTTCAGTTTATAATAAATCTAGCTTAATGTGCAGGAAATACATTGACATTCTCGGTGCGGGTTTTCTCTCACGAGAGTTTTCCCTGTATCACAGGCGAAGGTCTGGGCGAAGGCGGGAATGAATTTGTATTTCCTAGGAAAGCCGTATATTTGGGATTCGTCACTTGAGGAAATGTGTTGCTTGAGCGAGAGTAGGCACGTTCGAGGGAATAAAAGAGACCTTTGTTTTATGGTCTGGCCGAGTACCGAGTGCATGGAAAAGCGAGCGAGCGAGCGAGCGGGTCTCGAAATGCGAGGCGGCGCACGCTTGTAAACTTGGGCCGGCGACGGACCCTTTTTTATGACGGCGCGCGGATTAACACGACTCCTAGCGTCGCCGTGCCTCGGTTCTCGGGTGCATGAATGGCGTCTTTGTTTTAGCTCGGCGAGAGCTGCGTGCGAGAGGACTTCGTCATCTGGCAAAGGAAAACGTGGAAGAGGGGAAAAAAGGCGACCATTTTTCCGCTGATCGGCGGCAACGGTCGCAGGGATCGGCGGAGGATCGGCCGCGGTACTTTTTCAGTTGGCATTCTGCAGTTGAGTCGATCGGAGCTCAAAGTTGAATGCTTGTACGTGTTGTCTCAAATATACGCATATAGCTTGTATTTGATTGTGTTTCTTTTTGTTCCTTCACCTTTACACACGGGAGCGAAATAACAGCGCGAGAGTGCAGAATAGAAAAGCCTGCATCCAAACGAAAAAGATTATAAAGCGAGCAAACTTTCTCGCGTCTCTTGAAGATTAGAGTAAAATTCGATTAACCGCGAGCGTATTATACGCGCGCAGCGACGATGACGACGGCTGACTCGGATCCAAGCTCAAGAAAAAGGGACGCTTTGGACAGAAGAAGACCCGCATAATCCTGCCAAAGTGGATAAGCGCGAAAACGCGGACTCTTTTGATGCGAGTTGCCGAAGTAATGTACTTTCTTCGCGAGTCCGCGCGTTTACATCAGCCGGGTTCCTTTTTAATTACTTTGGCCCCGTATACATTCGCGTGACCTGGAAAGCATTCACCGAACGAGCAAACATCGATGAAACGACGTATACCGAGTACACATCAATTTGACAATATTATCAATCACGTCGACTACGACAACGAGCCGGACGGGACAATCGGCGCGCATTAACGTCCGGCAAGTAAATAGTTTCCGCGGGTTTGCAGCGGCGGAACAGTGATTCCTTTGGCCGACATTCTTTCAATTAGCAGCTGTGCCGCGTGTATACCTATACGCGCGCAAGGCTCTCCAGCGACCGCGATTAATTAACGACCGGAGCAAAAAGCTCCGGACCTCACTTCATTATATTGCCCGGGAAAAATTCGCGAGTCTTCTCTTTCTTTCTCTTGAAATCCCGCATCTCTCTTCACGCGCGAGGGAAAAAAAACTCGCCGTTGCGCCGAGTTCGGCTTTTAATTATAGCCGAACTGCAGCTGGCTCGAAGAAAATAACGGCAGATACGCGCGCGACGCCAGGTACATAACGAGAGGCAAAGAGAGCGGGATCTAAAAAAGAGGGTGGCTTTGGAGAGAGAGAGAGGGGGGGGGGGGGG
>CM053172.1:48090713-48240446 GCA_012977825.3 Pteromalus puparum
GGGGGGGGGGGGGGGAGCGAACTGGCTCAATTAAAACGTCGCGTGCTCATTGTTCCAGAAGTGTCGGACGTTTAATTGAAGATCCGGCGATAGGTGGAGTGGTGCAGAGGCCGCATGTACGGAATCCGATATATACCCACGCACACGCTGGGTCCATTTTAATGACGCTATTATGCGATGCGAGCCGATGCTTCGAAAGGAGTTTTTTTCCGAATTTTCGCGGGAGCGGCTTTTAGAGCAATCAAAACGCGCGAGCGCGGTTAACGAACGGCAGTATAGTGCATAGCTTACAGCGTTTTAGAATCACCAACGTCTCTAATGGTCGCGGTAATTTGAGTTCTCCCGGCACTGCTGCGGTGCATTCCCGCGCTGAGTGGACTGCGAATAAATGGCATTTTGTGGTGACTGAATGCCGCCACTATAGAGTGACTTTTGCGCGGCGAACTTTTTTTTTCTCCACCCACGGCGGCCAATTTCGCAGGGAAATTCTCATAATAACGCCTCGCTGTATACCGCGCGTATAGAGTACACCGCGGCGGCGGCGGCGGCGGCGGGAAGCCAAACGTATATTTCATTAGCCGAAACGCGCTAGGGGTGCGCGTTTAATTTTATCAGAATCCATGAAAGGGACGTAGCGAAAGTAACGCCTCGACGGCGGAAAATTCATGGTCCCCTTTTAAGCGAGCGCGCTCTCTCTCTCTCTCTCTTGCTCGTCGGCATAAAGTGGAAATTAAAGTGTCCTTTTTAACCCGACTCCGCGACAACACTTCATTACCGACCCCTCTCGCGCTCTCGGCTTAATTACCAAAACTTCCTAGGCATTCTTGCTCTTTTCGTTAGCATAATTTATTTAAAATCGCTTCGAATAGCCGTCTCCTGCTCTCGCGTCTGACAAACATTTGCCTGGGCAGCCACTCTGACGTAATTCCCTCTCGACCCTTCCGGCAGAGCAAACAGAGAGAGGGAGCTGCCGTTTCCGGAAAAATACCTTAATACACTTTCGGCCCGTCGCGTTTCGTTCCGCAAGGACAGCAGTCGCGCGCGAGAAGCCTCGGCTCAAAGAAGCAGAAGAAGAAGAAGTAGAAGCTTTTTCTTCCGCCGCCGCCGCCGCCGCCGCCGCCGGGTTGTGTGCGCGAAAATGCCGAAAGCGTCGCCGCGAAACCGCGGGGCAATCTCCGAAAGTTGGCCGCCGCGGCAAGTTGGCGCGCCGAGGAATATCAAGTGGCGCGTGGAAAAACTACGTGCCGGAAGAAAAGAGCAGTGCAGGGCGTTTGAAAACTTTGCGGGAGAGACGTCAGCCGAGCGCTTACGTACACATTTTTCTCCGGCTGGGAGCAGGTGGATGCCGGCGTCCGGATATACGTGGTCTCTGCCATTGGCCGTCGGCTAACCTGCGCGCAATATGTTGCAGACAGCGACGTGATGGAATATAGCCCCGGCAAAAAATGTATGCGAACGCGGACGGGAGAGAGAGAGAGAGAGAGAGAGAGAGAGAGAGAGCGCAGCGGACGAAAAAAAAAATGATCGCTGCAAAAATACAGAGCAGAGGATTTCCGGAGCCGGATTGTCGATGGACAAAAGCGCGGCCGCTCTGCGCGAGAGGGGAAATGAACGGGACGGACGCGCTTTTTTTCATATTTTTGAGGAAAAAGTAATTGACGGTTTTGCCTTTTACCCCGTTTTGCCTAAAGTTTGCTCTGGGCTTTTTATCCTTCCGTTCGATTGATGCCGGCTGTTAACTCTGTCTTTGGAGATACGTGTCCGCGATAATCCGCAGGGAGAGGAAAAAGCACCGAAATCCGGGGGATTAAATTTCAATTGATTTACGAGCACGCGTGGAAATGCTCGATTTACATTTGGCAGTAGCCAGAAATAGCGCGACGCGATTCGAAAAATAATAATTGACGCAGTCGAGTATTTTCCTATAAATCACCGGCGCTCGTCACTCGTATAACAGCGCATACACACTGCGGTACAGTGAGAGAGGGAGTGAAAAAGTAATTTCTAATGACCCGTTGGCCGCGCTTGTTTATTGGGACTCGGCTGGAAAACACTTTGACGCGGCTGGCACGTACGAGCGAGCGCGCGCACGCGGCAATAAATACGTATATACACTGCGGGGCTTGAAAAAACGAGGGAGGGAGAGGCTAGATCGATTATTCATTAGCGCGAGAGCGCAACACCATTGCAGCTGGCCAACTGCCGGCGGAGGAAAACGAGTGTGGATTTCCGAGTCGGGCCACGTCGACAGCGAGAGCCATTTTTCTTTGTTGTTGTTTTTTTTTCTCTCTCTCTTTCTCTCATCCCCCGAGCGGCCATTTTTCGTCCTGTTGTATTTATACACGCATCTCGCACGCGTATGCACACGACGAAGTCTTTGGCGCGGAACGCGATCGAGCGCTTGATTATATCGATCGATTTTTCACTCTCTCTCGCGCGCGCGCGTATTAAAACGAAAGAGATTCGATTAAAAGAGCTGGCAGCGCGACAAGTACCCCTCGGGCGCCAGGGTGTCAGGCGCACAGCACGCGCGTAGTTTTATAGCGAGCGCTAGAAATAGAGAGGAGTGTATAGGCGCCGCTGCTGCAGCTCGGAATGAGGCAGGGAGTTTTGCCTTGTATCTGGCAGATAATTTAACAAAACAAGCCGGTGGCACAGTTGGCTCCGCTATACTGCTGTACTGCTTCTGCCGCTCTGTGTGTGTGTGTGTGGGTGTGTATGTGTGTGTGTGTGTGTGCATATATATATATATATATATATAGAGAGAGAGAGAGAGAGAGAGAGAGAGAGCGTACTGTGCACTCGCTCGCTCGACTTTTCGCGAGGGAAATTAATTTTCGCCGTATGAATGCGCCGCATATGCGAGCGTGGTTTTCCGAATTTTCCATTATACGCGCTCCTCATTGTGCGTAATTCGAGTAAATGCGCGACCCAGCGAAAAGTATTCACCGACTAATTACGAATGCGGCTGTAAGCGCGCACGGATTTTGTAAATTCACGTTGATTAATTTTCCATCTTGTTTTATGTTGCAGGTAAGTGCGAGTGTCACTACACGGCGGAACTTCTGCTTGATGTATATAACGTGAGTAGATTCCGGTCGAGTTTGGTCAGACGCGTGCACTTGCTTTGAGCTGATGGCAAAGACGAAAATACGAAGCAATTAATAAAGCGAAAACAGAATCCTCGAGTAATTAGGCGTATGAGAAAAAGGCGGTGATATCTCAGCGGAGAGTAGCAGCGCAGCGTGCACGAAATTACCATTTTAATTAAAACATAAGTTCATTAAAGCCTTTGAAAAACAAGAGCAGAGGCGGTATAGACACGGTGCGAGATGGAGCTGCAGCAGACTCGACGGCCGGCGAGTCGAAAAATTGAAGTTCGACTAAAGTCAGAGAGAGACGAGCTCTCTTTCTCTCTCTCTTTCTCGCGGAGTGCAAACTCGGCCGAGTTACGTATACATCGACGACACACAGGGGGGAAGGAGTGAGCAAACGAGTGAGTCGGCACAGCCTGCAGAAGTTAACGCGGTGCTGCTCTCGCGATAATTGCAAATCTCGCTTAACGAGCTTGCTCCCTCTCTCTCTCTCGCACTCACCCTTTCATTCCACTCTCTCATCTCGCTCTCTCTCTCTCTCTCTCTCTCTCTCTCTCTCTCGCGCGCGCGCGAGCTTTCATCTGCCGCGCCGCCCATATATCCTTTAATATTTCAGTTTCTTCTGTATCGGCATCGCATATACATACCCTCTCGCTCGCTCTCTGAGAGGAGGAGCGAGTGAGACTAGGCCGTGGGAGATTAATCAATCTCGCGTAATTACAGCGCCGCGCGCTGGCCTCGTTATGCCGATTTGCGTTCGCGCTGCTGCCTATATCGGATCACTCCCCTCGGAATACAGAGCTACGAGAGCTATATACAAGCTTCGCGCGTATAATACGAAAAAAGTAAAAAACCGCCGGCTTCTGGCTGACCTACACGACCCCTTATATACAAGAGACCGATATTTACGGTCCCGGACACACGGCTAATTTGCAAACAGCAGCCAGTGGGAAGCCGTCCAGTTTTCTCGCGGACGCACTTTTGCAGCTGTGCATGTGGATGCGTGTATGCAATTTGGAACGAATCGTATTAGTATAAACTCGCTTGAATTCTTAATCCGCGTTTCCTTCCTCTATCTCGGGGGGAAAATTTCGGCGAGCCACCGAAAGACTTGGCCGTTCGCGAGATCCCGGCTGATGAGAAACCCAAATAAGACATGCCCCAGCTGTGCAGCTCTCGTCGTCGTCGTCGCGTGTATACAGATGCCTTACCGCGGGAAAGACGGGAGCCGAGAAGCTGCACAACGGTTCGAAAGTTTTGCCGGGGCTATTCATAAGGAGCCCCTCGTGTATACACGAACGCGCGCGAGTATGTATCCGAGCAGGAGCGACGACGCCATAACTCTTTCGGTGTCCCAGCTGCTGCCGCCGAGCCACCTATCCGTCTGCTTAGGAACACCTCATCAACATTCTCCCCCCGAACATCCGCAAAATTGTTCGCCGAGTGCCGCGCAAATTACGACTCATCAGAGCCTCTCTCTCTCTCTCTCTCTCTCTCTCTCTCTCGCCTCCTTCGCCTTCTCCTTTCGTACCGTACCTTACTCTGCCCCCGTCTTCCATCAGCTCCCTTTGCTTCTCGAGTAACTTGCAATATTCAAATTATATCTTGCTTCGTCGCACCTAATGAGGATGTATGCAAATAATACCCGCTTGCCGGAGCTCCGCGCGAACAGCCAATCTTTCATCTCGCTCGCCACCCGGATTCCGCTCGCCCCGAACAATAACGAAAAAAAAAAACGTTGGTGTAGTATATCGCCGAGCGGCCAGCGCGCACAATATCCTCACGGCTGCAATTTGAAATTTTCCAATTTTCCTCCCGAAATGATTTACAAGAACGTCAGAACTCGTTGTCTCTCTCGTAGCTAGTATGCGCGCGGCTTATTAACAAGGTTAAAATAATTGATTAGAACCGTGCCGGATTGCCCGCCACCACGCTGAAAAAATAAAAAAGCTTGAAGATTGATGAAAAAAATTGGCCGCCGAGCTCCGATTTATCTCCTGTACATTAAGCTGCAACGCACATAATTGCTCTGGGCGCTGTTTTTCTAGCGCAATTTCGCATTAACATGCTAAAGAGCAGACAAGCGAGCTCGCGTTCGAGGCTTACAAGCATTGAAAAAACAGCGCCCGCGGTAATTTCCTGAAAACACATCGGCGGTTCGAAAATTCTCGGTTTGGCTCGATCCATTTTTTCCCTCTGTATAAGTTGCATCAAATTTAACAAACGATCGCTCGAGCGCGGATCGCCATATTCTGTGCACGAGGAAGATAAAAACAGCAATAAAAGTACACAAGTCAAACAAAGCTGACGCGTTCGAACGAGCGAGCGAGCGTCGGCTCGGGACATCCGATAAGCATTCAAGAGAGCGAGCGAGCGAGAGAGATAAAACAAAAGCAAAGAAAAAGAGGGAATGCCTGCGCGCCGCTCTGCCTCCCTTCCTTGGCGTATTTTTCGCCTCGCGCTCGCGCGCGTCGTTTATCCTGCTGCGAAGCCGCGCTGTGTACAATAATATTTATTCAGCGATCGTCGTTCTGCGAGTTTGAAATTCCAGGCCGCTGTGTGAGCGCGATTCGTATCGCTGAGAATATAGCACGCTGCCGAGAGAGAGAGAGAGAGAGAGAGAGAGAGAGAGAGAGAGAGAGAGAGAGAGAGCACAGGCAGGAGGAGCCATCGTTTTGATTAATAGTTCATATATGCCGCTTGTCCCGAGAGAAGTTTATATTCGCGCGCTCAAACGCACACATAATTATCCGTTCGGCTAGACGCCGTACTACACTGCCAGCACTAGTATAGCAGCGCCGCAGCGAGCTGACATAATTTCCTCGTTTTCGCGGCGGCAGTCCGTCTGGCCCCCGCTTCGAGGGTGTTTATTATTACATAATTACGCACAAAACCGTGTAATCATATACGAGCTGCCGCGTCATTAGACGAGCAGCTGCATGTTCGCCTATATATATATCGGCGTACACGCAGCGTTACATAGTGGAACAGGCGCTTAGGTTATACGAGGATACACATCCCTCGGAGGTCATCAAGTATTCATTATATATCGGAGCGCGATCTTGCGCGCTTCGGAGCTAAAGACGCCGTACGCGAGCGCCCTCTGGTGCCTCAGTCTACACCGAGAGCGAGCATATAGAGCGCACGAATCTTGTTCTCCCTCTATAATACTGCGCAACCGATGCTGGCGGCCAGATGCGCACAAAAGAGTAAGTCCTCTTGAAGCCGGCGGAACCTGCAAAACCTGCAATTGCTCTCGACCCAACATTTGTGAGAATTGAAATTTAATTAACTGGCGCTCCCGCACGCGAGCGCGGAGTCATACAGCAGCCCGCGGTACAGCATCTATACATAGCGAGGGACTACATGCCAACGCAAACATACGCACGCTCTAGTGCTTCCTCTTTCCCGGGCTTCGCTCCCTCCGCTTAATTATACGGATAGTAATTTGGCCTGAAATGCGCGCGCGTTTCGGCCATTTGCAGGGCTTTGTGTACACGTGCGTACGTGCGAGTCGCGCAACTGGCGAGTAACTATACGCACTTTGCGAGAGAGATGGAAAATTATGTGAGTCTCTGGTAAAAAGCAGAGCCAGTGCAGCCGTCTGCTGCTTCATGCGTTACCTCCCGGAATCTCAACCCCTTGTTTCCATCTGCGCGCGCGAGTCTTTCTGCCTCTCGCTTTGTAATTCCAATGCTGCTGCTGCTGCTGCTGCGGGTACAGCGGCGGTGACCAGGATGGATGACGCGAGAGGTGACAACTCCATCAAAAATGCACCCCTTTGCGCCTCGCGTGGCAAAAAGGTCGCGTAGGCGCGAGGCAAGGGAGCGAAAGAGAGATAGCGCTCGCGCGAGCTTTGCTCTTTCTGAGCGGAAGTACTAGAGTAAACATCGGGTAAACGCCGCGTCGACGCGCGCGCTCTCACACCCTATATCTCTCACCCTCTTTCACCCGTTTTCTCCCGCTCATCCTCGACTGCACAGCTCCGCCGCACCATTTTCCCGCGCGCTAACGGATCCCTGCTCGCTGCTCTCTTCCTCGGCGTTCTATCTCCCTCGCGCATCTTTCCCAGCGCACACGTACACACGAGGCGAAAATTGAAACGCACCACTAGCACACACGCAACCTGCTCGAGTGTCTCGTCGTCCTCTTTCTCCTCCGCCTGCTGCTGCTGCTGCTGCTTCGACTCCTCGTCGAATTCGAGGTCCGGATAATTTGCTTCGCCTTTGAAGAAGCGCACCGCGTAATGCGATCCCTACACGCGGCTCTATACACACGCTCTGCCGGTTTGCGTCTAGTAGTGGAAACCGCTCTCCAATTTGGATGATTTGCGAACGCGATACTGCCGCCTTGAAAGCCGTTCCCGCAACAAGAGAGAGGGGCCGCGAAGTCGATGATTAAAGTGTCTCTCGTGCGCCGAGGCTGCGTTCTGAAAAGGCTTGGATAACGACGATGAGAAAGGATTTTCGATACTGCAGAAGACGGGTATCGTGTGTGCGTTGCGACGTGCCTTTTTTCGCTTCTCGTCAAAGGGTATACTTATTCAGGTGAAACGGAGCTCAAATCACGCTGGATTTTCGCATATACTCGAGATAGTGGTGTAATATACCGCGAAATTTTACAATTTTCACCTATAGAAATTTCACACAACACCTGTACAATTTAATCACTAGCCCTTAATTAAGCCGCCCACATCGATCCCTCAAAATAATGATTCCGCATGTAAATGACATTGACACGTGCGACGATTTCCGTAATACGTCGTACGTGAGTCACCGGCCTATATTCAATTTTCGACCGACGAACTATGATCTCTTAATAGTTTAGGATAAGGAGTTGCGCTATAGATCGCTTCTTTGTACCGCTGCGGCGCTATCACTTTTACGACCTGCCGCCGTAGCTTGATCTCTAAACATCTTTCACAGTACGCCAAAATTTATCTAGTTTATTACTCAGCATCCCAAATAGGGAAATACAAAGTTAATAAAAGCGGATCGATGGCTAGCGAGCGCGCTCAGTCTGTAAGTAGAATCTTATAGTTGCGGTCCTGCTGCCGAGAGCAGCTGTCATAATAGTTTACTACGTTAAAAATATTATATTAGCTTGGCGCCGCTAGTAAGCGCACTCTTAGATAATAACTAGTGTTTTATTACAAATCAATTCAGGGGTACTACGCGAAAGTACATGTACTAGAGAAATAAGTGAACTAAATAAATACTTCAATTATACTACATACTCCAGTTATACAATTCAATTATAAAGACTACTCCTGCGTACCCAATCGTAGACTATATTGGCCACCACGAATACTCAACCTACTACAAGGTAAGTCCTTTTACTAAATATCATACTAT
This sequence comes from Pteromalus puparum, assembly GCA_012977825.3. Taxonomy (NCBI): domain Eukaryota; kingdom Metazoa; phylum Arthropoda; class Insecta; order Hymenoptera; family Pteromalidae; genus Pteromalus; species Pteromalus puparum. The sequence continues at coordinate 48,099,163 of CM053172.1, forward strand.
CATTTATTCTCATACACCTGTATAGGTGTCCGATCAAGACCCCATTTGCTCTCCCTTCTTGCCACGCTCAAGTCGCTACACAGTGCAAGCCGCTCGGCACTACGCGACGAAACACAGAAGCTGCGACACGACGCGCATGATACGTCGAAGTACCGATAGTACGTCACAGCAGATTAGTCGTGAAATTCATGAACAGTTGATTAATTGTAATGATTCAGCTGTTTGACACTTGATTAGCATTAAATATGTTAATGGCCAGCAGCAGCTAATCAGGATATACTCGAGGGAATGAACGGCCGGTGGAAGCTACATAAATTCATATTTAACTTTCATCAGAATCAATGGTCGATGCAATTCCTGGTTGTAACTGAATTTGAAAACCACTACAGACCCAGCGATTTGCGAGAGGTCGGCTGGATTGAATTTTAATTTTTGAACGAGTGAAACTCTATCCACTATTGTTTAAAACTATGACCCGGATTTGGAACGTTGCAGCAGCGGAGAAGGTAGTAGCTAACTAGTAAAATATTCTAGAATCCGATCCAACTGTCGAAACTAATAAATGCGCTTTCGAGACCTGTCGCGTACGGTAAATGACAAACTTAGATTAGATTTCCACCTCTGCCCTGAAGCTGATTCTCCGTATACCTGAACAATTCTTTGATTTTTTTCTGCAAACTTCGTATAATAACTCAATGATATCGATTTCATGTATAATGAGAGTAATAATGGTAATAATAATTAGGTATCTTCTGATGGGAGACAGATTAGAGTTTAAAAATCTCAGAGCTGGCACGATGCTAGAAATAATTAATTCTATAATCCAAAGATATCTTACCACGGTTTTTAAATTATTTAAACGTCGACTCGAATTAATTTGATTGAAAGACATCTATTATGCATTCAAAATTGACGTCTGCTGGTATTTCGAGAAACGAAGAACTTTTGAGACTTTGAGAAAAAGGTAGACGATTGATCAAGCCATCAGGTGTTACAACGAGTAAAAAATCGTTCCGGGGTGAGAAGTATATCATATTAGGTCAATCAAGCGTAGCAAGTAACGATAAATAAAGTTTCAGAACTTTAATCAGCAAAGAATAAAGCTCGTTCGCCGACTAACTTTTCCGCCCTCGTCCTCGGGCAGCAGCGACGGCTCCTCTTTTTACCGGCGCACAACAACGAAACACATTTTTCAGTCCGAGCGTGAAAAAGAATCGAGAGCCCGAATACGTAATTATAACTTGAAAGCGAAAGAAAATCAACTGCAGGAAGACTTTCCGCGACCGAGAAGTATCCCGAGAACTTTTTAAACGGGGCGACAGAGAGCTCGAGGGAGTAGGGGTAGAAAGAGGAAAAACGCACGAGGGGAGGCTGGGAAAGGAAATCGAGGCTCTCGCTCTCCTTTTCCGAATCAAAAGACCCAGAAAACGCGGCTGTTTAAATCGATACTACACGCGCGACTCTCATTCTTCTGCGGGGGACACTCTCTCCCCCTTTCACTCGCGTTTATTACAAGCGGCGCGCGCGAAGGAAAGAGAGCAGGAAGAGAAAGGCAACTCTCTCTCTCTCTCTCTCTCTTGCACACGAGCTGGGAAAGGGGTTAGCTTTGAAAAGCTCGGCGAGGCACTCGACTCCTTCTTATTTCCTAGCGCCTGACTCCGCGGGCAGCGAAAGAGAAAGAACGAAGGATCGGGGCTAGTAGCGTTCTAGGGGGGTAAAAGGGGGAAGCCGGATACGTTTTGAGATGGGCCATGCCAGATTATTCTTTCGATTTGGCGGCCCGCCAATGTATGTGTACAATTTACAGTTCGCGAGCGTTCCATTAAGCGCGTTCCGCGGACGCGCGCGCACTATGAAAGAGAGAGAGAGAGAGAGAGAGAGAGAAGCAGGCCTCAAGCGCCTGCCGACCTTTTTCATTTCAATCTCTCTCTCTCTCTCTCTCTCTCTCTCTCTCTCTCTCTCTCTCTCTCTCTCTCTCTCTCCCCTACTAGCTTTCTCTGGCCTGCATCACAACGCGTGTGCTCGCTCGCTCGCATTCAGAGTCGACTTAATGCCTTCCATTTGCCGGCGTTATGACCCGCCACTCCGGCTCTATTTATGATCCCGCGATATGTGCGCGCATACGCGCGATCCTGCGGCGTATTGAGGATCGAGAAGATTACCGGGAGATGGTTATTATTGCGGCTTGTAAATATCAGAGCATTGTGCTTGGGAGAGAGCGAACGCACGCGCGCCGAGAGAACATCATTTGTGGATAATACTGCAGCCGAGAGAGCGAGAGATAAAGAAAGTCGGCGGGCAGCAGAGAGAACGCGATTTCGATCGTGAAGAATCAAGCCCCCGTTATCGCCGCGCTGAGCAAATTGCAGATTCGCTGCTCGAGCTCTTCTTCGAGGATTACGCCTGGGATAAAAGGCTTTTTAAGGCCAGTGCTAATTCGAAAATTATTCTGAGCGATCATCAAATTTTCCCAGGCGTAATTGGGCTATGACACTGATGCTCTACGCGCCGAATATTATGCCAGACAGATTAAGTATGAAATAATTGCGAATGCAATATAACGTAGATCGTCGGTTGATACGCTTGCAAGGTCGCTGCATAAAATCATACTTGCCGCATGCACTGCAGGCAAATATTTTGAGTGCATATTAAGATCATTTTGCAAAACTGCTATCTGAATATGCTAACGAGTGCACTTCGCTGCACAGGGGTGTTTCGAAATTTTCATCTCTTCGTGATTTAACGTAGAAATACGTTTGATGCTGACATTTAAAATTTGAGCGTAAAACATGCATGCGATTATGTATGAAAATATACACTTTAAGAAATCCTACCTCTCAACGTTTGCCGTCAACGCCGTATTCGTAATGCGTCAAATGTTTTTTATCGATTACGTCGTTGGATGAAACGGCAACATTGTATGGTATAACACTCTCTTTCCGTTTGTATTATTTTCTTACGAGAAAACGGGAAAAAAATAAGAGCTTTGCTCGATTTTATTAATTTTGCTTGAGCTCAGACCACCCTACCTCGAAAGATATTTACGTTTCTATCCAGTCATTCCCAGAAGCTTTTTAAGCCCGATCAATGTTTATACGAAAGCATCAGTACCGGTTTTCGTAAAACACGAGCGTGTTATCTCCGGTTTTCGCTCTATGAATACCCGGAATCCAAAGCTCTGAAATGAAAATGAAATCACCTGGCTGGGTGGAGTGCGCGATACAGCCAACTGCACTCTAAAAGCTAGAAGCGTACATTAGCCTGTGTTGCGCACTGCGACCAAAGCGCTTGTTGCGAGTACGAATAGCGCTTGTTTAATAACTGCTATTGCTCGCGCAACTCACCCCTCCTGCTCCTCTTTCTATTTCTCCCTCTATCTCTCACATCGAGAAGTGCCCGACTTTTCACTCGGAGATTTTCAGCAGCAGAAACGTTCCCTACCACTGACCTGACTATACCCTCTGCACCTGAATTACGAAGAGCCTTCTTTCGAAATACAAAAGGCGAAAATGCGATTTTCCAACTCTCTCTCTCTCTCTCTCTCTCTCTCTCTCTCTCTCTCTCTCTCTCTCTCTCTCTATACATATATATATATATATTCTCTACCTCTCAGCCGGGCAAGTTGAAAAGGGTTTTAAGACGAAATAGTTGCCATTCCGGGCAGAATCGCTGGATAGAGATTATATTCTCCCCCGTAGTAAAGTTCTCTCGGCACTTTCGAACGCGACGATTTCTGTAGATTAAAAAGTTAGGCAGAGCTGGAAACGTGCATTAAATATTTAGGCTAATATCTTCTCGTTTGTTCAACTGTGACAAACGGCGAGCGGCTGAGAAATTCTCCTCTAACATAAAGCCTACCAAGAGTCAGAAAACTAATTTAACTTGTCGAAAGCCTGTTTTGAGGGTGGCTGCGAAACAAATCGAGAGCCCGTCTATTTTATTCGCGAGATAAAAGTATACCTCACAAGTGTGAGATGCCCATCAGCGTATCAAGCCACTCACATCCCCCGGAATCAGGTGATCCAGCGTCGACTGTCAAAGTCAGCGCTGAGCCCCTATTCAGCAGTTTGCGAATGTTCTAAATAACTTAGCCTGTTCTCAAACTTGCCAACTATCTATACGCCTTGCATATGTATATACATCCGCGCTCGCGAGTCTGAGCGTTTACGACGTTTTGCGACGTTTTGCCAGGCAGCAGTAGCAGCAGCGGGTAATACTCCAACAAGTATATATCTCTCGAGTGGAATCAAAAAGAGATGCCGACGAGGAATAAAGTAAAACGAGAAGGCGGCTGTCGATATAGCCTCGTGAAACTGATCAGAAGCAGGCCCGATCGCGCGAGCGGTAATATTACTGCCGAGCGGTTTCAGTAGTACAAGTCGCTTTAGGGTAAGACGCGCTCGACGAGCCGAGATGCCGGCCAAATCGATCTTGCCTCTCCGTTTTCTCCTCTCTATCCGTTTCTTCTTGCTGCAACGACGGCAGGCAGCAGTATTAGTATCTATCTCGGATGTGCTGCTGCTGCTGCATACATGACGTATATTCCCGGCTCATAACGTTATATAATGCAGCCGCTGGCGATCCATATACTCTGCCACGTCGACTATTATTATACTGCAGCAGCACCTCTGCCCATCATCACCGACGTCTTCACTCAATGTACAACCTATACGCGTATATAATGGCGCCAGAACTCGAGAGCCTGTTATTGAGAAGTTTCGGTCTTATAGCCTGAAGGGGAGTTGGCGAGCTTTGTCGATGTACATAGCGAAAGCGCGCATTGATTCGCGAAGCTTTTATTTTTCCGGAAAAATCTCAGCGAATCGTATTCCCCTCATTAATTTGGAAACAAGTGGTTTAACGGTGCATAATCATCGTATGCGAGCTCGTTAATTCAATAACGACCTGTTTCGTGCGCGCGCGCGATATTTAAAATGCAACATTGTATTATAATACGCGAGCGGACAACCCTTTGAATGCAGAGCAGTGCGTGATACGGATGAGTATTTTTATTCAGTCGGCGAACAAAGAGCTTTTATACCGTTGTTTCAATTTTTTGTTTAATACCCTTGCCTGGATTATACGTGCGTATATATACGGAGGAACAAAAATGCAGATGAAACTAAATGAAAGCGAATCAATTCGAGTCCGCGTGCAAAGTTCCCTGCGATAATTAGCGCGATAAAATCGATTTCCCATATGCGCACGTAGCGCAAACAGAATATTTTCCAATCTCATCAACGGTATTACAGACTGGAAACACGCGTGTACAGGCTTTGGTCTGTCGGCGAGTGCAAAAGCTTGCAGTTATTACGGAGTCAACGGAGTATGACTAACGAGTGCTGGTCGAGTTTTAATCGGATAAGGAAGCCGATAGCTCGAAAACATATAACGAAATTATCGCTCGTCGCTCACGGCCAAAACAGCGGCGAGCAAAACTCGCCGGAGTCATTAAGCAAGCTCACCGGCAGCGGCGGCCCGCGAAGAATCTCATTACCACGGTGCGGAATCGAATGACACCGCTTAATTCGAGCCGGACCCGGAAATATCGTCGACCGCAAATTTCCATTTCTCCAGACGGACGGAATTTCACGGAATCGTCTCGTCAAAATCCGAGCGTATTTCCTTCGCTGCAGTGTTCGTTCCACCCAATGCTTCTTCTAAAAAAAAAGGAAGTCTTCTCTCGTATTTTCGACAGAACAGCTTGCGTCGCGATAAACCGTCGTCGGGGCGGATAATAATGAGGGCGGCAGCGCCGCCGGATATCACGCTCGGCTGACGTCGCGAGAGAGAGAGAGAGAGAGAGAGAGAGAGAGAGAACTCCGTGCAGATGCACCGATAACGATCGGAACTCGCGTCGAGCATATCCCCGCTGCCAAATCGCTCGCATATTTCGCTTTTTCTCAAAAGTCTTTTCTATTCTCGGAATCTGATGTTCATCGAGGGGCCTGAGATTTTAAAGGCGGAAAACGTTATTTGATTTGCATCCACGAGTGCATCCATTCCTTTGTTCCTTTGCTGGATTCGGCGATGGAATTAAAATTCCTCGTCAAGTCGCCGTTCAATATGGATGAACTCCCGGAAATGCAAGGTGACTTTTCATTGCAAACACAGCGCAGCTGGCAGTATAGGCGAGAATTTTGAACTCAACGTTTGTTTAAACGCCTGTTTCATTTCCGATAGGCAAATCTGATGCTTTTATTATAAACTTAGTTCCGCCCGTCTCAAACGTATCTCGCGAACTATCAGGGGAAGATACAGAGAAAGCTACCGTAAAGTTCGCCACGACGCGCAATTTGAAATCGCGCGAGAGCCGACGCAATGGAGCTATTATGCTCAAAAACTTTTCGACGGCGCGTAAAGGAAGAGACGGAGTTTGATGAACTTTCGCGAGAGAGGTAGAGAGAGAAAAAGAGAAGACGGAGAGAAATTTATTATTATATCCCGGTGAGCAGTTTGCTCATTAGTTTGCATGTATAGCGAAAGCGCGCTGGTGGGGAAAAAATCGCGCGATGTTAACTCGCAGCATGCAGTGTATAGCAAGCACTTCTGCCGAGTCAACTGTTGTAGTAACTTCACTCGCGCGAGAGCCAGTGGAAGCAGAAGTTTTGCGCGGACTCTCTCTGCCTCTCCAAGCTTCAGAGTTGGTTCAGGTGGTCGCTCGCCGCTCTTGCTATGTTGTTTCCCTTGCTTATTTCACACGTATATAAGAAGGCCAGACCTTATTCATCTCGTTCCGCAAAGTTTCACGTCGCCGTTCTAACGAATGCTGCAGCTTTGTATCGTTTTATTTTTGTACGCTCGACGCTGGAACCCCAAGTAAATAAACCGTTCAACTATCCCAGCAGCCGGCAGCAGTTTCATAGTTCACGATATCGATCTGTCACTCGGCGCTGAAAATCTATTGACACTAACCGACCGGATGCATCAGGCGCATTGACTCTAATCAACGAGATTACTCAAATATTGACGAGATTTTCTCCGGTGTCTCGGGTATCAGAACCACAAAGTCGCTCATGCACCGCAGCCTCCCGACAACAAAGACTCCGCGCTAGAGGTCTTGCGAGACACTCTGTATAGTCTCGCGGTGTCGGCTAGCGCTCCAGTCTCGGCTCGTAACCACAGCAGCAGCAGCAGCACTTTATCCGTACAGCACACAGAGAGCAGCCCGAGGCTAGGTCCACGTCGTCGGAGTTCTGTCAAAGGCGTGTCCTGACAATTACCCCGAAATGCGTGCAATTACTTATCAGGCGAGAAGCCAGCAGGCAGCCGCGGCTCTGCCCCATTATCGCGACGAGATTAGTTGTTCCGGCTATACCCACTTGTTCCCCTCACACTCGAGACTCTTCGAGGAATCTCGGATCGTTCTCGCTTAGTTAATTCGGCCACTAGTTCTCCAGCAGCTCGCCAAGACGGACACGAAGAGAGAGAGAGAGAGACTCGTACAGTAAGTCGATCGCACTCCTGCAGTCAATCTCTCCCCGAGGTACTTGCACCACATACACAGCCGGTTTCTGCTCTCTCTCCCCAGCGTTTGTCTTTCTCATCGTCTGCCTGTCTCGCGGGCTTGCTTCCTCCTTCTCGGGCCCGAAAGCGCCGAAACTTCGACTCGCGTTCTCTCTCTCTCTCTCTCTCTCTCTCTCTCTCTCTCTCTCTCCTCTACTCTCGTCTCTTCTCATCCTCTCTCTCTCTCTCTCTCTCTCTCTCTCTCTCTCTCTCTCTTCCCGACCAACCGGTGTATATGTCAATGGCGTATAGAGGCGCCCGCAACAGCGTAGCTTCCTCGAGCAGCTCCAGGTGGTCGATTGCCACTTCGGCCAAGTTACATGAGGCCTGGGGCTGAGCCGGCTGCGCGTCGGCCGCCGGGGAGCGAACCAGGCCAGTGGTGCTGTTTCGCAATTAAACTTGCCCGCGGAAATCGTCCTGCGCGACAAAAGCACCTCAATTTTTTCTCACTTCGAGCTTACAACTTGGCTCGATGCAGTTTATGGCTTTTGAAATGGGTAATAGTCGGACTGACGGACAGAGAGAGAACAGGCCTCATGTATCTTTCAGAGCAAAGGATTGATGCGCCGCGAGCGGCCGTCTCTATAATGCAGGAGCGGGCTCTCGCGGACAAACACGGCCTCGTCCATCAAATATTTGACCGCTTCACCTGTGCACTCGGATACTTCATTAGCAAAGCGAGACAGCAAAGAACCGCCGCCCGGATAGAGATGGAGAGATATTTATGAGATTTCCGCAGGATTCGATTGAATATTTCAGCTGATTAAGATTTATGAACCACCGCCACGGCTGGCGCTACTTCCGCTGTACTGTTGATCTTTGGATTATTTAACCCAACGGTTGATCCGTCTATTCGTCTAATACACATTTGGCACTTCAAAAGAACGGACTTTGTAGGTCATGCGGCGATGACGTTATTTCGCGAGAACGAATTCAACGGCTTCGATTACCTGGAACATGGAATTTTTTGCAATTCCCCGCGAATCTTGCCCGTATTTAACCTGTTTAGCGGTGAAATATTCGTTTTCGCTCGCGAGTACGGTGGAATTCCCCAGCTCTTAATAAAAGTCTAGCTTTTCGGATTATTCAGAGAGCTATGCAGGCTAATAACGAATACCGTGGACAATCAAACTTAATAAGCTTTGATGCATTGTTTAACCAGAAGAGCTCGCGTGTGGAAAAATAACTTCTGGACCAAGTGTAACACGCGTTTATTGCGAAAGTTTGAAATAACCAGGAGCTTGAGTGCGGCAACTATGCGCTCGACCTGAAAAATAATTGAGCTTGAGCACCGTTCGTCCAGTTAAAATTTTGAAAAAAAACCGAACAACAGCTCCGTCGAGTTTTAGGATATCGAATTTAACGGAAAAAAAAGCGCTTTTCCGATAGAGAAACACAGGCTTCTTGATACCCACCACGAACGAGGCCATGGAAAAGTCGATTTATACGAAAATAGCGCGCGCATCGCATTCGGGCAACAGAGTCATTGCAGAGAGCTAGAGAGAGATCAGGCTCGCAAACCGTCGGCAGTTTGGAGCGCGCGCGGAAGCTCGGGAAAATTGCCGGGGCATTTTTTTCCGCCGTAGAAGCTAGCATAGCGGGTAAAGCCGATATGCTGTTCTCTTTCTCTCTATGTCTCTTTTTTTCGGCGGGCTCGCGATTTCCTCCCTGAAACACGAGAACTGCCCGGGTTGTTCGCGTCCGCACAGCTCGTGTGGATTTTCGAGAGGGAAATGTACCGGCGGTGGTGCGTCTCTCGCCGATCGATAAACGGGGCGCATGACCGCTACTGCTGCTGCTGCTGTACGTCGGGCAAGAAGCGGGAGAGGGAGAGAGGGGGAGAGAGAAGCTGCTGCTGCTGCTGCTGCTGCGCGGGACATTATACTCGAGACCGAAGACGTGACGTAATCGTTACCAGTGTTTCGTGATTCTCCTTTTGGTTTTATAACCGAGCCCTTTTCTGCTGGCTCGGCTGTTTCTAGCGCTCGGGGAGAGCTTCCGAACTTTCTTTTCATTCGCACACAGCATAAATGCTCCGCGAGCGAAAATTTTTTTTCCCTATGCAAAGTTTAATCGATCTTTGCTTGTTTTCCGAGTGACGGAGTGTATATCCTTGTTTTTGTGTACGCAGACTATAGAACGATTTGTAAGAAACGTATTTTTATCATTACTTTTACTGCCCTTCAATAATATGAGAACTTGTGCTACTGTTCCAAAATGAGATAATGCGAAGAAAATATGTGAAGGGTCGCTTCAAACAGAGTAATTTGAAATCGCGTTACATTCTGGGAAATCCTGATCATCAAACATATGAAAAATAAAGTTCTCACTTTTCAGGTTTTAGAATTATGCAGGTTAATAACGAATTCTGAGAAAAATTTAATTTAATATTTCCTCCACCGCCGTGAATTTTTTTAACCGGAAGAGATGAGCTTGCGCGTGGGAAATTAAGCTCTAAAGTGTAATACGCAGTTATTATACGAAAGTTTTAAGGGGGTGTCGGAGTCATGCTAATTGGTTCAAGTGTTACCTAACCTCAAAAATTGTTTAGATCATAAATAATGCATTATTACACTTATTTATAGCATGAAAATGCAGTGTTCCTCGGTCGCTATTATAATTATCTATGTTATAGCCAAGTCTTATTTTTGCGTAATTACGCATAATTTTTGCAAATAACGAAAACTACGATGCGAAGTGAAGACGGCGATATCAACAAGATGACCGTCACTTGAGTACACATTATTGATTAACATAAAATTTTGCACTGATTGAATCAACAAAAACTCCGTGTTCCGCGATAACCAACTTAATAACAAACAATTATCAATTTGAGTTTTGATGGTATGAAAAATATTGAAAGCAAACAATGTAAACTACGACTCGAGGTGGAGGTCACAATTGGTCACGTTGACTCCGACATCCCCTTAAATCATTCGAGTACTCAAAGAAAACGCATAATGTCGATGAATTGCCACGAGAGCGAGTGATCTAATCTTACTGCATAGAATCGGCTTCAAAGCGAGCTCATCCAGCATTTTGCAAACACTGGGAATGAAGGCGCGCGATTCTATCCCTGTCTGATAACTCTGGGTTATGACTGTTTTGAGGTTATGAATTTAAAGGGCACCGTTCTGATCTCGTTGCCTAGGCAACCAACCAGCAACCAATCAGAATCACGTATTAAATGCTTCACAACAAAGGCCATCATTTTTTAAAGAGGGGATCCATTTTCATCGCTATATATACGCGCTCTTCGTACGTAACGGACTTTGCGAAGCGACCAAGCAAAGTGGCTCGAGAGACACCTTCAGCTCTCTTCCGTTGGTGTTTTTACGCTCTGAAAGCCCGTCGTGTAACTCGCTCGGATGCCTCATTAATTTACGCGCACACACACCAAGGCATACATACACACTAGCTGTGTCCTGTGTCAGAAAGCCTCGCCATTAGAATGCAATTAATTATAAAAACACTCAAGCTCGTTTATCTTGCCCGAAAGTTTCGCAGAGTTATGTACGCCGTAGTTTGTCCTCTCGAAAGTTGAGAAGCTCGTGAAAATCTTTTACACTCATAAAATCTCAGCGGCGCCGTCATATAGCCAGTAGCAGTAGTAGTAGCAGTAGTAGTAGCAGCAGCAGCAGCAGCTCATCCCGCTAAACGTGTTTTCGCAACGCCGAAAATCCCATCGCCGCCACTGCTCGAGTTTGCTTGCGTATAATTTCCCAAGGAAAATAAACGGCTCCCGAGCCGCGAAAAAGAGAGAGAAAGAGAGGAAGCTCATAGCCGAGTTCATCAAAACTCCCCCGCGGCAGAGTGGCTAATCTCGGCCCGCAGCGAAGACACGCGTGATTAATGAAACAGCAACAGTGTATAATTTTAGTCGGACCAGATGAGATACAGCGTCTAGGGAGAGGGGCATCGATTCATTCTCACTCGAACGGCTAATAAATTGAAATTCAATCTCGCTTTCTCTCTCTCTCTCTCTCTTTCTCTCTCTCTCTCTCTCTCTCTCTCTCTCTCTCTCTCTCTCTCTCTCTCTCTCTCTCTCTCTCTCTCTCTCTCTCGAACACACACGCGCGGTATTATTTTCCACCCCCGCAGCAGTGGCTCAATTAGCTAATGTTTCCGGCACACGAAAGCTCGTTGCGCTTCGTACGGGATAGAGTGAGAGCTGGGCTCATAAGTATATTGAGGCTGCATCGAATGGCGGAATCTGGCGCGAGAGAGAATACGCGTGCGGACGTATGTAACACCGAGAGTCACGATGTAATCGATCGCCTGGGGGAATCTGGTTTGTCATGCTTCGGTCTTCATTATGTAGGGGAGAAAATGTTTTTTGACACGTGACTCAAAAGTGCTGAGTCTGCGCGCACGCCCGCGAAATTTCTCAGCGGAAGTTGTTTCTTTTTATTGCGACGTGTGTATAGAGGGGGAGTCGCGGCGGTTATTAAGGATTGAGTAGCTCGTGTAATGAAATTAGGGAATGCAATTTTCCTAGGAGGGCGGTAATCGATTCCCGACTACGCTTCTTTGATTACTATACTGCTCGTGTGCATAATTGATTGCGCCACTTTCTCGATGGAACTCAATTATCTAGTGACCACTGAGCTATTTTCTCTCTATGATGAAAATAAGATCAACATTAATTCGTCGAACAATTTCCATCTCGGACTGCGAATAACTCGGTTGCTTTACGAGAGCTCGCCGCGCACTCGTTTGGCATCGTTTCAGAGCCGACTAATATATTTCAGGTCATGTCCCGACGGTGGCAGCGGCAGCCGAGCGAAATATCAGGCTGCAAATCGTGAATTCAATAAGTCTAATTGAGTCGCCCGCATCAGAGACGCGCGCCTTCTTTTTCGAATTTCCGCGCCGGGCGTCGCCGTCCGCAAATTAATAAAGAGAGCTCCGAGAGGAAAACAAGCTAACGCGAAGTCGAGGCGGGAGCGTTGAAAGGGAGCTTTCGTTAATTTGACGGAGTGAAGGGCGCTGCGCGCCGGCTCCTAAGATTGAGATTGTAAAGTTTTAATGGTTCCCGGAGACGTCGGCCGTCAAGACGCGCGCGTCCGCCATCCGTGGCCTCTGACGCTGCACGCGAGCTTCCGAGTCTCTCACCCTTTAAAGAGCGTGTACAGAGAGAGAGAGAGAGAGAGAGAGAGAGAGAGAGAGAGAGAGAGAGAGAGAGAGAGAGAGAGAGAGAGAGAGAGAGAGAGAGAGAGAGAGAGAGAGAGAGAGAGAGAGAGAGAACGTCCCCAAGACGGGCGTCGAAGCCTTTGCAGTGCCGTTGCCCCCCGTCGAGTTATTAAGAAATCTCGTTAGCGCCGACGCGGGTGTCGCTACGGTAGCGGTGTCTGTTTACATCGGCGGCGGAGTTTTTACCGTATACGTCTGTAAATCGATTCTGGGACAAAGTCGAAAAAACTCGAGTTCAACCCTTATGCTCAAGGAGTCGGTGGCTACACTGAGGGAGGAATATGTAGTGTCTTCAGTTCGCCTACTGTGCGCCACCGCTGCAACTGCTGAGGGTGCAAAGAACGGCCTTTGTTTCTCAGCCTTTGAATTTCCCGCGCGTCACCATCGACGACTTTGAGTTGCAGCCTCGCCTCTCCCGCGAGTTTTCTGGAAGCCAAAGCCACCTCGTAGCTCGTAGCGCCTGGTATATTATCCTGATGGACCAACGAACTTTGACACTTCGAAGATTTCGTTTTATTAATCCGTCGCGCTCGTCAAAGCGGGCAAATTCGAGGGCAAATTAGAGCGCGGTAATATGATTGACGAGCCCGTCGTCACGAGTGACGCGCAACTTTAATCGCGGAAAATCCAGTGCCCGCTATACATGTATCGCGAATGATCTGTTTATACCGTCGCGGATAATCCGAATCGCGGATTATCTGCTCAGTCCAAATCCAGCTTAATCACCAGCGCGCTGGCATCTACTAGTTATATCAGCCTGTCCTGTATCATTCCGATAATCCTACAATCAAATCATCGGTCAGCACGGGCTAGGCCTATAATTGTCAACTGTCTCTAATAAGCAGCGGCTCAGGCATTACACGACCGCGGCGTGTTGACCCATTCAGAAGTAAGACGCTCGCTAATTAGCATACTATGTATAGATCCTTGCACGCAGCGTCGAAGCGCTGATCCGCAATTTTTCCTCTATACCCCCGAGGCTCGCTAAAAAGTAGCCAAATCAACGGGCCAGCAGCGTCTCCCCTAAAAAAAAAACGAAAAAAAAAAACACGGAAAAGAGCAGCGAACTCTGCAGCGTACGATAATGATCGTTCGACACGTGAGCCGCTCTCTATCGCGTATTATGGATCGCGAGCATTGCTATAAAGAGGAGTTATGGGCGTTGCAGCGGCTGGCTCGTATTCCGAAACTAGCTGGCGTTTGCATTGGCGAGTAGGAGAAGGAGGAAGAAGAAGAAGCAACCCGGCCATTTTCCCGCATAAATCGATGAAACACAATTTCCGTCGGACAAAGTATGAATGCGCGCATCCCTCGGTCTGCACAGTGTGTTGTGCAAAAACGACCGAAAGAGAGAGAGAGAGAGAGAGAGAGAGAGAGACAGAGAGAGATGGAGAAAGCTCTGTTTGCTCCATAGCTCGTCTTTTTCCTTTTCCACGCACGGCGTAGACGGCGTTTCGACTCTTTGTGAGCCGATATTTGTTTCGCTTTCGAGGCAAAGCGAGCTCGGAGAGGAAAAATTGACTGAATATCAGATGCAGCCTCAGTCAGCACGTCAACCTTAAATCTTCTCGCTCGCAGCCCACTAGCATCGTGCAGCAGCCCGATGTTTTCTTTGACTCGGGCTGCTGTGCTTTTCTTCCTTCGCTCTGGCTTTGTACTACTATCGCGTTGCGTGAGCGAGGTTTGTTGTTTTTTTTTCGCGGATATCCGTGCTCGTTTACGCGTGAATAAAGAAGACTCGCTCGAGGTCGACGCTGTGCTCTGTTGGCCCGTGTTTGTTGTTGGACTTGTTTTTAGTGTGCACAAAGTGTATTTGTCAACGAAATGCGCAGCGGAATTTCAACGTACGATACAGCATCTCGGCCGCTTGCGTTTGGGGATTATCTGTGTGACTATGACTGTATTATGTGCAGTGGTAGGAATCGGGCGTACACCCCATTGGCTCCTTCCAACATTCACGAGCTTCCGAAATATCACTGCATTACTCCCCGACTCTGCCAGGGAAGCTACTGAAAAAATGACGAGCCGCCGCAAGTTTATAACACTGCAGACGCGCATATAATACATGAATAGTTGATCCCAACTACGGAGTCGGCCCTGAATAGAAATACCGCGCGAGCCTTCTTCTCTTAAAACTCAACTCCGAGTGTTTAGCCGAGCGCGCTCAGGGCCGCCAATAAAATTAAGCATTAAAAGATGAAAGAAAGCGGGTACGCGAGCGGGCAAAATGAGAACGCGCGCGAGCGCACTCGACGAGCCGGCGGCAAAAAAGTACATCACTTAATCTTGTAAACTCGGGAAAAGTACAATGGGCCAGCTTCTCTCTGCCAGGGAAAAAGAGAACGAAAAGGGAGAAACCAGCTGGCAGCTGGTTGGCCGCGTAACCACACTTGATATTATTTTTTAATTAGCCCAACGCATCGCAGTCATTAGCGGAACAAAGGGCTCGCGTGTATGTGCGGCACAGCCCTTTTTCTCCGTGTATGTACGTTTATTCGAAAGCGACAGTACATAAAACCGCCGCTGCACGTGCCTCTACATGTATGTGTGTGAGGGAGCTCGGTCCGATTGACAAAGTGGCGGGCGGCCGCCCTCCGCGCGCCTACTCTCTTGATCTGCGTGTCTGAAACACAGGCTGAGAGCAGCTCAAGAGCATCTCCTTAACCCCGAAAGGCAGAGCAAGGCGCACGGAAGCCCGACGAGTGGTGTGCGCGCGCGCTTGCTGGAAAGAGGCAAGAGAGAGAGAGAGAGAGAGAGAGAGAGAGAGAGAGAGAGAGAATATGCATTTGCTAGTCAGCAGCATTAGCTCGAGTGCGACGGTCCGCCGCTGCTGCTGCTGCTTGGTTGGGCGGTTAGTTGGCTGCAGCCGCGCAGACTTCCTCCCTTCGCTCTTTATCTTCCGCTCGCGTGTATTTCGCGCCGTATATTCTCGCGTGAAATGGCCCCACGCTGACCCCCCTTAGGTATAATATATACATATGGGTGGTTCTCTGACAAATCGTGCGGGACAAAAAAAAATGTTTGCCCAAACTTGGGGGGCATGTTCTAGAGGTCACTACGATGTCAGCTGTAAATTTTCAGATCGATTCGATCAATTCTCTTCGAGTTATAAGGGTTCAAAGTTGGTTATTTAAGCATTTTTTGCATTTTTTGCCTATTTTCAATGATTTATAGGCTTTAAACAACGCATCTTTCACTAAAAACACACTGAATGTTTTTTTTGTAAAATTTTCTCAACTTTTTAATAAAAGTTTCCTTAAAGATCTATATATATACATGCTATAACTGACTGGTCTGCAATTTAAACCTTGAAATGTGAAAATCTAAGATTCGTTACCTTCTTATTGTGCATAGGTACCTGTACAAGAGCCAGAATGGCAGAGGCCTTTGTTTTTTGTTTTCATGGGACACATAGTAGTGAAAAACCCTTAGAAATGATTTAAATGACCAATAATAGCTGTGAGAAAGGACGTATTCATCCAGATCATTTATAAAAATATCACATTGGTAGGTTATGTTGGTAAAAAAGAATCTTACATCCTTTGTCACAGCTATTATTAGTCATTTAAATCATTTCTAAGGGTTTCTCACTACTATGTGTCCCATGAAAACAAAAAACAAAGGCCTCTGCCATTCTGGCTCATGTACAGGTACTTTTGCACTATGAAAAGGTATCTTTTTACGGTACAAAAGTAGTCGGAGCCCGGATCAAATCTTAGATTTTCACATTTTAAGGTTTAAATTGCAGACCAGCCAATTATAGCATATATATAGGACTATAAGGGAACTTTTATTAAAAATCATTGAAAATAGGCAAAATATGCAAAAAATGCTTAAATAATTAACTTTGAACCCTTATAACCCAAAGAGAATTGATCGAATCGATCTGAAAATTTACAGCTGACATCGTCGTGACCTCTAAAACATATCCCCCAAGTTTGGGCAAACATTTTTTTTTGTCGCGCACGATCTGTCAGAGGACCACTCATATATATATATATATATATATATATATATATATATATCCGCGCACGTCCATGCATCTCGCATCTCTTTTCTCTTTCTCTACGCGCGCGCGCGCGCTTTCCGTCCGCGGCCTACGTGCGACGTGTGCTAAACCACCGCCGACCCTCTTTTCTCTCTTTCCGCCGACCGCGCTAGTTTGCCCCGCAATGACTAACTTTTCGCTAATCCCTTTTTGAGTTCTCCCGACTCCCGGTGAAGATGGACCGCACAGCCGCCGAGCGGCTTTCTCTCCCCTTTCTCCTTTACCTATAGGTCATATATACCTTCTCCCCTTTTCTTTTTTCAAGGTTCGCCGAGTCCTTTGTTTCGCGGGCGAAAGGGGGGGGGGAGAGAGAGAGAGAGGGCGAACGCGTTATTATGATTGGTCGGTTACGGCTCCCGCTGAAGTATTAAGGTATTAAATGGCCATCAGACCGGCTGTATGTGTGTGTGTGTGTGTATCCGGAAAAAAAGAGGAGCGAGCGCGAAAAGCGTAAAGTAAGAGGAACGAGGGCTTCATCAGTCTTTTTTTCTGGGTCGCGCCGGGATAATAATGCCGCGGCGCAGTACATTGTTTTTGCTCCCTTTGTTTTTGGAATGTTTTTCTTCCCGCGCGCTGCAGCATAGCTGGATCACTTAATTCCCCGGAAAGATGCCTACGCGAGAGACGGCAAGACGTAATGCGCCGTGTGCGAATTGTTTAAACATCCGCATAGTGGATCCAGAAAGAAGTTTGCGATATTGCATATTTCGTTAGATTTTTCCAAGCATGTATACACACAGGGCGCTCGGTAAATACAGATCCGGGAGGTGCATTACCAGCTGACGGCTAGTGGTCTTCTTCCCCCGCAAGAGGAATTTCAATAGCCTTTAAAAGTACCTATCCGGGAAAAGCGTCACGTCCGAAATTCGCCGAGCGGAAAAAAGAAGCCTCTTCTCTCTCCGTTGGCTGTCGCCAATCTGCATGAAACTTTCAATATGAAAAGTTGCAGGCGGCGATCCTCGGCAACTGCCGTTAAAGTGTAATCATCTTGCCCGGCGCGTATATAGTAGCAGTATAGTAGCGGTAGTCTGCGGCGACCGAAATTTCCCGGATTGATCATGAAACGCTTAAGGCCGGAATCGAACACGCACGTATATATACAGTTGGGACATGGGTCGTCCTGCTTGCTATAGCGCTACGACACGACGCAAATGTCTCTGAATATTGCAAGAGCTGGCTCCCGCTATCCATACAGAGCGACGACAAAGAGGAGCCGCCGCTGCTTTGTGCCGAGGCTCGAGGCCAGGAGTCAGAGGGAGAGAGTCCAACGCTCGCGAAAGAATGTTGCCTCGTTGGCCCACTGGCTATACCACCAAGTACGCATACATATTTTACGGGGCGCAAAGTGTGTGGTGAGCGATATTGGCCTTGTGTGCGCGCGAGGGAGACAACAATGACCTCGGCGGAATTAGTGAATCTCTTATTTTACGTCTTTTTTATTGTTAATGCGCTTCCTTTATGTCTTTTCCCCGCGTGTACACTTCGGCGCCCCCTTCTTTATGAAGCATCGGATTTCCTTTGAATAATGCATACGACTCGCGGCAACTATGACAGAGCTTCCACGTATCGAACCGACCAGAGCGAGAGAGAGCCGTGAATTCAGCACTAATTTAGGCACGCTGTCTCGCAATTTCGCGACCCCATAAACCGGTGACTTCGCTCGGACAGTAATGGGCCGCAGATAGAGTGTCAGGGGCAGGCTGCTTCACCGTACGTGCGAATCGTAGACCCGAGAGGAGTACAGAGATAACGTTCCCGGTGGCCCTCGAAGAAGACGAGTCACTCGCGGCTCCAGTCGTCCGGGATATTGCGGAGGTTTTACGAAATAATTCCAAGAATTCCGGCGAAATCTCTCTTCTTGCACGGCGGATTTGAGAGAGAGAGAGAGAGAGAGAGAGAGAGAGAGAGAGAGAGAGAGAGAGAGAGAGAGAGAGAGAGAGAGCTCGTAAATTGCAACAAGGTCAAAGTTCCGCAGCTCGTTTTAGCCTCGCTGCGAGAGGGGAGGACGGCGCGGGCAATATCTAAAGTAATCCAGTGACACATGGGAAATCTTCGCGACTGTTATACAGTACTTTTCAATAAAACTTTTGACTCGCCGCGCTGCGCGCCCGAGAGAGAGCGGCACGTGTCCTCTAGCTCTTACCTGCTCCCCTGCTCCGATAGCCAGCTCTCGTGGCTATACTCGGCGCATTCTTCCGATTGTCCGCGCGACGACTTGAATTCTGCTCTCTACCTTCCTCCATTCTTTATTTCTTTCCTATATACCTCTTAAGACACTTTTCCCGGAAAAGAGAGAGAGAGGCAGAGAGAGAGAGAGAGAGAGAGAGAGAGGCGATTCGCACGCCGGCCGGATCAAGCGGAATTTCTCTCTGGTCCGCTCGCTCGCGCACTGCCAAGACTTGACAAATTATTTTTGTACTTCGCGAGCATCAGCAGCAGCAGCCGGCCGCAATTTCAGGTCATAAAGTGAAAATGTCGATAAAGTTTACGAAAAAGTTAGGGTCGTTTAAAAGGGGCTAACTCAATGCGGAGGACGCGGGCAATAAATCTCCAGGGCGAGGGTATAACGTCCTAGTGGCCAAGTTGCTAATCAGCCGCGCTTACCCCCTTCCCTTCCAGCCCCTCTTCTGAGCCGTCAATCAGCCATTCTCAAACTGCGCCGGCGTCGAAAACTTGAAGATTTAATCTGAAGAAACTGCACTGCCGTACGAGAGAGAGTCCTGAATTCCCGGAATCTTCCTAATGAATGGCCCTGTCTCTCTGCCTGTCTATATCGAATTATGCCATCTCGAGGATTAATTAAACGAGAAGGAGCCCGCCTGCTGGCTGCCTCTCGAGCCAAAACAGTACGCGCGCGCTCGCAGACGGAACGTACGTATACATCCAGCAGTCGTCCGCACACTCGACCGCGAGGGGGATCAGGCGATAAGTCGCGAGCGACAGTCCGATCGTAGGCACTTCTAATAAGCCGAACGAGCGTCCACTCGTAATCCGAGAGGAGAGTCGAGTGCTCTCTTTGCACACGTGCGACCGCGTCGCTCTTCTCCCGAAATAAAAGCCAAATCAGTAAACGCGCGCGCGTGCGCCTTAGTTTTTTACGACCTCCGGAAGAGCTTTTCAACTCGGATGCCGCACGTTATATTTTGAAAGCTCATACGTCATTATACGAGCTTACCGCTTTTAAGATTACCTCGGAATGCAAACGTTTGGAGAAAAGCTGCTGATGGTAAACTGCTTAGCGTGACTGGAAAAACATTAATTCCAAAAAAAGCTCCGTGAACGAATATACGCAAGCGCGCGGGGTAACAAGCTCGCTGCAAAGCCCGCATCGCGAGAGAGCGAGTCTGCATTTTGAAAACAAAAAAAAAGCCAGTCGGTTCGCGCGCGCGACAATAAAAGCCTCATGGGTAAACTCACTGCGCGCTTCGGCTCCATATAACACGGTGCCGTGTAAATTGTCCCGGTTTTTCTCTCTCTCTCTCTCTCTCTCTCTCTCTCTCTCTCTCTCTCTTACTCCTCTCGTTTTTCCGCAGCGATCCGCGCTATGTGTATACGAAGGCGGTGCGGCGTCGACCGGCTGCGCTGCAGCGTGAGTGTATATATAGACACGCGGTGTATGCAGTGGCGGGCGCTTCGTCAGTGACGAAGCCAAGTATCTACAGGTTGTCGATTCTGATGGACGTATAACCGGGCCGCGCCGCTGGAAGAGCTGGATGGTCTGCGGCGGCGTATCCAAATCCATTAGAGCGGGGACACCTATCAACGGAGCGTAGCCCACCGAATTTGTCGCGTCATGTCTCGCTCTGGGATACAGCCTCCGCGTATAAGACTCCTTTGGTCGGGAACTCGAGAAACCGCTACTCTCCGGCTGGGCAAATCGGGCAAACGACCCGTTTTGATGTGTGAGTGTGTGTGTGTGTGTGTGTGTGTGTGTGTGTGTGTGTGTGTGTGTGTGTGTGTGTGTGTGTGTGTGTGTGTGTGTGCTGAAATCAACCAATTTATTTGCGCAGCGCGTATAATTGACTCGAGCGAACGCTTTTCAAACATTTTCCAACTTCATTGACTCGACGAGTTCTGCTCAGTAGAAATCAATAAACTAGCCAACGCCGTCGTTTCAGGCTCGCGATGTGAACAAAATATCGTAGCCGTAATCCGAATCAGCTTAGCGAGCGTGCGCGTGTTAGCCTGAAGCTCTCGCGTACGGCTCGATGACCCGAGGCTTTATTTACAACACTTTCAAGGTCGATCGAAGGATATCTTCGTTTATTTCCGACGCGCGGAAAACAGGAAAGAGAAAAGAGTCGGCTGTATAGCGGGATCGACGAGCTCGGTGTGTGGCCCTAATGCGAGCCGGCAGGGAGTACCGCACAGCGCCCGCGGCGCTGTTCTCGTCCGTTTGTTTAATCCTTCTCGCTGCCAGCAGTGCCAAGAGAAACAGAGGAAAGATTTCTCCCGTTATAGCATCCGACAGCTTCGTCCTCGGGGAAATCGCTGGCCCATTTCGACGACGCTTCGCGAGTTCGCTCTCGAAAGAGGTATCCATCCCGCGGCCTACACACACACACACACACCCACATAAGCAGACCGGTAGTCTTGCCGAATCCTCACAGTAGTAGGCGAGCGTGCGGGGATTATTCAAGCTCTCGCCGTCCGATAATACCCTGCAAAGCGGATAAATAAACCTCGACACGCGGCACCTCATCCTCGCACGGAGTCTGCATAGACGGAATACAGTCACACACGAGCGCGTAGCTGCAGGTACATGCAGAGAGAGGGAGGCAGGTGGCCCCTAACTGGTCGCGCGCACGTCTATCGATCCATTGAACACGGCGCGCAAGCGAGCTGCTTCCGACTCCTTTCTCGTCTCCTCGACCCCCCCCCCTCTCTCTCTCTCTCTCTCTCTCTCTTTCCTCGCTCGATCCATCTCCGTCTCTTTCGATTTTTCTCTCATCCCCTGTACCGACGAGCTCTCCACTACCGACACACACACACACACACACACACACATACCCAGCCAGGCTATATATAGGCACATTTAATTTATTTTCGTCATTTTTTCCCGAACCCGCCACCGCCGCTGACGCTCTATTTTGCCTCAGTCAAACTGCCGGGCTCTGATCCTGAAATTTTCTAGGCTGCTGGCTGCCGTAGTCGCAAAGGAGAGACAGAAATCGAGAGAAAGCGCCGCCGTCGTGATACGTTAGCCTCTTGGCAAATTGAGGCGGCTTCGGATGGCTTCTATTCCCGAGGACTGAGCAGCAGCAGAGCAGTAGCAGCTATAGAGAGAAACTTTATCTCCTCCGCCATACGGATCAATGTCTGTCTGCTTATTACGCGAGAATGTCGGGAGAGGGTCGGCTTTAACTAGATTCGCGCCTACATCTTCTCTCGCGCTTATATCCACCGAGACGGCGCGGCTTTTATTTGCGAAAGACGATATAATGACGTGTGTGCGTATAGACGTATAGAACCCGCAGCTCATTCAACGTCATCTCTTTCTCTCGCGCGATGAGATGAGCCCTCTCTTACTCTCCGTCGATTCATCCGCAGCCACGCGGAGAAAAAGGCATTTTTCTCACAGGCTTACGCATTGTATTAGCCGTCGAGGTTGTGACTACCGCTTGGAGGGAGGGGAGACAGTCTATGTGACGACGCCGTAGCGCTAATCGTTCGTTTAAGGAACCGACAGATTCTCGTCTGTCAGCACTCTCTCTCACTCTCTCTCTCTCTCTCTCTTTCCGCGATGGGGAAGACAACGACGAGCGAAAGAAGGTTGGGCCAATATCCGGGCCGTAGATAGATCGGCTGCGTATAGACCGGCATTCGTTGTTTACCCCGCTGTCAGTCGCGGATCGCCTATTGAATAGTACAGTAATTTTAACGGGCTTTTCGCGCTATACGCCGCTCATCTTATACATCAATTTCAAGGACCGATGATCGAAGACGCCCTCGATACGTCGCCACTCTGCGGCGAACAGCCGGAGAGTTTTATCGTATATTATGCGTTATGGACTGCGTGAGGGGGGCTTTCAGCTCTGGGACTGGTAAATACAGCTTATTTTTCTACTACTGCCAACCGAAGCACTCGTTTATTGATCTTCGAAATGCGAGCGGCTTCGGCAAATACAAGCGACTTTTGCAATCATTAAAAAAACTGATACGATACGCAGAGTTATGAAAGAGTTAGCGAGTTATGAAAAATGTTTGATTAAAATATGAAAACAAATAATAACGTTAGAAAGATGCGAACGATCCGAATTCAATTAAAACAAATCCGGGATACACGTTTTAATCATGCGAGTATCAAAGGTAAACTAAAAAAAGTCGAAAAAATAATAATTCGGGTATCATCCGGATCCAAGCATTCCAAGCGCATTTTGTTTACCCAATATTGCAACGTATACCGGATCTAAAATTTTAACGAGGCTAAATTAAAATTCACTGTAGCAACGATAAACGGAATAAAACCCTAAGTCGAGAAGCTCTCAATTTTAATACGTGTTAAAACATAAACCGCTGCCAAGTCATTGGCACTTAGCTTCCTCCTATTCTGCTAGTGGAAGATAATTACATGGGACAATCAACTCATTCTTTGATTTAAATATTCACTACTATTCGATACTAAAAGGATAGGTTAGGAAGACACTTGTAAGGGAGGGGTATAAGGGGAGTGGGGGTAAAGGTGGATATCAAAAGGATAGAGGTCCGTGAACTCCTAAAATAACTTACATATATCGTAATAAAAAAAATACCAGTAATTGCGGAATCGATAATAACGTTAACAACTGCAAGTTACAAAATTGCGGGTGGCTTCATTTTTTTGTGAAAAATAACTTTTTCACAAAAAAATTATTTTTCACGATTTCTACATACCCACAGCCGCCTTTCAGACTTTGATTGTTTCTATACTCCCATATCGCTTTTAAATTTTAAAGCTCATTTCAGCACTCCCACAGTCGCATTTTAGACAGTATCGTATCTTTCTGTACTTCCACAGTCGCCTTTTGACCTTTGCAATAGTCTCTACATACCCCATCCGCCTTAGACCTTGACGTTTTTTCTATATTCCCATAATCGCCTATTAAAATTTAAAAGCTCATTTCAGTACTCCCACAGTCGCCTTTTAGACCCTCGTAATAGTTTCTGTATTCCACAGCTCTGGAGAGAGTTCACCGGAGATCCGTCGGGACTGAAGCCCCGATCTCTTAAGACGAGAGAGCGCGGGCGTCGAGAGGGGAAATATTCCAACCTTGGGGTCGCAGTCTTTTAGATCACTATTGTTAAATATATTGTATAAATCATATCATAATAAAACAAAAATATTTTTCAAAAATCGAAAATGCCATGAAATGTCATAAAAAGCCTAAATCTAAAAGAAATTTAACTCGAATCAAATCAGAACCGTATATGCACGTCAATCTTATCAGATCGATCACGTAGTTCCAGAAATATAACAGTATACATACGCGCACATCACGCCACGCACGCACGGCACGCACGCACGCACGCCACACACACACACACACATACAACACACACACACACACACACACCACACACACACACACAACACCACACACACAGAGACAAAACATCTGCACGGACATTTTATAAAACCATGAAAATTCTCAAATATACTAAGCTTTAATATCAAATTATATGGTTTAACAAAAATAATAATGTTCCGCACAAGAGTATCACAGGGTGAGAGTTGAAGAATTTGAATCTTAATATTTTAAACTAAAAAGTGTCCATAAGTACAAAAAGAACCTAAAGAAGGTGATCAAAAGATCAAGTTCTTAAAATTTCAACTCAATTTAAACCTTTTACTCCCGTAATCGTACGACATAAAAAACATTTGTTTTAAGTTTTTGATTTTATCTCAAAACTATCGCCAAAATTGCTGTAAAATTTTTACAAATAGAGATATCGTTGTTTTTTATTGTCATGAATTTTTTCAAACATTTAACTATTTTTTTTTGAGTTATATATGTTTAGCGAAAAATTACCTTTTATATCATAAAAAATGACCGATCAGTCAATCTAGAAAATTGCGGGAAAAAGTAGACAAATTTATGTCTTTTAATACACTATGTTGAACATATTGTATAAATCATAAGTCATTATAAAAAAGCAAAAATATTTTTTCAAAAATAGAAAAATGGCTATAATATGGCCATAAAATGGTCAGAATCATAAAACAAAAAATGACCTAAATTCAAAATTACAAAAAATATATGCATGTCAAATTTTATTACAATCCGTCGCATGGTTCCAAAATTATGGCGGTATACGTACATACACACACACACCCACTCACACACACAGCCATCCGCACGGACATTTTCTAAAAACGTATGATTCGTACTCCAAACACCTCCAAATGCGTTTCTACGAAGTATTAGCAAAACTGAAAATTTTACTATTAACAAAGCTTCCTCTTGAGGAGGAAGCAATATGCGCGTATTGGTGCCCGACCAAAGCCTGGTATTATCTACTTACACAGACTCCACACCCTCTGATGCATTATACTCATTATTATTAAATTTTCCAAACTCTTTTTCACGATTAACGGATCAAACATGCACAACGCAATATTCCGCCCTCGCATTTCGTATGCGATTACGCCATTAGTATTACAATACCGCGCGCGCGCGTGATAATTGAAAATCTCGCTAGCGGCCGAGCGAGCCGGATTGAATTAAGTATGTATATGTACTGCAGAGGGAAAAAAATGTTCTCTCCAATACGGCCGAAAAGTATCGAAATGCGCGAGCGTGCCTGACACCTGTGACCATTGGGAAAAGCCGACGCACCGGTGCTGCAGGCCTAACGTTATGCACACCCCCTATATTCGTCGCGACGGCTCTTTAGTTCTCGCATATACATGGGTTCACTTTCTCTATCTCTTCGTCTGTCAGCATTCTCCCAGGATAGTCTATAACGTATACATCGGTGATTCGCATCACAGAGCGAGCGAGCGAGCGAGAGAGACAAGAGGGGGCGACTGGCAAGAGAGGGAGACGTCTAATACAGTCCAGTAGCAGCAGCAGTAACCTACGCCCGGGGGAATGCGGTCCGTTTTCCACTTGGCCGACGCCTCTTTCCGTATTCCTTCATGCAGAAAGCGTGTAGATCACAGGCACTCGAGAAGCCGCGCTCGCTTTCGAGATATTCCGACCGCCTGCTTCAAAGGAGCCGCTGATTATCTGCGTGCGCGGTTATACGCGAATCATTACTGTTCGAGCAGGCTATTCCCGTCTGATGTGGATTATTCTTTTTTCTCCTTTAACGGGTACTTGTGTATTTGTAATGGCGGCAAGACACAAAGGGGTCGTCGTTGCTCATCCGGTTGCTAATTCGAAAATTGCTACGCGCGACCTTTGGAAAGTGCACACGTCCACGCGCTGCGGTCGGTTATTTTTCTAAGGACGACGTACTCCGTTATCGATCTTCTCCTCGGCACAGCAGCCGCTGCACATCAAACTTGGTAAAAAATTTAAGCCGAGTAATGAAACGACGAATCAGCGACAAAGTTAATTTACTCGCACAATGGCCGCAAGTCGCCCTCGCGTTTCATAAGCGACGATCAAATTTTTCCCCCGCGGCGGACAAGCCAGGCTTCGCAAGCGCGCGAGCGATCGTCTCGTGCGAAATAATCAGGCGACACTTTCACGCCATATCCAGAAAGGGAGCGGCGGTAGTAGGCGGGGAATGCAATTCTAGCTTAAAATTCTCGAGGCGCGAGCGATAAATTCAATCGCGAGCAAACACGACGCGCGGCCGCCGATCGTTTCCAATCTCGAGCGTTCCTAGCTCCGCTCTCTCTCTCTCTCTCTCTCTCTCTCTCTCTCTCTCTCTCTCTCTCTCTCTCTCTCTCTCTCTCTCTCTCTCTCTCTCCGGCGAGAGATAGGGAGGATTGTAACTCGGGATTACGTAAAGAATAGCGTC
Organism: Pteromalus puparum; assembly: GCA_012977825.3. Taxonomy (NCBI): domain Eukaryota; kingdom Metazoa; phylum Arthropoda; class Insecta; order Hymenoptera; family Pteromalidae; genus Pteromalus; species Pteromalus puparum. Next base: position 48,125,861 of record CM053172.1, read on the forward strand.
TAATGGGTCCCTTTTGAGCTCGCGAGCTTGCGAGAGGGAAAATGAGTGGTATGATTGGAGAGATTGGACTCTCGCATTAAAAACATTCGAGTCCCGTGCTCTGATCGCTCTTACACGCAGAAACGGATATTCCAGTCTGCTTTACATCGCCCATCAGAAATCTTGCGGGGATTTGACGGGGACCCCATTTGCCGTCATCAAAGGCCCTTTTAAACTCGAGATTGAATTTCAAAAATTTCGAGAAGAGCTCTTACGGCCACTTTAAGGAGGCTTGGGCGTTTATGAAAAAAACGACAGAATGCTCTGAAACTTGAGGATTATCTCAATAAAGTATGCCAAAGTTGTTTGAAAAAAAGAAAAACCATGGTTGATGACATCATTTTCGAAATAATTGCTACCGAAAAATTGCCACTTTAACACGCAGTCTTATGGGACTCCTCGTCAAAATCGAATAATACCTACTCCGCAAGTAAACGAGGGGTCCCAATGAGTCAATATATACTAATATTTTTGATTGCGAGAAATCTATTCGTTTCATAAAAATATAGGGTTGACGACTTCAATCAAAAGAAAAGTGTAAAAATGTTGAGAAATGTATAAAATGTGAGGTTATGTTTTGTTACTTCTCTACTTGGATATGACTTAAATACATACAATTTAAAAAAAAAAAATTAGCAGCAATGAGCATTCGTAAAATACGTGCCCCCACGAGGCCCCTCGCTTGATACGGCACCAAACGCCCAAGCCTCCTTAAAACTAAAAGTTGCCAAGTATGCGAAACGGAACTTTGTACACCCGAGGAGGAAGTGGAGAGAGGGAAAACCCGTCAAATAAATACACGAACGCGATAAACCGTTTTACTTAACGCGTGCGCGCGAGCGCCCTAAAAGAGGAAACAATTTCGTACGTGGACATCGCGGCGAAGAATGTATGGTAAAGCGGCAAACTTATCAGTCCGCTCGTCGTATACTTTCTCTCGCGCAGCAGCTCCATACACGTAAAGCGTCCGGTTATGTGTACAGGGCGTATCGTGGCGATCGTAACTCAGTAATGTTTAATACCGTAATTCCTCCGTATCCCCGTATCCGCAGGCTACCTGTGGGTTTATACTCGCTTCTGCTCCGCGCGTAAAATTCGAACGACGAGCCGCAGCTGCATTCGGAAAATAATCAAAGATTCGCCTCAATGAGCGAATAGCCTCGAGCTATAAATGCAAGCAGCAGCTGGACTGTACACTAGGAGATTATCGTCCGCATGAAAGGCACCGAAAGCCCGCCGCGAAAATAGCCGCGTGCAGTGGGTATAAGCACAGCTAGCTCGTCTATGCGCTTATCGCTGCCTTTTGACGCACGTAGTAGCAGCGCTGCCCACGCTTCTATACACAAGCTCTCTCTCTCTCTCTCTCTCTCTCTCTCTCTCTCTCTCTCTCTCTCTTGCAGTTATATGCATCGGGGTTAGGTCGGGGGCACCGGCATGCGAGGTCATTAAACGCGAGCAGCAGCGCGTCACGCGGGACGTGTGCGGCTCAACGCATGCAGTATGTGTGTATATGCATCGCCTCCGCATATATCTCTCACTTCTTCGTATGGCCTCGTGAAAGACGGGGAGTCGAAGGGGTTCCATGTGCGCGTGCTGGGATATATTATGCGCGCGGGGGAGAGACACGTAGCGGCCGGCGTTATGCGAGATCAGAAGCGCACACCTCTCGCCGTGGACGTATACGGGGCGGTGACACGTTTTCAGTAGCCGGGAGGGGATGTTACGTCGCCGGTTAGGCGAATTCCCAGAGACCTGTGTGAAGCTCTTCTCAAGTTGTTGACTGGGAGGAGCGAAATTAATTTTTTGTAACAAATGCACGATTTTCGCGTTTTTCGTACTTATTAAGCGGGCGTAAAGTACCTTTTTTTTTACCGGCGGGCAAAAAAAGTCAGTAGTGGGCAAAATTTTGTTTGAAAATGCAAATTTTGAGTTTCTGAGTCGTATTTTCTTAATATTTATAGGTGTGTAGTGGCCGTGTAAAAAAAGGCTTATTTACTCCCGCTTTATAGCCATGAAAAACGCGAAAATCAATACATGCGTCACAAAAAATATGGTGTGCACCAAGGGCTAAGTGGGCTTTTTGACCTCGTGTGTTGCAGTACTCGTCTTTGGCTCCGTACGCACTCGCCTTCGGCTCATGCTACCTCGCCTTCGACTCGTACTGCAAACCCCACACTCGGTCTAAAAAAGCCCACTTTACGCCCTTGGTACACAATATACTATTGACGAGCAGTTTTAAAGGATTTATTTTTGTTCTTGAGTGTTTAATCAACATTCTCGAAGCTGTTTTTACCATCAAAGGAGTAAAAGCTCTTTCAGAGAATTTTAAAAATCGTTCGAAGAGCGAACGCGCTGATCGTATCACGGGCAAACAATGAAACGCAGCCATATAACGAGCTTTATTTCCCCTGTTTTCTCTTCTCGTGCAGCGAGCAAAAGAAGAGAGGAGAAAAAATTTCATCTCCTCGAAAAAGAACCGAGGCAAAAGGAGAAGCGCGGAGCTGTATTGTACTGATCGTTCATCGCCGGATCCCTTACACGCGTATAATATTGTAATAGAAGAAAAATCCCTCTGCAATCGTCGCCCGCGCGCACACATACACCCCGTACGTGTGTATCGTTCTACACACATACACAGAGAGAGAGAGAGAGAGAGAGAGAGAGAGAGAGAGAGAGAGAGAGAGAGAGAGAGAGAGAGAGAGAGAGTCGCGTGCACGTAGCGCACCGGGCGACATCTCTCGCGTTATTGATACAAGAGCTTATCGGCGTCGCAACGCGAGGAATCCAATTTTTGCGAGCTTTCGCGCGCCGGCGAAATCCCGACGGCACGTAGCAGCTACACGTACGCGGGAGCCTCATCCTTGCCTCGTGTCATTCTCTGGCTTCATTCGAAGCGACGACGGCGACGACGACGAGAAGCGTAAGCGCCCGGGCTTATTCGCTTACCCGCGCGCTCTCGAGAAATGAGCTTTTCAGCGAACGTAGAGATAGAAGGAAGATTGAATGAATTGTCTATCAAGATCCTATGCTCCCTTTCTCTTTCTCTGCATATAACGCACTTCAGAGGCAAGCGTGGATGATATCGGAGCTGCAGTACGCGTATACAGGGCATCCGCTTCAAGGGCTTTGGCATGCACGAAAGAACGCTGTGTATTTGTTCTTTGACGGGAACTCACGGATTTTTCTCCCTCCTCACTCGATTAGCTGAGAGCTATAAGAAGAGGTTTATGGCGTGCTGGCTGGAAAGCTTCTCTAAGCAGACCGCAGGCTGTTATTGAATTCGCCTTCGATCTCGACCGCATTGCTAGCGTCAATCACGCGCGCCGTCTCTATATATATTCTCTAGGCGAAGCCGCGAATCTTACCGCGTAATTACCCACTCACGCGCGCGCGCTCACTTCCCCTCTGTAATCGCGTCGAAGGATGATTAACGCGAGATTGTACACACAAGTTTGCACGAGCTTCGGAATCTACATTTTCCTCCTATCGATTAATAATCTGAAAGATGACGAGGAACGATAAACGATTTTCGACTATGCATCCCATTTTACACTCAATAAAACATCCAGCAAGCCCTGGCACACATTCGATAAACAAGACGATAGAGGGAGAGAGTTGATTCGGCAATTTGCGCTGGGCCATCCTCCGCTACAACCACTACTGACCCTATACCTCGTCCTTTGCGCTTCAAACCGATCCGTTATTTGATTGACCGTGTTGACTTATCGGAGGGATTCCCATTCTGCGGCAAAGCGTCCGCGCGTCTTCGTCGCCTCACCAGTGTATGTACACGGAAAGCCAGCAGCAGTGGACCTGATCCAACGACGACGAGGAGGTCTGTTTGTCGCGCGGCAAATAGTTCGGACTATATGGACTTTGCCGCGTTAGCCCATCTCCTCTCCACCTTCATTCGCTTCTTCCTCCGTGTAAATATATACGTATGTACAGGGGTGGTTGTACGCCTATACATCTCTCCGCGCAAGCGTCGCTTTCTCGGCTTGTTTTTTTCCCGCCCGCAGCGGGAGGCTAATGGACTCTCTCTCTCTCTTTCTCTCTCCTGCTCGCATTTTTCCCGGTCACTTCATAAATACCGGCGGAGTCTTTTTGAAAAATGCATCAGCGCCGGAATTACCGAGTAAAAAGGCGCCGGCGCGTTGATTGCGGCTAGAAAAAAAAGTGAGTGTGTATATATAGCGAAGCGTGAAAACGACAGTTTTTGCAAGTACTATACTACTTCTGCCTGCTGCTATACGGCGGAACACGGGTTTCCGCGGAAATTGCTTTTTCTTACTTGCATCGAGCTCGTAGCCCCCGGATGCAGTTCTACTCCTTCTCCGTCGACCGTTCACGGTCGTCGACTTTTCAGTACACTGGCGTGTGAATTTCGCGAAGCGTGAATCGGCGCGCGCGCGCGCGCGCATAACGGAACACAGGAACCTCCGTATCCGGCCAAATACTTGATGCGTGCCCTCGCTCGAAATAACGCTATACATTACGCGCACGAGGAAAATGACCCGAGAGGGAGAGGGCATTTTTACACCCCATAAGAGACTCAGTGGGCTATTGTTCCGCGGAGCTCTTTGTTTCGAGCCAAAGCAGCAGCAGCAGCAGCGGCGCTGGCGTCGGTGGCGCAGGCCTGATTTAACGAGGAATTGTGGAGCGATAATACATCACCGCAGTGAAATACCGCAATGGCGCGACCGCCTGCGGGATGGCCCTCGGATAATACTGTTGAAAGGCGCGCGCTGTAGCGGCATCAATCGACGCCGCGCACGCTTTACTCCATCACCTAGCCGTCTCTATATCGAGCCCACGGATCCACTGCTGCTGCTGCTGCTGCTGCTGCTTGCAAGCTCGGCGCGCGCAAAATAATAACGGGCTTTTATTTTCCGGAGCGAGAGCGCGCGATACAACACCGGCAGCCGACTCCGCTGGGAGCTCGAACATTTTTCGTAGCTTACAGCGCCACTCGATGATGCATGGGACAAAAGAGACCCACCCGGCGCGAAAAAAAGACGAGACTCGGCGGCGTGAAGCCTGGGGGGAAAAATCACGCGGCAGTCGCGTGTATTGCCGCGCGCGCGCACTAAAGACGCATTTGGCATTCGTCGATGCGTGAAATTGTCGGAGTGAACTGCAGCGGATGTATGAGCGACGGTGGTATCGATTGATGACTTCGTCGGGGAGAATGAAAGAGAGAGAGAGAGAGAGAGAGAGAGAGAGAGAGAGAGAGAGCGAGAGAGAGGATTAACCGAGCTTACGGGTCTTGCTTGAAAACGCCGATATGATTGGAAATTTTTTCAAGCTGCTGTTTTTCTCCTACAAAGAGTGTATTCACGTCATTTCGCGTGCACGTCGGCGCAATCCGTCTGTTTACTCGGCGGAAGCAATATCCGACTGAGACGAATAAAATGTTTTCGATAGACAGTCAGGAAACACATTTAATTCCACTGTTGTGAGCAGATTCGATCTGCGGGGGAACTTTTAATTAGTTATTCGAATTTTAAAAACTGATGGATTTAAACTCGCTTTGATGTATTTCAGGACGAGAAATAGCTTCTAGTTAACGTGAATCGAACGTATATATTTTTAAGAAGGAGGATTCTATGATTTAGCTCGACCGAATTATATCATCGAGCTTATCCTCCTCTGTTAAGCAGATTCTATACTAAATAGAAATAACGCCAAGATAATTCTGAAATTTCGTATACAGGTTCGCATATGCCTCAAAATTATCTACATAAATTTTCAGAAAGCTAGGGTACCTACAAGTCGAGAAATCAATGTTTTTATTTTTTGCTGTCTAACACGGGCTCTTATGGGAAATCGCAATTTCGTCGTACTCATTTATGTATTGCTAAAGATTTAACGCCAAGTTTTTGTTGAAAAAAATTGTACTATAAGAAAAATATCTGATAAATAATTAGAGCCCTTAAAAAATATCATTGGATATACCTCTAACTAATAAAAAAAAAATTACAGAATGCCGAAAACGGACATTTAACCTCAAAAAATTAGTCAAATCAGTTTCTACGGGAAAATTTTTATTCTTAATCAGGACAAATATGACTGTTAAATTTACTCGAAAAATCGTTATTTGTTGTAGGTTTACGGTTACAGCTTCTTTAACAGTGCATATTTTAAAATAAACGAAAAGTAAAAGAATGCACCGATTTTGACTAGTGTAGAAGGGTTAGAACCTCCTTAATTAAAAAGTGATTGGTTTGATTTAATATCATGAAGGAGTTTTATCAAAACGATTATTACGATCGACAAAGTCAGCTAACGTAAACCAAATTTCAATGTTTCAGTTCCGGTGGCGCAGGTGGTGGCTCTGGTGGGCGAGCCGACGTACCTGCCCTGCGACATCACGCCCAGCGAGGAGAACGACGAGATCCACCTGATCCTCTGGTTTCGAGAGGGTCGCGATGGCACATCCGCGGCCATATACAGGTACAAAGCTTTAGCCTAAATATAATAGCAACAGAGGGCGCGCACGTCAGTCGAGCCTCGACCGCGGGCTCTAATCCAAAGTCGAAATATCCGCCAGATTTTCAAGCCAGATGACGCGTGAAGCTGTCCGCTGGAGCGCGAAAACAAGCTACGGTGAGCGCGGCATGTCTACACGCGATCCCGTCATCCACGACTATATTGCCGAATCGAATCACGCGCGCACCGCAGCTTTTTTAATCGACCTGGCACACACACAGTACGCCGCGTTCAATTTTTTTCCTCCCCACGCGCGGTAAACACAGAGGAGAGAGAAAGCTTTATTCGGCGATTTTGCAGGGGACGCACGTCGCCAAGTGACGCTGAACGCCTCGTTTGTTCTTCGGCCTCGCTGACGAGAGATTGAGAGAGAAAAAAGGGCGTCGTTCGAAGTGAATAGACGGAGAGCTTTTGTCCGACGAAATCGAGGCAACGACTCGCGCGGTCGCACTTTTTACAATCGCCACCGTAACTCCTGCGAGCTTTTCTTTCATGCGAAGCGTAATGTACTTTTCTACATCTGGCTTTTGGAGACGTCGCGCGTGCGTGTGTGTTTTTTGCAGAATACGGCAAAGCAAAGGAAGATGAATCGACGGGAGGCTCGCGCAGAGTCAATACTTTTAAAATCTCTGCGACTACGCGCTTTTTTGAGATACACACATATATACAAACACGAGAAGTGCGAAAGAAAAGCAGAGATAGACATTTGTAAATAAAAGATTCAGACTCGAAATGTCTTGCGAAAATAAGTCGCGACGTTTTTTTCTCTTTATCTTGCTCTAAAGAAAAACAGAACACTTTGAAGTTGCGCGCATGTCATATTTGAAAGCCCAACTTTCAGCTGCTGGGGAGTAACATGCGAAGCTAGGGAAAGAGAGAGGGAGGGGGGGAGGAAACGAATAAAAGTTAAAAATTCTTTTTAAACTTTGAAACGCTCGGAAAATTGTGCACGCAAGATTCGAAAGCGCGAATTCGTCGCGAAAACCAATAGCTGAAAAAGTAGCGGGATCAATAAATTAGCCACAGCAAGCTCTCGACGCACAGAACTTCATTACCAGGGCAGAACTCCCAGACGTGTCTGGAAATCGACCACAGAGCGAGTCCGTATACGATCACGAGCTAGAGTCAACACGGGCGCGCGTGTAGCCATCTCGATTCCAACAAAATTTAATACAATTGGCCTCTCGCCCCCGCTGGGGGTAATCCGGTGCAAATAAACACGCACACACACACACACACACACACACACACACACACACACACACACACAAAGCGAGAGCGAACGAGTTTCTTCGCAATCGAGGAAAAAGCGAGAAATAAGAAGGCGAGGAAAAACAAGTGCGCAGCCGGAAAAATAAAAAGCATATCACGAGTGGAAAAATCGAGCCGGGGGGGATATAGGTATATAGACGGGAAAGAGAGCAAAGAGCAAGAGCGCACGACGACGACAGTACTCTGGGAAATCTCGTCCTCGCAGTCGTCGTCGCGGCCTCTTTTCTTCTCTCGCTCTTTTCCCTCAGAAAGAGAAGGGGCCCGCCCTCTTTGTCCTGCTAGTTTTATCTCGAAAGCGAGAGGGTCTGCAGGAAAGACACACGATTTTCCGTATTTACCGCACTCGCGTGAATCGCGCAACTCTTATCGGCCCCTTATTAAATTTGCACGACGTCCGCCTTTTTTTCGACGCAGTAGCAGCGCGGAAACGGGCGATTTCTAAAGACCGAGAAAGGTGATGAAATCTCCAGAATGGATACTCCTCGAGCTGAAAGCAGCACGCGTCAAAGATACAGCCGAGAGAAGGGATTACTGCGCGCCATTCATCAAGAGCGTCTCATTCGCGCGAGATTCGAAATCTCATACACGGCGCCTGCGTCAAAGCGAAAGTTAATTACTCGAGGAGCTCTTTCATCGCGTCGGTACGGGAAACTTAGTCGGAATATCAAGATGGAAATCCCGTTGTCGGAGTGAAAAATAAAGCCGAAATGGAGTAACAGGGCGCACGGAATCACAATTCAACATCCGATGCAGAAAGCGCGATGCATAAACCACATTCCAGAGACTGGCGCGGCCGCTGCAGCCCGACTTCAATATCTCAAATATACGAGACTTTTCCATTTGCTCGTTGCGCGAGAGCGAGCGGGGGTAAAAAGTCCGAGCAAAGAAAACCCCGAGCGGAGAAAGAGCGAGATTCCACGCGGCGGAGTAAAGGGAAGGCAAAGAAAGCAACTGTGATGAAGTACGTTCATATAAAAGCATTTACTGTGCAGCGCGCGGCGAGCAGCTCACGGGGGCATAAATAAATATCCGGGAGCGCGCGATACGCCTCCGCGCACAACGGATTTTGTAGGATCAGACGACGCGCGAAGGTACAACGCGACAGACGACCCCCCGGGGCGACGCGAACGCGTAGTCCTCCTTCCGGCGATGACCGCGAGCTACGATCGACGACGCAGCCGTATAAGGTTGTACGCGCGCAAGCTCGCTCTCCGGCCGAGTGATGCATCAAAGCGAAAAGAGATATAGAGGCCCGCCGCCGTAAACTTGCGCGAAAGCCCGAGGGCGCATTGTTTCGCACCGGGGAAGAAGCATTTTCCGGGGCCTCCATCACTTATCAAACTTGTCCCGGCGCGAGTGCTCCTCTCTGTCTCGGCGGATGGAAAACGCGCGCGCGCGTGTGTGGAAGACGTGGCCTGAAAAAAGAAAAGCTCTACCACGCCGGCTAGTATTTCTCGTTTAGCCCGCGAGCGACGGCGCTCTTTTCTCAACGCTCGCGCTCATCCGGGTCAGCGCCTCAGAATGCCGGCAAAGAGTCGCTGATTTTTTCGCATTTAATCCTGCGGCGCCCCCCCCCCTCTCTCTCTCTCTCTCTCTCTTTCCCTCTGTGTATCGCGAGCCTTTCGCTTTTCATTTTCATTATTTCCCGCTCTATCTCTCTTTCCCCTTTTTTCCCACTGGTACTCGGCCGTGTTTTTTATTTCACTCCGTTGTTGCGGCACAGCCCTTTTGCGGGCGTTTTATTTCACTTTCGATCGCGCCACGCTCGGACTCATTTTCATTACACTTGGGAACGAGCCGCGGCAAGAGGTCTGCTCTCGTCCGCTCGCGCTCTTGCTCTGATCGAAATCGAATGCGCACCGAGCCGTGTTTATTATGACTTTCTCAGCGGCCCAGGCTTTGTGCGCCACTGGGGGAAAAACGGCGTCAGCGATATTGAAGGAACATAGCACGGGACTGTACGAGTGGACGAGCTGAATAATTAAAAGGCCGATCGTGCAATCAGCTCCTGCTGCTGCTGCTTCGGATGATTTTTCACGAGAATAACCCGCGCGAGAGGATTCTTGAAGAATTGTTGTACTCGTCCGGTGAAAACGTACAAGTTTTTTTGTTAATTAAAGAGTGACGCTTTTAAATGTATTAATTGGCTGGATATGATTTTAAAATCTACAATGCAGAGCTAATGCATGAGCTGATTATGCGCAGGTTGAAATCTCTCGATATTACATATGCTACAATTAATTATTTATTACACCGGCTTCGATGCTCATAATGCATTGCAAACCAACGCAGGCGGAAAAAGCAAAGTAGATTGAATTAATTAATATCAAAATGCAATGTTTCGTATCGAATTGTGTACAGATACTATATTCATATTACATACGAATCCATAGAGCTCGATTCTGTTGTTTATCGTTACGAAAAATCGCACCCACCAAGAGATCGATAAATTAATTTCCCACGTCAGTAAGCTTCGAGAAGGAAATAAAAAACAACCAAAGGGCCATAAGCCGCGCGGCGAACGACACCGATAAAGATCGAAAGCGCGCGTTTCGGTGATTCCGCGTCGGAACAGCAAGCATCGTACAGGCCGCGTTCAGTCGAGTAATTGAATGCTCGCGGTATTAAGAGCCCGTGGGAGCAGTGTCGAGGGTGCGCGCGAAGAGGGGGGAAGAGGGTTAAAGTGTCATTGGCACCAGGACACACAGAGCGGACTGTTTTCCCCGATCGAGTCTAGCGGCGTCACGGCCGCATGCATTAGCTCCGGCGTGTTACGCTTCGCTACACGTCCCAAGTGCTTTGGGTGTACCGCGGAAAAAACGACTCTCTCTCTCTCTCTCTCTCTCTCTCTCGCTCCCTCGATACTTCCCCGCAGCTGCGGCAGTCCTTTGTCTGACTTTATGCAACCCTCTCGGTTTATTGTTTTATTGAGAGCTGCACGTGCTTGCCGGTGCTGTTCTCGACTATAAGTTTTGCATTCACGCGTGTCTGACTGTACTTTGGCCTGTTCTACTTGTCACAGTATAATTATAGTTTTTGGCAGCTATTTTCGTATTGATACAAGCCGCTGTGACAAGTTAAGTTATGCCAACGCAAATATCGGACGCAGATGGTATGGCTGACCAACCAAAAGAGCGTCGCAAAAACGGCGGATATAGTGTATAAAATATTCAATATAAAAGTGCCACGAGCGCTCCGAGTTTGGACAGGCAGGCAGGCGACGACAGCTTTCTCGGAAAGTGACAGGCGTCGATTTATTTGAATTCATCCGGCACGAAACGCCGGATCAATATCAGGCAAATGTGGAAAAGCATATTGACATCGGAGATACAGCCTTTCGTCTATACAGACGCAAAACGAGAATTCAAAAATCATTCTTTTCTTATTAAATTATGTCTTATTCCAGAAGGAATAAGACATAACTGGTGGTATAAGTAATAAGAGGTGCGCGAAACGCACTTAAATTTCCTAGTCATATCAAATAACGAATATGCACGGCGATATATTATTTAATGTTCTATTTCTCCCATCTGTCGCAGCGTGGACGCCAGAGATCGCGAATTCAACATTGCAGAGCGCTGGTCCGACGAGAAGGTCTTCTCGAACAGGGCGCACTTTGTGCAAGACCATCAGCCAGCTGAGCTCGGGGTGGATCACATCCGCGAGGAGGACGCCGGCATCTACAGGTGTCGCGTCGAGTTTCGCCTCAGCCAGACCCGCAACTCCAGAGTCAATTTGACCGTAATCGGTGAGTGTGTGTTAAGCTTCATCTCTCCCCCCTTTTCCCACGCGCACACATACATACACGAACGCGAAAACGAGGAACACTGAAAGCCCCCGAGAGCGTCGGGGAGAAAAGTTTAAAGAGGGAGGAAAAGGTAGTACGTAGCTACGGCTTCTGCTCTCTCTCTCTCTCTCTCTCTCTCTCTCTCTCTCTCTCTCTCTCTCTCTCTCTCTCTCTCCCTGAGCAAATACGATCTTTTCCTCCCTTCCTCTCGCTCACGAGTCGACACGATACATAATTCCGAACGACATCGAGCCCGAGCCGATAGGCAATCGGCTACGGAGTCTCTCTCGCTCTCGCAGCACTGCCGCAGTCGCCTCGAATATCGAGCGGAGAGCTCTCTCTCCCGCCTTATACGCGCGCTTCCCAGTACCGCCTTCATTCTTATTATACGGAGAGAGCGAGCTTGCTCACGTATACATGCATGCATGTATAAATAAACGCGCATACGTGTGTACATATAGACGCACGCGAGAAATTCGCGTGCGCTCTCGCGGGACTCGCCGATACATCGTCGCGAGGCCGGATATTCCTTTGTTCATTCCAGCGGCGTCTACGTCTTATTCTCTGTCGTGCGTGTGCGGCTCTTTTTTCCGCACGCAGCATCGCGCCAACTTATCCGATCTCCTTGCCGGAACGCGCAGCGTGGTGGCAAAAGCGAACGAGGTCGATACTACGGCATTTGTGCTACTTTCTCTCCTATATCTGTGTATAAGCGCGAGAGCTTTCGTTTTTCCTACACGAAGAGAAACTGTGCAGTAAAATTAAAAGTATAGGAAATTTTACTAAAAAGTACAGTAATCTGATCACAGACCCGAAATAGTGGGCAAATTACTGTACTGTACAGTAAAATTTACGGTAAAGTATAATAAAATTTCTAAGACAGTACAGTAATTTTTATGGCGACTGTTCGTTTGTACTAGACTACGTGAAAAATTTTACTGTATTTTTTCGTAATTTCAATGCCATTTCCCGACTTTCTATAATCAGCTGTTCAAACGTCTTGAAGCGCCACCATGCAGATGTTTTTAACGGACGCGGTGGCGGAATGGATAAGTGATTCCGAGAGTTATCCGCCTCTCGCCCCAAAGGTTCCAGGTTCGAGTCCCAGTCGGAGCAGAATTTTTTCAGCGGTCTTCTCTAATACAATTTCAATTAATTTGTAATAAATAAATTCGCGAAAAACGTTGTAACAACGTGACTTGGTGAGGCCGGAAATTTAAATTTTTATGATTTTCAATGCTTTTATAAAAATTACTGTACGGTCTAGTAAAAGTTACTGAACTGACAGTCTGTGACGACATTACTGTTCAGTATGGTAAAAATTCCTGCAGAAAAAGGGGCGGTATGCATGGGGATGCTTTGATCGGATACCTTGCGATTGGGTAATTCGCGCTCGACGCTGCTATATACAATTATTCCGCGAAAAAGTTGCGAGCTTCGCGTTTTTCACGGCGTGGCTCGGTCGAGGCGACGAAAGCGCATTGTACGGTTAAATATTTACGCTGCATTTAAAGAGTCAGAGGACCGAGGCGAAAAGCCAATTAAAAAGCGCCTGAATTTTTAAATTTCTCGGAAGTAGTCGGTTTTTCGCAGAATATTCTGAATATGCGCGGCAAACGCGGCTGATCCGAGCTTTTCGCGCAACTTGCGCCGTTATAACAGCGTGCGAAGCAGTTGGCAGTAAAAAAAGTAGCACTAGTTCGCGGAATCCGCCCTTGCTCGATTGAGATAAAACAGCTGAGCTCACCCGGGGCGGAACAAAGTCAGACGGTTCAATTTTGCGCGAGCGTGTACTCGAGCTTTTGTCATTATTTGCCTGTCGAATCGCAGTCCGTAAACAATCCTCGAAACGAAAAGCATAGCGTAAAAGTTGAAACGTCAAACCGTACGCAATCACGAATACGCTCTGCTGCTGCGATGAAAAAATTCCCTGAAACTCCTGCGAGCAAACACGCGTCTCGATTCGCAAATACAACTAACGAGGAAGGAGCTATTAAAGACAGCCTTGACGAGCAAACGAAATCTCTCAAAGACGATACGACGCCGAAAAAATGAAAATCGGCCACTTAAGGTAAATTGGCCGCGTGCACTCGTCGGTCCGCGCGCGGTGATGTTCCTCTCTGCCACATCAAAGTCAAAGCGCGCGTGTGTACACACATTTCTTTCGCGGCCGAGCTTTCAGTCGTGATTAGCTTGCCTCCTCTCGTGCTCTTGGCAACGAAAAACTGCGCGGGCATTTGATTGCTATGCAAAGAGAGGGAGAGCAGTAGCCCGAGTAAGCAATTAGAAAAAGCGTCGTCGCTGAAAAGTTATACGCGGCAAAAAGAGCGCCAGGTGACTTTCTAAACTTCTCGACGCAAAAGAGGAGCGGAGGCGTGAAAGAATTACACCCGGCGAGCTTGCAATGAAATTTTCGTTGTAGCTGCACGGTATACCATGCCCGACGACGCTGTGTCTACATAAAGAGAAGTTTTGCGCAAACGAAAACACCGGGCCGTCGTCAATTAGCGGAGCTTTCTCCTTATGGGGCTTCTTACTATGTATACATACAGCTCGGAGAGAGAGAGAGAGCAAAGTTTTATTTTCCAAGAGTGGTTGCACAAGCGTTTAACGTCGAGAGCGTAACCATTTCGTTTGACAATTCGCGATCTTTGCCGATGAAGCTTGCGACTCGATCGCTCAAAATCACCTCGAGAAAGCTTGCGCAAGAAAAAAGAAAAAAAGTGCGCACACTGCGTATACAGGGGTGGGGGGGGGGGGGGGGGGCATTGTGAGGCATTGTGAAGGCTATGCAAACTCTCGATTTCTCTCGAACGTCGGTTAAACCAGCGAGCTCGCACTTGGCGCACAAGAGTTTTAAATCTGCTTTTCCTTCCCCTCCTCTGCGCAGGCTCTCTCCAGAGCATTCTCTGCGTATAGCGCGCACACTCGAGCTTTTTTCTTCCAGTTCATTCAGCTTTATGCGCCTTGGCGCAGCTTCTTCTTCTTCTTCTTCTTCTTCTTCGGAACGGCGTACTGCTGCAGCGGCGCATTCCTGTACACAAGGCGCGGTACTCGAGACTCATTGATGAATTTGCTTTCGAATGGAAAATCAACGTCGTCGAGAGAGGAACGAGGGCTCTTGGAACAGTTATACGACTCGCTCGTGCTCTCTTCATGTGTATACACACACAAGCCGCAAATCGTGTCGCATCCATCGTCGAAAGCGCACGCCTCCGCTTTTTCCGGTAAAATAATCGGGCTTCCTCCTCCGCCGACACTACAGTCTCATCGGGGCGACGGATTGCCATACGCGCTTTTCCTCTCCGTCTCTGCCAGAGAGAAAAAAAAACGTTGTCCCATGCGCACAGCAGCAGCAGCAGCTCCCTCTCTATTCCTCTCTTCCTATATACGCCTCATTCCTTTTGCCCGGCACGTCGGATGCTTAAGTACACTGTGTTCTCTCTTCCTCCCTCTATACGTACATACGACGCGGCAGCTCTCGTATTATATAGCGATCGATCGTCCCAGTGCGCTTTACCAGCTCGTTCTCGCGCGCGCGCGATATCTCCCTTCCTCTATGTGTGTGTGTGTGTGTGTGTGTGTATACACACACACACACCCTTGCATCCCCGGATTCTGGAACACGACGAAAGAAGAGCGGCTTTCTCCGAGTCAATATATGTCCAAGCGAAAGAGGCAGGATTTTACGGCAAGAGGGCTATTTTTCTAATTACCGCGAGTTGCGTTTCAATTTATCGGCTCAACACACACACACACTCGTCGTTCGTTCGTTTTTTTTCGATTTTCTTTTCATCCTCCTCGCAGCGGAGCGCGAGAGAGCGAGTGTACACAGGGGGAAAGAGGCTCCGCGAGAGATGAGGTGGAGAAGGCGGACGATTTGTTCATTCGAATCACGCGCGCATTTTCGCTCCGGCCAAGAATATCTCCTCTCATTCAATATCAATTGTGTAGTGACGAGAATGGAATTGAAGATGCCGTCGGTGCGCGCTTCCGAGTGCTTCCTCAACTCGCTGCAGCCGTCGCTCTCTGCTGGAAAAATGATAAAATGGAGAATAAACGAGAAAGAGAGAGCGAGAGCAAGTCGATCTTATATTTCTATATCTGGGTGTCGGCGCGCCATTTCCGCGATCGCCTATTAGCTCCAGCGAATAAATACGCGATTGTTGTGTCGAGTGTCGCCGCGGCGCGGATTTTCATTTCAATTATAGCAACGACGCTTCTCGAGGAAGCTGAGAAGAAAAAATAAATTATATCTTGCTGCTGCTGCTGCTGTCGGGGAGAAAACGCGAGATAAAGTGGCTTAAAAAGTGTCGAGGAGGATGCAGGAGGGTGCGCGGAGAGTGCAAACGCTGTTATACGTCGGGAGAAGAAAAGCAAAGAGACGGGGAGGCGAAAAATAGCGCGAGGAGAAAGGAAAATGGAGGGAAAGCAAAGAGTATTAGGCGCCTCGCCACCTGCTGATCCACCCGGCGAGCTACTCTCACATTGTATGTATGTATATATATATGCCGAATGCAGGGACTCTCGAATGAAGAAAAAGAAGGAAGAGGAGGCTTGAGTTCATCCGCGAGCGCGCGCATAAAAATCTACTCTTTAAATGTGATGCTCGACTCGAAATGGACAATGCACCGGCTCTCTGCCTTGTAATTTATGTGCCTTCTTGGGCCCTTGACTCTTTGGGTATGAATATCGTTTACTCTTTCGCAACTTTCCAGCCGAGCGCGGGGTTCCTTTGATCAAAATGCTTCTCGAGTTCCGTCATCATCCGTCGCTTTCGTGGAAAATCCAAATATAATCACCCGGGAATCGACGGATGATCAGACCTCCCCTCTTGTGCAGGGAGCGGAGGGTTCTTAAGACGCAATAACAGCAGCGCGCGCAAAGAGATAACAGCGGCTTTATTCTCCCGAACGCAGGCATAAGCACAACAGCAGCAGCAGCAGCAGCGCGGGCTTCGTAATTTTATTAGAACACAAAAGAAGCCGCTGCGACCTTCTTCTCGCGGTGCTGCTGCAGTTCTTCATCTCCGCTTCTGCTTCTTGATCGTCGCGGCGACGGTCTGAAGAGCCGCCTGTGAGAACGAGGCAGAGAGAAGAGAGAGAGAGAGAGAGAGAGAGAGAGAGAGAGAGAGAGAGAGAGAGAGAGAGAGAGAGAGAAAGAGAATGAAAGAGAAGTGCATGAAAGCGCACGCCGGGGAGTTTGTAAGACTCTGTAAATTCAACTGGAGCATTCCCCGGAGCGAACTTTGTCAAAAGATCTCCACGCTGGATTATAATTTCTGTTAGTAGCTCAGCCGCAAAGCGAGAGAGGAGAGAGAGAGAGTGAGAGAGAAAGGGGACTACACTCGGTGCGCCGGCAGTGGAGGCGGCAAAGTACGAGAAGCCCAAGTAGTTTAGAGGTGGTATACGCGAGTGCACACAAGTGTAACACGACAGTGGGTCGAGAGAGAGAGAGAGAGAGAGAGAGAGAGAGAGAGAGTCGAGTCTATATACCTATAGCCGAGGCATCTCCGGCACGTACAGGCCTTCTCTCTATCGTCTGTCTCTCTCTCTCCCGAGCTCTCTCCCTCCAAGACGGACCGGCAGTTCGCGTTTACACACAGGCGGCACATACCTGCCGCGTATAGCGCTCTTCCTCCGGCGGAGAGATACCGAACTTATCATACATCAGGCCGAGCGCGTAAATGCGCCCAACCGAGCGCGTGCCTATAGGTATATACACGCTGGCTGCGAGAAAGTCGATGCACTTAATATTATCCCGCTCCCTCTCTTCCTCCCTCACTCCAACAACTGGCTTTGAATTTTCAACGCCAACGATCGCCTTATCTCCGGCTGAGATGTTTATGCCTATGCGCAGTTTGCTTCGCTCCTATGTACACTATACGTCGAGAGAGACTATACACGTTACATAGAATTCCACGTATAGGCGTATTTATTTAACGTCGCGGCCGGGGGTTTTCCGTTATACACGAAGTGAAGACAACAAAATAATAAATAATTGCCGCGGACGAGAACGAGAAGAAAAAGTCGACTCTCGGAAAAATATTCATGACCTGCTCTTATTTCTCGGAATATTTTTGCCCCGCGCCGACTGGTATACATACATACAGGCTGGAGTGTCCGTGTCCTCGGCAGCTTCTCTCTCTCTCTCTCGACGGCCACTCGAACACGTTGAATTTCAATCGGGGAACGGCTGATCGGAATGAATCTATTTATCTTCGTTCGCCGCAGCCATTCGGGCCAACCGTATAGCGGAGTAATTGAAAAAACAGCGCATTAGACGTGACCGCCCACGCGACACGTGTCCGTGGAACGCTATATACATGGGGAGAAGATATCGACGCGCGCGGTCGCGCTAAAAATAAGCGGGCAAAGATGGAAAAAAAAAATAAGGAGAGGGCCAAAAACAAAGAGACGCCGTGCGGCTAATGCCTTTCCGCCTACAAAGTGCTTTATTATATCGCCACATTACCAACTGTCTCGTTCGCTCCGTTCATGAATAATTTAGCCGCGCGCGGTAGCTTCTCTGTCTTTCTCGGTGCGCGTATTGGCCGCAAGCGTGCGCACAGCAGACGAGTCCATCTTCTCTCTGTGATCTCCCTCCTCATCCCCCTATTTTCTCTTCTCGCGACCGCCTCTCTTTGTCTTCGAGCCGTCTGCGGCGCTTCTGAAATTTAAATTTCCCGCCAGGAAAGAGATAGACGGAGTTTACACACTCTCGCGCGCCGGTGGCCCAAAGTGATTGTGTAGATATACCCCGGCGCGGGAGTGAAAAAACTTTGTTCGGCAAAATATGCGCGGGCGTATCCGTGGCGGCGAGTTTAAGCCCCTGCTTTATTCGATAAAACCTCGAGGGGACGAGGAGAAATAGAAAGTTCATCGACGTCTGCGAAATGAAATATTGAAAAGTTTCCGTGAAAGAAGCTAAACACATTCGGCGTTTCGCTCTCGGACTGATTTCGACGTCGTCGAAAGTTGCTGGCGTTAAAATGTTTAGGATTGAAAGTAGGATAGAGATACGACGTCTGCAGCTGCGGAAATAATCGTTCCGACAAGTTTTCACTGCGCCCCGCTATTGTACAAAGCACTCCCCAACTAGATTTTAATCGACGAGCCATTGGCTCGAAAAGAGCGAGTATGCACTCCAAAAAGCTGTCCGGAGTCAAAAGGCAGTCTCTGCGGGATAATCGAAGCGAGAGATAGACGCGCGTGAACTGATTGTTCACTGAGCATTCTTTTAGCTCGAATTATGCGCGTTATCGCAACCTAAAAACTCGCCGGGCTAATGGCACTTCACAACTATACCCACATGAATATTCGCTTTTACGGCGAAGAGTCCGAATGAAAAAAAGGAAAAAAAGGGGGAGAAGGGAACTCCGGTAGTAGCTGGAGACAGTAATTTGATTCACGGTTTGCCAGATATATATACGCAGCGCCGCCGAGTTCAGCGCTTGCGCGAAGCTGTACGACTATAACGCCATTCTTGCGCGTCTTTCAACGGATTGCACTCGCTCGCTTGAGCGCGAGAGATCCCTCTCGAGAAATTCTATATTACTTTTCTGAGTAAGAATCTCATTCGTTACAAGCTAAGTATGGGTGTTCATCCTGCCCTGCGACTTTAGAACTTTAGTACGTCCTCTCTTGCCTTTTTCAAGGGGGAAACTTTGTGACACAATACCGAGCTTCCTTTTGCTGTACATTTCGTCTCGTGTGTCTCGAGCGACGTTATCTCGAAAATGTTCCTATCGAATGTGATATTCTCGTGAAACTTGGATAAGGAGATTTAGGTATTATTACAGTTTTTTTATCTAGAAAAATCCCGACTACTTGTGACAGTATTCGTTGTCCGACTAAAGCCCGCGTGTTCTACTTGCGAATTTAAGAAAGTACACGCACGCGCCTACTAATACAGTTAAGTGACCTGTGAACCTATAGCATAGCGCTTTAAACTTATATATTTCATCAAAAATTCACAACTTCGTTAATATTATAATACATGCTGATTTTATAAACGCGATTTCCGTAACAATTGTCGTGCAAAGAAGCTTTCAAATAGCTTCTAAGTTATTGAATTTTCTATGCTTAAAAATGTTGCGCCTGTGCATTGTGAGAACAAAAATGTTGAAAGAGCCGATGAATTAATACACATATAATGTATATATCAATAATAATGGGCTCGTTAATCAAATTCCTCTTTGCGTATTCACAATCATTACGCAGGATTTCCATTTCAAATATTCTCGTTATTAATGATAATAACGTAAGGACAAAAAGTCTCTCTCTTCGAATTGCTGCTTTGTTCCACACGAAATGATTGAACAACGAAATCACGCATTAATAAATGAAACCTCTTTTACGTTTTCGCAACTGTTACATTGCATTAATTTAAAAAATTCTCATTACGTTAATGACGACAATAGTAGTAAAAGAACATCACAACTTGACGAGGGTCTAATAGTATATTGTGTACCAAGGACGTAAAGTGGGCTTTTTTAGACCGAGTGTGGAGTTTACAGTACGAGTCGAAGGCGAATGCGTACCGAACTAAAGACGAGCACTGCAACCACACGAGGTCAAAAAGCCCACTTAGCCCTTGGTGCACACCATATTTTTTGTGACGCATGTATTGATTTTCGCGTTTTTCGTACCTATTAAGCGGGCGTTAAGTACCATTTTTTTAAAAATTTTTTTTGCCCGCTGCTGACTTTTTGCCCGCTGCTGACCTTTTTTTGACCACTGCCAACTTTTTTTGCCCGCCGGTAAAAGTTGCATCAGTCGCACTCAATCTCTAAAAAAAAAACGCAAAAATCTGTACTTGCGTTACAAAAAATATGGTGTGCACCAAGGGCTAAAAGTGGGCTTTTTGGCTTCGTGTGGTTGCAGTACTCGTCTGCGGCTCGTAAACGCCCTCGCCTTCGGCTCGGGCTAACTCGCCTTGACTCGTACTGCAAACTCCACACTCGGCCTAAAAAAGCTCACTTTACGCCCTTGGCATACAATATACTATTACATTATCAAGGGCCAATAAAAACGAAAAATCGAAACAGGCCTTTTCGAACTGTGTTATATAGTCTTCGTAGGAAGCGACGACGTATATATGAGTCGGAAGAAACCATCAGCATCAAGTCGAGCGTAGCGACGATTGACTTTATTAAGCCGTTAACGCGGCAGTTACCCGAAGGTCGGACCTTCGAATTCTCGCGCGTTGCCTCAGACACCCGGGCGAGGAAACGCAGCGCGCAAAAATAACAACAACAACAATAACGACGTCGAGGCTGCGGAGCCTGCTACCCGTGTACACAACGCATCTTATCGAGACATCACAAGCTCCCTCTCTCCCACCGAAGCTTCTCTCGCGCGTGTACGCACGCGTCGCCATTGTGTTTGCTCCGCGAGTTTACGAGGTCGTACACAATATATACCTATGCAGCCACGTACACACACATACGCGCTCGCATACATACACGGCACGAAGCTATGGTAATTTCGCGCAGAGCCAGCAACGCTAGCTAGATTTAGTTGCGCGACAATTGTGCACTCCGTTGCGTTTTGGAGGGGGTATACTGCGGCTTCTGCATAGAGAGAAGCGTTTCGCTCGTTAGCGTCGGGAAGTTATACATCGATTGTATTTAAGGAAAGCGGCTATACGCGGAGGGAGAGAGAGGTACACCGGGGAATTGTCGTGTTTGCTGACGACGCGGCTTGAAAAACAGTTTCCTCTACTCCCTCGACCTTGTTAAGCGCGAGCGCGCGCACCTCGTCGATGCATGTGAATGCAGTCGAGCTAAGGTGATTGCGCTCAGGCGTGAGAGTGTGTGTGTGTGTATCGGTTATGCGCGGATAATTGGATTTGTCGAAAAGCCGTCCCGATGCCGGAGCCGCCGGGGGTGTAGGAAGCTTTTGTGAAATAATAAAGGACCCCTGCTTCCTCTCCTCGTTAGCGAAGCTTCTGCGCGCGCGAGTTTTCTTTTTGCACCTCGTTGTCGTAGACGACGGCGGCGGCGACGACGACGACGACGACGAATAGAAGCCAAAGCGTCGCGGTTCGACGAAAAATCGTTATATGGCTTTGTGATCGTTTTATAACGAAGCGCTAGTCGCGCACGAGGTGTGTATACACTATCTTGGGCCTGCGGAAAGTCATCTTTACGAACGAGGTATACCGTCGTGCTTTTTCACGAAAGGAATAATGATTGAGCCGGGCGTATATCGAGCGGGTTTTGTATACGAGAGGAAAACTCGAACCGCGTCCTCGCTGTTGTTATTGTTCTTGTTGTTCGGCGGAAGAAATAAGGATTTCGAGAAAAGTTGGATTTTGCAAAGCTTCCGGCGGGGGACAATTTAAAGTTTGACCCTAACTGAAAAACAAGTTTCCTAATAAAATTTGCACAAGTCCTGTCGATTTTACTTTGCACTTTGAACTAGTTTTCGCGAGGCACACGCCAGTCATTGATCTCGATAAAACGTGATTATTACGGAAAATGCACATCAGTGTTATTATGAAGTCGCGATGTATGAAGTTACCAGATTCTGAACACGATGTGCGAACAGTTTTGAAAATATCACGCACGTGCAGTCGAAAATAAAAGCTCTCAGGTTACGAAGTCGGATGAGTGAGATATTATTTCATAGCGTATTGAAAGATAACAGACAGCTCCCAATATAGTTTCGCAGCTCGCGGGAGTTGATGGAGCGAATTTCAATGAAAAGCATCGTTTTCAAAATCGTGCATGAATGTTACATATAGGTATCGCTGCAAAACGTGTAACAACTGACATTTAT
This sequence comes from Pteromalus puparum, assembly GCA_012977825.3. Lineage (NCBI taxonomy): Eukaryota > Metazoa > Arthropoda > Insecta > Hymenoptera > Pteromalidae > Pteromalus > Pteromalus puparum. Next base: position 48,148,232 of record CM053172.1, read on the forward strand.
AACGTTTATCGGCTTACTGACAATTGAGAAATGGAACACGAAACTGAAAAAAAACGTAAACAATTTAGAAAGGGCGTTTTCAATGAAAAATTAAATCGCGAGCTTGCATCCAACTACTAAGTCCACATATCGCTCGGTTCGAATACCAAGAAAAGCCGCGCGCAAAGATGTCATCGAAAAAAGAGGGTACAGGCGAGGAAGAAACAAAAACAAGATAGCCACTTGTAATTACAAAAGCAAGCAAGAAGAGACGAGTTCCCGGCTGCTGCCTTTTGGATTTCTCGTTTCCACTCAAGGTTCACCTCGCGAAGCGCGGCATCGCTCAAGGAAGAGCAAACGGGAGGTGGAAGGACGAACGCAAGAAAGAGAGAAATAGCGAGATTCGACCGCGCGGCTAACCGCTCCACGGTTGCTCTCGCCTCTTATTGTTACGGGAAAATTCAATAAGGTCGAGGAAAAAGGGGCAAACGGAGGCAGCGAGCAAGAGAGATCGAGCATTTATACGGAAGCTCGGCGGCGGAATAAAAAGAGACTCGAGCAGTCCCGGTATTAAAATAGGCACGAAGTGAGATAGAGATGGAGAGAGAGAGAGAGAGAAAGAGAGAGAAGAAGAGAGAGGAGGAATGAAAAATGAGAATACAAGCGACTGAAGAGAAGACGGAGCTTGTACATAGTTATAAAGGAAGCTGCGGAAGGCAAGCCTGTTAGAGCCGCAGGGCCGCGGAACTGTCGAAGCAATTATTCTAATGGGCTTTTTGCTCGACGACTTTGACTGCAGCAGCGACTACGACGACGACGACGTCTCGAGTGAGGTTTCAACGGGGACGTTGTTTCGCCCGATCCCCGGATCGCCCTCGTCGCTTCTCCTCTCCTTATCGGCCTGGTTTTCCATCTCCGTGTCTTCCTCCTCCTCCTCCTCGACGAATGTGCAAATCGACCGGACGCAAACGCTCTCCCCCTCTCTCTCTCTCTCTCTCTCTCTCTCGTCCCGTCCGTCTGTCCGTCTGCCGAGCCATGTTTCGCCCGATCCTAATCTACTTAGCTCTCTCGAGATCTAGCGAGTCTTGTCGACGTCTTCCTCTGCTGGTGCTGCTGCTGTGTAATCTCGCGCGTTTCACTCGATGGAAATTTTACTGCTCTCCGCTGGCGGGAGCGACGACGGCGAGCAGCGTATTTCATAATTAAGAGACTTCCGGACGTGAACACGACCTCTCGTCTCCTTGGATTATCCGACCCTTTTTTTCAACTCTCTCCGACGATGCTTACACTACTCCTCGAATCAGCTCATATCCGCGTGGAACGACACTAACGATTTTTCCTCATCGTGATTCAGCCGGGACTTAATAAACACCTGATTGAAAAGCTCCTGCGGCCACTCCCGTGCAATAATCGTTATCGCCATAGTTCATCTCCGGAGCCGGTTGTTTCGATCCAATAAAATGACCGCCGCCGTGCAGTGTCCTTCGATGCCGAGCTCGCGCGACTGATTGCTCACGTGCTGCTGCCGTCTAATTCGACCACGACGACAGTGCTGCACACGTAGCGCGGGATAAGCACTCGCCGCGCCGAGTCAAATGATCCTTTTGATTTATGGGGCGTACGGGGATTCACAGGATCATTTCATTTGCGCGGGAATCGAGTTTTCTCGCGCCGGATTCGTTTACTCCCGCGTACCCCATGGAAGAAGGCAACTACGGGCCAAATTGGGCGCAGTACCGGTGCCAACTGTTTCCAATACTGACTCCCGATGTTGGTCCGATATTAATTCAGTACTGGAATGATAAGATCGGGCCAAAATTTGAACATCAATTCAGGCACAATACTGATTACCAATATTTACCGATTATCGAATAAATTTTACGTAGGCAGAATAATTAAACTTTAAATAGCAATAAAGTAACTTAAATCGAATAATTAAACTTTAAATAGCAATAAAGTAAATTTATTAGCTTTTTTATTTATAAAAACACATCGAACATAATATAAGAACATATGAGAAAAATCACGTTTACACATCAGGATTCTGTAACGAATTTCGCATTCTAACTGTTCGTCCACCTTCTCGGTCATTTGCTCCAGACAGCCATCGTGAAGTTTTTGAAAGAATAGTCTCGTCAGAAACCGCAAACTTAGCACCAATTAATGCTGTAATATTAAAACAATTTAAGCATGTATATATACATATCAATTTTATAAAATCTCTCATAACTGAATAAATTTTGATTCTTTACTTTTCATAAGTTTATAGATTAATGTAGCACTAAAATCGAGTTTTTTTATTCCCTTCATAGCACGTCCACAGCCAGAATATTCTATTTGAACGGATTTCGCCATTATGGATTTCAATACTTTGTTTATTGCGGTGTTATAGCACTCAGAACTGTTAATGTATCTTGTCATCCATACAGTCTGTAAAAATATGTATTTATAATTACAAATTTATAGAGATAAGAATAAGCAATTCTATACGTGCTTATCTTAGCTTACTAATGTTTTAATTTCGGGACTGCCTTCGATCAAACTCGCATCGAATTCTTGGAATTCAGGTAGCGTCGTTTTCGGCAATAATCCGTGGAATGTGTTTCCATCTGCGACCAAATTTAATCCTGAAGCAGCTAAATTAGTAAGGATGTTATCCGTGCGCTCTCGATAATCATGCTGCAGGCTGGTTTTCATGGACTTCATGTCTGATTTCATCTTTTTATAAAAATTTTGTAAATCTTCTTGAGTAACCAATTTATCTGAAAATAAATAAAATAATATTACTATTTTATTGCTGAAAAAGTGTAAATTTTTAAAGTTCATATATGATTCGTATGCTACTTACATTTCGGGTCTAATGGCACTTGATTAGTCGCAGAAGGTAGAGACTCTTGAGGATCTTCATCGACTGGAGCATCTCTTTTTCTTTTTTTCCCCTTTTTTCCCTTCTTACTTGTCGTGTCAGAAGTCCCGGAAGCTGTAGGCTCTGTAAATAGTATAAAATATATTGCAATAAATTTTTAGGTTTTTTTTTTACTTAGAAAAAAAGTTCTCTTTTACTCACCCACGAATTCTACTGATGGCAAATCTCTGAGTGCTATTTCTGCCTGGTTATCATCCAAAATTTCGAGCAACGAATTAACGGTCTGTTTGTTTCCTGCGATACCATCGCCCTCATGAGACGTGTCATTCTCTGAACTTGAAAAATTTTCTTTCTCAAAAGATTTTTCCAATCTTCTCTTTCCTTGAGCAAGGGATTCTGAGGAATAAAGACAAGAAATCAGAAGGGTTTACACTAAAGCTCCGTGATGCTTTGATAGGGTAATCGCGAAAAAAAGAACCATATGGGTAAATGTCAACGCAATCATTTTTATAATACAATACGTACTTGCTTGCTTTACAATTGAAATTAAAAAAGATGTCCAAGAAACGTCTGCTTCTTTTTCCTCCTCCAGCCAACCTGGTATCAAATTATAGTGTTCCTCTGGTGGGTATCTGCAAAACCAGGATCCTTCCTCGTTATATGCCCATGATCGGGGAACGAGATCAACAGCTTTTTTCCCCGTAGGAAGGAAATAATCCTCGAACCTAATAATCAAAAACTTTGTACTTTCGCTCAGCTCCATGATTAACCTTTCTATCGACTTACGTTGTCAATGTAAACAAACAATTGCGAACGCTCGAAGAGAAAGCGATAGTTCGAAAATATAGATGTTCGAATTCGGTTTTTTAAAATCATAGGAAAGATAACATAAACACAAAATAGTCACTGCATACAATTTATTAATAATACAAGAGAGATAGATTTTATAATAGCAAAATTGCTCAAGTTTTATCGAGAGTTTTATCAAAGTAGAAATTCACGTATGTAGCATTTGAATGGCATACAAGCTTTCTCCAAATTTTAATTTTACACATTTACTGGAAACATCGCTGCAATTTAAAGTTGTTAGATGTTTTGATGTACGCGTAATTTTTTCCACCCCGACAAATTTAGAATCACATGGATAATCGAACGCACTTTCGGTATATAAAATGAAGCCTTGGATTTTTAACTGTTTACCTTCAAAAAATAACCGATTGATTTCAAAAATCTTGTTCTTATTCAGACGTACGACATTATCTGGAGATTTTGATCGAATTGTAGACTGCTTATACTTGACTTGCAAAACTTCGCCATCATAGTTTTTTGGTTTCAAAAGTGACTTAGAAAAAGATAAATTCTTTTCCAAGCACTCGCTAAATAAATATTTTTTTTCTATATAACTAGACGTTCCTAATTGCATTTCGTGTAAACGTCGAGAAACTTGTATTAGTGGGTTATTGGGCGTGCGAATCAATTTTTTTATTTGCCCCAAACAATTTTCGAAAGGAAAAGCAGAGTAAGCTGATAGTGGCGCTTTCATGTATCGAACATCATCTGCTACGTGAATCAAATTATGAAAATTCATAACCTGAGTGTCTGTCCCATACATAGTAGGCATCAAAGCAAAAAATTTTCGTAATAATTGATCAGCGTAATCTACATACGGAACAGCTAAATTTTCACTAAAAAGCACACGGCTCGATACAAATAAAAGCAGCAAATGTTTATACTTTTTAGTAGGAACTAATTTTTTAAATAAAAAGGGTAATGCGTAGAGTAGAACAAATTGGAATTGAGTTGCTTTCCAATTACTTAAATTTTTCAAATCAAAACGTTTTCTTTGAAATTCCATTGGTATGCCAGGAGTTATTTTTTGAAGTAGATCATTAAGGGAATTTTTTTGAGCTGCACTTAATTTGTTTAAATTACCAGGTTCTATAAATTTTTCGAAAAGTGACTTCATTACTCCGAGATTAAAAAGGTGCATTGAATCAAGAAACACTTGTTTCACGGGATCAAATCCAGTAATCCTAGTTAAAGGCGAAATTTCACCTTTATGATGTTCTGGTTGACTTTTAGCTAGAAACGATTCTCTCGTTCTCAAATCGCAATCCATCTGACTATACACTCGTCTTTTGTTGACTGTAACACCTTTTACTGTACACCTTTCGCAAGAAAAGAAGCCACCATGTCCTTTACAGCATTTACAAGCTGCTCTGGCTGGAGTATCGCAGATCATTCCTTTAACACTGAAAGTATATTTTTTGTTTGAGATAACTATTCCATTCGCTATTAATTTGTTTGATTCTTCAACATAATCATGCATATATTCATCCATAGAATTCGGTTTTGAATCGCCGCAATACAGAGCAACTATTCCAGGTTTACATAAAAAATTTCTATGGTAAATTTTCATCAATATGGGCCAAAATTGTCTATCTGAATTCTTATATACGGGCATTCCATCTATATTAATCAAAATTTCAATTTTATCATCATCATACATTTCAGGATTTATCATCAAAGTTAAAACTTCGGCTATTCCAAAATACGTATACAACCCATTATTTGATTTAGCTGTTTTTATTATTCTGGTTTCATTTGTAAATTTCTTTGTTTTAAGCAATGTTTCAGCAGTTCTTGGTAACTCGTCATGACCTTCAGAATATAAAATCTTCAAAAGTTCAGAGGTCGTAGAATTTCTTAATATAAATATATTATTTATACACCAATCTTGCAGTTTTTCTTTTAACGTGAAATTATGTTTATCTTGATATTCGATCTGCGACAAATATATAGTATTGTAAAATATAGAAATTCCTTCGATTATTAAAAAATGAGTTCTGATTAATTAATGCAATATACTTGATAATAAATTATTACATACCTCTATGTCCATACTGTGAGTTCGACTGTGAGACTCGTCAGTTATTGCAATTTCATTACCGTGCACGGAATCTAAAGTATCAAGACTGCAAACTTTACTTTCAACATCACTTTCTGTTTTTATATACTGAATTCGGTCGGTACTGCAATCACTCTCATTATGACAAATTGTAGTATTGTTGCACTCTAAACGATCAACATCAATCCTGTTAATGCTATAAAATAAAAGTGACGTATATGAAAAATATGCACAAAAAAGTTTCAGTATAAGTTTGGCATTCTTCTCGTGTAATATATAGCGACAAATAGTTATCAAATAATATCACTGTACCTATCAGCTTTTTTCTCGAGGCACAGAAAATCGACAGCAGTCTCTAATGATGATTTTGATGATGTCGAAGAAGAGTCGCATTTTAACCTCTTCAATGCTCTACACTTTTTCACATAATCGTAATTAGTTTTTTTATACATTTTTTATAACTCATATAACACGCGTATAAATCTTTTAGGTTAAAGAGGAGGTTATTTCAAAAACTATTGTTATGGTCAACAGCTTGCTTAGCAACGGCAAACTGTATTGGACCAGTACTAAATAATTAAGAAAATAGTATTCTATTAGTAGAATTTGGCAAATGACATTGGGTCGATACTGTTTTCTATAGTTTGGTCCGATCTTATCATTTCGATATCGGACACAAGCTTGGATCAGTACTGGCATACGTAGCTACGGTGACCAGTACGTATCCATTTTTGGGCCGTTATGTCAGTGTTGGCGGTTCTTCCATGGGACATGTGGCGGGCGTTCGAAAAGAAAAAAACTCAGATTTTATGTTGATTAAGCCGATTTATTCCAAGAACCGAGAGAGTGCAAAATGATCTGGGGAAAAATTCTCGGCAAAAATGTCGGTATTCTCGTGCGCGCGGGACGAGGGCACGTATAATCCAAAAACTCCTCCTAAAATATTGTTCCCTCTCTCCGCCGCGTCCATGCGGGGAAAAAAATGCTCGGCCCGCGGCACACGAAAGCGGCCTTAATCTCCATACGATGCTTTTAGCCGAGAGTAAACGCGAGGAGGATTCGGATCCGTAGAGAGAGAAAAGAGGCTCTCTCTGGAAGCGCAGTGTATCTACATCCCCCATTGTGGCAGGGCGCTAGAGCGCGGCCCACCGCTGCGCGGCTGACTTATCTATGGTCTATTCCTATTCAGCACTCCTTGGATGAAAACGGGAGGATATAGGCGTGCACTACCGCCGCTACTCCGCCATCGAAGCGAGATCCCGCTTTTCGATTAGGAATCACATCCTCCTCGGATTCCTTTCGCCCGAAGAGAGAGCGAGAGAGAGAGAGAGAGAGAGAGAGAGAGAGAGAGAAGGAGGGGGCTATATACAATACACAAGCCAGCCTCCTTACATCCAGCCCTTATACATTATATCTCGACGGATTCCTATCTGCAAATAGCCGTACGCTCGCGAACGAATGTGGGCCAACAAATCCACTCGGATCCGGCGCGCAATTTTAAAACGACGACGACCTTAACTCGGGCACGAACCTTTCCTGCCTCGGGAGCAAAGTTCTCCACCTCTTTTTTTCTCACACAGACCTGATGCTGCTTCTTCTTCTTCTTGCCTTTTTCGTCGCGGCTCTCTAGCTCTCGCGAGAGTTTTTCAGCTTCATAATTAATAAGACTCCTCGCTAACCAACTTTCGCTTTAATAAAATTAAAATGGAAGATTTTACGCCGTCCATCTGAAAATCTATCCGGGAATCTAAGTTCTCCCGGGGAATATTGTTATACACGCTTACTCGGCTCCATGAATTTCATTCGTACACTCGAACCTCGATTCCTTTTATTTTTTCACTGTGGCAGAGAGCGAGATTTATTAAAATGCAGTTTGCGAAGAAAAAAATGGAAGGACTTATCTTTTCAGCGCGCGCGGCAGGAGTGGTTGCGCGCGAGCGCGCTCTGCGGTGGTAAGAGGTACTAAGAAATTCCGGAAAAATTCTTTGCCCCCGCGCGCATTCGCCGTGAAATATGAATTTTCCTTTGATCAGGTTAAGAGCCCTTTGAGCTCGCATAAAAGCGTGCTCTGGAGTTTTGATTCTTTTGACTGCTTACGCGTCGATTCACAATCGTCCTTCGCGGTTTTTCATACGCGCCTTCTGCGCGCTTAATGAGCTTTCGCGGACGCGATTGTCCTCTGTGACCGACTGACCAAGTTTAGAAAAAGTCGCGTTTTCGTAAAAAAAAAAAATAAATAAATAAAAATAAAACGCATGCTACTTACGCGGGATTTGCCATTAGGGACGATTAAAATTCAAAAGACGACCGCAAAAAAGCTTTTTGCTGGAAATCGCGTAAAAAATTAATTGAAAGCTTCGAGCTCATCACCGCATTAAATATTATAGAAAAACAGCTTAACAAAAAATACATCTCGAGCAAGCCATATTAGTACGTTAATAAAGCCATCAGGCTTATAAATTCGGCGGATTTCACGAGCGAACGAGCGCGCCCGCGCGCGGCCATGCGGATTAAATTTTTAACAGCCCGCTCACTTAATTGTCGCTTAATTACACGGGAAGTTTGATAATAACCCCGCGATAAGTTAATCAGCGCTCCATCTCTCCTGCCGGGCGCAATGAAAAAGTGTCCTTATTTTTTCCTCGAAACTTTTCATTATCGGCGAGTAAAAGGGGCGTAGCTGTCGTCATCTCCCTCCTCTCTGATGATACACCCTTCCGAGATGAACCGAAATTTACCCTCGGACCTCGCCGAGAAAGACATAGTCCGACCTCGAGCTATATATATAACCAAGAGACAGAGAAACGAAGGGGGAGACGAGAAGAGAAGGATCAGGCTTGCGGATAATCACGGCGACGACGTTGATCTAATAGAAGCGCGTCAAATGTCCCGTTTCATGGACGACGACTTCCCAGGCGTGTCCCGACGGAAATTCGGTATTTCAAGCCTAATAGCGTAGTGCTCGGGATGAATTTGCATCAGAGCGAGAGCGGGAGAGAGAGAGAAAGAACGGGCCAACGAGGCGAAGTACTTTGTCACGAAGGAGCTTAAATCGATTTAGCACCGGCCGAGGCCTGCTGCCGCCCCCGCGTTTTCGTCGTTCCTCTTTCTCCGAGCTTACGAGCCTTTCTCTCTCTCTCTCTCTCTCTCTCTCCTCTCCTCGGTTACGACCGACGGAACTTTTGACTTTACCGCCGCCGCGGAGAGTGGCTCTCGTGCGCCTGGCGCGATGTTTATTCTCCGGTGACGCGAACGGCCGAGTGGCGATAAGGTCCATTTCGTCGTCTTACGCTACTTAATTTACCGCCGGATTTATGAGGCCAAATCTCAATTAGCAGCGGTTGCGTTCCCGACGCACGCGGCGCTGCGAGTCGAATCGAATCGAGTTCAATCCGCAAACAGGGCCAATAGCACCATTTGCATGACCGGCGAGATTGAAACTTTACGCGCGAGCGAGCAAAGCCTCCGAAAAACAGTGCTCGTCGAAACAAGCTCGTCGCTCTCTCTGCGCACANCCCCCCCCCCCCCCTCTCGCTCTCTCTCAGTCGGGCCGGCTCCAATCAGCGATGTCAAGACGACGACGACGACGACGCGAGGACGACGACTCGGGGAATGGGGTGGCGAGTACTTGGGCCGGATTAATCCTAATCGAAGGCTACCAGAAGCGTCGCTCGGAATCTCAGCCTCCGCATCTAGCGACGGCGGCCTCGCGACGCGTTTATAGAGCAGCAGGCAGGCAGGCAGGCCAGCATTAGGGCGGCATGCGCGCACGTAAGATCGTATTATGGCAGGCCGGCCTCGTACAAGCCCGCCGCCGTCGAGATGCCTCGAGACACTCCGACAAAGAGGCTTAAGTACACCGCATAGTTGGTAAACAAGTTAGAGCCAAAGTTTCCACGCGCATATACAGGGAGAGCGAGAGAGCGAGAGAGAGAGAGAGAGAGAGAGAGTTGAGCTGCCGTGCGCCACTGATATAACGAGATTTATCTGATCTACGACACGCGAGCCTCGAGAGTCACCAACCTCTCGCTCACACGTATACCTGCATATTTCCTCTGATGTATAATACACAACGCGCGCGCACGATTCTTATTCGGATGCAAGTCGCGCTAATTTATACGAGAGCAAAGATCGGTTCGTGATAAGGTCGCGCGCGCACGCGTGCGTGAGCGGAAGGAAACGGCGGAGATCGACGCCGGGCAAACAGGTGATAGACGGTAAACGCTGACCTTTTTGCGATAGCGCATTTCGCGTGATGGATGTTGAATCGGGATTGCGCGTGCCTGCTTATGTGTAGGCTACACGGGGGGATTTTTTCTCGCTCCAGGATGAAAAACGATCCTATCGCGCGGCCGTGCTGTAATTCCTCGTGTTGTGTTTTCGGCATAACACACGGCCCAGAGAAAAAACGAACGAGAAGTATCATATACGCGCGCGACGTTTGAGAAATGCTCCCCCGCATGAGAATCATTACTCTTTTCCGCTTATAATATAGCTTCTACGCCGCAGCGGCACAGAAGCGAGCGTTATCTCGAGCCGACTCCGGGCTATGTTGTATATATACGTATCGACTAATGTTGTCCCCGCGCGCGCAACAGTTTTAATATCTAATCGGAGGCCGCCGCATCGCTGCGATTTCTCCACTCTTTCGCAAACTTTGTCACCATTTCCAATTTACTAAAGTACTTAGGATGCGTTACTAGGCCTCTCTCTCCGGAACGGCGACGAATCACATTTGGCTTTGTTTGCCCGTATAACGGAATATATACAGCAAAGTTTCGCGTCTGCCGTTGCTCCGTGCTTACGGCTTCCGGATTCCCCTACGATGCGGAATTTCCGAAACAGCCTAACGACTTTCCGTATTGGTTCCATCCCTCCCCCCCCACACACACACACACACACCCCACACACTGTACCATAGACTACGCCGACAACAACGTGCAATCGAAGCAACGGCGTAAATTCGAGAATGGAAATTTATACCAAGGGTTATTATTTACTCGTCTATTTTGAATATAATAACGGGTGTAGACGAGGCTCGACGGGATGGTATAGGGAAAATAAAACAAGTCAACGGTGAACTTTGATTCGGGGCTAATTAGCCGCAGGATTCTTGATCAGCGAGTTTCGTTTGTTTTCCACTATTTAGCTGTGTGCCGGGAGCCACAAGCAAACAGGGGACCGTGACAGTTTGACGTTAATTGCGTTCGGTATTTAAGTTGCCGCTCGAACCCGGTTCCGCCGCGATCGATTGTTTCAATCGCACTACGTACAGAGCGCGTGTTTACGTATACCTACATCGTGTTTGGATTTTTGAGGATGAAATTGCCGGGCGACGCTAATGCGCTCACGAACTTCCAGTCGAGTAGGTCGCGCACAAGTTACGCCAAGAATCTTATACCCGCAGTCTGAAATTTTCTATCAACTCGGCTTAAAAAATTAACCAACGCGCGACGTCTGCTCGCGTAAGAAGCGTCGAGATCGCTTATGCATGAACTTCGGAGGACAGAGCAAAAACTTTGCGCTCGATTATATCCCGCCAGGACAAGAGACAAAAAGACGAGGGAAAGCCGCTTTGGAGAGCGTTCATCAAAGTCGTAATCGAATCCGACCATTACACATCCGCAGAGAGAGCCGCGCATGTAACATTATCAATTACCACGCGGAATACTCTCAATCAAACGAGGCGTAGGACGTAATTGCAGCGTGTTGCTCGGTCATTCACACCACGGACAATTCCCACGCATTCCGATTATACGCGCGCGGCGCCAATATCCCCCGCAGGCGCCATTATGTGTTTTTCCCCGAGCATAAACTCATTATCCGGCCGGCGGTGGTAGCGGCTCCCCGGGCATTGTGATACTTTTTTCGATCCTGTTTGTTGTACCAGCGCCGACAGTGGGATAGAAAAGAGTCCCGCATAACGACGCTTTCTCTCACGCGCTCTCTCTCTCTCTCTCTCTCTCTCTCTCTCTCTCTCTCTCTCTCTCTCTCTCTCTCTCTCTCTCAGTCCCTTTTCGATTTGCCCTTCGCGAACACAGCGAACACAGCGCTTGGATATATATATATATATATATATATATATATACACGCACGCGCGTCGAACTCGCAGGAGCACGGAGGACAAAATCGATTTCAGATTTCAATTTAATGCCATCGCGATATCCGACCAGGCTCAATACGAGAGAGAGAGAGAGAGAGAGAGAGAGACGGAGCGAGGCCGAAGGGGGAGGTGGGCCAGAAAGAGGGGCAATAGCAATCTAACTGTATACACACGTACAGGGGATTCGCAAGCACACACTCTCCTTCTCTCGGCGTGTTATCAGCTTTTCTCGATTGCCGCGAGAAGCGGAAGAGGGCACATCTATACGTGGGCCATTATCGCGAGGCCCGCGTTGATCATTCGCGGGTATGGAGTATAGAGAGTATAGGGAGTGAGAGAGTGAGAGAGAGACAGTGGTACACGTAAATGACGCTCTTTTTTCGTTGCTCCTGTTGCAGTTCCGCCCCACAAGATCACGATACTGAACGAGAACGGCGTCGTCCAGAGATCGAGCGTTGGACCCTATCGAGAGGGGGACGACCTTAAGCTGCTCTGCGAGGTCCACGGTGGTGAGTACACCTCTATACATATATAGGCATACGCCTAATGCCAGCTCCTCTATATACACTTATTCTTCATTATTGGCTGGCCGGCAGCGAAGGCAGTTCTTATCTGCGCGCGATTGTCCTCTAGAGAGCTGCCGCTGCCGCCGCCGTCGCCGCCGCTGTCGATGCTGGCTTTTGCCGATAAATCCGCGCGTACTCTATATCTGCAGCTCGTACACTTTACTTTTTTTTCCTCTCTCCATTTTGTTTCGCGTCTTTTTATCAAATGGGCTTATTGATTTTCGGATCAGCCGCGCTCTGACCTATTTCTCAGCGGCGAATGACTGGCTGATGCGCGCGGACTTGACCGCCTTTACTTTGCACGCGGCGCGCGGCTGTCGGACAACAGTCTAAGCCTCTTCGACCGCGCTGATGCTCTATATTGCTTCACGAGAAAGCCGTTCGAGTGGCTAATACTTTCCTTTCCCCTTTTTTGCCGCTTGTTTCATTGGATTTAATCATCGCCAATACTTCATTAAAGTCGGACTGAAATTGAAAACCAAATAAGCATAAAGGGCGAAAAAATTAATTCGTTTTACTGAAATTCCATTACCCGAATTTATCTTCTTGAATGGCTTCTTCGAAAAAGCTCTTTTTAATATCCACAAAATCAAATATATCCGACCGTCATTCCGCACAGACATTCGAAAAATTACTAATTAATCAAGCCCGATCGAAATGAAAAAGGCGAAAATTAATTCGCGGACAGCGACCTGACTTCCAATAATCTCTCCGATCGAGCGCGACGTGGCATAGAAAAAAAAAGAGAAAATATAATAAAGAGCTCATACCTTTTACGAGCGATCGGAATTTTTCATTAATACAACAATAATATGCCCGAGGCCGTGCGAGCGGGGGATGGCTTCTTTTTACGATTCTTCATTGATTCGGGCGAGCGCGCGCGAGGCCTCACGCCGCAATTAGCGTCGATTTTACGATTTCCCCGCAGCGACAGTACCGGTATACCTAATACCCGGCCCGCACTAGCGCTTATACGCGCGTCACATTAAACCTCCCGCCTCTACCGCCCGATATATAATTAGCGAGACGGCCCTTCCGCGCTCGCACAGCCTCATAATCCGGAATAAGCTCGCGCGATTGTCCCAGTTTTACGATTAGCGCAGTATCGGTCAGCTGCGCGCGCGGAAGTCGGCTGCGGTGGTGTTTTGCATTATCGGGAGGGAGAGAGAGAGAGAGAAAGGCTGCTCCGGGAAATTATTTATTGGACGAGTTCGTTTTTACGAGCTACGCGTGGTGAATGTTCCACTTTTCGTTCTTGTTTATGTCTCGTTTATGCTCGGAAAAACTAAAATGAAAAATAGAATAGTCTGAGGATACGAGTCGAACAGAATTAAACAATTTTTACCTCTTTACTTTCCGAGGGGCCGGAGAAATTGGCTGTTAAAGTTTTTAAGGATAATAAAAGATAACGTTCGAGACTATAAAAATGATCGACGTAATAAAATTACAGCATAATCGTGTAGGGCATGAAAGGAGCTAGGGCAATTGACCTAATTTCGAAGCCCGTTATCACAAGGGGGAAAGTTGAGATTTCGGTTCTCAAATATTGTCGTCTTTCGAGAGTCCCCGCGAAATGATGCCACTTCTAAATACTACAGAGTCTAGCCTTGACACTTGAAAACTTTTGATGAGTAATAACAATCAAAGTAGCGCTAGTTTTGATTTCGAAATTTCTGCATGAACTTTAAGAGTACGCTGCAATTCGAAACTTTTCCGTTTCTCAGTATTATACAGTCTGAAATTGAAATTGCAGTGTACTCTCGCCTTTAACAAGGCTAATGACATAATTCCTTCTCGCTTTTGAATGCACAAAAAAAGGGTTCTCACAAAGCACGTTCAAAAATAATCGGAACACATGCAAATACGGGCTCGAGCGAGCCGCAGTACCAATAAAACTAGTCGGCCCCCCCCACCCCCCACCCGGAGAGTATTATCCGCGCGCGCTCTTGCTCGCGGGCAGCCACAGTTCTTAATGAAAAATAGCCACGAAGCAAAGCTCTCGCGGCCTATCTTTCGCTCGAATGCGCGGCAGTCAAATCGCCGTCCAAAGCCATTTTGAATTACGCGCGCGATAGCAAATGAAGTGGCCGACACGCAGTGCAGCGCATGCGCACCGAAAGAGAGCAAAAGCGAAAGGGAGTGAGAGAGAGCTTCGGTGAGATTGACGGGTGGCTGTATCGTTACAGGTAAGCCGACGCCGACGATCGGCTGGTACAGGAACGGCAGGCCGTTGAGCAATGAGAGCATCAGAGACCAGCGCGAGGGTATCGTGCGAGCGGAGCTCACCCTGCAAAACCTCGGCCGCAAGGACGTCCAGACCGAGCTCTCCTGCAACTCCACCAACAACAACCGCTCGCAGCCGCTATCCAGCAGTGTGCGCCTCGACATGCATTGTAAGTGTATACATGTATTTTTTTATCTGCTGCTGGCACACGTATATACACAAACACGAGGATACGAACACATCGGACCGAAATATTTCCGAATCGGGCGGAACCGTGGGATCTCGGTTTCCGAACCCGCATCCGTCCGACTCTCGTTTGGCTGCTTTTTCTGAGGCTCTGTTTTTTTTTATATGTATCCGCAGGACCCACAGTGTCGGTGTCTGGGTTGGTCGGAGGGATACGACAGGGCGACACACACACACACGCGCGCGCGCGCGCGTCCGTTTTTTTTCCGCGGCGCCGATTTATCGGTGGTTTATCTCGATCGTCGATTGTTTTTTTTTGTATATCTATATATGAACTGTAAACAAAGCAGGAAACGGAGGCTCCCGAAACGTTTTATTAGCAAACGCACGCGACCGACGGCTGTTTTCACTGTTTTTTTCCCTGCCGGTAAACATGCGCTTTTACGTTGAATTTCGAACGCAAAGCGCTTTTTCACCCACTGACAATGCGTTTTTCGGCCGTGCGGCACCAGCGCGAGTTTGGAGTCACAAGCGAGGTCAGAAGCGACGGGCTACGCTTTTTTGCAAATCGCGGAGCTTTGTCGCGTGCGTCATTAGAGAGCTGGACGCGTTCGGGATAAAAACGATGGAAAAAGTTTTTTGTTTTGCCTTTCAATTCCGCGCACAATATGTTGCTCAAAATACAAACGCGCGCGTCTGGAAT
Source organism: Pteromalus puparum (assembly GCA_012977825.3). Taxonomy (NCBI): domain Eukaryota; kingdom Metazoa; phylum Arthropoda; class Insecta; order Hymenoptera; family Pteromalidae; genus Pteromalus; species Pteromalus puparum. Next base: position 48,163,767 of record CM053172.1, read on the forward strand.
AAAAAGCGGAAAGTTTCGCTCTCGTTCTGTAATATCGGCCAGGAATATGGAAAGCTTTATTGTCGGAATTATGAGTTACACGCCACGTTTATACGTCGTCGTTCGCGCATTTCTTTTCGTCGACACGTCTATATTGGTCCCCCGCTGTCTCTCTGTTATTTTTAAGCCCTACACACAATCGATCATGCTTACAGAGCCGCGCAGGCAAGCGCTCGAAAAAATTTCCGACGGTATAAACTTTGCCACAATTTTGCATTAAAGCAGTGGCCGCAAAGGAATTCCGACGCTTCCTTCTTTTTTTACGAGAGTGGGGCGCGAGCGCATCAGCTGGAAAAATGCAAACTAACTCAATTATTCGCAAAGTATACTTAATTCATTCGTTTTAAATTGCAAGGAACTTGAGTATAATTTAAGCAGACGGCTTTAGCATTTCAGCGTGAAAATTCGCTTATTCCAAGAGAGCGAGAGAACGCTCGGCGGCGAGCGGGGGCCGCTCGAGAACAGAAAAATGTTAATGACACGACGTCGTGGCGCTCGCGCGCTTTCATTAAAGCTAGGTTTGTATAATTGACATTAATACGCGCGCGGAATACGCAATTATTATGCATGAGCGAGGTTGAGCCGATTTTTCGCGCAGCATTATAATATTATTATTATTATTATTATTATTATTATTATTATTATTATCGTTATAAAATATGCGCGCACGCAGTTGCCCCGTCCCGCCGAATATTAAAGTGTTCTCATCAAACTTAAATAATCGCCGACAGCGTGGCACACATAATTCCGATCTGGCCAGAATCCATTATGGAATCGACAGGAGAAAAAATGCTTCGGCAATAAAAGCCCGCATACGCCCGTGCGTGCACTCGCTGCTAATGCATGCGAGGGACGCGCTTCGGCGCATGTTAAAAACGCGAGCTCTGCTCCGTCGATGTATAAATCAAAACCGGCGGCTGCCGCACGAATTTCGAGTGCGCGGCCGCGATTCGGAAAAAAAGAGGTCCGATGCTACGCGCGACGAATCAAGACGGACGACACAATTTGCCCAAAGTTACGCTTGGAGGGCTTCTCTCTCTCTCTCTCTCTCTCTCTCTCTCCCACGCGCGCACCGGATTCCCTGCGGGTGTTTTGCATGTCTCGCGAGGATCGTGCGGTGGCTGTGTGCGGGGGAGTCTGGCGACGACCTTTTCAAATGGCCCTACATGTAATAGCCGGTGAAATTGCCGGGGTTTCTCTTTTTCCGCCAATTTTAGGGTTTTTCAGGCGCATTGTTCTTTGTATATTGCTTATTATGGTATAGATATTACATAAAGAGAAAATTATGCTGTTATACATGAATTAAATCTGTGCAAAACTCACCGAGTACAGCAGGGGAAAGTTCTGCGGTTGAGTATACTATCCACGATGGCCTGTTTTCTGGAAAACATATAAGAAAACAAAGTTTTTAGAATACACGTATGTATAGCATAACGCGATGCACGATAAATAAATCAGTATTAATGTTTGCGCAATCTTTATACACGCGTAACGCTATCGGAAGAATAAAAAAGCTTTATCGCCGTACTATAATGCATCACTTATTTAGTACGACTGTGTGCGCTGACATATTTATAGATGCGTGGACGCTGGCTATAATTACGTAGCCTGGAAAAAAAACTATAATAAATATACACGTGATGTGCGCATGTGGAAAAAAAGCACGTGAAGCGTGTATAAAAAAGCTCGGCGTTGTGTGTCGTAAGCTTTGATAAACTTTAGAGAACAGATTGTGGATTCACGGCAAAAAAAAAAACGTTGCACAAATGGAAAAACAAACAACAAAATCCGTCGCAGCCAGAAACGGGGAATAAATTGGTTCGAGTTATCGTCGAGGAGATGTAAATTACGAGGGGAAAGTAATGAATAAATTAAAACTTTTTCAACGAATTAATTCTTGGAGAAGACATCAAGTTAATTAATTTACATATTTCAATTGCAGTGCAAGAGAGGCCGAGATATTAAAATGGACTTTTACTCTCCGCGGTATAACGGCTGGGTGAATCCACGGTATAACGGCGCGTGTATACATAAGCGCATCGAGCGCTCTTATCAATTCATTGAGAAAATAAGGGAAAAAAAGAGCGCGTTCAGTCGGAAAATAAAATAACAGCAAACAATGAAGTTGGCCCTTACGAGCGCGCGCGCAGTTTTAAAAAAGTTGTCGGCGGCATTTTCACGGGATTTACGTCGAGGCGGCCGCAGCGAAGCAGCGTATAACGGAGCTTGCGCTCGCGCACCGCGGGATTAAAAACGCAAGAACCATCGCTGGCTGCTGAGGCTCTCACAGCGGCAGCAGCAACAGCAGCAGGTTGAAAGGAAAAAAATGAAATCCTAGGCGCAAAAAGGAAAACAATAAACGAACGCGGAAAAAAGAAATAACAAGCTTGAGCGTGCAGCGCTCTGCAAAAAGAGGGAATCCGGCGCGGCAAAAAGTCCGAAAGGGCGAATGAAAAAAATCGCATTAAGCACCTCAGCGGCGTGTGCCGCGCGTAATTAGTATGCATGAGCGCGCGTGGCCGTTACAGGCTCTGCTGCTGCAGTAGCGCAGCGGCAGCGATGAAATTTTCGCGCCCGGGATTCAGCGAACGCGGAGCTTTTTTTTTAAAGCCGCCGAGGGCTGTCACAGACTATCACCTCGGTCGAGCGGGAGTCCAGAGAGCAACAAGCATATAACTCGTCAGGCAACATTGAATGCCCTTTCGGTCGTCGCTAGCTCGGCAGTTGCGTCCGGCACAGTTGTAGAAAGCTCGAGGAGGAGCCGAGGAATGCACGTGTCCCGGCTATAAGCTCATCAAAATTCCGCGTTACGCCGGGAGCTGACCCAGTGCTTCCGGTTAGCCACAGGCGACCGCAGCCGACGGAAGCGAAGCTCGCGGAGACGCGTACTCGCCGGCCAATGCGTTTTGAATTCAGCGGCGACGACCACCACTATACTATATAGCCCAGACTGCACTGCTCTCACAAGGAGAAAAGCACTGACGCATATGCATGCAAGTGCCACAACCCCTCGCGCACAGCTTTGTTCGCGAGGAGTTAAACTCGCGGCATAGCGACTCACTTTGCGGTACAGCGGCACCTACTTTCGCGAGCGCCCCCGAAACGACTCTTGAAAAGGCTACCTACTGCAGCAACTCCTCGAGGAGTTCAAGCTAAATTCTGGAGATGTTTGCAGTGCCCGCGGAATCTTGTTTGCAACGCACGATGGAACCACTCGGCCGCAGTTAAAACGCGCTGGCCTACTCTCAGCTTTTCGATTCGGAACCGCACCTCGAATGAAAGCGAATTATCGATGCAGATAATGGATCCCGCGAGTAGATTAGATAAAAGCCCGCGATTCGGAGTACGCGCGGAACTCGCCGGCCTGCTGATCAAAATCGAAACGGAAACTATGTTCGAAATGTGGCTGCGAGTGCGTTCGATTGCACCCGCGGAGATTGATCCTGCTTTCTCTTTCTAGCTCTTTTAATTATTAGCTTTGCACTCTGTGAAAAAGGCTTTTCATCGAAAATCTAAATCTAAAGTAATCGAATTCCACTACATTGCCAAAAACATAACTTTTTATCTCTGAGCGTTTAAATCGAAATAACTGATGCAAATCTCTGGCCGATATAAAAAGAGCGTTGCCAAAGGCAGAGCGTCGACTCCTCTCGATAAGCCAATCGTCAAAAGCAAAACTCGTTACTGTTGGCGTATTTGTTCGTTTGCCGCGTCTATCGGCTCGAAAAATCAGTCTTTCTTAAATAATCAAGATATAGAGATTTCGCTACGCTCACATTTCAAAGGATAATCGATTAGCCTAGCTACTGAACCGTCTGAAAAAAAAACGATAAAAAAAGCGTATCAGCATTGAGCGCTTCAATTTTTCTATCGTATACTGCACACACGTCTCGTTAATGGACGACAGGAAAAAAGTGCGCGCAAAAAAAAGGAACGGTATAATCCGCTCAAGTGTAAATTTAAAAAAATAAAACTCTTTCGAAATAAAGTCTCTGTTATAGTCGATACCTGGCGCTCCATACAAGCGAACGTATTAATCCTCTTTTTTTTAAACCTCCGAGATTTTAATACATGAAAGTTCGATCCTTTAAAGAAGATTCTGCACTAACGGAATAAAGTTTCAAAGTTCGACTTACTCAGCCGTTAGAATATAAGCGATACTTTTGGTTTAGTCAAAAGAATGAAAATTGATAAGCGTAGATATCAGTATGCATTATACAATCGATAATGCATTATCAATTTTTTATCGTAATCGGTGCAGCGCTTGATTCAAAAGTTGGCTTCCGAGAGCCCTTAAGAAATATCTAGATCATGTGCGCGGCTGTTCTACGTTGTACGGGACAATATCAATAATTACACACTTGAGTGAATTATAACTTTTGCAGTCCGGTCTCAGGCTCCGTCAGTTTCCCGATAATTGATAAATTATGCCTCTGTGTTTGAAGGATAAACAACTTAAACATTTACGGTGCTTGCCGCAACGTGTTTTCAATTCACCTCGAAGCGGCCGCTTGTAAACGGACTTAATATTCCTTGTTATTCTTACAAAATACTTATGTTTCAGGCAAAAAATTACTTCTCGAAGCGACTTTCAGTACACTCTATTCTTTCGTTGCGCATGAATATTTTATTTAACGAAAGCTTCTTCTACGTTTGTCGCGTAACTTTCGAGAACATTTTTCCCCAGAAAGCGAAAATCGCCTCCAAGAAAGAAATAGACCCGTCAAGAATTTTTCGCAACCCAGTTCCCGCAATGCAAACAACTGCCGAGCTCGAGAAAACCTCACGCACTACGTATACTCTCGCTCCTCATTTTACGACGCCCATTTACCGCTTCGCACTTTCCTTAAAGATCTCTCGCTCTCCACTCGAAACGAGCACGTGCGGTGGTTCGCAAAAATACATATGCACAGACGCGAAACTGCTCGAATTTCATTATAGCCGCGAATAGGGGGAATACGATCCGGCGATCAATTACTCCGTTGAACGGGTGCGAGAATCGCTGAGAACGAGAGGCGAAAGCAAGACACACGTACGTGTGCGCGTATAGTCCGTGGCGCATGCGAAATCGCTCTCACAGGCAATTAGCGATGGGATCGGAGGGAATCTTAATAGACGCCTCGTCGATATGCGCTCGAGCATGCGGCCGCTCGCGGGAAACGGAGAATATCCGCGCGCGCGCGCGCGGAAATCTAAACACAGCCGATATACCTCTCTTTACGCTCTCTCTCCTCTGTACAGTAGCGAGCCGCGGATGGATTTTCTCGAGGCGAGAGACGACGGAGACAGAGGGATGAAGCTTACATACGTCTATCTATGCCCGGAAAGCTCTCTCTCTCTCTCTCTCTCTCTCTCTCTCTCTCTCTCTCTCTCTCTCTCTCTCTCTCTCTCTCTCTCATCAACGGAGTTCAGGCGGTTTTCATTCGCTTTGCAAATCAAACGCAGCGCCAGCCGCAGTCGCACCGCCAAGAAATCCCTGCAGTCTCTCTATGAACACACGCGTATGCGAGCAACTCTCTCACACAGTCGTGGGATATTCTAATACTTTCCCGGCTCTCTCCCGAGCCATCGATAACCGCCCTACCCGGGCGCAAATGAGTTTCGCTGAAAATATTTTCCGCACCGCGGATGAAAAAGCCCCGCGCACCCGTGATTAATGCACGCGAGAGAGAGAGAGAGAGAGAGAGAGAGAGAGCCGGTGCCGCGTTATGAATAGGAAATTATTAGGTGCGCCCCGCGTAATTGAAGATAATGGCCCGCGGAAAAATAGTAATATTCATTAGACACGGCGCGCTCGCGCGCTATATTGTTTTCAGGATAAATCCTCGCGTCTGCTGCGCGAAGGGAGCGCTTTTTTCCGGGCCCTTTAATTTGATTAATCGACGCCTGCATTAGTCGCGGTTAACGCCGCGCGTCTCTGTGTATTTTTCAAGTCCGCCGCCACTATTTTTTCGCTTAGCGCGATGTATGGTGCAAGCTCTCTCCCTTTTCCCCGCGGCCTCGTTAACACCGCGATAAAAATGTTTGAATACTGCATCTTGTAACGTGTTTTACTTTACAGCTGCGCGCGCGATAGTAAAAGCAGCCAGAGAGTCGAGGTGCCCCTGATTTTATACTCGAGACCGAGCGGCCGTATAAAATACGAGCGAACACCTCAGCAAATCCGAAAACTGTTAAAACACGTTCTCCTACCTCCATATATATATCCCTGCAGACCGTGCGCAGTCGGAGAAAATTTCAAATTCAGAATCCGAAGCCGGCGTGTCGCGCGCACACTTCAGAAATATAATACATACACACACGTGTACAGGCGCCGCATCACATCACAATGCAAGCGCGGAGGGAAGATTTAAAAATTCCTCGAGAGGATCGCTTCTATAGCGCTCACGTTCTTATAAAGTTGGCCGCTCGCTCGCTCGCTCGCTCGCGTCTGGCGGCCGGAAGTAAGTTACGAGTTCGTTGAGATTCATTGCCACTAAATTATGTAATAAACTCATATTCGAGAAGCGCCGGCCCGACAGTAACATTATCTCCGAGAGCGAAACTTGTTAAGGATAATGTATCGCCGACTCTAAAAAATTCACGCGCGATCGTAACCTTTTTCCGCAAGAGCGAGAACAACGAGAAGAAGCCGCAGCTATACGTCGCTACAGGCTGTATCTATGTATGTTATACTATACACACCTTCGAGGAAGTAAGCAGTCGACTCGGCGATTAGTTTGGATGGTATACGGCTCCGCGTGCATATACAGCCGACTGATTTATCTGCCGGTTTTCAGTCCATAATAGTTCAGAGAGGACGCGCGAGCGGAGTTGCATGATAGGCTCGCATAAGCCAAACTTTATCGCTTCTCCCATCGGTTACCGCCGCCGCACGAGCAGCCATCAGAGCAAATTTCCGAATAATGTATAATATCGTAAATCTCGACATGGGGCAGCGGCACACACGCGAAACCCAAAAATGTTTATGCCTTTATTAATGTAGCCGACAAAACGCCTGTATTCACATATATTTAAGAGTCGATCTGCCAAAGCTCACTCTTCATGATTTTCTTCGTTTTTTCGTGCCTTTTAGCCTATGTGGGTTAGATAGACCCTAGACATCGCCAGGTTATCGAAAAAACCGATTTTTGAGGTCCGGTATAGAGGCGATTTCTCGAGCCCTAGGAGTCGACCGGCCGAAGCTCACTCAGCATGATTTTCCTTGTTTTTTAGTCCTCTTAAGCCTACGATTCCTTCGAAATTTTCGTTACTATAGCTAAATTCAAGCGCACTTCGCGTCTTAAGAAGATAAGTAGTATTTTCTTAAAAAAGCAGTAGATTATAACGCAATCTAGTTTTTGCGTTAGAACCATACTAAAACATTTGAAATTTTGGCGCCATTCAACCGGATGCCAAGCCATAACCAATCAAATCGAGTTTTAAAAGGCTTCACAACATCCGGTCATCTCTTTTTTAAGAGAGGAAAAGCGACGATCCCCGATAAAAATTCAAACCGCGATCGCAGCGGTCAGATAAACGCCTGAGTCTCGCGACGCGCAAGCATGTTTAATAAATGTTCCCTAGCGTGCATTGCAAATTAATGAAAGGCCTCTTTACAAGGGCGAGAGCGGCTTATCTCGGCGACGCTGTCGCGCACGTGCACGAGTAAAAATCGGTGCCAGTCATCACGCGACGTACGTACACCGCCGCCGCCGGTGTTTAGTCGGGAAAAAGGTGGGCCGAGTATAGTCAAGTGATCGCGCGACGCCGAAGCGTGCGCGGCTGATATGGTTTAATCAATTCGGCATTTCTAGCGGCGTTTGCTGAGCGATCGCTTTCGGATGTGCCCTCAAAGCATAATGATAGGTTTGCGCATTAGGGATTGAGCCGATCGAGCATCCGATGCATTAACGAGCTATGAAAAATGAAGCACGGAGAGAATAGTGTACATAATTATAGTATCGTCGTTATTGACCTGTGTCGACGCGCCGAGTTTCTTTCCGTGTTGGTGCGCGGACAGTGATTTTTGGACGATTACCGGTTGGCTTTTGTTCAACTGCTTGATTGTCGTCTTTTTTGACGAATCGCCCTATGTCTCATTTTTCATGCTCGATCTTAATGTCGGCGTAATTGCCGCTGTGATTGATATAGCGCGTCACGAGCGGAAAATCCGCTGATGAGCCGGGAAACGACATTACGCGTGGGGTAGATATGTTTGGCTTGTGTATTATATCTCTGGAAATATAGTCGGCGGAATAATGAGCTTTAAAGAGACGTCGAGCAAAATTGCATGTGTGCGAGCTCCGGTATTAGCGTATATAATTTTGAGAACGGCTTTAGCTATAATGTGTACTGTCCGAACAGATTTCTGTGATTGCATTGTTTATTACGTCAGCGTACTGTCACACGAGGTTGATTATGTGGAAACGTAATATCGAGGTTACATTTTTAATTATTATTGTTTTAGTTCAAAAAAACTTTGAATATTTACTATTTAACTGATCCATGGATATTTGATCTGGTGCATTTATTTATGCCAGTAACAATTAAAGTCCAATACAACAGTTCGTAATTAGCATTCGAGCGCTAGTTCGAGCGTTAATATCCATGTAAACGTGCAAAATTGAGAAATTGAGAAATTGAGAATGATTATCGTACTGCAAATTATCACTCACCAACATAATTAATTTATATACAACGATTACGAAACGAATATATGAACGCTTTTGCCAATAGGGAACAGACATGATTTTTAAAACCTGTTTTAAAATAAAGTTAAGGTTAAATCTTACACAAAAGTACAAGAGTTGCGATTTTTACTGCAATATTTGTCAAGTAATATTGTTTTGAAAATTCGGTTTGCTAATGATACGTTTAAGCGATTGAGAGCTCACGTGATCAATATGGCGGCGCGAAGGATGAAAATATATATAGATGTATAAACGCATGTAAATTCTAATACATAAAATAACCCTATTGTTTTCTCAAAAATCATAATAGAGATGAGAGATACCCTAGTAGAAAAGCGCTTATTTAAAATGGTGGTAAAGGCAGAAACTGGCTAAGTAAAATGTAAAAAAACTAGACATTTAGACATTTTAAATTCGAATCCTCAAAAGTAGCGATATCTTGTGTATTTTTCATGGGTTAGAATTATGTATCAATAAATCAATTAGTTTTTTGGATGCAAGATAATAACTTATTAATATTTAGGCGTAAACTGAATAATTTTATTAATTTAAACATATGGCGAAGCTCGTAGGGCTTGTGTGGAAAAACGTCTGCGTGGCCCAGTCGGTTAAGGCGCACGACCGTACTTATTTGTCCTCGTGCAGGGCGTGGGTTCAAATCGCCGGTCAGACAGAATTTTTTCAGATGCAAATAATTATTCTATACTTTCCTATTACCAAAAAACTCGAATCGAAGTCTGCTAGCCCCGTCTTTTCAATTCTAACCTCGAACCGCGATAAGCCACGTGTAACTCAGCTGTGTAACTCGACCAACTATAATGGGCAGTTTGTACATAAAAACAAGGTATGCAGATTGAATCCAAGAACTGCTCATTAAGTGGTAGAAAAAGCGTTACATTCTGCCTAAGAAATGGCAAATAAAACTGTCTAGTTCTTAGATTCTATGCCAAGAACTGGCCATTAAGTGGGTTACCGATTCTACCAGGGTAATACTTCAAAATCAAAATGGATTAATGATGACTGAATTTATGTACTCAAATGCCCGTACGTTAGGTTAGGTCTTTATCCTTCGAGCCGCCATATTTGAGAACTGCCGTTTTAAAAACTACTCAAAAATATATTAATTTTTAATTAATCATATTAGGGCCTAGAGGTACTAAATCAGCAAAAAATTGATACATAACGTATTCTTATGCTATTTTCTACTGTATATAAAAGTAGAGTTGAAAATACATTTCCGAACGATTGAACTTTGCAATAGCAATTAAAAGAAAATCAAGTATTCGATTCATTGCCTTTTGATCTGTTACATTTTTTGGAATCGTTTAGTAAAGTTCAAATTACTTCCAACAGGCTATAGTTGGCCACTTGAAGTCTTCATCGAAAATTTCCGAAATCTAGCACAGATTCATCCCCCCATGAAATAAAGTAACTAATCCATACACATATACGTCAGCGTGTACAGCACACATACATTAACACGTCGCGGGCGAACAGGGTCACGATATAGAGCAGCAGTAGGGCTCGTACACGCGAGAAAGAAAAACTGGAGTTTCAAGTGGATGGTGGATTCGCGTGTGGCAAATTGACGGCTAAATCACCCCAGCGGTCCTTGTGAATTTGACTGATTCGAAAATTATATGTGCGCCGTTGCCTCTTACGAACACGTCACACACGCATGTACGAGAGAAAACCGCAAATTTTCAGACCTGCATCAGCAAGAGCTGTGTGCAAGGGAAACTCGCGCGGCCAAGGGAGAGAGAGAGAGAGAGAGAGAAAGCTCGTTATATTACGTGGGCTTTTCCAAACGACGGTAGCAGCGCTGGTGGCGGCGGCTCGGAATCGACCAGCACCACTGCGGAGAATTTCTCTGCGGCGGTCGACTGGTTTTACTGCGAGCGGTTCGAGCGTATGCCGCGAGCGCGCGGATGGGAAAGCAGATACCAATTGATTTAGGTCGGTTCGCCCTAAGCCTTTATTTAACTGCGCGTAATATATATGATGCAGCCGTTAAATTCGATGCTTCTTTAATTCCGAGTAATTAGAAGCCCGACGGGGGTATAACGAAAAAAAAGTATTGGAAAACAATCAGCGCGACGCGTCTCTTTTTATGCTAGCCATCGTGTTACAAGTGCTCCAACGACACGCTGTTGTGCGCGCTGTTGTGTCCCGCGCGCGAAAGCCTCTCGTTGTAAAATCAGAGGCTTTTTTCCCCCATGGCGTCAGGGATCGCACGTGCGTTTGCATTTCGAACGACTCGTTGCCGCTCGGCACGATTTTCAAACTTATTAATATGCGACGATATCGCAGCGCGCGTATCTATATGGATATAGAAAAAGCAGGAGCTGGAAAATTCCGGTATATATAACAACGTGTATACCTCGAATTTTCGCACGCGCGACCGCTTCTTTCCATCCGCTTTTTCAGCATTCAGCGCTCATTCGCGCGTGTCATTTCTCTGCACATCGTTATAAGAAACTTTTCATCCACGAAGAAAAAACACATAATAAGCAACCGGATAGCTAGAGAGGGAGAGAGAGTCAAACACACGGAAATTAACGATCACGCAAACATTCTGTCGCTTCCGGGCAGAACACCGCAGCGAGCGTCAGCGCGAATTATACGCGTCGGCCGTTTGATTATGTAATTAAATGCGCGCGCGGAAACGAGAGCCGCCGCGGCGGAAGGACGCAACAGTGAACGGAAAAATAAGATAGTTATAGTCCGGTTTCCCACTCTACCTCTGTCTCGCTATTCGCGCGAATCCTAGCGATTCTCGTAAAGCCCCGCACACTGCAGTTTAATTTAACTCGGGCCCGTTCCCCACCGGCTCTGCTTTACCAGCGCATTTTTACTTGTTTTTACTCCCGACCAGCTCACACGATCAGGCGGCAACGTTTTGATGACGCTCGCAGTAAAGATAAATCGATGCGTGCGTATACGCAAAGTCATTCGAAAGCAACGATGTTTTACACAGCTAATTGCCGAAGCATGGGAATTATTATTGACGAATTTACAGGTTAATATTGACCTCGTTACCGCCTCGGTTTATTCGAATCGAAAGATTAACATCGCTGTGTATGCATACGTGTTTTCACGCGGCACATTTGCTTCGGCGTAAAACTCATCAAAAAAAGCAAGCGGAAAATTGAATGCTGTCCCTTAGAACTTGCGAAATTCGTCACGTAGCACATAAACGCGTTATCACTTGAATTCGGCTTAAGTGTGCGGCGTCATAACTTAACAGCGCCGTCTAATCCTTGGCGAACTTGATCAAACTTTCGGATGCGTTAGGTATGCATGCGAGGTTCCAGCCGCCGATCGATAGATGTGTGTTTAAGCAATTTATTAAAACTTCATTTTCTAGCCTCCGATTTTGATTGGATTTCAAAGTAACGACGAAAGTTACCGCTGAAACTTTAATTACGAAGTTGAGCCTTCGCGTCTCGCTACAAAAATCACGGGAAACTTCGCTAATCCATTTTTTGGTGAAAATTAGTCAGAGAACGGGAGACTAGCGATATTCGAACGAATTTCGCCGTGGAAAGAGCTTCATCGAGCCTCCGATAATTAAACGCAGGAGGCATTCACCCGAACCCGCAGAAAAGAAAAACAACTCCGAGTATTTATAAAAAAGAAAAAAAACACCTTTCTCCCGACCAAGTTTTTGCACGATCCGGGGTAACGAGATCCGAGCCCCGGCAGTGGTATCGCCCGTGGAATTTCGTTCGACGCGTATAATCAAAACACGCTCGCGCTTCCTCGAATTCCCAGCGTTTTTGCCGGTGCAGCGCCGCCGCCGCCGCCGCGTCAAAACAGCGGAATATTCATAGACACCGTGACGTCGCTCGCACCTATGCACGGAGAAACGAGTTGACAATGAATTCCGCGCAAATACAGACACACAGGTAAAGCGAACGAAGATTCCGCGCTTTTTCCCAGATTTCCTCGGCGTCGCTGCATTAAACGCGCCGCCACACTCTCATGCATAGAAACTAGCGAGAGTTTCCGAGGGCGCGGAGTATCATATATACCACGAGGCAAAGGCTCGAGGCTGAATTCCGCGGTCGCCGCGGAGAACAATGCCGACTCCCGAGCGCGAGGAGACTTCCCTCCGCCTCTCGTTTTTCACCCGCGCGTGTACCGTGTATAACCCACTCCGCCGCAACGCCACTCACGAGCCTGTCCGACGTGTGCGTAGTAGCTTGGAGCTTCTTCTTGTCGCCTTTTTTTCGCCGCAGCACACACACACACACACACACACACACACACACACGACTTGGACGTGATTGAAAGACTCTGGCTCGCATCGATCCGCCTGTCTACTCTCAGCTGCCGCCATTGGCGACTGACTGTAGTTCGACGCGGCAAGCGGAATAAGGCGAATATGGCGCCTTCCGAAATTCATGGAGGAAATTTTGGCGGCACTTGGGAATAGACTTGCTGCTGTACCTGCACTCCGCAACGAAGTTAGCATTCTCGTCATGCACTATAAACATGCGGTGTGTGCCGGCGCATAGTTGCCGAATAGCGAGAGAAGAGAGAGAGATAGAGAGAGAGAGCGAGATATCTCGAGCGCGGGAGCTCGAGTTGTTCACGCGGTTCCTCCCCTAATCTATATGCGAGCTGGCGTATGTACTTTGTTCGAGTTTTGTTTAATTTTAATAACGATCGCGGATTTTTGTACGAAGCCAAAACGCTTTGCTTGCGATGATATAATATACTCGCGCAGTAAACGTTTGATGACGCAAAGCTTTCGGAACCTTTTTAATGTCAATGTGATTTTTAGCATTAGAAGCGACTCTCAAGAGTAAACGTGCCCCTTGTATTTCGTGAAAATTTTCTGCTTTTCGTTTGAAACGCGGATTTTATACATAACGAAGTTTTATTTTTGGCGGTTGTTTATAAATAATAGTTGAAAAAAGAAATTATTACGCGCAAATAACGCACACCAGAAAACCGAGTCTCGCTTCAGTAATCTTCAGTTGAAAGCGGAATTTCTTTTAGTACAAACGTTTTAATTAATTCCGGAATTTTGCCCAGAATTTACATAGTAGTACGATAACAAAGGCTTATACAAAATAAATTGGACTGGAATTTCAAAATGGAAAATATTTCTAATAACCGCGGAAATGGTTCGTATCTAGATTTTGCTTTGTGCAAACCATCGTTCTCTATAAATGCTGTTACGAACAGAAAGGAGAAAGAGTAGGAAAGCGAAAAAGATGTAGACGCGGTCGGGACTGAACCCGGGGCCACGGATTAACAATCAGGAGCTCTACCACTGAGCTACGTCTACGATGCATTCGGACGTTATGCATCGTAGTATGCTCGGCTGACTCTTATCGCTGACTCGTCTCGGTGCTCGCGTTGCAGACGCGTGCGTCTGTGACAATGCACAAATTTTATTTCCAATTAGTAACGAAAAATCCTACTGGGTCGACTTTACATTCCCTCAATTATCACTGATTAAACCCCATTAATTTTTCCTTTGACGTTTATTTGATTGCGTTTTTTCCGAAACGATCCAATCAATATCAAACGTATATATTTATTCGAATCAGAGAACGCATATTTATGGAGCTCGAGCCCATCAAATTAAACGTCTATTTACATGTCATGACAGTTTATTTCGTCCGTAAGACATAATGAAAATACGCAGCACACGAGAGAGCGCATTCGGAAATGCCTTTCCTCTCCAGTTTTAAACAAAAATAAAAGACAGCGCGCGCGGTCACACAGTGGTTAACGAGCGGAAAGTATATATGCAAAGCGAGCAATTTGAAATTGCGAAGAGTCAGTGATCGTTTGTATAAACCGAGGCCCGCGTGCGCATGAAAAATAACGTTTTAGTGTTAATACGCTTTTAATCTGCCTCCGCCAATTTTCCCCCCTGTGAAATGCCCTAGTGACTGCGGCCGTATTTTCGCATTCGGCTCGGCGTTCAGAAACAAACGCCGCATTTTTAGCCCCGATGCAGCGTGCAACTGAAATACTCGCTAAAAAAGCTTTCATTTTGCGCGGCCGCGCACACGGGTAAAAACAACGGCTAGCGGCAAACGTTTATTTCACTTTCCGTTTGAAAGCAGTGAAATATAAGAAATAAACACAACGCGTGCGGTTATAATTATAATATTTCAAATCCAAATCGATTTTCCGCGTTTATTCAATCATTGCTTTCACGATAAAATATACGCGTATACGATTTCTCGAATAGCAACGGAATCCGAGAAATTTCCGGTGTTCCGCAACGGCGCATAAAAAATTCATCCTCCAAAAAGACAGCTGGCAACAAGGCACACAGTCTTTTCTCCGTCCGCGCGCTTGCTTGCAACCGGTAAACTTTATGACGGGTAATTTTTCCGGACAAGGAAATTCCCTCTGGGCAGCCATATCCATATACACACGCAGACACATACACGCTGCTCTCGTTCCACTTATTCCAACAGAGCGAATTTTCAGCCTCTACTCTTTCTTTCCTCAACTTCCGCCCGCCCGACAACTTGAGAAACTCGACTTTCGATCGGCCGTGGCGGCGGCTGAAATTGCACGGCCGTGTCGCGCCGTGTTACACCGCCGGCCGGGCGCGTGTTGGCCCAGTAATGCGATTTAACTTGTCCCGCGCGTCCGGCGAGAACCTCCCGGAATATTGAGTTTCCCGAAGCTTTCGCTGTGCAGCAGCAGCAGCAGCCTCTCACGTTGCATACGACGGTGGCGGCGGCAGGGCGGCAGCATCAGGTGGATGCGAGGTCTCTACTCCCCAACTTTCGGCGTTACCGGTATTTAATCAAGCCCCTCGACGCCCCTTCTCTCGGCCAAACCACCAAGGAATCTGGACACCCGGACTCGGCACGAGGACTACTCTGCCGGATAATTAGAAAAATGAATTAACATTTCCGCCGAGAGCTTACTGCACCTACTCGCAATCAGGCTGCGGAACACGAGTCTAGTTCGGCTTAACTTTTCCCTCGGACTTTGTTTTAGCGAGCTGTATACTTTAAGACTCTTTTCGGCTTCGATGTTTATAAACCGGGGCTCTGTAAATACAGGAGCCTTAAATTTCTGCACGATTGCGAATATCTCAACTCGTGCATCTCTTGAGTCTATTAACTTAAAGGCATAACGAAGCCGAGAGGGGAATTCGCTCTCTTACGATCTTACACCGAGAGAGAGACGTCTCAACAGCATTAATACCGCGGAATTCCAAACGTGTGCTGCGACGCGAGCGAAAGAAAATCCTCCGGCGTGCTAACTACAAAATAAAGCCCTTCTTCGCAGTCTCGAGGAGCGTAGAGTTGGCGACGATGAGGAAGAGATATAGAGACCCGAGAGAAACGGATACGAAGACGAGAGAAAGAGAGGGAGAGACAGTTCATTTCGCTCGGAGGCTTATGCGCGACGATGCAACTTGCGACTCGTCGACTTCGTTAGGCGCTCTTAAGCAAAGCCGAGGCGTCGAGTGAGAGATAGAGACGATGAGGAACTCCACCTACCCCCCCCCCCTCCATACTTCACTTTCCGCTACTCGTTTCCCTTTGCATGCATCAACTCGCGACTTTCCTATCGCGCCTTCCTGCCACCTTCCACGGTAATTGTCACTACTCGCACCTCCCCATTCGCGAAGCCCAACGAGTTTCCACTTATTTCAGCTCTTTCGGACTTTTTTCTCTCCCGCCTTTGAGCTGCTCTTACTATTATACACCCGTTGCGCAACGACTGCGCGGCGAATAATTATAGCTTGCATTGTTGTGCATCGCTCCGTCTTTAATTGGATCCATTGTATCATCACCATTCCTATTGTTTTCGCTGAAAAATTGCGGCGAACGGGTTGGCTTATTGTGAAACCGATGATGATTACTTTGCCAACTGAATTTTCAACGATTTTGTGACGTTGATTGTAATTCAGAAGCCATCGAAGCATCGCATCCACAGTTTGGCAATATCATCAACGTTTCCGAATTCAGCGCGCCGGGTGTGCATATTGTACACGGGTTAATAATCTAAGCGTTAATAAACTTCGCTCATTAATTATACATCCTGTTGCAATCTCTAACAACAAACGATGTTGCCTGAGCCAGAATCTGCTGGGTTTACAATGAGATAATGCATGATGTAGCAGTAGCGAACTTGACGTTTCGCAGTTCAGTGAACAATACAGCTTCGTACATTCCAATGGAAGACGATACATCGTGTAATGCTGTTGTGATCTTTATTTAGCAATTTGGCATTGTAACGTTAACGAACGAGTGCTGATAGCTCGTATAACGTTTCATCCTCTTTCCCTTTAGTTTTCACGTATCCGTTGAAAGTGTATGAACTATATTCTCGAACGCCAGAATATCGTCATTAAAAAATTGCACGCTACACGGCAAAATAGAGCAGAGCTTGCGATGCCGGTCGAATGTACCTTCATTGTTTGCCAATAACAATGCCCAATCCGTTAACAATGGGAAAACCAATTAGAGAAGGGTATACACGAATACAGAAGTTTTCAAGTGAAACAAGCCGAACATAGCCAGATCCGCAATACCAAGACAATGGAAAAAATACACGAATCTCGATTCAACGATACAACACTGAATATTACTACCGAACTTCTAGTCCTGCATCTTTAAGAATTTTCTCATTTCCATATTTTTGCCAGTCAAAACAGGAGCCTCGAGGGAGCAACAACAATTCAATTTCAATAGCGTATATATTTGCATTCCAGGCAAGCTCGTATACACGCAGCAAAATATCATTGCTTAATTTCGCGAAGAATTTCCAATATTAATTTTATCGCGTTAATCCTATTGTAAGTCCCTGCGGGGCTGCGCGCATCAGGCAACTCGGCGCGACGGTGGTGCCCTGCTGGGTTTCCGCGCAGCAGCGCCAGCCCAGCTCTGATACGTATTGCATATACATGTATATAACGCGCGTCAAGCGAAGCAGCGAGCTAGAGCGAATGCAGCCTGCTGCTGATGCACACACACAGCAACGACTATACGTATGCGTGTGTATATATATGTGTGTGTGTGTGTGTGTGTGTGTGTGTGTGTGTGTGTGTGTGTGTGTGTGTGTGTGTGTGTGTGTGTGTGTGTGTGGGAGTATACGCTGGATTCACATTGACGCGCGCGCGCACGCACAGGAGAGAGAGGAGGCTGCGCGCAGAGGGAACCTTCGGCAACTATGTATCGACTTTCGGGCTGATTACATTATAAAGTGAGCAACGTTTCAGCCCGTCAGCGGGCGCTTACACGCTTGCCGACGCCCGGGCGGCCGAGCGCGAATATACATACATATATACATACACGCGCCCGCGAGCATACGACATGGAACATACTGCACACCTATACAGTGCTCCTCCCTCTTGCTTCTCTCTCTCTCTCTCTCTCTCTTGCTCTCTCGGCACATCGACCGCCAGCTAAATTAGACCACTCGTGAATCATGCAAATCAGTCCCTTCCCTCGCTGCCTTCAACTTCCTCTCTTCGGCTAGGCTCTCCCCCTCGCACCCTCTTCACCGCAGCTATACGCCAGTCAGGAAGCAGCGTCGTCGCCTCCTCCAGCTTCTGCTCGGAGGCAGGCATCCCCGAATATAACGTCTGTTCGACGTAGTCGTCATCGCACGCGGCTCTCTCTCTCTCTCTCTCTCTCTCTCTCTCTCCTATATTCGGAGCTCAAAAACTCGAGAGAGAGAGAGAGAGAGAGAGAGAGAGAGAGAGTCTCTCAAGAGACGTGTGCGTATGTGTACGTGTACATATATATGTGCGCCGCGAGCGAGAAATGATTAGCAGCAGAGCCGAGCTGTTGCTTCCTATACACGAGTTTCAAGGGGGGAAAGTCGTGCTTCGCCGGGAGATAGCACCGAGCGGGATTTATCGAGGCTCGCTCTCTCTTCTCGGTGCTGCATGAATAAATGTCGCGCATCGATATGCGTGCGCGTCGTACCGAACGGGAAAAATAACGAGCCCGCTGCTGCTGCTGCTGCTGCTCTACCCTCGACGTACACATTATACATACGGATACACGCACACACATACAGGGAGGCAAACGTGCTTCCGCTCCGCTGCGGTACATGTGTGCCCAGTATAAACACGAGATGGTTCAATAAACGTCGGGCAGGGAGCAAGTTACAACGATGCCAAATGCATTGGCACTTATATTATAGGCTTTTTGCGAAGATTTTCCTCGTCGTTTCGGACGTCAATTTCGGCCTGTAAGATAGCGTTATTGGGGCACGTGTTTCTCTCTGCGCTTTAAAATAGCGCGCTCGAGTATTATACAACCGAACGACTTTGCTCGCGGTTATAAAATGCTTGCTCTCTTGAACGTCGTTTTGGCCCATTTTTAAAGGCACTTAAAATTAATCTATATTATAGCTTCGCGTTTCACGTAGAGACTGAAAAATAATAGCCTTTGACATTTTCGCAGGCGCGCGAACGCGAAAAACGTTCCACCGACGTACTAATCTTGTTTCGGTGTATATTCCATACGCGTAGTGCATATAGCTGGCGGAGCATCTCGATTACGTTGGAAAATTTGATGCGCTTTAACTTAGGAGTTAATGGTTTTAGTAGATCCGATGGCCTGCAAAGTTTTAACATTTTCAAAATATCCGCGGGCTCTGTAGTTAAAACGTATATAAAATACTATCGCAGCCTCGATAAAATAAATTGCGATTTATGACGTTGTTCACTAGCACTAATGAAATGGCAAAAATTAATGCGTGTAATTGGATGAAAAAGAATAATTCGTCCTCTGAAATCTCGTTTAACATTTTACGATACATGTCCGTGCTCTCGGCCCAAACTTTCGTCCTCCAATCTCAACTGATGAACAGAACAGTGCAATAAAGTGAATGAAGAGAGTACGGGGAGGATTTGCAATATTAAAAAAGTTACTGCTTTGCCCCCCTCTTTAGCTGAAGTATAAATCAAGCAAAGTTATCATTTCATGGATCGGTTTATTCAGCAAACCATTATCACCTTTACTTTATAATTCGGTGCTAAGCTTTCCTTGCGACTCATAATTTAGGTAAAATCTATAATTAAATCATTGTATCGTGCACTTCACGGTTGAAGCGTCATGTTAGATATCAAATAGATATCCCTAACTGTATGTGTAAAGCTATTTACTCAAATATGTGTATGCATTTGCAAATTAATTGAAAATTAATATTAACCGCTACCCAGTGGAATCCCATTTCACTCCAAATTATATGCATCTAAACTGATCGGAGTACCCAAATGATGCATATCCATTAGCTCTAAAATTTGTAAATGCATGACTTTAACTTCACTGTGTATTAAAAACGGCTTTTCACAAATCAAAACGAATCACCAATCATGCATTCGATCATAATAAGGCCCATGAAAAAATATCGTGAATCCAATTTGCGCGTGAAAAATTGTCAAGGACCTACTCTAGCGCCGCATTAGTTAATTCAAGCAAGATATAAGACTACGCTTACCCCTCGACTCGCTCCCGGCTGCAGATACGTTACGAAAAAGTATAAACGAAAAGACGCGACGATGATAAATAGGCTCTTGTAACGAAAAACGATTTGTCAATGTGCGGGCTTCCCGAGGGGCTTCCATCACCGTCCTTGCCTGTGCCGCCTGTCGATCTTTTTATTTTGCCGAGATCGACTTGCAAGAGGAAAAAAGTTGGCTGGATACACACACATACACACACACACACACGCGCGCGCGTGTGTGTGTATTGATTAATTTTGGCGACTGGGAAACGGCTGGTCTGACATCCCTTATTGCTGCTTCAGATTTAATGAAAAAGAAAAGAAAAGAACTAATGGAAAACCTCTTACGGAGTCAATAAATTCAAATCGATTCTTACCCGCATTTTGTCGTAGAGGGAAAAAAAAAACAAGTATTGCCCAACATGAACGACGAATGTAAATCGATATTCCTTGTAGTGTGTGTTTGTCTTTCCTCTTCCGGCAATTAGCTAAAATAACTGAACAAGCCAAACATTCCGTTTCGAAAAAAAAAACTAACGTTTTCACTTTCCTGACTCATATTGCGTACACGTATGCACAAACACAGCTCGCAAACATTCTCCCATATATATGCAATGCAGATACTTTATTCGAGGCGACTGATGTGTGTTTATTTTGTGCTATTCCAGTTAGTCCATTAACGGTCAATATTGAGGGGGCGAATCGCAGGCTGTCCGCCGGAAAGAGGCACGACCTTGTTTGTACCACGTCCGGCAGTCGGCCGCCAGCCCTCGTCACTTGGCTGATGGAGGAGCAGAAGCTGCCGTATTCAAAGGATACCGTAAGTACCAGCCCGTGCAAAATTGACAATTTACCCGAGCAATATCCTTTCTATACGTGTATCTACATATATACACGCAGCCGAAATTCAGCCGAGACATGTATATATACATATAAGTCACTTCAAAGCCCTCGGCTACGCCATTCAATCTCGCGCATCTTATTCCTCACGGAATTGGATCAGTATACGGGGAAAAATCCCTTTAGCTCCAAGACTCTAAGGTGCTAGATGTGGAGGAGGAGAGTTAGTTAGAATCGATAGCAAAAGTTGTGTAGGGCTTCTTAAGCAAACTATCGTAAAGTAAAGTTTAGATGTGGAGCAGTCAAAGGGTTTAACTACGTAGGTAATTATGTAAAAAAAGTTCGACAATTATGAAACAACGTGGTATAGCCTTTAATTAATTTAACGACTTTTCCGAAAAAACCAACCAAACCTTACTGTAGTATTCAGACTACAGTGGATTGAGCTGCAGTAGGCATGCCCGACCATACACTGACACCATCTACTTAAATAAACTTGCTTTTCGCGTAAATTCAAAATTTAAAAGGGCCGATTAGCGAAAATCAATACATTCAAAGCCCAGCGCGCTGAGAGAAGGATTTGTTTAATACAAATAAACCAATATATTTGGTACCCTACTTTACAGATATATTAACTGTTAATAAATGGCGATTAGTATAAAACACATAGAATAGGATGCGAGCCGTAGCTGACAAGCACGCTCGAAAATGATTTTCTGCGGTCATTATTACAATCCAGGGTTGTTGCTTAACATTTAAACAATTTAATAAGGTGTAAACTCTGCATCCGGAAAATTACTGATAAATGTCTCCCCAACTCGATATGTGTTTACCACGGGCAACGCACATCTGTCCCTAACCTTAAAATCACTATCATCTTGCCCGCTCATCACTTACTTTGCATGAAGATTCGTAAAGTAATTATTTAGCAATCTTTGAAGTCCTATACTCCGTTCGCATACATTATTTACACCAAATCACGCATCTAAGCACCTAATAAACTAAACTCGCACTTAATACAAACTGCCTAGACCAGTCTTCAAGTCTAAACATCGAACTTAAAAGAACAAATAATCCGTATATTAACTATTAATATAATATGTTAACAGTTAAAACATATCATATTTCGCCCGATATCCACTATTTCTATATTAACAGTTAATAAATATAGTAACAGTTAATGAATCCTTCTCTCAGTGCGTGCGGTGTTTCAGTGAAATTTCGAATATTCGTGTTATTTCACGTAATATATACAGATATTGGAAAAAGAGATAATTTCAACGCGAACATTATTCCATCAATTTTTGGTAATTCAGATTTTTACTTTTTCGACGAATCGTGGTGTAAAATTAAACAAAATACAAAATCCAGCGAATATGTATCAAAGCATATTCTCGGAAACATAATTCAATGCGAGTGTGCAGTAGCGGGCTATTAAAATTTAAAATAGTATCGAACGTGCTCATATTTTATTTAGGAGTAACAGTCGGACGTGTTAAGAGTGCACTCTCCGAAAATACACCCCCTCTCATTGCTATTTAAAAAAATTTCAAATATAAACGGCTCGGTGTACAATGAACTGTATTATATCCCAGACACAACTCACGCTTTTAACAACATTACCAAATCCATCATGTACGTAGCTACTTCATATTTCACTAGCGTCGGCTTCGTTCATCACACAACATTCGCTAATAAATAATGTCTCGGCGTAGGTACGAAAATAAATTTCGCGAGCGCGGCGAAACGGCAAAAAGCGAATATCGATTTCCAGTATTCGCGAGGCAGCGGCAGCAGCAGCAGCAAAAACATCTCCCCGAGCTTATTATCCCTTCGTGTTAAGCGAATATCGAAAATCTTGCGGACTCTTGATTTTTCGCCGAAAATAAAGAAAAGCAAAGAGAAAGCAGAGAGAAGCGAGATAAAGCGACGCTGAAACAATAGAGCTACGCTATCTGGAAAAACAAAAAAATGCCGCGTCAGAATGATTCTTCGAGGGCGTGCTGCCTATAAACATGATTCGATAGAAAAATAGAGTATCCCGGCTTAATCGTGGTGGAACGATGAAAACGGCTACTTTTTCTATATACCCTTCCCTCGCTACACTGTTGCTGTACGCGTGCGCGATATTTCGTTTCGGAGCTTCGGGCTCTCGCTTTTCTTCATTTTATTCATGTGTGTGTGTGTATCGCGCGAATTCACCCCTTTTTACTCTTTCAGACTACACCCGACGGCAACACGACGACCAGCGTTTTGTCCTTCACGGCGAGCAAAGAAGACGAAGGGAAGCGGCTGTTTTGTCGTGCGCAGAACACGATCATTCGGGACAGCCCCATCGAGGATGTTTGGCTTTTGGAAATACAATGTAAGCCTGTATTTTACAGCGCTTAGTTTTTCACTTGCTCGTCCTTTCCACTGGATTTCCACCGGTCGACGATACAGAATAGCCCATCGGAGGGATTGTTTTCGCGGATCTCCGGGCATTGGGAGACTGAAAATCCAATTCCCGATCGCTGTAGCTCGAACGATACGCGCGCATATACGAGTCGAGCTTTCGAATGAACCGAAAACAAAAATAAAAATTGTTCTGCTTTTTTCATCGGCGACTGTACTCTTTGAATTTTAAAATCCGAATAACACGTACACCCGCGCTGCGATATTGGTTCTATACGTACACATACTCCCAAAGTCAATATTTGGAAAATTTCAGATTTGCGTTGGCAACGTGCCTGATAACGCTTGCGATTTTTCTCATTTTACCGTATCCAAACAGAATCGAGAACGAGAACGGTAATGCGCGTACGTCTGCAGTCGGTGGTAAAAACGTCTTTTTTTATCCTAGAAATTTTCTCATTCCACGAGTCGCGAGTCTGTGTATAGTAGATAGGTATACGAGCCGCTAACCGCGTCTATCACGCTCGACTTGGTCGGCGAAAACCCAGTGGATTTCGCGAAAAGCCGAGACTTCTCGACTCTTGAGCTCCTCTAAACGCATTTTCGCAATCCAACTTTTGTAGATAAGCCCGAGACGAAAATCCGACTGGGCACAAGCCTCGATCCGAACGCCATCAAGGAGGGCAGCGATGTCTACTTCGACTGCCTGGTACAGGCCATGCCAGCGGTTTATAAGGTCGAGTGGACGCATCAGGTACTTATCCTCTGACCTTTCATCATATTAACGAGCCGATGGCCCAGTTCTCTTTCTTTTTTCTTTCTTTCTTTTTTTTTTTTTCGAAAAAGTGGAACGAACGAGAGCTGCTAACGGTCGCGCGCGTGGTGCAGCGACTGCGAGAGTCGGGCTTTATCGCTTTAATTATTCGCGCGGCGCGTATTAATTACTGTGATTGCGATACGGATATACGCGAGTTTAAGCTCCCGCGAGAAACTTGATTTCGCACGAAGGACTCGCTTGCGCGCGCGGATTAATAGTTATAAATTTTCTTTATCGCCCTTTCCATGCGCGGGATTATTCACGGCCTGATTGGCCCGGCGAAACTTTTGCGAAACGATTGTTAAAAGAACGCGTGCTGGAGTTCCAAAAAATCGAAGCCTGCACGATCGACGAAAAAAGAAGAAGAAGAAGAAGAAGAAGAAGAAGAAGAAGAAGAACCGACGACCAGCTTAATCCAATGTTGGTGAATAATCGTGCCGCGGAATCTCGCCTCTAATTTATGCATTTAATTAACAGAACAAAAACTTTTAATTTCCCCGCCGAGCTTACGGGCGCGCTCGCGAGAGGAAAAAAATGCCCGGGCAAAAGAGAGTACAGAGAAAAAAGGAGGAAGAAGCCGAGCTGGATAGAAGTTATCCGCGCGAGGCGCACATCGGCGATAATCAAGCGCGACGACGGCGCTGGCGGATCATATAATCCCGCGAGCCGCAAGCTAATCCGACTCGGGGAGCTTACACTTTCTCCGGGCGCGCGATCGAGTCTTTCCGCGTCTTTTCAACGTCGGATTTGGCTGAAGCCGCAGTTTCCTTTGCATTACAGGGGAAGACCCTCAATCACAACATCTCGCGGGGCGTCATAATAAGCAATCAGAGCCTCGTCCTCCAGAAGGTGGATCGGAAAAACGCCGGCAACTACACCTGCGTCGGCTACAACACTGAGGGCGACGGCCAGAGCGAGCCCTTTTATTTGAACGTCATGTGTGAGTATATACATACATACATACATATATCTATCCGCATCTATCCATCTATCTAGCTCTCTGTGCGCGTTATATCCAGCGTGCGCGCAGCCATCCATTTGGCGCACGGCGTTCTTTCATTTTGCGCGCAAGGGCCCTCTCCTCTCCCTCTCTTTAATCCCGAGCCCGTGTCTCCCCCGATACAATTTCGAAACGCCGGGAAAGAGCATTTTTTGCCAAATTCGGCGAGGCGTCCTGCCCATTTTCCTGTCAGATTAAAGGCGAAAGGGGAGAGGCAAGCGCACGCGCGAGCGAGCGACGAACAAACTCCATTTTTTCGCTCTGATGGATTTTGTCGCGGGAGAATTTTTCGAGGCTACGCGCGATGGAAATAAAAATGCCGGGGAAACGCCAGCCAGAAAAGACTACTTTCGCCGTTTTCTTTTTTTCTCGTTCTCTATCTCTATCTACGCTGGGCTGTGTTCGTCCAAGAGTTTTGAAACTGCACGTTTTTGCACTACGCGGGGTTTTCTGCTTCTCGAGGGGGAGAGAAGGCGCTGTCGGGGGCGATTCGTCGCGGAAGCTACACAGCCACGTATTGCGGCCGCCGCGGGACACTGAATAACTTCGGTGCGCTTTAATTATTGTCGGGAACAATGGGAGTGATTAAAGCCGGGGCGACGCGGGAGACATTCTCGTGCCCGGATTATCATCAACCGAGTTTGCAAAGGAGCTGCGCGCGGCCGGGTTAATTTTAGCAGCTACCGTCGAAGAGAGAGAAAAAAGCTTTCGTAAGTACATCTATTTATGAAAAAGCTATCGAATATCCGAAATTTTGACGCTGCGCCAGAGTATTAAATTTCCCGGGGACTCGAACTTCGATAAGCTGCAAAGCTCGCCGAAATTAAATTCAGTCGTCGCGTGCGATAATCGAATTAAAACGTCAACAATTAGCGAGTTATTTGCTTTAAAACAAGCATCCTGTCAATAATTAATATCAATAATTATAACCGTTTCGACAGCAAATACATGTCGCTGATTCCCCTCTGCGGACGCCGTTCGTTATAATTTACTTTGCAACGTCGTTTCAAATAACAATTATTACCAGTCGGATGATGTTGTCGTTCGCGCAAACTAATTCAATCGGCTCGTCCATAAATCAATCGCGGCTGCAAAGAAAAGGGCCGCATAACGAGACAGACAAATCGGTATAATGCCATTCGATCGCGGCCAAACGAAGCAGTCCTCCTCATCATTAATTCAAAACAATTCGTGCGGTAGCTACACCGACGCGCGTTCTCTGTCCCACGAAAAAAAAAGAACCGACGCCGCCGAGCACAGGCCGCGGTATAGTCGGTAAGCATATAAAACCTAAAACGATTTAACGAAAGAGCGCTCCGCGCGCGCGATCCCCTTTGGCGTTTATTCCCTCGGGGGGGACGAGCGCGAACGAGAGCCGACCCTCGAGAGTCGGTCGGGCCGGGCTAATCCCACCGCCGGCCGGCGGTGAAAAAGAAAGCAGAGAAACGGGGCTGGAGAAAAAAAGAGAGGAAAATTGGCCCCGCCTCGTCGATAGTGACCGCTGGATATACACGCGGACCGTAGAGATATGCCCGGGAATAGGGTTGAGAATAAAAATACCGGTTTCGCAGTCGCGCCAACGTGCAAGCCCAACCAGACGAAGGTCCACGGGGTAGCAAAGCAGGAGAAGGCAAGCATATCCTGCGAGGTGGATGCCAACCCGCCCGAGGTCGACTTCCGATGGACCTTCAACAACTCCGCCGACAGCGTCGACCTCGACCGGGGCCACGTATCCACGACTGGAACCTCGTCCGTCGCCTCCTACATGCCCACCATCGAGCTCGACTACGGCACGCTCCTCTGCTGGGCCACGAATCGCATTGGCAGCCAGCAGATCCCTTGCATCTATCACATCATACCCGCAGGTGAGTGCACTCATCGATCCTCAAACTCCTCAAAGGGAAATTTTACGACGAATATATGCCGGCATCTTGATTGCTGTTCCGGCATTCGGAGTGTGTGTACTTGTCGAGTTACGCGCATAATGAGTTATTTTCATACGAGGAATTTTCTCGGTAATTGAGTTCATTATACAAGTGAATGCCAGTGATGCGAGGGACTAATTATCGCGCGTATATATATAGTATCAAATGTATTTTACGGTGTAGAGTGTTTTCCCCGCGCGTTGGGAAAATCTAGGATAGATGTTAGTCTCTCGACAGAGACAACTTGTAGGCGAGATTTGATTGAAAGTTCGCATCAGGGGCGTTTAAAATTTTGTGCAAATATTTGTCTTCCTCTCTATGTAACGTCAATTACGTCATCCAAACTAGAGCACAAAATGGAAGTTGTCAATTTAGAACCAAGTTTAATATTACCTTTGCCATAATATTCGAGCAGAACATATCAATGATTCCTCAATTTCCATAACATGCGGCCGATGCGTAATGAATTTTAACTCTTGACGAGAATCCAATGAAACTTTTAATTCAACAAAAGCTGAATATTTTCAAATAATTAAAACCGTAATATCGGCCTTTAAAATTGAATTAAATCCAGTTTTAATTGACGAATTTCAATAAAACGGGTTCTTACTCTAAAAACAATCAATTTTGCAGTGCCGCAATTCGTGCTGTATCAAAAACCAATAAATTAGCGGCTTGTAAAAAAAAATGCTGAAAAAAACGTTCCAATGTTCCCAGGCCGGCCAGACGTGCCACACAACTGCTCAACCTCGAACATGTCCAAGAATTCGTTCGTGATACGCTGTAGTCCGGGCTTCGACGGCGGTCTTACCCAGTCCTTCATGTTGGAAGTTCGCGAGAGCAACACCCAGGAACTGAAGACGAACCTGACCGCCGAAGTGCCGTTCTTCAGCGTGAGCAACCTGGACGCGGGATCGATCTACCAGGCCTGCGTCTACGCCTACAACGATAAAGGCCGAAGCGAACCCATGGTGGTGCAGGTCAATACTCTCAGCTTGCCGGAAAAGCAATTAACGTCAGACTCAGGTGCGCCTCTCAGCTCTGCATATTACCAGCAATTACGATTCTAACTCTATATACATATCTCTCTCGTCTCCTAATTTTCCTCTCACCACCTCTCGACGACGACGCCGTAGGTAAAGGCTAGAGGAGAGAAGGAGAGAGATGTTAACTAGCCGCGAATATCGACGGCTGACTACCTAGCCGTATTCGCGCTCTCTCTTGCTCTCCCTTCGAGAAGCTTGGCAACTCTATTAGTTCGGCGTCTTATGTCTTCGATTCGCCTTACGTTCCCTCCCGCTCTCCATGGGCGCACGTGCATATAGACATACATAAGTATACTCTCGCTAAAGCGCCTCGCGATGAATTATACAGCTGGGGCTTCGGGCTCTCTCGCCGCGTCATGGGACATTATACGTATATACGTATACGTATATGTAGGTGAACGAGTTGCTTCCGCTCTTGTGCTTCCGGGGTAAACTTTACGACTGTTTAATGTCTCGCGACTGCCTGTTATCAAATAAAGATCTGAAGCTGCGAGTTACGCGTGCTGTACGTAGTGTTTTATAGTTTAAAAGTTTCCGACACAACGAAGACTCATGGATTTAATCTTTTTTTCTAGAGAACCTACCGATCGATTTTAACAAGTACGAAAACTTTCATAAAGAACTGGGTAATTATCCATGTGCTGACGACGCTTTCCCGTTTGTAGCGCTACGTATATTTAGAAAGTAAAATATTGTCTTTCGCACGCGCGCGAGTTAACAACGTTATAGCTTTTGCCATGCATCGCATTAAGCTTAAGGGCCCTCGGGAGTATAGATATTGCTATACAATAAGCGAGAAAAATAGCGGTTCCTTGCATCCCAACTTTTAAATCAACCGGTGCACCAATGATGCTGAAAATGATAAATGTTATGGTTTGATATACCCTTTCTGCGGGGAAGCGGGTTTTTAAGCCTTCGTGAGCTCTGTGTATCAAAAATGATTATTTAAATTTATCGATTTTAAAGCTGTCAGGAAGAAGCGTAAAAACAGCATGTTTCTTTTGTTTTTCATATACTAACCCCGAAATAGGGAGAAACTAAATAATCACATTTTGTAATTTATAGAGTCAACAAAAGCTTATAAGCTCACTTCCCTGCAGAAAGGGTATGACAAAGAATTACATACATAATTTTCAGCGTCATCGGAGCACCGGTTGATTCAAAAGTTGGGATGGAAGGTACCGCTATTTTTATCGCTTATTGTACAGCTATATCTATACTCCCGAGGGCCCTTGACAAGATTAAAACACTCGTGAAATTGTAAACCGCATTAATAAATTGTAGACTTCTTTTTTTCTCTTGCTTCGTCACCCGATTCTGTTCCATTTGCGTTGTATCCGAAAAAAATGTCTAGAAATCAGTGTACGAATAACTGAGCGGAAGATTCGCAAATCAGAAGGAGTATTTTCGTGCTACAGAATCGATCGGAGTCGAGAGTGTTAAGAAACTAGAATCGATGTTGCAAGGAAATCTGTAAAGATTCAGAGCTAGTTAATCTGTTTATAACACCAACACGATCCTAGAACGGATGTTGGTAAATATTGATGAACTGCAAAATTGAGTTACCTAGCTTCACTACGTTTCCATTTTGCTTCTACGAACAGTCCGAAGGTACAGCAATATTCTCGCATTCGAGCTATACGATTTAGTTGTGCAAAAACCATAGAGAGTACATAAAGCTAACCAACCAACAGCTAGTAAGCGATACTCGAATCTTCCCAGGGAAATCAGTGTTAAAGAATGCTAAATCTTTGCAGAACGACCGCGGCCACACATGAGGCTGACTCCAATGCTGAGCGTCATGATAGGCGTAGTGGCAGCCCTGGTGATAGTCGCGGTGATAGTGATGATCGTCCTACGCATCCAGCATTCGCAAGTCGACGAACAGTCCAAGTCCCAGGTGGAGGACAGCACGAAGCCGGCCAAGAACGTACCGATACAGCGGGAACTTCGCTTCCGGGAGTGCGGCAGCCTCATCACCGACGAAAAGCACCCGGACGCCAGCCCCTTCGGCAAACTCGACACCATCAGCGCGGGAGACGTCAGCGAGTCTGACGAGAAGAATCCTGACATCATACCCCAGCAGATAACCGGTGAGTTCTCCCGCTGTGTTTTTCTTGCGTATTATATTATACGCCGAGCGCCGATAACGCCGGAGACCCGCTGCTGTTGTTCTTGCTTCTTAAAGCGGTTCCGTCTCGGCGCTCTCTGCTTTTACGGGCTTTTCCTCGACTCTATCCGGGATTTTCGTGTTATTTCAAGTTTCATATTAAGAGATCGAAGTCGGGAGCCGGAGAGCGCCTTTTCGAAAAAGATCATAAATTACAGGCGCACGGATGGAGCCGTTAAAGTGTCAGCTTTCGAACTATCCGTGGAAAAAGTACGACTTTTCGAGTAAAATATCTTACACGCGATGGGAATCATTTGAATAAATCTTGTACCGCGGCGCTTGGTTTATTTTTGAAAAAATAAAGTTTTCCACTTGAGATATTTTCAAATGCACGATAAGTACAAGATTGGAGTTTGATGATTTGAAGTCGAACTAACGAATTTTCATTTTTTCTTTTCTCAGAATTTACTTTCTCTACAGGCGAAGAGGTGTCAGAGTATCTGAGAAAGAGACGATTAGTGTCGACGATAGAAACTTCGCCGTCTCGAGGCCTACTGGAGAGATCTGCAGTCGCGGCAGCCGTTGGATCGAGAGGCAATTACGTTGGCTACTGTACCATACGCAGCAGTATGCCTCTGCGCGAGCTTTCAAACACTGTCAAATTCAAGCACAAGAGTGTAAGTACAGATGATAATTTCAAAATATTGACGGAAAATCGATAATGCGAAACAAAAGCACGTAAACGTAATTTTTTTTCGAACGTTTTTTGAAAAAGAAATGAGATAGCACAGGCGATTGGAGAATTAAACGAAAAGTATAGGTTGCTGCGTGTAACAAAAATCGATTCGCGTGAATATAAATGTAAGGAATAATTGACAGTTTCATGGTTACAAACGAGGTGCTTGCACTCGATCATTCGTGAGATAAAGCCTGTGAAATACTACCGCCAAATAAACGCTTGCAAATAAAGTATTTTTTTGTCCTCGAATGCCAACAAATCATTGAAATCGGCACAATACAAATATGAAACGCTGACGCGTAAGTAAATCCAGTCGAAAGCTACATTAGCAGCTGCAGTATAAAAATCAACGTATTCAGTACTTGGCTAGTTAGTCGAGTTCGGTGATCAAGTTTTATCATTAAAAAGTTTTCCATTCAGATAGTAATATTTTCCCGCTGAAAAAAAAAACTCGACAATAGATTCGCGTGAAAACTCTTGCTGCTGTTGTCGTATCCTCAAGCGCAACAGGATGACAACACTTCGAAGCCCTCGTAAAATATGAACTTAATATGAGCCTGACATAATCTTTCAAAGCTTCCACCGATGTTCAGAAACAAAGTCAAGCATATAATTGAAAAAAGAAAGTAGACTCGGAGGGAACTTTTGAATTTGAATATAAAATTTTTCACTGGTTTGTAAGCGGAATTTGTACGGCGCAACTTGCGCGAGGCGGTCGATATAGCGGTGTATATAAAGTGGCTGAAAGAGTGGGAGCAGACTACAAAGGGATGTATAAGGTTCTACGAACACTCTCACACGAGAGCTCGTGTTCTCTTACAAAATTATGGTAAACGCAAAAGAAAGGAATTTTCTCGAAACTTCTTGAAAAACATTCTTTACTATAAATATTGAAATTTTTCTTGCAAAACGGGAAAAGAGCGCCAAAAAATTTTTATAACGAATATTTTTCTTGGGATTTTATAAAATTTTAAGTATAATGACTTGAAAATTTTTATAAGTGGAAAATTAAAGAATAACTTGAAATTTGAAGATTAAATTCATGCAAATTTTACGAATTTAAACGCTTGAATGTATAATTTCCCAGCTGTTGGCATAAAGAATTTTCAACATATAACGTTTACTCTGATTCAACATTCTATTTTCATTGTTCGAAGAGGGTCCTTAAATGCACGATACACTAGTATGCCTGCTTCACGCACGTTATATCCTGTACGATAAAGGGGAGTAGTCAGGCTGTAGATATAATTGTCTCGTGATTCCATGACAGTATCCGAGCACTTGAACTAAACTTGGGCTACGACAAGCCGTGTGTTCGATTACTGGTAAATCTACCGTAAAGTAGCAGTAGCTTATAAATCCTATGAATGAGATGTTCATGTATGTACACGTATTTAACGTATCTAAAAGCTCTACTTAACTTAAAAATTTTGAAAATTAAAACGCGCGGAGCAATTAAACATAATTTTAATATACATAATGTATACGTGCGGGCCGCTAGAGCGATATCAATACCAAAAGAAAGCAGTTTTGGACTGGTTTTTTTGCGAGCACTTTCGTCACCGCCTATAAAGTCTCCGTATCTGTGGCAAGTGAAGATAGGTTTCCATTTTCCTCATAACAGTATGCGTTTCGAGTCTAGATATAGTACAATGTGCCACCCACGCTAAAACTGCCTTGTTTGGCCTGTTACTTCGGCCGCTCATGCTGTACATAAAAACCGTATTTTGTCGCTACCTCACTCGTCACTAGAGACTGGTGGCTGATGGCTGGTGGCTTTCGTGCGCCATATGTCGGTCATTCGGATAACTTTAGCCTTCAACCTTTTAAACGTTAAAACTTGACTGGCGTTCTCATCTGTAACTTTCTCGTTCTGACAAATCACCTACCCCCGTCGACGAGCCTTTTATTACGTCTCGTGAAATTCCCTCTCATACGTTAGCCCCGATATTTGAAATAAAGATGAAGATAAAAAAGCTACAACCCCCATTACTGACCTGCAGAGGCCCCGACTAGAGCCGAGATCAATCAGCAGTCTTAAAACATGCCAGGAAAAATCGACCATCAAAGCGCTTTATCAAAATCCAACCAAGTATAAATCACGCCAACAACGCGTCTCGAATGCGCGCATGAAATCACGCTCGGCAAAAATAAGCGCGAAACGAAAATCCTAATGGGAAAACAACCCGTTGCAATGTTACAGCAGTTCCAGCAGCCGATGACGAGCGAG
Organism: Pteromalus puparum; assembly: GCA_012977825.3. NCBI lineage: Eukaryota > Metazoa > Arthropoda > Insecta > Hymenoptera > Pteromalidae > Pteromalus > Pteromalus puparum. The sequence goes on from CM053172.1 coordinate 48,197,036, forward strand.
GTGTACGAGAGCGGCATGTGCACGTTGCCGCGGCAGCACTGGTCGAGTCAGGGAGCGACAGCTTCGACGGCGGGGATGGCCATGTCGATGTCGCCGAGCGTCATGTACACGGCCGGCGGCAACGGGTCGGTCAACGTCGTACGCACCGGCCCCGGGGGCGTCCTCCTCGCCAAAGACATCCAGTCCTCGGCGGCGGCTCAGTGTTGCATCCAACAGGCCTCGCCCAGCGAGATGCACGAGGTCGCCACGTCGGTTGGCAAAATAGGCACGCCGATACTCGTCACGAAGCGCGAAAGCTCGGTGTGACGCAGCAGCAATTGAATTGCTCGCGCTGCCTGGGCGATCGCGCGCTGAGGACGGCAAAAAAGTGCGCGCTTCGAATGATGCTCTCTTGCGATTGGGTCACGATGGAGGATTGCTGGGTAATCACGTTCATTTTTGCGAGACTGCTTCGGCGGTTCGACTCAACGTCGCGGCTGAAACTTTCAAGGAATACAAGTTTAAACTCAAATCACATCGACGATTCGCCGAGTGGAAGCGAATGAGGAATCACCCTAAGATGTCGTTCGACAGCCATCACTCTCGACTGATTGCGCCGTGCATTACCAATTTTCCCTGACGCTACACGCGAACTATTTTCTAACTCGGATAAAAAGACGAACATCCGTCGCGCAGCCACTTTAACTCGAGGGAAGTAAAAGGGGACGTCGCGCACGGGAGCGTGATTTTTTTATCGGCGCTGAAACGACGCAGTCGTAACGAGACGCACAAGCACCTTTCATTACTCTCGAGTGTATACGCGTGTACGTCCCCTTCATCCTCTCGGTACGTTTCATTATGTCGAATCGATCAATGGCGGGGCAAAAAGGAAGAGAGAGAGAGAGAAAGAGAGAGAGAGAGTGAGTGAGGGAAAAAAAACAAGGATTGCAAAACCGAGGCTCGATTTTTCACTCGCTCGACAAATATTTGCCCTCGCGTGTGCGTAGACGCGCGAAAAATCGCGGTGATTCGAATAAACGCGTGGGCGTGCGCGCTAAAATATTTTATATAATATATATTATATAACCGGCTTATGCGTATACGCAACGTATATACGAGAACCCTTATCAAATATTTCATCGCGCCCCCCCTCTACATACTTGTATTCACGCGTCCGCGGGAAAAAAATTTTTATCGCTGCCTAAAATCATCCATAATGGCCGTTCGTGCGCGCCAGAGCGTACGGGCATACAAGAGAGAGAGAGAGAGAGAGAGAGAGAGAGAGAGAGAGAGAGAGAGAGAGAGAGAGAGAGAGAGAGAGTTGGCAATCGTCGTTATTCCGTTTCGTTTTTCGTATACACGGGCGATGGCGCGAATTTTCCTGGCTGCGAATGCAGTCTCGCAAAAGTATATATCACGGGGGCTAAAGTGGAAAGTAGAGAAAGCGGCTCTCCGCTTTAAGGGCCGCGCGCATCCTCGATCGTAACTCAAAAGAGAGAAGCGCGCACGCCGGCTAAGGGAGAAAGAGAGCTTCGAGAGAAGCGGCAAGAAAAGAAGCGAGTGGCCCACGCCGCGAAGAGGAGTGCGAGGGACACGCGACGAGAAAATGAATATTCCGAGGCACGCGCTCGCTCGCGCTTGTAAATACATACCTTGAATATGAGAATATTTTATACGATTGCTAGGGAGAATTATAAGAGAGAAAGAAAGAGAGACGCGAACGACTTCGCGACCAAGCACACGCGGACAACGCGCGCAGACACACCGATGCTGCTCTTTCGCCGGACTGTAAATTTACATGGTTGACTCGAAAATATAAATGTAAATGTACATGTATAAATATCTCGCAAGGTGCTGGTGGATCCCGACGGGCAGGACGAGAGATTAAAAAAAGAAAGGAGCTAGGAGAAAGAGATGGATGGACGGAGAAAAACGGCCCACGGCGCTGGCCGAATAAAGCGCGCGAGCAGAGAAACGAGAGGGCGGTAAATCATGCCCTTCGAGAGTCGATTTGTCGGAGTGGAGCGGGGCTGAAGTGCTAGAGGAGGGAGCCGAACGAGAAGAGAAGAGACGCTTTGCGCGGCATGCGGGGATAGAGAGAGAGAAGGAGAGAGAGAGAGAGAGAGAGAGAAAGCCAAATGGAAAAGTGTTTTGAAGAATTGACAGAAACTTTTATTTCCTTCGGTCCCGTTTAATCTCGATAAATTCCGAGGAAATTTAGTCTCTCGCTCGCTCGCTCGCGCGCACTGCTTTTTTCGCCTGTTCATTCCCGCTGTTGTTGCGCCGCGCTGATTTATTTGTTAATCAAAACGTCGATTCGCGTTTGTCCTCTCTCGAGTGTGTACGCGCGAGCTCTCCCTCTATCCGCAGTTTCAATTATTAAATTTCAATTTGCACCGGATATCTATTGATTAAATTCCGATTCTCACGAGTGTAAGTCTATTTTTCATTAGGATATGCTCCACAGTTGAATGCTTTCAATTAGCGAGAGCCCCGACAATGCGCTTTTTCATTACCTTAAAAGCGTCGTCGCAACTTGCCTCGAACGCTAATAGCCGCGAGAAATGCCCCGGAAGGCGAACAAGTAGTAACAGTCGTTGTGGAAAGACATATCGTAAAGTTTCCATCGGGAAAACTGCAGGTTCCTACGTATATACACATTACACAAACACATACGCGCGATACGTGCATTATATATTCACAGAGAAATTTAAAAGAAAAAGAAGCAGAGGGACATTACGTTCGTACCGCTGCGCGCCGCCGCCGCCGCCGTCCTGTGGGTCGCGATCCATCAGCCGCGAAAAAGACAACTACATCGTAAAACTGTATAAAGTATAAATTTTCTTCTACTAACTGTACCAAATAGGCATATAAATAAGCATTGTTTTCGATTTCGAACTCACTACTAGACACGCCGACTAAAGTTTCCGACTTGTTGTACATTATATTGATATTTATATATATATATATATAGTATTTCTATTACTGCCCGTTTAAAGCATAAGGAGAAATAAAAAAAAAATAAACAAATCGTCATTGAGAAATTTGGAACTTTGTCTGGACACTGTAACCATTACACGCCATTTGCTTAGCGTTAGATTCGATAAATAAAGAAATGAAAACCGAGAAAGGTGGTATATATAAAGTAAACTAAAAATGGACAAAAACCGCGTAAAAATAAATGATGAATAAATAAAGAAAAAACATCACCATATCCACGCAACGACTTGTATGTATGTGTTTGTCCATACTTTTGCGTGCGTACGAGTGCAAAGAACTGAACGGATGAGTGCGATACATTAATTAACTTTGCATCTGCATCGAATGCGTTTAAACTTTTTTTTCCTTGCGCATTTTTCGTTATCGCCAATGTATACTCGTGCGATGATCCAACCGAATTTATAAATAATAAAACAGAGAGAATCTCGAGAGAGGTTCCATGCACTCAATAGCATTGTCGGGTGTTAGAGAAAAAAAGTCGTACGCATATTTATATTAAGCTCTCGATACGTGTCTGTTGATAAATACACAAGTGGGACGAATAAAAATACCGAGACAGAAAGTGAAACGTCGTATGAAGTATTTTGAATGGATCAATCACAAAGACGCTCATCTGTCTGTCCATGTCAGTAGATATAAAAAATTGAAAAATCCTGAGGCATGTAACGTTGCGATTAGGTTCGAATTTTATTGACTACTTGAGTCTCTTGTGTTGAATCAAATTGTGCTATCCGAATAACGTTAGTGAAATAATTGTTTCTTGAGAAGAGGCCCTTTAATTATTCGCAATTTTTTCTAGATTTTTTTATAGGTAATGTGACGAAAAAAATTAAGCTGGGATCGTTATATCGTAGTAATGAAAAATAAAAATATTACTACACATTTATACATATATATTACGTTGAACAGTTATACAAGACTAAACAAAATAAAGTTTCTAATTCAAAGTTGTTTGCATTTGACAAAAGATTGCATTATAGAAAAAGCTTTTAAACTCGTGTGTTATTATTCATTGCCATTGATGGAATTGATGCAAGTACGCAAACCAGCGTAAAATGTTAGGGAGTTTATAAAGAGAATTTAAAAAGGAATATAAAAAATTTGAGGCAAGGTACGTGACGAACGATCTCGAAATAATAGATGCATTAGAAATCAGGGCGATCGATGAACATACTAACTGTTGTTAAAAGCGAGGGTTCAACATTTGAAAAGCTTTCTGTCAAAACATTAGGACTGAGCAAACAGTACGAAAATACAAAAAACTGCCAAATCAGATGTCACAATTAAAATATCCATATACTTTTGAGATACGTCTGGACAGTAAAACCGTGTTTAGTTTAATGTGTTCGTGCATGCGCGTATTATCGAGTATTCACAATCGTATACAATGTTTGAGTTTTTACTGTCGCTTGTATACACATATGCGCATGGATGTACATATATTACAAGTAAGCATATAGGCACAAACTCGAACTTCAATAAAAATCCAGATAATCCCTATTTGTCGTGAAAGTTCACTTTCATTACGATATAAACCTGTCAATTTTCACGTGACTGCCGTACATATTAGTATTGAAAATTGGCAGCAAAAATACCTTTATTCGTTATTACAAGACTGCAAATTGTTAGCAAATTTTTTATTTTATTAACGTTTAAGTGAAAATATTTTCTGCATATAACAGAAAATTTTAATTAAATGGCTTATAAAAGATGGATAAATTATAGTTTTTCTTAAATTTGTATATTGATATGAGCTTGGATTTCATATATTTAAAAAAAATAGTAATAACAAACAATGGAACAATTCACAATTACTGACCTCATATTTGTCTTCATCTTCAGTTTAAGTGAATCATTTAAGGTATGAATCCATGTGCCGGTGGCCATATTTGATCTGTTAAAACAACAAATTATATTAGAAAATAATAATTGTATTTTATATATTTAAAATTTTTGTTTCATCTAGCCTGTTTTTATTGAGTTAAAACGCATTCTTCATATCATTAACAGATTACACCAGTATATAATTTAAAATAACAAACAAGATATTCAAAATTTAAAAAAGTTTAAATTATGTCATGTTATACTTCCTTTTTATACAAAAAAATTCGTTTGTAAGAATAAAGTTGTTTATAATAATGGTTTCCACGAGCTATGCAGCATATTTATAATCTAGTACAGCAAACTTTTTATGACCCGTGATGTTAGACAGAAAGTGATGAAGAGAGAATTTAGAAGTGTAAAATAATTCAACTGTGTGAATAAATAAAAAGGAAAAATAGGGTGGTAAGTCAAGGAAAACGAAACTTACTAATTATGTTAGAATAAAATTAGCATAAAAATTACAATCAGAGTTTATAACAATCTTGAATGCCAGACAAATCTCGCACGCGATTATGTACACGGCTAAACGTCTATACATTGTATATTGACTTTGCTTCCTTCATTGGGATTTTTCAAATTTTATGAGCAGACTTTCATGTACCAACATTCCATTTCCCAACCCCTACAAACCTACTCAACCCCTCGCGCGTCACCTTCGTACGTACGACAAAACCGTTGTTTTGATATATTGTAAATATTCTGAAATAAATGATCGTTTTTATTCGATAAAATTTTCTTATTTTTTACCTAGACAATAGTAATTTTCTAATGAAACGTTTATTACTAAGTTGAATAAAATTTTTAATACAAGTTATAGATTTCAAAAAGAAATTACCATTATAAAAATTGATTGATGGAACAGCATCAAATTTGTTAATGTAATTTCGAAGATCTTCCAGTACAGGTGTTTTGGTGGAAAGTAAGTATTCTATTATTGTTACTTCTGGCAAATAGTATGGCTTTACTCTGCTTACAGTCGTGAGAACATCATTGGTCTTTTCATGCTAGAAAGAAGAATAAAACTTTAATACATAATTCATTTAAAATTAAATCGAATTCAATAAACTAATGCTTACAGATGCACCTCCTGCATTCAATAAGTATTCGCTCAACAAATACATTTTTGATAAACAATTTTTTATCTGCCTTTGAATTTCCTCTAGTTGAATTGTTGCAATTTTGTCTAATAGCCAAGGAGGGTTTCTTATTTGAACAATATGCCAGTCAGCGAAATATAACTATCGATAAATTAATTAAATATGAGCAAAATATATATTGATTTATGCATAATTTAAATACCAGATATTTGCAAAATTATTACCTTATAAATATTATGGTTTGCTGGTAGAGGAATCACTCGACCCACCAATTTTTCTGATCGTTTTCCAAGAACACCTTTCAAATGCTTATAAATTATTTCCTCAGTGGCCTATAAAGGGTAAACATTATGTATAAAAAAATTATACAAATGTAAAAGTTGCAATACGCCTTTTTAGAGTCAGTACAGTTTTTTTTTATATAGATATATATGATATAATATATAGTACTTCTCAAAAGCTTTTCATGAAATTGATACAATAAACTTTTAGACTCAAATAGTATGCTTGTTTAATTGCCATGCAAAAAAAAGTTAACTACTTAATACTAACGGGATGATTTGAGAAAATTACCAACGAAATTTTTTTACCGCTCGCCGAAAAAACCGTTGACGACGCTCGCCGCCATTTTGTTTAACAGAGCGAGTATTTCCGAGTAAAAATCATACGAAATTTCATAAAAAATCGCGCCTTCGTACCTCTACAAGATGTATAAAGTTCCTGGGATACACCAACAAAATCCCCGTCAGAGCGCCATCGCCATATTCGGCCTTTATCTCCTTGACGTTTTCGCGAAATTTCTAACGGACGCGAACAAAGAAACCAATTAAAGCCTATATTTCATCAAAGGCATCATCCTCATAGATTCTTACCTTTTGCAAGTCACTTGTCGACCCCCTGCACTCGCCGACATAAACGAACCGGGTGATGAAAGCCGACTGTGGAAACGAGAAGCCCGGCTTAGTCTTTTACCGCGACCTGTCTCAACGAGTTTGAAAAACTTGCCAACCCTATCGGCGAGGCTCAGATTCTTCCTCAGAACATCCAGGAAGCTCTTCCTCTTCGGCTCGTCCATGATAATGTCCGCGACGTCTCCTTTGGTCACTCCGCGCTACACAAAAAACGCTCGCCAACTGCCGATCGCGAGGGAGCGAGCGCCAAGACTGCACTCAAGTCAAGGGATGCAACCGCCAATTCGAAGAACGTTTTTGAAAGATTTTCGTCGCCGCCCAACGGTGGCGGCGCTGCTGTGCACCGATTTCTAGGAATCGCGGTTTTTGCTCGCATGCATACAGACATATATATCTATATATACAGTATATAGAAAAAAGATAGACGGAAACGACTGAGTTAAAAAGTTACTTTGCAATAATTGTAATATATTCATACAAAATATATAACGTTTACAGCGTGAAATATTCGAAGTCAGTTAAAAAATTACATAGGTACATAATAATATATACGTATGTACACGGCCCGCTAGAACGATGTCAATACTGAAACAAAGCAGCTTTTTTGCGAGCCCTTTCACCGCCTAAACTCTCTGCGTGTCTCGGGCGGATGAAAATAGGTGACGCATAAACACTTTTCTATTTTCCTCATAACGATAGTGATGTGCCACTAATACTAAAACTGTCCGTTTAGCCTGCTGCTTTGGCTGCTCATGCTGTAATTATGCTAGAAGAAAAGGACTAATTTTTGTAAGTGTTTTCAAATTAAATACTTAAATGCAGAAGTTGGTGGAAAAATTTTATTACAATTTACATACAAAATAAAAAAAAAACGAAAATACTATCGTTGTCTGATGATCAATTTGTATGTTAGATACATATTACAATAGACATTAATGCAAATTACTGCGTATAATTATATTATTGAGATTAAAAACAAGCCAGCCATAAACTAAATAATTTTAACATAAATACCTATTTGAGAGTTGAATAAATATAATTACTCTTGATATACGAAAAAGAGTTATTTTTTGAATTTACAAACATTCAATGGAATATGTAAATATAGTCATTTATGAAAGTCATACTTTTTATTTATCATAAACTAACTTGATTGAGATTTTTGCATTAATTAAAATGCAACTATGAATTATTAATGTTTTGAAGTCCTTTTTGATACAAATGCACAAAGGCACATCGCAATATCTCTATTTCCTCACCAGTAATCAACTGTGTATGTAGGAACTATTCTGACGAACTTACTAAAATAAACTTAAGTCTGAAAATTTGATATACAAACGTGTTTATCTGATACATTTTATATGTACTTACAAACCATTAAGTACTTTCATTAATGTGATGCTAAGAAGAAAACAATTTTAGCACAAAATAAAAGCAAGAATATCTATTATCTTGCAAATACAAAAAATAAATATAAATGCGTCATAACTGAGATTCCGTTAATAAAGTCAATTGGCTATACCTAAATTCTAGTTGTTATTTAGTATCACATTTCATTTTAATCGCTTTTTCAATTTTAATCTTATTTTTTGCATCTTGGTCTAACCAGAATCGGTGTAGGAGGTTCTGGTGTAACTTCACTAGGGTTTCCTAGCCACACTGATTTACTGAAACGACCTTTAATTACTGGAGCTTGCCATTTGCTTGAAGACATAGTTGTATTAAGAGCTTTATCTGACTCCATATTTATTGTTGGGATATTAATGGATCTGAAATTAGACAAGAAAATCTTTGTCAATTTATCTTTTTAGAAGAAATTATAAAAACTACAGCATTTTGTGTAGGAAGAGGATAAAAATATAGAAGCACTTGCATATATCGGAATAACATTTATTTCACAAAAATAAATTACAAATTAAAAAATTGGAATAGTATTCAATTACTTAATAATTATGCCATACAAAACTTTTCATTGCAATCATCTTTAAAAAAAAAACGCTATTCATTGATTCATACTATAATACATAAATCAATCCATACTTTCTACAAACAGTAGGATTCTGAATATAATGAAATTGTTCTAGCTGGATTATAAAAGCAAATAAAGAAATAAAGTGTAGGAAAGTATAACTTTAAGCAAGTGTATATGTAATGACTCAAAGTATTTAATATATAAAAATTCATTCCTATATACAAGATCCAGAAAAGTGTGTTGCTGGGCTCATTATTATGATTAAATTTCTCAAACTTTCTCTATTAAATACTCTGAGATACGAAATTAATATTACTAGTGCCAAGGTACTTGATTCGGATGGCTGATGGAACCCAGTTTGTAGTACCTTGTGGTAGAAAGTGGCTGTTGAATTCCTAAGCTAGAATTTGGTGGAGTTGACATGACAGTATCTGCAGTTTGAGCAGCAGAGGTTCCATCACCTTTCAATACAGCAACACATTTCCAGTTATTGATGTAATTATCTTTCCATAACCTTACGCAGCCATCATCCCCAGAACTTGCAAGTATGGTTCCCATTATATTCCAACAAACCCGCCAAACTGTGCAGTAGTGATCATCAAATTGTGCTATCGTAGTTATCTCAAATCTTGATAATCCACTTTGTGCAGATTCCCTGAAAACATTAGAATAGATTAATCATATCTGAAAAAAAAGCGTTTGCTTGAAATCTTGATATTAAAAAAACTTACGGCAATGGTTTTATTGACAATATTCTGACATCTTTAGTGGCTACAGCCAGTGTATGGTAACTTCGTCCTAAATTAGGTGCAAATGCAATGTCATGAACTGCATCTGTGACAGTAGATATTGTTTCAGTCTTAGCCCAACGCCTGCTATTTTCGGCATATTCGTATATGAATACTTTTCCTCCATTAGATGAATTAGTATCATCACTACCCACTGCAATCATGGGTGGATGAAGCCTTGAAATAAAAACAACAATAAATTGATAGAAATATTAATTTTTCCATAATGAACAGTATAATTTTTTCAAGTTCTAATATTACCTAGATAGAGATGGGTTCCATGCCAAACAACTGCACGCAAGTTTACAGCTAATATCATGTTGCAATGTCCATTGACTCAAGTTCATAACGTCAGGTGCTTCATATATCCTTATAACACCATCGGAACTGCAGGTTGCTAATAAAAGTCCCAAAGACTTTGGGGCAAATTTCACATCTGTAACTGAAGTCCTGGAATCAACCAAGTTTGTTCTACGAATCCAATGTCTCATTCCTCTTTCACCAGGACCCGATCCTTCGCCAACTAAGAAAAATCATCATATAAATCAATAAGATGACATTTTTAATGCATTTTTTTAAGTAGATAAACTTGAAAAAATGTATACCAATCTCTTCCCATACTGCTGCCGTGCGATCAAATGAACAAGTAGCTAGAACCTGGCCAAATTCAGGATGTGCCCATGTAACTTTCCACACAGATCCACTGTGTGCCTTCCACGATGCAGTCAAATGCCAATTTTCATGCTCATCTTCGTCCCAAACCTAATTCAAAGATTGTCGTTTAAATTAATAAATCAGCGACTCAATTATATGCAAAATGACTAATTATTCGAATGCATGTAGTTGAATAATTTGTAATAGTCGATTTGACATTTTACCTTAACAAACTGATCACTGGAGCATGTGGCCATGCGTTGCCCATAGAAGTCATAAGCGATATCGTGAATCAAGTCTTTGTGTTCCGCATTGATACTGTGTGCCTCAAACATTGTTGAGAATATTTCAAATCGTTAACATCAAAAGACTAACAAAAAACAAATACAATGTTACGAAGCACTTTGCGATTTTGAGGTTAGGATATCGACGACTAACACAGTAACACCTCGAATACGATTATACGAAGACGCGCACGCCCGGCACTCGGCAGCTACAGCTGTTTCTGCATTCTGCTCCCTCTCCCCCTGTGCTGTCCCCTCTTTTACGCCTGTTTGGCTGTTTCTAATCAGTTCTGATGATACTTCTGATGATCACGTCTCATTGCAGAAAGAACTTAGGCCTGATTCAATGCTTATGATTTACATTGCAAATATTTTTTAAAATCTTAATAAGCTTGCCCCTCTCTGTTAAAATAAGTATATTTTTTACATATAAAGTGATTAATTTTCTTTTCTCAAAATGGCCCTTTCGTAACCGCCTATACTTTCTGTGTCTCGGGCAGGTGAAAATAGGTGGCGCATAGGCATATTTCCATTTTCTTCATATAAACAATATGCGCTTCGAGTCTATAATAGATATAGTAGTAGTAATATGCCACCTTTGCTAAAACCGAGGCTAAAACTGCCTAGTTTGGCCTGCTACTTCGGCCGCTCATGCTATCAGCAGTCCGAGTCCAACTGCCGTGTTGTGTTCAAGTGCCTGAGGGTGTCGATCGTGTTTTGAGTATAATAATAATAAAGTACGCAAGTGTTATGCGAAGCTCTGTGTAGAACAATCGGCTACATCGCAGACAGAGGCAGATAATTCTCTCAACGATTGAGATCATAGTTATATCGCGTACAAACAGAGTAGAAATTTAAAATCGCGAGGAGACGGTATCGGTTGAAAGTTTAATGATAAGAGTAATTTAGAGATTTAGAGGGCTAGTAGTCAATATCGTCAACTGCATACACTGACACTATTTGTATACAATTTCGACGATGAGCAAAGCAGAGGAGATAACGGACGCAGACGCCGGGTATGTGAAGGTACGTGCGCAGTTTGTTGTTGGTCCCTTTTTCGCGTGAATCATATATGTCGCGTTGATAAAAGCTATGGCCTGCAAATATAAGTATAACGCGGTTGTTGTTGTTGTTGTGTGGCATTGCAGCGCATGATGGAGCGCAGGAGAGAGCACAACCAGTCGTTTGAGCGCTATTCGAAAAGTTATCGACGCCGACGGAGTATCCTGGAGGCGATCAATCAAAACATCAGTCTGACATGTGAGTTGACAATAATAGGTCGCGATTCATTCGTTATCATCTATTTTAAGTGTAATAATTCTCGGTACACGGGTGTATAACCCAACGCGAAAATCTTTCCATCAGCGTCGACGAACAATAATGTTGTACAGTACGAGGGTAATCCCTTCGAGCGGGAGTTTGCCAATACGAGCGGAATTTCAGAGGAGATCGAGCGTAACCAGATGCGCAGGGTTTCGTCGTCGAGTCCATACGTTATGGGGTCTGATGTTACTTCCTCGGCAGACGATCTCCTGTCGTCGCATCAGCATACGTACAGCATCGAGCCACCCTCAGGTAAAAACAGTAAGTCGAATGTGCCGATCGGATGAGTCGATATAGCTCTCCGAAGCTTATGTGTTTACATCGAATACATCGTGAGCGTGCGGTTACTTAGCTCCTGCGAGAGAGGGGGCAGCGCCGAACTTATAATTTCGACCATTTGCGCATTTGCGCATCCGATCCTTGACTCCTTGCGCATGTGGGTTGGGCTTTTATCGCTACTCGCTATTGCAGAAGCAGAAGCACTCGGCAGGTATCGTAGTATAGTTTCAGTTGACTTTTCGTATATTTTACAGCGCAGCAGCCGGACAACGATAGACAGGGCAGTTTGCAGAGTGAGATGTCCAAGTCCGACAACAAGACAACTGACGAGAACTGCAACAGCATCAAGTTTGGCAACTCGAGCCAGTTCCAGCGGAAGATGATCGACAAAGACCACGAAAAGAAGGAAGCCGGTGACAGCAACAAATACGCCGAGTTTAACGATATTCGCAGGCAGTCGAGGCTGTCCATGGGAGAGTACTTTAGGACTTCTACGCACAAAGGTCGGTGCACTCGATGTTTATCGCGACATTACTTATTTTGCTGGAAAACAGCTGATGTATATTTCAGTTTCATAGTTTTGCTGTACGTACCTATGTGTTTGTGAGTGTATGTTTTAAATAATTTCTACCTGAAAGTTTTGATGGCCCATATCTTGAAGGAGTTCTATTTATTGCCTGATTAAAAAGCTAAAGAAGAGCGCGGTTGCAGTTTCATTTAGAATTCGAATTGTATTTTTAATTTTACAAGAATGATAAGTAAAGCAAAAAGATATGCCACCAATACTACAATAAAACTATACCTTGTTTGGCCTGCTGATTTGGCCGCTCATGCTTTTCCAGAACTAAACATGCAAGATTTCGTGAACGAACCGAGGAGCTTTGACGAGGAGTTCGAGCACGGCAACGCGGAGCTGCAGCGCAAGGGCGCAGACCTCTTCTTTGGGGCTCGTGTCCTGGAGATCCTCGAACCGGAGGTGGTCAACGTCGAGCGCAAGAGCAGCGTCGGTCCGATGACGTCGGCCGCCGCGGGACGTCGTGCCTCGGAAATGGCTATGATTCAAGAAAATTTCAGAGAGATGCACCTCCAGGAGAACAACCCCGCGATCGACGATTCCATGACGATTTCCTTCGGGTCGGAGGACATCCGGGATATCGATCGGGAAATCGACAAGCTTCAGCTTCAGTCGGACAACCTCGATTACGTTGAGAAGCAGAACTCGCCGCCGGTGATCAGCGAAACACCCAAGAGCAAAATCTACCCGAATCTTGATCTTGTCAGAAGGATGTCCGATAACTTAACCCCAAAGAAGCTTTTTCATGCTGGTGCTGTACCCGCTGAGAATACGGTTGAAACTACCGGTGAGACTTGTGTTTGTGACTGAATTGACGCAAAAAGTCGGCTTTCTTTTATGATTAACTAATTTTGTTTTTCAATGTTACAGATATCGACCTCAACTGTGACGTGACGGAAACCAGCTTCGAGGGCCAACCGAAACCATCCAGTCCACCGGAGAGCGACGTAATGCTGTACCGGTCGCCGATGCCGATGCCGACTTTCAATGCAAACGCGGACGTCGAGTACTCGAATCTGGAGCAGTATCAAAACCCGCACAACACGTCCGAAGTGTCTTTCATTAAGCGCAACACGAGCTTCCTCATCAATAAGCTGCACCTGCCGAAAATCGGACGCCGAAAACCGAATCTCGAGTCGACAAGAAAGATCTTCAGCAGCGGAGGAAAGACGCTGTCTCCCACATCGCAGATGGGCAGCATGATATCAACTCTAACTCTGCCTAATACACCGTCCAGTCCTCTGACTGCCTACGATTTCAAGAAACCTGTGCAGCAGCCCCAGCACGCGCAACAGGTCTACAGACATAATGGACAGCGCCGCAATATGGATGGCACACTGCCGTATGAGGTAGGCATTTGTTGTTTTGTTTTTTATATAGGTAGCGCATAGGCCTCGAGTCTAGATATACGTAGTGGTGTCTGTGCCACCAATGCTAAAACTGCCTATTTGGCCGCTGCTTTGGGAGCTCATACTGTAACTGTGCGAAGTTAACCACCTATTTTTTCAATAGGTGGATAATTTTTTGGAGTCAGCTCTCGGTGAGGAGCATTTTAACTCGAGTATCTGCACCTTCTCCTATTCGGATATGAGGGATAGGACAAACTCGCATATTAACGCGAGCGAACTCATATCCGAAGTTGCGACTCCGACGAAAAATAGGAAGGTGAAAAGGGTTCCCATGACCGAGCCCTCGAACAACCGAAGCACGCTCAATCGGACTCTCACAATTTATAGAACACTGACGCAAAGAATAAAAAAGGTCCGTATGTTTGTGTCTGTTTAATTTCTTTTTAATGAGAATTCACGCGTATTAAATAGCAACTTTTTAAATCGCAGAAATTCCGTGGAAGCGTGAAGGACCCGCAGCCGTCGAATCAGTCGCAAGATCTCCTCCCAAAAATAAACCCCAAGGACCTCAAGGACAACGTGAAGAAGCTGCTGGCAGAAGTGGACATTCAACAAACCGTGATCTATCAGGCGAGCAAGGCCCTCGAGCTTTGCAACTCAATGCGAGCCTTTATAGCGAGCCCAGAGCGCGTCGAGTCTGAGCGCCTGCTCATGCTGGCGAAGTTACGCAAGAAAGCCGCTCAGGATGAGATCAGTCGATTGACCAGCCAAAGCGTAGACAACGGACTCTACTGCGAGCGGGGCGAGATCACGCTCAAGGAACTGAGCTTGCAGCTGCGCGAGGATGTGCTCAGACGAGAACGTCAAGGCGGTGACGTGATCGAGTGGCTCATCTGTGTGGTAACCGAGGGCGCGACCGTCTGGGCAACCCAGGCAGTTGAGTGTCCTACCACCAGCCCGCGACTCTACTTTCCTGGCGAGCTCTCTATTCCTGGACTTCCACCCGACTTTAGGCTCACGGTCACCGTCTACAGTCTCAAGATGCCTAAGCAGTTTCTGTTCAACCATGAGGATAAGTATCGTATTCAGAAAAGCAGCGGAGCACACCGGAAGTCGACTTGCCCCTCGCCGCAGACTCTGCTCAGGAGATCCGAGAAGAGAAGGACGCTCACCTCGCCCAAGCAGCATGAGATCAGGTTCTCCGGGATTCAGGAGACATCGTTCGTAGTCAGTGGCAGCGTCGATCTTATGCTGCACGACCTCAATCTCAAGTCGCCCTGGCCTCTTAGTGGGGTAAGCGAATAATTATTTTATTTATAAAACAGAAATCTTACTCTAAAAAGGATACGGTAATCATTCTATTCGTCTTCTGATTGCTGTTTTATTAGTTCCTAACTTCAAAACGTGAAAATTGTCGCGGGGATCTCGCCTTTTTTGAATAAAAATTTAACGTTCATGTGGCGCTAGAGCGATATCAATTACCAAAACCAAGCAGTTTTGGACTGGCCCTTTTGTCACCGTCTAAACTCACCGTGTCTCTAGGAGGTGAAAATATAGATAGCGCATATAGGCACTTTTCTATTTTCGATCCTCACAGCAATATGTGCCCCGAGTCTAAATGTAGTGGTGTGTACGTGCCACCAATGCTAAAACTGCCTAGTTTGGCCGCTGATGCTGTAACTGCGCTCGTTTTTTTTTTTTTTTTTTTTTTTTTTTGTACAGGTACCTCCAAATTCGGTACTGCACGGCACGGTAGACTTGAGCCTCTCTTGCAGGCTGGAACTGACCATCTCGCATACGGGCTTCTTGACGCACGGTGACGAAGCTGGTGGTCTGGCAGCATGGAACCGACGCTGGTGCGTCCTCGAAGACCACAGTCTATTGTTTTGGAATTATCCCCGCGAGCAAGAGTGCAAGCCGCCGCTCTACTCCATCGACCTCGTCAAATGTGTCTCGAGGCGCATCGGCCCCATCGACAGGAGTCTCTGTGCGAAACCTAGGACTCTGCTCATTGAAACTTCCAGAAGCCGCAATGCCATCGACCGAGATAGCATTTTTGTAGAATGCAGATCCACTTGTACGGTTGTCAGGTGAGTTTATTAAGGGGGTCTCAAAGTCAATTCAAATCCAGATTTCGCGCCACAAAATAGCAGACGACAAAAGTAACTAATTTGCTTATAACAAACAATAGAAGCAAAATCACGATAAACCAAGAGATAGTTGCCCTCCGTAATGTAATTATCTATCATTGGACAAAGTTTGAAGTTTTCAAATGCCATTCCGCGAGATATTTATATATAAACTTCAAACTTTGCAAAATGATAAATAATTACATTACGGAGGGCAACTATCTCTTGGTTTATCGTGATTTTGCTTCTATTGTTTGTTATAAGCAAATTAGTTACTTTTGTCGTCTGCTATTTTGTGGCGCGAAATCTGGATTTGAATTGACTTTGAGACCCCCTTAAATGCGATGATTTAGGTTTTTTTAATGCTTCTATGTAATTGATGACTGATCTTATTTTACATCGCTGTGTTGTTTATTGCAGGCATCTGCTATCGTGCGATACCTATCAGGATCTGATGGAATGGCAGTCAAAGCTGAATCACGTCGTATCTGCTCTACGCGAATGGAGCATAAATGCATGCTAAAATTTTTAATTAATTCGAGATGATTAGACTTTTTTAAATTCATTGATAAGTTTTTATTGCAGTATAAGCAAAAGTTTTTGCAATTGAAAAAATACTAAATAATTTTACTTTTTAGTAGCTATTTTCTAAGATTGGTTATAATGACGATAATGAGTAATATAAGTACATAAAATTATAATTGAAGAATTTTTATAAGTGCTTAATTAATTTGTAGTTCATCACGTGACAGAACATTTTTTGTATGTACGTATAAATAATAATGTGATTTTGCAATAAATATTATTTTACATTAAAATGTTGATCGAAATTTCTTTTTTCGAAAAATTTCATTGATTTACTTAAATCATAGGTATGCGTGTATTACGATTTATGATATACCTATACATATAGATGGAGGCACTGTAGCAAAATGTCAGTCGAAATCAGCTGCGCGCGCGAACAGTATCACGCTATATAGCAGACCTACATACGATTGAATAGAGGTTATACATTTTAAGTTTACAAATATCCCGAATGAGATGGCCAAATAAAGGGTTTTAAAGAAAATTCACAACATTCATTTGATAAAAATTTGATCTTTTAAAATTGAAATGTGGCCTGATCCAACAGTACACAAAAAACCACATTACCTAGGAGGAACACCCGCTAACAAAGCTTCTTTCCTTTTTGTTGGTATTGGTACAGCAGTGCTTGTGGGATCCTTGTCTCTGCTATCGTAAAATCGCCTTATATTCATTCGCTTATTATTTTTATAACTTGGTAAACATGATTTATTAACTCAAAACTTTTGTATGAATGCAGATACACACCATGGTTTCAGAAATCGCAAGAAAAGCATCTAGAAAAAGCAATAATTGACGAAGAAAATAGAACTGTTAAACAAATGATGTTGGATCCTATAGTAGCATCTGTTGTTACAAAGAGATTAGATGAACACAACAGAGTTCCAGATATTGTTAAAGAATCAACCAGCTTTTAATTTTCAATAATGCAAGCCAACAAAGACAAAACTACCAAAGTGAATCTTCAAGGCAAGTTGCGCTTGAAGAGGAGCAATAGCGACAGGTATGAAGATTACAACCGTCAAAGTTATTTCATTTTTCGTGAAAATGTTGAACTTGTATCTTGTAAAAATGTGTATTAAAAATTTTAGTAAATTTTAACTCTTTGTGTATCAAGTTTGTTCTCCCTTTAATGTTTCTAGACATGTCTCAAATGAAAACAGAGGATTTCATAACTCTGATCATTTATTTGCAATCTGTAATTTATTTTTAAGAAAACTCTATTTTTACTCATTTTAGTACAACAGTAAAATTATATATTTTTTTCTAGTTCTCAAAGTACATTGAATTTAAATGCAAAAAATAGTTCTAGTTATAATACCGATGATCAAGAGACTTGCGATAATGAACATTCACCCCATAAAGAGAATGTCTCTAGATCACCACATGCTGAAGATAGCCTTGCAGATTTCAAATCACCTAAAGCAGAAAGTGCAAGTAGACCTATTTTAAGTAGATTTAAAATTGATAGTGAAAGAGCAAAAAAGAAAATTTTCAAATCCAAAAGCAAGTCCAACGTGAAATCAAGAAAAAGCACATCTGATATAAAGCAACCATCTATAGAATCTTCATTTTTTAAACCACAACCTTCTCATCAAAATGAAATTAAAGAGTCAGTTCCTTGCCCACTTTGCCTACGTCCATTTAAAGATGATGCTACGTGTACCAATCACATGAAAACTTGTGCTGCCAAAAATAAGGTTTCTGTGAAACAATTACTGGATGCAAAAAAATTACAAGATCGTCAAGCAGAGGAAAGAAAAGCTATGGGTTTAGTAGCAACACCGGTTTTACCAGAGAGAAAGAAAGCCTTTCGGAGTAAAAAATATGTAGGTTTAATTAATTGTTTTCTCAGTAACATGCATCTTTCAAAAGTGACTTAGTTTTATTATGTAACACTCCTTTTTTAATATCAAATTGTAAATTATATAGATAATTGAAATATTTAAACAGTTTTTAAGTTTAAGTATATGTCTTTATTTTATTGTTGATTTTTGTCTAAAAAGCAAAATATTAATCCTTTATTAGAGTACTGAAGATGACCCACAACTTCAACTTGTGCTCGCAATGTCAGAATCTTTGTATCAAGCAGAACAAATGGTAGAATTAGAACAAGCTGCACTACTAGCTGGCATTCCTTCAGAATGTATAAAAGATATGAATGATGAAGAGCACAAATCTACATTACGGAACTTTGGTTTTACTACCAATAAGCCAGCAACTGAGATACCTACAAATAAAACAAAAAGAAGTAAGAACAAAACAATTTAATTATGAATATCAATTTTATAATCTTTGAATACCAAAAATTTATTTATGTCTGAAAATAAATAGAAAAGCTTCTTGGTCCAACAATTTTACAAACGCGATCGAAGCAGGACAAAGATCGCGTATTGACAGAGAGAATAGCTTGCATTCTGACAGGTGATGACGCTTTTACTCAAGCCCAACAGCAGACTGAAATTATTCCACGAGATAATCAGCCTACGCGTTTAAAGAGTAAAAACCTTAAGGAAATCGAGAAATTGGTAAGAATAAATAGAAAACTGTTAATATTTCTTTAACTTAGCCTTATTTTACTCAATGGTTTGTGCAAGATATTTTGAGGTTAGAGTGAAAAAGCTAGGAATCATCTTGAAATATACTTCAAATTTACGATTTGTGTTCAATGCAATTGATAATTTTTTTCAGTCGGATAAACTATGGGATAAAAGCAGACTAACGAAAAAATATAACGATTTTTACGTTAAAGATCTTAAATTGCATTTTTTACCATCAGATCAACAAGTGAAAACAGCACAATCAGCTGTGAGTGCAGTGGTTTTATCAATAAATTTCTTTGTATAGATAATGTTTAATGAACTAAAAATATTATAAATTCTTTCAGAGTTCCCAAATTTCAGCTATCGATGATGATGCTGAGCATAAAGCTGTTTTATCTAATGTTTCAATAGAATATGAACCCATGGATATTGATGTGATAATCAATCAACAAACAGAAAAGGATATATCTAATTTATCGAGTGTTGGCGAATCTGAGAATATGGATCGTGAACTTGAATTTATGAAGACATTGATCTTAAAATGGAGAGATACTTTAAATGACAGTGCAGCAAGTGACTTGATCATTTTTGTAAAAAATGACAAACATATCTATGTCCATAAATTGGTTTTTCATGTGCAATGCTCAAATATTCTACTTCACATTGAAGCTAATGATTCAGAAAAACAATCTCATATAAAAGAAAAGATATCTTGGATTAAGTATGAACAGCTTTCAGCACTAGCATTTTTAGAATTTATATATTGTGGAACTATTCATCAGCATAACAACATTTTTGAAAATGACGATTTATTATCAGAAGTGAGACAACTAGCAAGGTTGTATCAAGTACCTGGATTGTTTACGTACTTAAGATCAAAGCAGAAAGAATTCAAATCCAAAAGACTGGAGCAATCTAAAAGTGTAAATACTGATATAACCAATCAATTACAGGTAAACTCAATGAATTCAATAAAAGTAGATACAATAATTTTTAATCTTTTTATACTTAAATTATTTTAGGCAACAGCAATCAATGATTCTATATTAAAGTATAATTCAGATCCATTACCATTTTCAAAAAATTATGCATCTGCTAAAAAAGTCAGTGACAGGCGAATTACTGCATCTCCTGATTTATTTGAATCTGAAGATGAACAAGAAAACATTTATTCATGCAAAACTCAAGAAAATAATCAGATCAAAGAATGTGAAAATAACACTAATTTGAAAATATTAGTTGAGTTAATCGATGCAGATGATAAAGAAAATACTAATGATGTAACATTGAATAGTCAAGATAAAAACACTGAAAATATCAGTTCACAAAAAACTGTGGTCAATCTAAGTGGAATCGCAAGTCCTCAAAGTGATATATCATTACCTTATTCACCTATAAGGGATGATATACATGGTACTTTAAGTCCAAAGAACAGGAGATCACCGGACATTCACAATGATATCACTCCAGAAAGGATGGATTATGATGACAAACAAATTGCTGAAGCAGTGACCCCTAAAGCTGGTAGGTCACCAGAAAGGTTTAATGACATTACTCCAAAAAAAGAATATTATGACAATGAACAAATTGCTGAAGCAGTGACTCCTAAAGTTGGGAGGTCACCAGAAAGGCACAATGACGTTACTCCAGAAAAAAGGTCCTATAATAATGAACAAATTGCTGAAGCAGTGACACCAAAAACTAGGAGATCACCAGAAACAGTTCACCACTCTCCATTGGAAATGAATGATTTCATAAATAATGATATATTCAAAGCAAAGAAACCAGAATATAATACTTCAGCAAAGCTGAATGATCATGTCACCCCAAAAAAGCCAGGTGATACAGATATTGAAGATATTGCACCTACGATAGCTTCACCAGAAAATGATAATGAATCGATATATACTGCATTAACACCTCCAAGATATAATGAAACTGGCTGTGAACCACCATTTGAACTAAAAGGAGAAAACATTAAAAAGTTAAAAACAGATTTGAGTTTATTCATTGATAAGGTTCGTAGAGCTAATGCAAAGTCAGCATTAGATACTGATTCTGAAACTGATACTCCAGAATCACGTGTTACACGTAAGAATCCTTTTCTAAAACAACGTCGTGATGATTCTTATGGATATTTACGAAATGATGGACGTAAAAATAATGATCAACGGCGCGTGATCAGTTTACTTGAACAAGACGTATTAGAGGGAGAAAATCAGGCATTGAATCAAACGCCTCGGGATTCAAGTAGTAGCAATGCTTTAGATAATACTAAATCGCATGATTTATTAACAAGTGAATTTCCAAGTATTAACTTAAGCTCAGATTCACACGACGATTTTATTGAAGTTGAGAAAACAAAAAATACAGCCTATTCTCCCTCAG
This sequence comes from Pteromalus puparum, assembly GCA_012977825.3. Classification (NCBI taxonomy): domain Eukaryota; kingdom Metazoa; phylum Arthropoda; class Insecta; order Hymenoptera; family Pteromalidae; genus Pteromalus; species Pteromalus puparum. Next base: position 48,218,775 of record CM053172.1, read on the forward strand.
TATCAAAAGATGAATCTTGTAGTTTTAAAATACCCGATAAAGAAATTTCGAAAACTCGAATTTCAAACAATACAAAAGAATCGAGAAGTTCGTCAATTTCTGATGACGAGATCCATGATGACACTGTAAATGAAAGTGAAATGTCAATGTATTCAAGGTATAAAAAACATAACAAACACGATAATAGCATAGCAAAGTATAGGAAAGAATTAAACTTTAAGAACACAAAAGAAACTATTTCAAAGCAAGATAACACGGAATTTGATAAAAAAGCTGATTTAAGAAAGAGTACAAACATATCGAAAAATCCAATTCAGTCACGATCTTTTTCAAAACCAAATGTTGAAATTGAAGATGTAACATTAGTTTCTGATTCTGATGAAGAAGAACAGAATAGTACTTTGGATAAAAAAGAACCTCTTAATAATCAAAAAGATCTTACATCCAAATCAATTGAAAAAAGCAATGCATCTGAGTTGGCATCTGATGCTGCATTGGCTAACATTGAAGATGACACAACATTTCCACTTCATTTAGTTGATGATAATCTAGAGAGATTTACTGTTTCTAAAGTTGCTAGCTCTACGGCAGCAAAAGAACAAAAATCGAAACATAGTCTAATTGATTTATCCGTTGATTCAGACGAAGAAAATATAAACAACGACAGCACGTTTTCATATCGTTTAGCCGTTGAATCAGATAACCCATTAAAAAGTAAAAAGTTGAAAGAGAAAGAATTTTCTAAAAAAGCTAAGAGAATGGAGTCGTCAAAAATGTCGGAATGGAAAAGTAAAAACATTGATGACGAAATAAATAAGATACTACAGAGAAGTCCAAATTTTAATAATCAATGTGAAAGTTTGCTAGATAAATCAAATAAGCAAAAGAATCAAGAAAAATTACAAGAAGACGTTATTAAAACAACGTCTAGTAAAAATCTTGGTCAGTGTGAAGTGATAAATTTGAGTCCAATTTCTATAATTTCTAGTCCAGAATTATGCGCGATGGATAGAGAAGAATTGCGTGAAACAAATGTCGATAGTTTACATAAATCGAAAAATAAAAATTTAAATACTTCCAATGCGCTAAGCAACAAGAACTTGGATAGATTTGATACAATTGACAACGAATATCTTGGGGATATAGATTTTGAAGATGATTGGATTACAAAGCCTTCCGTGGAAAATAATGTAGCAAGTAAATCACCTAAGTTGAGTAGTAATATTGCTAGAACTTTAACTTCTATAGAAAAAATCGTTTCACCCAAATCAAGTTTAAAATTACCAAAGAATTCTGTAGATCAAACTCCGCAAGTGTCATCGCTAATTTCTTCGCCTATATTGAGTCAAAATAGGCGAAAGTCACGAATAACGAGTAACGAAACAACGAATGCCAAAGTCAATGAAAGGAGAAAAAGCCAATCACCTCAACAATCATTACAGCATGCCCGCAAGCTGCAAACTAAATCAGCTTCAGCTACTAATTTTTCTGAACAAACTAGAAATAGCAGCAAAAGGTGTAATCTTCAGAGATCATCCTCATTTGTGACTCCTGAACGAAACAAAAACTCGTCACAAAAATTTGGAAAACACGCTAAAGAAATGACGCCGCCCATTGATTATAGCCAATTGGACACACCAGAATTACATGTCAGTAATTTTGTTCTATATCATATGCAAATTTTCATTATGAATCAGAAAATAAAATAATTAATATTGTTTTTTTTTATAGAAAGAATTAAAGAAATATGGCCTGAAACCTCAAACTCGAAGTAGAGCTACAATGCTATTAACACATATTTATAACGAGACACATCCAGCATTTGTAGCTCAAAAGAGAACTTCAAGCGATAATTCGTCAGATTCTGATGATGCACCACCACCTAAGAGACAGAATTTGAAGAAAACGTGTAAAAAAAGTATTTTAAAAGAGAAAGTTGAGTCTGAGGTAGAACAATCTTCGCAAAACTGGTAAATAATAAATGGATTGTGTTGCAATTGAAAGATACAAGTTCATTCAATTAAATAGGATATTTTTTATAGCCCCATCATAGCCGAAGAGATGGACTACGACGAAGCCGATGCAGCTAATTCATTAGATAATCCTGTAAGTATTAAAGATGTTTTCACTAGACTGCTCAGAACTAATAAGGAATTGTACACTAAAGTTTTAACGTACGAGCCTTTGCCATTGGAATCGTTGCATTTAATGCTGAAACAAAACGGATTTAAGTGCAAACAAAACACCCTCATGGACTTTCTTGATGAACAGGTTTGTATGCTTTATTGACTAATTATATTAATATAAATATCGTATAAAAATTAACAATAAGCTCAAATTTTTAGTGCATAACATTCCAAGTTCAAAACAGCAAAGGGAATCGTACGAAAAAAAGGGAAAGAAAAAAATAATCGCCGAAGTTACTTTACTGCCTTACAGATTCTATTTTCTTATACATTTTTCTACACTCAATAACATAAAAATACGTTTGTAGATATCAAAAATAAGCAGTGTAGATTATATATTTTTTAGACAAGTTGTAGTAGTTAAGAGTACTGCGCAAAAAATTGAGTAATTTTAAGACAAACAACTTTATAAGATATAAAAGATTTATTCATTGTTTATAAACCTTAATAAAAGATAAGTCAACAAAAACGATTTGAAACTATAGTTAAATCTATTTTATCACAAATACCACTCATAACTTTTGTGCACTTTGATTTCAGTAGTCATTACAAGTATCTTTAATATTTCAGTCAAATTATAAGTAAGACTTTCTCAGCAAAACTTTGTTACAGTTAATTTGTTTGAAAAGCAATTTATCACCACCGTAGCCACATTTTGTTACAATCAAATCTCCCTGACCGTTATAAATGTAGAGGTTTTGTGGCATTATTGACGAAAATGATTTACGAACTACGAGGAATCAATTTATTCTCGTTGGGTTGCAAAAACTCTTCAACAATAGCAGCTACCATTTCGCTTAAAATACCTTGAAGTTGCTTCAAATCTCTGCAATGCAATTAAAGTCAATTAGTTTATCTTGTTGCATAATCTAAACAAATCTTAACGAGAAATACGTACTTTTGATCTGGCGAAGCGCAGAGTTCGTTGTAATATTTAACTTTTGGTTCAGTTCCACTAGTTCTAAGAGTACAGACTAATCCATTTTTGAAAGTAAACGTTATCATCTGGCTTGATTTAGATACTGGTAAAACCGCTTTATTTCCAGGCTTAGTATTATCGTACCCTGTAGTTAAGTCTCTGACACTTATAATAGTATATCTTCCTCCGAGAATACAGGTTGGATACTACAATAAAAAATTAATTAGTTATGACGTGTATTTTATGGTTTCAACTATTAATGATGTACACTCTGTTTTTTGTGTTATTTTTTCATATTCGAAAAGTGTTGGAAAAAAGTGTAAACTAGAAATTTGGAATTCTTGATAATTTTTCAAAATGTATATTACGTTAGGTTTCCCATCAACAGATAAAATATCCTGTGATCTCTGATTATAGACAAAGGATGATTCGTTGAAAAAAAGTTAATGACGTATGCTCATACGAGCGACACTGATACACAGTGAGAAAATTTTTTAATCGCGTGATGATATGATTGTAAATAGAAATCAGATATTAACAAGTGGCGCGCTATAATCAGTCAATCCATCTATTCAATTTTTACCCGATTTCCGAGCTGAAGTAAATTTATTATTGAGTTTGAGAATGCGGAAGACTAAGTCGATTGCGGGTCAAGGATTTTTCGATTAATTAGATTTTAAGAATAATCGATTCTCTTATCCTAATAATAGTACGAATAATATAGTGAAATATCCAACGATGCTTAATTCGAACGACGATGAAATGCGCCGATATCACCGGAACTAAAAGTCGGCTTCTCCGAACGCAAATATCTGTGAGCGAGCATTTTATAATTAATCTCGTGAAGTTTGAAAAAAATTCACAAGAAGCGTAATAATTCAACGGCATTTTACGAACTAAGTAGTTTTTTCAGCGACTAAAGCAGGCTTTCGCATTAATTAAAAAAGCGAACAGCGCAAGTTCCGGTATAGACCTACGGTATATTCGACGAGTCAACAAATTGAAAAATATTTTCTCTCCTTCGGCATTCGATTCCATACAAACTCGCTCGAAAAGTCTCACCGGGTCAGGCCGCGTGTCCCGCTAATTAAATCCGCGACTCCATTGTAACATCGGGTGTGCCGCATAAATTGTCGTCGAGCCTTCTCTCGATATTTTTTTCTACACACGTATTATAATGCTGAGGATAGCGACAGGCGCTCAAATTTTTTGCTTCCAGACTTTTTCTTAACCGCAGCTGAGTACAGCACGTGTACGCACATGCACAAAAACGATCAGTGCACTCCTCCCACAAAGCGCTTTTTTTCATAAATATACACACATAAGAATAAATCCAGACAGCCTTGCGCACACGCACACGCGGAGAGCGAGAAACGAGTAGTAAGTAGTAGTGTGTGGGAGCAAAAAGAGTCTCTACATCGCCTTGAGCTCGGTCTCGTCGAAGAAAGGCGCGAGATGGTAGAGCGACTGGACCGCGGGAATGGCGAGGACACCAAGCAGCAGCGACGGCACCAGGGTCAGCGAAACCAGAGCCACGTCCTGAAGTTTTTCCATCCAGAAACCTCTCGTACTCGTCGTCTTCGTCGTCGTCTTCGTCGTCGTCTTCGACATTCTGCGTGGCACTTACTCAGCGAAAAAGCGAAAGAATGCCGCACGCGCTCGTTGATTTATAAGCCGCGTCGCTAAAAAACTGATGCACCGGAAAAGCCTCTCACAAGCATTATCGGATGTACCGCGAGTCAGTCGTAAAGCGTTTAATCTCTTTCTCGCATTTGCATGTGTGTATATGTGTATATGCGCACGTAAAAGAGATAAAAGACGTAGAGCGAAAATATGCCAAGAACTCAGTGGACGATAGTGTGCGGTGATTTATCGCGAGCAGGAATATATATTGACACGCTTGAAACTCGCGCGGCGGCTCCTCGAGCAGCACTGCAATTTTCCGGCGAGCGCTTCCTATACATATGTGCATAGTGGTAGGTACTACACTCAGCTTGTGCAGCCGGCGGGACAGCCGTCGGCCTTGATGCGCTGCGATATCATGTGCTACGACTATTATACCACGATTTTCACGAGCCACCGGCGTGTGTTTAGCATAATTCGCGGAGTTACGCGCTACTCTTTCTCTCTCTCTCTCTCTCCCCCTCTTCCTTTGTCCGTCCACGGAGATCATGACAGCTGCTTTTTCCACCTGAACAATGGGTCTCGTATGCGCAGCTTACTTTGGAATTTCGCGCGCATTGTTTTGTCCACTGATTTTGGAGCTCCTCCGAATTGCAGACTATACATTTCGGCTGTTATCTAACGCGCGATGTCAACGAAGCGTCGCGTCGCAGATTTTTTTGATCCTGCTGGATTTTCTACTCGCTCCTTTTATGGCATCGCGCTGTTTGATTGTTGCGATTTTTTTGCGAACCCACGCTTCGCTTGATCTGGAGCAGATTTCCGCGATAAGGACGCGGCTTGAGATTTTCAAACTGATAAACTCGGATTTTTATGGTTTCAGAGAAATTACTGGAACAAGATAATGCGCAGCTTATCGAACCATTAGATAATGTAATATAATTGCGGGCTTCGACTGCCTGGCGATTGAAAACGCGAGCAATCCTAAGGAGGAAATATATGTGATTTTTCACTTATCGCGTAAATAAGTTAACGATCGATCGTTGTGAGACATACAAAATCGGCCAGGCTTACAATTAGTCCTGCGCTAATGAATCATTGTTATACTTTTTCATAACAACAGATTGTTTGCTTCAAAGATTAAAGCGCTCAAATATTTTATCGCTGCTATTTATCAAGCCATTTCTTGCTTTTAGTTCGTATATAGCGATACCTCAATGACGCTGGCTGTAAAAAAAATATTGCATAATGGCATCGAGACGCGAAAGAAGCGATAATGCTACACAAAAACTAATAATCGCTCCGATGCTATAAGTTATAATACTGCGCGAATGACAGTTATACGCCTGAATTACGAGCACAAAGTTGGTCAAGTTTTCGTAACAATGTAATGTGATAAATGATTCATTACGGAATTGCTTATCGCTCTAAGTGACGCCACGACCCAAACATGGATTATTACCATATGTGTACGAAACACGTGAAGCATTTCAATGTATAATGAACTTATTTTGGAACTTACGGCATTTTCTTTTCCTCCGAAATTTCTGAGACGATTAAAGATCGAGTTGATGACTTCTTTCTCGTGACAAATCCAGTAGGAGTTATCACTTATGTGATGTCCGTATCTGCAAAGAGGATTAATTGTTATACAGTAATTATTCTGTGCGATTATACGATAACTTTTCAAACAATCGATAAAACAGGGCAAATAGATCTTACTCGCAATAGATCTCGTCAAGTTTGTCGATTAGTGTAAGACCGATGGTTTGAAGATATGATGCCATTTCTGCGACGCAAGTGGCTGCGCTTACACCATCCTTATCTAATACGTGTGAACCACACATAAATCCTATAGCTTCTTCGTAAGCGAATAAAACTGTCTTTCCAGATTTTATTAACTCGGATGCTCTGTTGCCCATCCATTTGAATCCAGTCAAAGTTTCCTGTTAATTAAACAAATATTTCAACTCAAGATACACCGTGCATCGCTAGGTGCTGAATGATTTGAAATCAGTTCACCTCAAACTTAAAACCTTCTTTCTTTGCCATTGACGCGAGTATTTTGCTTGATACGGTCGAGGCAAGCATGTAAGCATCTGCTATATTTGCATCAGGCTTTCTCACCCTCAATGCATGCAACATCCACCAACCTAATAAGGCGCCCAATTCGTTTCCAGAAAATATGTGCCAGTCTCCGCTAAAGTGAAAAAATTGCGTTGAATTTATTGTAAAAGAAAATTCAATTTATTGATTTGTAAATTAATGTTCTGCTTACCTTTGTTTTTTCACTGCACACGCAAGTCTATCAGCGTCTGGATCATTGGCGAGAATAATCGTGGAATCATTCTTGTCCGCGGTTTTAATACTCAATTCCAGTGCACTTGGCTCTTCAGGGTTCGGGAATTTCACTGTTGAGAATTCGGGATCAGGATCCTTTTGCTCTTCGACAACAATGAAAGGCTGTAGAATAAAAAATATAGATTAACTCAAGGAAATCTCAAAAAAAGCAATTGAAAGAAGAAAATTACTTTGAAATTGGCAGCTTTGAATGCTTCAATTATGTAGTTGTGACCAACACCGTGTACAGGTGTGTATACAAATTTCAATGGAGTATTTTTGTTGATTTCAGGATACAGAACGTTATTCTTGATATCACTAAAGTATGTATTCATGACTTCTTCCAATGGATCTTTGAATAGAGGATGATTATAAACAATAGATGTATCCCATGACGATTGAAGGGGTTCAAGATTTTCTAAGATACTATTTTGAATTTCCTTGTCATGTGGTGAAATAATTTGAGATCCATTATCCCAATATACTTTGTAACCATTATCTTCTTTGGGATTGTGAGATGCAGTAACCATTACACCAGCTGCACATTTGTACTTGAGCACTCCATATGGAATGAATGGTGTAGGACAAAGTTTAGAGTACATATACACTTTAATGTCATTGTTCAAGAAGATTGCTGCAGTCAACTCAGCGAATCTAAAGTAAAAATATTTTGTCAAAATTCAAATTTCCATCATAAGTCAAAACACTTACATGACAATGAAAAACAACAAATGAATTTACCTTTTACTATTATATCGACCATCATATCCTAGAATAATACCTTTTTCCTTCACATCGGGCATAGTTTTCATTAAATACTTTGCTAATCCTTGGCCAGTTTGGATAATGACTAAATCATTCATTTGGTTATATCCTGGTCCCATCCTGCCTCTAAGGCCAGCAGTTCCAAATTCCAGTCTTTTGAGAAATAAATTTGAGAGTGTTTTGACATCTCCTTGTTCAATTAAAGCTTGAGTTTCTTTTTCTGCCTTTTCATCCTAAAATAAACATGTTTAATTGAAAACATCATTCAATGCTCAATAGTTACAAACATTTTTTTAAATATCACTCACATTATTCCAAATTAAGTATTCTCTAATCTTAACATCTAGAGTTGAATCACCAGTATTCACAAAATTAGGAGCCATTATTTTTCACTTCTTGCAAGTAGCTTTGTCAAGAGTCACAGCTTAACTGTGATATCAGGCCAGCGATGTTTGTTCCAGAGCAGTCGAATATGCTGAAATATGATAAATGGAAAAATAATCAATGAGATTACACACTCTCTTATTGCAAAACAGGGTTACGAAAACTATGTGTTACGAAATATTTCGTATACGTAGACAATTTCATATATGAGTTTGACAGTTTTTCATACAATAATAGCAACGATATTATCATGAACGTCTCGCAAACGTCACTACAGATATGAAAAAAGCAATCCATTGTGTGTATACACCATTACTTCTGATCTATGCTCAATTTGCTATACAAATGATAAACAGTATGGACCCACATAGATAAGACCTACATCTTTCTAGAATATTTAAATTTCGTAAAAAGCAGCAAATGATATTGTTTTTACTTTCTTTACTAAATGTAAACAACCACCGAGAGTTAAAGAAGTAGACAAGTATAGAAACTGCTTTGAACTTCCCTCATGCTATTATACTCAACAATTGATAGATTGAGCTGTGACTCACTACTAAATACTTACATTATAATTAATTAGCAAACTATGAAAATGCACAGAACTCACACACCTAATTAATTAAAGTTCTAGAAAAGCCGAAGTACGTATGTCAGATTGACATTCTCAAAACAATTGACCTAACCTTTGAGACATTGACATGCAAATCTTCTGTTATCGATCGTACAGCTGCACCGGTACTGCGCCGGTATGTCATCTTCTTTCCCGACAATTGTTTCAAAATGTTAATTTTTTTCATTATACCTATATGGAGGCCCAATGTACTACCTATATGATGCCTATTAAAAGAATTATTAAGATTAAAGTGATGAACAAATACAAATAGTCTGTAGACTCCAAACTATATACCTTATAATATTAAATAATGAAAAATTGCAAATATGGGTTTAAGAACAAACGTTATCTCGCAAAAGTCACACAAGAGATAATAATTCGTTTTGAAATTTGTTTTTAATACCGATATGAATCGATCAAAAATATAATGTAAGAGAAAATGCAAGCGCACACAAGTTGAAGTATATTTTCATCAGAGGAAAAGTTTAATCAAACTCTCGCCCTGTACGATCATGATTTGAACACCAAGCAGGTTTCCAGAGAGACGTGCCTTCGTAAATACGATATTCGCTTGAAAAATTCACAGCCATGAGAGGGGGAGTGAGTACTTAATCTGGCGAGGCGAGAGAACAGAGAAACAGCGTAAAATCGATCAGCTGTCGCAAAGTTTACTCTGGCGATTCGTCGCGAGCGCGTGGGCCGACCGACTCGACTCTGACTTACTTATACCAGAGCTTTTATACTGTATGCGAGCTATTGCCTACCTAACCTAACCTAACCTAACCTAACCCCTCTCGCATACAATATCGCGCACGAAAGCTCTCGTGCGAAGCTCTCTCGCGCGAGAAATAACCACGGCAGAGGGGGTGCAAGAGCTGCGGATATTATAATATCGTCTGCTGCCTCATCAGCTGCTTGCTTGCAAGCTGTCAACGACAGAAGAAAATTCATCCCTCTACTCTAGCGCGCTTGCCCCGAATAAGGTGGGCGCGCGCACGTCCGTGCAATAGCTGTATATGTATAAATATAATACCGCAAGGCGAGAAAAGCCCGTTTCGTACATTTTCGATAGGTTGAATCGATAAAGCCCGGAAAATCCGCGGATCGCTCGCGCATATGGAGATGAGCGAGGAAAACGCTGAGTCGGACGCAGCGACTGGCCGTGAAGATAACGCGCGCAGGTTCCGACGGAGGATATATAGAGAGAGAGACAGTTGCGCGCCGCCGCCGCCACGACCGCTTGTTGTTTTTTTTGCCTCCTGTTGTTGCTATATAGCTGCACAACGCGCGGGGGTGTGCGGGCGGACAGTCGCGCACGCAACTCGCTCGTTCATCAGTGCGCGTCGCAGCGTCGACGGAGCGAGACACACACACACACACACAAGTACACACACGCCAACGTATAACAACAGGCTGCAGCGCGCGAGAGAAATAAGGCGATGGACTTTGCCGAAGCTGCTACCGAAATTCGAGCAGCGAGCGCCTTATTTTGGACTACTATTGCCCACCGCCACTTGGCTGTCTTATCGTAGTGTCCGCGTGGCCACTGCTCGATAATGATTCACCGCCCGCTTATCTGATCGCCGGAGGATTCAAAGCAGCTGTGCTGTACAAGAGAAAGAGTGAGAGAGCGAGTTTTTCGTCGCTGCGCTGCCAGTCGACGACGTGAGTGCAATTAACTATATCACGGCTTTTCTAGTCTGACTTTTTCGAGGTTATCGGAGCCTCCTCCTCTCGCATGCGTATTGCCGAGCTGCGACTTTCACGAGACTGCTCGCGCTGTTTAACACGCTTTTCGACTTTGCGGACAGTACATAGAGAGAACTGTGCGGAGCTGCATGCTGCGAGCTTTCGCTCTACTGAACCAGACGGAGTGAGAGAGAGTGAGAGAGAGAGAGGGAGAGCTTTACCTCGCACGTTTCATTGATTAAACCACGGACTCGTGACGGACTGCAACGTGGAACGTGTTTTTCTTTTTCCGAGTTCACATAGAATATTCTATCGTTTCGAATTTCTCAGGACTGCGATATGGTATAGAACGCATTTGTTATTTTTCCCCGGGGATTCGTCCCGACTTTGATCAGCTCTTGGTTTGGAAATATTTAATAACTTGTGAAGTGTACAAAGTGTGATCATATCTGCAAGACAGTTTTATCAAATTTCGCTGATATTAGGTATCAAAAAATAGAGATATACACTATTCCAACACACATTATAATTTAAAAATGTTTAGTTTTACATTTTTTCTTCATTAGTTTTCAGCTCTTCCTATACGGATTCTAGATAGCCTCAAAGAAAACTTTTTTGTTTGAAGCTCTAACTTCTTATCCTGGGAAGAGTTAAAAACTTTGTATACCTCTCTGCACTGTATCGCACAATTTTAAATTTATAAGTTTCCAAACTTGCTTTTCCACACTCCTTCTCAATGCCTACAACTTCTTTTTATTATAACATCTGCTTTACTTTACCCAACACTATTACTTATATTTGTCCCAATAACTTTACACCTCTTATCATCTATTGGAATGACCTCAGTTTCTGGATAATAATAGCTTATATAATTGATTGTTACCCCCTGAAACAGGAAGTTATAATGGATGTTGGTCTGGTGAAAATTGCTGAAGATAAGGATTTTGAGAAGTTGAAGAAACTGTATGATGACAACAATGACTGGAGATTGGACTACAATAAACCAGACCTATCAGTTTGGACCAAAACCGTCCCAGGAATCAGTTTCAGAATGGTCAAGGTAGATATTCACTTTAGTTTATTCTAGTCATCTAGTGATCATACGTATGCATTTGTGTTTATTATCACAGATTAGGACGAGATTCCCAGATGTGTTGCCTGAAACACTATACGATGTTTTGCATGATCCTGAGTACAGAAAAGTGTGGGACACCCACATGATTGACTCAAAGGATATAGGCTTTTTTAATCCCAACAATGATATTGGCTATTACTCAAGTAAGTTTTGAATATTTTATTTGTAAATAGATTGCTTAAATAAACTGATTTACATGGAATAAATTTTGCAGTGGCCTGTCCTTCACCTTTGAAAAATCGAGATTTTGTATTACAAAGATCATGGCTTGATACTGGAGCAGAGCAATTGATTATCAATCATTCAGTGTATCATAAGGACTACCCTCCAAAGAAGAGCTTTGTAAGAGCTACTTCTTATCTCACAGGTAAATATGATAGTTGAAGTAAAAAACAATGGGTTAGATATTTTCTACAAACATTGCAATTTTATAGGATATGTTGTACGGCCATCAAAAAATGGAGAAGGCTCAGAACTTGGCTATGTATCGCACACAGATCCACATGGAAAGTTACCTGTTTGGCTAGTGAATAAGGTCACACAAATATTTGCTCCAAAGGTAATATTACACTTGTATTCAAATAATTTACCAACACCTACAAAAATAAATAATCTTTTAAATCATAATTGCAGATGGTAAAAAAGTTACACAAAGCTTCAGTTGGTTACCCTAGCTGGAAATTGCTCAATAACCCAAATCATAAACCATGGCACTTTCCAGAGCAAATATTGTCACCAAGAATTCGATTAGAAGATGTAAGTACTACATGATAAAGTTGACTTTTTGCACCGCTAGATTAGAAATTGCTAAGTACTATTTTTTAAGTTGAAATTAGTTTACTTTTAAACGCACAAATTAAGCCATAATAATAGTTAGCATAATATTTTTTTTTACTTTCAATAATATCGCTATTTTGGTTTGTTAAGAATTTTCTGACTGATCGCTTTTATTTAGAATCAAACGTGTTTTATAGGCGCACATAAAATAGTTTAGTTTTAAGACAAAAATCTAAATATTCTGAAAATTTTATTTTACTATTTAGTGCGTGAAATCAGCGGAGGAAAAGAATCTTAAAAACAATTATGTTGACGAGTCTAATTTAAAGGAGGCGCGAAGTAAAGATATTGAAATCATGGACAGCGATTAATCTTCCATTCAAACAAGATGACTGTTAAAATTTAGATAGACATTAATTTTCAAATAATACAGCTTGTAAAGTTCAGTATTGTAGTACATACCGAGTGAAGCATGATGTTTGTCTGGAGATTTTATACAATGATGAAGTTCGATTTAGTGATTTTTGAGTATTGATCGACGTCGGCGCAAATGTTAAAGTTATAATCTGTGCCCGACAATGGATGATGAGATATACGCTGGAAGTTATTTTATCAGAAAGCTCGTAATTTTACGCGCAGTGTATAGTCTTTCGAGAAACAACTGACAATTTTCGTAGTCACGAAAAATACCAAAGCTAAATAAAATAAATATAACGCGCAATATTCAGGGTATAAATCGTATATAAGAATTTGCATAAAGTGTAAGTGAAAATCGTTCTTTTTGTCAATCTCGATTTCTACGACGTTACGACGAATTTTCAAAAAAGAAAAAGAAAAAAACCATTTTCTCGAATACCATATACCGTTTATATTGTGCGTTTATCTATAGTCTTGTTGCTCATTGTATCGACGATAATGTTGGAAAAACGAGTTTTATAGTACATAGTTTCGAAGATACAGTAGGTGGATTTTACACAATGAATCAGGGAGTTCGTGTAAATCTGTTTTAAAGACTAGTCTTGTCGTCTAGTTAGGAGAAATTTTGAAAAAACTATTACATTGTTGAAATTTAGTTAAATAATATTTTAGCTAGAACGTGAGGGGCTTGTTATTGGAGGATACTTTTGCAATGAGCAAAAGGCGGTTTTGAAATCATCACATTTTTATCGGAATTTTCTCTTTGTCATATAAATACTTATATATCATTCCAATTTTACCTTGTACTACGTAATGTATTCCAATTATTAATATCGAAGTAAGGTATTATTGATTAATACTTTAATCAATTCAATATTAAGTAAAATTTTTCTATTTTACATAAGACTTTCCTCTATTTCTTATCTATACGTTTTTCTAATTCTCGTATAACTTTATTATAATTATTCCATGTATCTACAAGACTGCGATCGGCTATAATGACGCATTTCAATTTCATATCCCAGTGATAGCTTGAGCTCTGCTTTCACAGTGAAATTATTCCATTACAAAGTTGCAACTACTTCCGTTTACTTTTCTCACATGCATCGACACAAATCCGACACTATTTCAAATATACAACGTCAATTTTTCAGACAAATAACTATAGGTAAGACATCTCAACAAATTATGTTTAATTTTCAAAAGACAGCAGCAATTTTATTCTCTAGACGCGTATTGAACTGTACACTAATTGCCCATCTCGCAAACAGACTTTTATAGATTTTTAACGGAGACAACAAAATACTTTGAAATCAAGACTTCATTTAAGAGATTCAAGCCGTGATTTATGTCGTTAAAATTGAATTCTCTTCAACAACAACGGTTTCGGACCAATGCTTATTTGAAAATTCAAAGATATCAACCAAAGTAAGTATGTATATTCAGACTTTTTTTCCTATTATCTACGACGCCATCCACTTATACAAGATTAAGTATCGAAAAATTTTACAAACGAAAATCACGGCTTGAGCATCTCGATCCTGCATATCAATGAACTCTTCTCATAACTTCTGAGCACCGTCACTCGGCAAAAAGAAAAAAATCAACAAACAAGCAAACAGTTTTAACACTTTTTAAGACAAAAATTATATTCTATCTTGGAGTTCGGAGGAGAAAAAGTCTTGACTCAAGATATAGAACGACTGAAACAAGCACTAAGAGTTTTTCGTTACAATGAACTTCGATATGAATATGCTCTTTGCGTTACCACCTTAAAAGTACATCGCGTTTGTTTTTTCAATTATGCGCCTGGTTTTCGCAGGCCTGCTGCCACATCGACTGTTATTAACATGTAAGAAAGCGTCGTTACCTTCACCGTGTATACTATAAGTGGAGACAAAAATGGTTTCGATCATTGACGAGATCGCTTCTGAACGTTGCATTTTGAAACGAGGCTGTGTGCGCGTGCTACGTATATAAATATTATTCGAATTTTTCACGTTATGGCAAGATTATTGCGCAAATCCATTGTTATAAGAAGTATGCGAGCTTTTTACTTTACGTTATATAATTAGTTGGGTAAGCTCGGAAAATTTTCCATTCTTTCTGGAAATATTCATGTGATATTTTTCGTTATTCAACACGGGATAATTGAAAAATAATGAGATAATTACAAGTTTTAGTATCGCCTGCTTGTTAAACATTTTTAGTTCAGATAAGGTTTAGGTGGGCTTGTCAATTTTGTTACAAGTACAACTCGAATGGCAATGGCACATTTTTTTTTTTTAATACTCACTCATTACCTTTTTGTACAGCTTAAACTTATAGTTAAAAATTTCCTGGTAGAAAGTTATAAGCTTACATAGCGAATTCACATTATGTACATAAAGTATAATGCAAGCATCGAAAATTTTTCGAGCGTACCCAACGATAAATTAAAAAAAAAAAAAAAGTCTTGAATGGCAAAGTCACTTTGTGGGTGATGGTTCATCGAGCGTACGGACAGATTCTGCACCGGTCATAAGGCTAATTTTTCTACGTCGGAATATCTTTGATATCTATGCACAAAACTCCAAACGGCTCGGCGTCAAAGGACAAGTGTAAAGTTTTTTCATATCAGCAACGTCACAACACGATCTACTATATTATACACATCTACAAGAAAAGTACTTTCCAGCTAGACTCTTTCCGTTCGTATCGATGTAACAATAAAAGAAAAAGAAAATAACAAGTATTGTCCAGCGACTGTACAGTGAGACCTTAATTATAGCTGTACTTAACAAACTTTGTAGTTACTATACGTCTAGTTTTTCTCTGCGATTATGCCAATGTTATGAACAAATTTTGGAAATATTTTTGTGCTTTGAATATACTGTATTATCCTAAGATTTTGAGCATTGTATCAAACAGTTGAGCATTTTGTGATTATAATAAAACATTATATCGTACCTTCAATGTGTTTTCGTTGTTTTTCTTTTCAACGATAAGCGCCGCCGCCAAATCGATGAAACATAACTCGCGGGTTCGCCAATACAACCCATATTTACCGATCCATTTAGGCGCACTTTGAAACTTGTCAATTATGTTAGAATCGAAAGTGCGATACTTCTTAGCGGTTTTTAAATAAAAACTGCACATATTTTCGCTCCGCCATGCACTCTTGCAGGCGTGACAAATTTACATCGAGTTTTCGCGAACCAGTTGCGTTTGCGATCGCGCCGTCGAAACTGACTTACCGGCGATAAACCAAGTAGGTACAGTGATCGAGGTGTTTTTTAAACTACAAGTGTAATCGTTTTCAAAACACTTTATTTTATCGAAAGCGTTTGAAAATACAAGGTGAGTCTACACGTGTTGCAAAAAGAATACATCAGAGATAAGTAGTGGGTATAATGTTCTCCGTTTAAGAAAATATCGACGTTGCCTCGATGAAAAGCTCATAATTATTGAACTGAAGCACTGATAACTCTCGATCTTTGCATTCCGATCGATAACAGAAGCATCCAGAAGAATCATTTGAGAACAGTATAGTTCATCGTTATCGCACACTATAATTGAAAGTAGAATACTACCAAACTGTTGACGAAACTTTCGTATGTCCTGAAACGATCCAACGACTTCCCACATACCTATTAATAGAAGCTCCATGTACACAGCTCAACCCATCCCTAGACTAATTCCATTTCTCCTCGCAAGCTCACTCCTGCCTTGCATCCCCACATACACACACACACACGCACACACACTCGCACGCATTGCGTTCCGATCGCCGCACCGCAAGTCCTGCGCGCAAGCTCGCCAAGCTCTGTATCAGCGATAGCTTAATCTCAGGGGGTGCGCTTCGGCAGGACACTCGGGAACGCCGGCAGTCGGCTCGACACGTGAAACCGAGCCGTCGCTCTCGTGTTCCATATAGGTATATACAAGTCGCCATGGGCCGCGATCCTTCCCACTCCCTGATACACTTGCAGGCAGCTCTCGGCGCACAGTTAGACGGACCAGCTCCTCGCGCGAGCTTCGCCTCGGCCTTATTTTCTTTTGTCTACAGTACCTAATATACGCAGGAGTGAAACACTCGCGAAAGATGAGCCTCGAGAAGTACCGCCGCGAGGAAGCCAAGTCGGAGGAGCTGAGAGTCTATCGGCTGCAGGACGACAATAGCGAGGAGAAAGAGGAGCCAGCTGCTGGGACCAAGTTTGGCGACGACAAGTCGTCGGAGGATTACAATGACGAGAGTAACGAGGCCATCACTGCGACGAGCAAGTTTCTCAACGGCAACACGAGGATCGTCATTGTTCCGAAAATCCTCGAGTCCTCCTCGAATCAGGTCAGTCGTTCGATTCGCGTTAATCAGTACGCACTGTTTTCCGCTCTTTTGCCGTTGAGGTAAATCTGCGGTATCTGCGCGCGCGCGCGACTGTCCACTGACTAATTGTTCGAATCTTCATAAGTAGCAGATCAAATCGCAGTGCTTGCATCACTGCGATTTGATCTGCGCGTGCATAAAAGGACGCGATTAATTGATTCGCCTGTCGATACCGAGTGTTTGCGAGAAAACCGAGTTACAGAGCTTTTTTGTGCTTTCCTCAGATCGACAATCAGCCGGACGACAAGGACGACGGGGCGATCGGTAAGAGGACCAGGAGCGCGAGGCTCAAGAACGGCACGATATACTTCTTCGACTGCCTCTTCGCCGCTCTGGTGGTTGGTCCCATGGTTGTCGCTCACTGGAGGGGAATATGGGTCCTCATGGATTTTCACCAAGAGATGTGAGTTCTACGCGCATGTATACGTAACACTATACGTTCTATTAATAACGCATCGTCGCTCACGATCGCATGATGATTTATTCGGCCGACTGCGTCGAACTAATATCAACGGAGTGGAGAGAGCTTTCTGAATAATTGAAACTCGTGGAACTGTACGCGGCATTGATCGTCGATCGGATGTACATTATATTGTACGCTGGGGGAAAAAAACCATATATTATGTACTCTCCCTCCTCGAACTTTTCTGATTATCGCGGACACCCAGAATTAGAACAACACGGAATCTTGCGGCGGTTTGCAAAGAAGTATTAATAGACGCGAGTATGTCACGAATAAACAATCGATGATCGATGTATATATCGCTTGACAGCATATTTGCCTACACCCGAAGATCGAAGATTGAGTGTCGCAAAAAACAGCGATTGCGATCTAGCGAGATTTTTTTGAGATCGCTTGATATACTAACTTTTTTTTGGAAATTAAACACGCGTTATCTCGTTCACACTTTGACATGGATTTGGAAAACCAATAAATGTTACATCAAGTTGAGCTGACTCCGGCTAATTAATGAACGGAAACATGTTTTAAACATTGCCGATAACGATCGGCTACAGTTTTTAAAGAGATAATTAGAATATAGTAAAGCATACACAGAAGTGCGAAACTTTTATGTACATACCGTAACTATTTTGTAACTAAAATGAATTGTTTACAAGACTCTACTATTATAATTATTAATATATTCTCAAAATAACGCACCGACTTGTAATCCTCGTTTGCGCAACCTCGCTATATATCTGATCAAAAAGCGATTTTTTCATCTACTTTGCTCGATTCAAATGCTAAAATATTCCCACACCCTGGAACCCCGCAGTCTCCGCACACAACTATCGCAAAAACTTTGACAAACTCGCCAGGAAAACTCGACGAAGAAAAAAAAACAAAATCCAAACTATATAAATATGCATATACAACTATAATGATTTCAGATTCAGCGGCTGGCTGTGCTTCGGACTGGGTATGAGTCTTCACTTTCTCTTCGCGGTGCTGAAGCAGCCACTGCATCGGGCTTTCGCCCAAGGTCAAAGTAGCAAGGGTCTGTGCGCTCGACTCGGCTGTCGACTTGTTCGCACCGTCTACATCTACCTGTTCAGCTTGGCCTGTAACTGCCATTGGCGAGGCGTCTGGATCCTACTGAACGACCTGTTTGGTGTTCAAGCTGGGTAAATATCACGTGTAGCTGTTTTTTTCTTCCGCGCGTGGGTGTGGGTTCGCACGTGCGGTGTGCCTATGCAAATAATCGCTTTTTGAAGCTGTGTGTTTTCGTGTGTTATAATACGAGTGAAGGTTGCTGATGAATTGTACCGATATTCGAACGACATCGAAGACCGTTATATTTTAATTGCGAATGTGCAACAGATCTTTCCAGAATTCTGGAAAAAATTTTGCGACCACAGATTTTTTTTATTCCATAGCAAATGTTTAATTGCATCGAGCGTAACTTCACAAACATATAAATTATAAACTCGAGCTTCAATAATTGCTCGTCCGATTGCGGGAAACGTTTTCGAAGCTTTGCTAATCCAAAAATCGTTTTTTCAAATAACGTGTACACGTATCAGTAGCTCGATCAGTAGTACCTGGCTCGCGCCTATCAAAGGCGGCGCATCACCTACTTTTCAACAACGAGCAACGACCCCGCGTCAATAACAATAGCGCGAGTAGCGTGTATATACGAGAATCCAGATCGACGATTTCACGCCGCAATAAAGATAATTTTTCCGCACCGGCGCCGCGAATTCTTCCGTCGGTTATGTACGATCGAAGAGCGAAGCTTTTATTGCAGACGCGTATAAACAATAATGCAGTACCGGTGTCTCAAGAGGCCTTTATTTATCGTCGTCAAGTATAATTGAGTTACTTTGAGAGTCGTAAAAAATACACTTTGTTGCTATGACGATTCAAAATTTTTGGCGCCATCGGGGATTACGAGCTTTAAATTCCCAAAATACCTATTTATCAACGCATAGCGTCCTTGCAAGCGACGATCGAATATCATCCGCTAAGAAAATTAATACACTCTGGCCGAGCTTATCGCTCAGCTCGGAGCTTTTCCCCACATAATGCTCGCACACTCTCACAAGGCCGCGTTGGATACACCCCTCTTTTATTCTCTCTTTCCGCAGAATCATCGCCTGCTTCACTTGCGCCATCCTGGGGGATTTGACGGTCCTGAGATGCCTGAGGAATCTACTGGCGCCACCTTTCATTGTCACCCTCGACAGCCCGAGATTCGTCTTTCGGTTTCCCACTAGGTATAGGGCGGTCAGTATACTATCTGTCTCTTATTATAAAGATTAACCTTTTATCATCTACATGTGTGTGTGTGTGTGTGTTTGCGTTACTATTGCGAGCAAACGCTCCACAATACAGTCGGGCGTGAGATAAGAGCTTCGTCGATGATTTGACTATATCTATCGGCTATATCTATCGGCTCAAAGCGCGATCAATATAATATAATACTCGTGCTCCGTAACGTCTATCCTTTTTGCATCAGACGAGTTTCGCCTTTATTTATGAATAGCATATCGTAGTATATTATACTACCGGATTTGCGCTTTTTGCACGGATTGATTCGCTCCGCTCGCTCGGTGCTTTTTGTTGCTTACATTAAACTGCCGAGCGTGCGCAATTTGTTTTAATTAAGCCGAACAGATGTCGATAATTCGATTATCGGCTATCCCTACGCTCGCTCTCGCCAAGCCGGCTGAAATATTGCGCTTCTTTTATACGGACTGGCTAATCTCTCGCCAGATTGATGAGATGTGTCCAATTATTATACAGCAGACAGGAAGCGATCGATCAAATTACGCGCGCTGGCCGTGAAAACTTTGATAATTAGGCCGGGGAAAGTGACTTTTTTCTCCCTCGCAAAGCTTTTATTATGTGACTTGATGAATTTTAATTAAATTTAACGGGTTTAAACGTATGTATGATGGGGAATCGTTTTTTTGTGCAATGATTGTCATGGCCCTCGAACGAGGTCGACTCCGTCGGATTTTTTGCAAAGTTTCGGAAAATCGGGAACGTCATGTACAAACTCGTTTACGAAAACGTCGATATTTTATCAAATTCGCGATTTACTTTAAAATTGGATTTTCCACGAGACGGCGCTGTACATCAGAAATTCCAGCATCGAGTGATATTTTTCTCCTCTATAATATACCACAACAGTATAGTGTTGTAGAGAAAGACGAGAAAAGCCATTTGCGCCTGCATATACACAAACGATACGTCGACGATAAGAGACAAAGTATAGCGGCTTGGCGGAGTGTCGCGACGACCGGATTAACGTTGGCGGCGCGAGCTTTTCACAGAAAGTTTGATAAGGCTAATGCTAAAATGCTGTCGCGCAACGTATACTCTCGCCAGATTTGCGTTTTCTTCACATTAAACTGGTCTTCGGACAGGATGATTGTTGGATGATAAATCGAGCAGGTGCGACTACTGCAACGTGCGTTATATGAGCTATGTTGTTAATTAGATACGTTTGGTAGATTCTTACGATTGAAATATTCTCGTGTTTTCGAAAAATTCCACTTCTATTGTGCAGCGTTTATTGCGCCTTTGGTTCACGAAGTTTGTCGATCCAGCAAAACAGTTAGATCACCCTTATCTCTCTGATCAAAGAAACGTTCTCTCTATATAGCAAATATACCGGGTAGCGCTCACCCAAGAGTCTCGCGAGTTGTCTTCGGTAGACTTTAACGAAAACTAAGTGTCTGAGCGTCATTATCGCGCTCCTGAAACATTCCGAAGCGTCGTCGCGTATGTTAATGCGCTCTCGTTGGCCTTACGCAATATAGCCGCGTGTATATGTATCTCGAATCAAAAAACAAATTTGTCTCCAACTATAGTATATCACCTGTCCCCGCACATTTGTTACGGTGCAGTACTACTCGTATTTCCAAGATTCCGCATGACGCAATGTTATTTTAATCGGCTGCGCGTTTTCCTTCTGCAAAAAAAAAAAAAAAAAAAAAAAAAAAAAA
>CM053172.1:48240934-48295381 GCA_012977825.3 Pteromalus puparum
CCAAAAAAAAAAAAAAAAAAAAAAAAAAAAAAAACGAATAAACACACACTCAATAATACAATCAGATCTTATCACGTCGCATACCATTATATAGCCGTCGATTAAGCAGCCTATAATTTTCGTGAAAAACGATAGCCCAACTCGAGTCCCTCCTGCACCAGCCGCGTCAGCCTCGAAAGCTCTTTGCGCGCACGAGTAGAGCGCGAGCTTCTTCCTCGCTTTTCATGCGCGGAACACACAATGAAACGACGATCAGCACGTGTAAAATGAAAAGCCGCGGCTATGCGAATTACGTGTAAAATTGACTAACAGACTGCGCTGGACCGGCCAAGGTGAGAAGATTGGCTTGAAACCGAAGCTAGATTGCCGGACAAAAAGGTGTCGATTAACAGCCGTCTGTCTCGGCACAAAAGCTCTCCCGGCGAGGAATATCTGCTCGGGCAGGAAACGCCACTCACATAGAAAAATCACGTCTCAAGGTAGCCGTTGCGCTCGACGTCTCTCTATATGTCTGTCTTCGTATTATGTGTGAGAAAAAAGCACCCGGAATTTTAGCCCCGGGCATTGGAATTTTTCGATGCGCGGCGATCCACTTTTCCAAAACGAGGCTCTCTCATACTCGCGCGCGCGCGGAAATACTGCAGCTCACGTGCCGTCGCGCATACGATTACAATACATTATCCTTCGCACCTGCACCAATAACGTTGTATGGGAGACAACAAGTTTTTGCGCCTCGATAAAACAAATGCATCGCAGTGTCTGGTAAAACGAGGATTTCTTCGGATCCAAGGCACAAGTACACCATACGCATAGGAAAAGTACACGAGAGAGACTTCTATACACTATACTCGGCACATATTTGGCCGGTTATCCCAGCCAAGGTCGCTGATAGGCGAGACAATGTGCGAGTTTGTCACTCTTTTGTGCGCCGCCCTATATACCGATAATCGTCGCTCGCTCGGGCCTTTGTTATCACCGCGCGAGGCTCTTCTCTCGTTGCCCGACAAGATTATCCCGTGACTTTTTCGGGAGGATGATGCACACGTGCGTGCTTTACACGTGCAATTGTTGTGGTTGCTTGGCTGACGGTGTAATCAAGTCCGATTGCGATCTGTCGAGACTTTTCCGCGCGCCGTATCATTACACATCAGGTATTGGGCAATTAATTACGACGGTCGTTGAATCATCCTGTAAGAGAAGATGCAGCCGCCGCTTTGAACCCGATGGTTCTCGCATTTTTTTCCTGTTTGTTTACAAATGCGGTGGAGAGCATCGCACGAGGCTCGTTATCGTCGAAAGCATAATGGGCGTACGTATGAATGGCCGAGCTTATAAAGAAGTATATAAGCCTGTGTGGTGTCCTCGAACGAGAGTGCTTAATAGGCTCGACATAGAAATCCCGAATCCGTATCTCAATTCAAACAGACGAAGGTCGACGAGCTGCTGTTGTCGATCGTTTTCGGCTCTCTAACGATTTTCCCAATCAAAGCGGAGCCGCTCGTTCCCCGAATCCGACTCGGAAAAAGTTTCCGCGCGCTGCGTGTATTGAATTTCAGAAGAAGCGCACAATAATGTACACCTGCTTTGAGTCATGTTTTTTATTGATGAAAAGGTAGAAGATTTTTTTTAATCGTCCGTTTACTCAAGCTTGTTAGGCGTCTAATGACTCGAAAATTCTGATCGGTTATAGTCGCGGCAAAAGCACACAACACAATATATACTCTATGCTAAATATACATCTGCATGTCGAATCGGTTATCAATCGCTTAGCTCGAAAAATTAGTCGATAAGATAAGACAACAGTCGAAAAGTGTACGATCGCGCAGCGATTCGCTAAACGCGCCGGCGGCGCGGAATTCCCCAGTTCTAATCCCAGCAATAATCTTCCGGGTCCTCTACTAAAAACAAAAAGTCCGACGAGTCACAATAAAAGGCGCTATTCGAAAAACAAGCAGTGCACCGTACGAGTGCAGCAGCCCGCGTCTCGATCTTAATCTTCCAGCCGGTCATCACTTTGGTCCAGCGGCAGCGCTTCCCTCTCCCTCTCTTACCAACGACCACCTACGTCCCGCAGCAATCCAATCTATAAGCGAGGCGTGCGGTACAGTTGGGTTTCGCGACGATTATTACGCGCTCGTCGGCTGCAGCTAGCGGGCCCGAGGAGTAGGGGGTTGGGTCGTGCAAGCACACGCACACACGTTCGACTAGCTGACTGGTATGGGTAAGCAGGGAGAGAGAGAGAGAGAGAGAGAGAGAGAACGCAAGCTCCGTCTCCTACGCACGCACCGATGCGTGTGTATAATAACACACAGGTTGTGAGGAGGGAACACGTGTGTGTGTGTGCGTGCGTGCGCGTCGTCTGCCGTAACGCCGAGAGAGATAAAGAGCGAGAGCGAGAGAGACGAATGCCGCGCCGATGTTCCGCATGATAGTGAGATGGTGTTGGTCCGCGCTCAACAGTTGATAAAAGATAGCCGGAGCCGGAGCAGGCTCACAGTGTCTCATCCGTCGCGCGCCCGGTCGCACCGATCTGTATACGCGATCAGTCCTGAAAGACGAAAGCTCTCGCGTGTGCGAGCTTGCGAGTGGAGCAGATAGGTCGGCAGCATGCGGCCGCTGGCACGATGAGGAGAAGCCTCGCCGAGGCTAGGAGGAAGCGTTTCCGACTCTGATATAGGCATAATAATAAGCAACGTAACGTACATAGACGCGCGGGCCGGTGCCTCACGACGGAACGATGCCCCAAGATGGGCAGCGGCAGTGAGGAGAAGTCGGCGTTGTCGAACCAGCATCAGCAGCAGCAGCAACAGCGGACAGAGAGCGACAGGATGGTGGAGCTGCACGCGGCAGCCGGTGGCCGCCTCGATGGACACGGCGAGGTTTCGGGCNTTCGACTAGCTGACTGGTATGGGTAAGCAGGGAGAGAGAGAGAGAGAGAGAGAGAGAGAACGCAAGCTCCGTCTCCTACGCACGCACCGATGCGTGTGTATAATAACACACAGGTTGTGAGGAGGGAACACGTGTGTGTGTGTGCGTGCGTGCGCGTCGTCTGCCGTAACGCCGAGAGAGATAAAGAGCGAGAGCGAGAGAGACGAATGCCGCGCCGATGTTCCGCATGATAGTGAGATGGTGTTGGTCCGCGCTCAACAGTTGATAAAAGATAGCCGGAGCCGGAGCAGGCTCACAGTGTCTCATCCGTCGCGCGCCCGGTCGCACCGATCTGTATACGCGATCAGTCCTGAAAGACGAAAGCTCTCGCGTGTGCGAGCTTGCGAGTGGAGCAGATAGGTCGGCAGCATGCGGCCGCTGGCACGATGAGGAGAAGCCTCGCCGAGGCTAGGAGGAAGCGTTTCCGACTCTGATATAGGCATAATAATAAGCAACGTAACGTACATAGACGCGCGGGCCGGTGCCTCACGACGGAACGATGCCCCAAGATGGGCAGCGGCAGTGAGGAGAAGTCGGCGTTGTCGAACCAGCATCAGCAGCAGCAGCAACAGCGGACAGAGAGCGACAGGATGGTGGAGCTGCACGCGGCAGCCGGTGGCCGCCTCGATGGACACGGCGAGGTTTCGGGCTCTCGTCTCCACTACACGATCCTCAGCGTCCTCGATGTCGTCTTCTCGGCGACGATCGCCGGGCCTGCGGTCGTGGGTTACTGGCGTGGAACCTGGGGCCTCAGTGGCATCTACATCTACCCGAAGAATCTGGACCTGAGCAGTCTCACTTCGATCCTCATCGGCTTCTGCGGCCTCTTCACCTTCAATCTCGGGCAGCACGTGCTCGACGAGCTCCTCCACCCGGACAAGCACCGGCTACTCTACTACCTCGGCTCCCGGCTCTACACCTTCGTCTTCGGCATCTGCTGCGTAAACGCCTGGCGAGGCGCCTGGCAGGCTCTCGATCTCTATACCGAGCATACCTTCCAGACCGTCTTCACCACGACCTGCGTCAGCTTGCTCGCGCTCGCCTGTATGAGGTGCCTGAGGAACATCGCCGCGCCACCCTTTGCCATCAGCCTCGACACCTACGCCGGTTACTTCGAGGTGCCAACTCTCTTCCGAGTCAACGTAAGTCGCATCAAGGAGCACGCATCATACTTATCAATGGAGTGCAAACGCCCGTACGTGCGACGTCGTTCTTTTCCTATACTCGCGGATACTTTCCTATAGTGCGCGTCGAGGCCGCGTTTATTGACGTTAGTCGGCGTTATGTAAAAGAGGCGAAATTGCGGACGTTGAGGTTAGGTGCTATCGTCGAGTCCCGAAAAATAACGAGCAGTTGTGTGCGCGCACGAGAGCAAATAGTATACGCGCGTCGAAAAATCGTCGAGCAAACACAGGTGTTGGAAAGTTTCGCACTGCTCTGATCGGGCTCGTGGTCCACGAACGAATAAAAAGCTCGGCTCCAATGTTGGGCCAGAACGAAAATCATATACTTTCACACAACGAAAGCATAAAATGGATGCACACACGACGCGCTACTCGGTCCAGCAGCATCAGCCGTGTGCTCAGATGTACTTGACACACTTGTCCCGTGTGCGCTGCATCGGAGAGCCGCGCGCGTCTCACCGCAAATGAAAACATTTCAATTCGTTCGAATAATTTGATTCATAAACTGCAATTTCCGGCTGCAGTCGCTTTTCGAGCCCACGCGAACGGGCCCGAAAAAAAAGCGCGCCCATGTGTGTGTGTGTGTGTGAATATAACCAACGATTTACACACATAGTCTATAGGAGCTTAACCAGACTTGCGAATAACGGTATAGGCGATGGATGGGAGCAAAGTCGCACCGCAATGATCTACCGATGGACGATCGCACATCACGGATTGACGGCTGCAAGCTCGGTCACGCCGCCTGCGCGTTATGCCCCGTTTCCGGCCGACTTCCCCGCGCCGCGCAGCGAGCGTCGACCAGCGCATCTATGTGACGCGTACCTATACTTACAGCTCTTGTAATACGTGTATACGTGCGCACGTGTCGATTTTTTTTTTCGCCGCTTTATATCCTCGCATGCCTTTTTTAAATCTCCATTGTGTGCAACGCGCGATTTCTTCGCTCAGAGTGATTTACTACCGGTTGGAGGTGCTTCTCCCGGGGATGGATTTGGCTCTGATTAATTGGTTGCTTTTTGGGTGATCGAGGGTCAGCTCGATAAGAGCTGCGCCGATTTACGACGCTATTAATCGTCGTCGTCGTCCTCCTCCTCCTTATTTATAATATTATCAGTATGTAAACACGGCTTGTTTATTATTGTGAGGCATTGTCGGAGGGAAACGATGATGTCTTTCTCCGAGTGCATATATACGAGAGATAAGCGGATATTATTATAGGTATAATGGAGACAATGTTTGAAGCTAAAATTTTTGTTTTCAGAATACGAGAGACTGGTCGCTGTACATCCTCGACTGTGCGTTCAGTGTCGGGGTTGTCGGGACGCTGGTCGTTTTCGTCTGGAGAGGCGCCTGGGTGCTCTTCGATCTCTACCTGTTCCCCGAAAATCGCGAGCACTCGGCCATCGGCTCACTCGTAAGTTCACCACCGCAATACTCAATAACACTTTCGTTTTATGCGATTTCGCCGAAATTGCAGCACGATAAATCAAGCTTGTTACCACAACGCTGAGACAATAATCGTGTGCGCAATCATCGTTATCTGAGAAATGTGCGCGCGAAACCGGTTTCCAAATCGGACGATCGAGAAAAATCGCGCGTGCAGTCATGCCGTATAGGAGTCCTTTTCCTTATCACCCGCAGCTACAGACACGCGATTATCATAGTTTGCGCTCAATGAACGATTAGACTCGTCGCGCGAAGCCAAACTTTTCCCCACGCAAACACATCACCGGTAAGAATCTGCATAAGGTACATACATACGCGCGATGGAAATACCAAAAACTCAACGACAGTTTTGCGCGCCGGTTATTCACCGCACGTATGTACGCGATATTTATCTTCCACTGCGCAAATATACGATTCGAAGAATCTTGGCGCCTCGCTATATACTAGCGTTATGATCGTCCCCGCGGTAATTATTCGCTTAATTCTCCGCAAACACACGGTTGGCGGATATATACTTTAAAATTTATTTTTAAACGCCGGCTGTCTTAAACTCGATAATTTGAACGCAAATCGGGCTGTGTTTTCGAAGTCAATTGACAGCAGCTGTTACCTTGTTTACCTGTCGTCGCCAGGCGTTGAATTGCATTTTTTAAGGAAAATTTCGCACGCAATAATAAATTACACAGTCGTTAAGTTATTTTGATGAACGAGGATTTTTTCGCGCCAACCCGATTATATACTCGTAAACAAACGAGAGCGAGCGATAAGAGCGACACAAAGGGGGAAACGGAAAAAACAATGTATCAAAAGAGGGTCGAGAAACTCGCGCGCGCGCACGCGCGCCGGAGGGATACTTACATCGCGCCGTCTTCTCTCGTTTCTTTGAAGCACACGAGGCAATCGCGGTTATCATTATATTTTTATATGAGAGCTCTTGTTTCGGTTCTATTTTTATAGACGGGTTTATAGACGGCAATATAGTTAATTAGAATTTTTGTTTATATTGATCGAGGGATGATGTTTCTGGGACAATATTTGCCTTGTGTGTAAACACTGGATATGTTTTGTACGGGATGTATCATATACGGCTGGATTACGAATTGGATCAGAGAAATTACATCAGGCGCGATGTATTTTTATAATGTCGTTTTTTTTGGTACAATGTTATAAGATTTGCATAACGATGCGTGTCTAACGTGGAATCATTATAATAGAAATGGCTCGTTTCAAAGCAAATACCTTCGAAACAAACATAATCGCAGACAAAAAATTTGTCCTCGTCTATGTTCCAATAAAACCTGGAATCATCCACACCTCTCCTACCCATTTTTATTTATAAACCTTCTTCTAATTGCGACGAGCAACGCCTCTATTGAAAACATCGCGACAATCATCCTCCCAAAGCCATATACCAATCGTCAAATCGTTCTCTTGAAATAGGGCCTAAACAGCTCTCGCTCCGCAATGAAAGCTGACTGAATTCGAGGCGTCGCTATATAAGAAAGGCGCTAATGCGCATACACGCGGGAACCTCATCCGCGCTTATACAGAGCGAGAAAGATTATGCTATTCCGTCGTCGCCGTCGTCGTCGCAGTCGCACTAGCTAGTTCGATTATATAATTGAATATTCGCCAATTGCCAGTGATTGCCGCAGGCACGCGCAACGAGGGCGTATTCTCGCTCACGCGTGCATGTACGTCTGCCCGCGCTCTCTCTCTCTCTCCATTAGGATGGACTTGAACCGACGCTCGTGTGGCTCCGTCTGTATCGTTGTTTTTGTTTGGACGGTAAAAAGGACGACGACGAGACTGAGTCCTTGACACTGGCATTCCAAACGAGAGAGAGAGAGAGAGAGAGAGACGCGGGCGCATTGTTCGACGCTTTGCGAAAAGTGCAGCTGCGTTGCATAATGTGTCCCGTCTCTATAATGACACATTTTCGTCGTCTCGTTTTTTCCGCTCAAACTGCGTGCATTTCGTAACTTTACGCGCACGCGCGGGATTCCTGATTATAAGGCCGCAATTATCGACAGCTCCGAGGAGAATCGCTCCTCCGCGCTTCGGCGGCGATATAAAAAAATTAGATACCGATTGTTCCCCGGCGTGACGTACTTGGAAATGGCAATAAAATATACGCTCGTCACGCGCGCGATCGTTTCGATAAATTCGATGCAGAATATGTTTTTTTTTTTTCTTCTTTTTCGCGAATCAATTAAACATTCTCTCTCGCCGCGCGCGCGCGCGCAAATTTAAATTGGAAATGAGTTTTCGCCCATATAACAATAATCATTGCCGGCGTATGTGTAACTCGTTCATTAGCATACGGATTTTTCACGCTACAACGAGGAAATAAAAAACACAACGAGTATGCGATTTGTGCAAAACAGATCCTGGGCTACATACTGGTAGCGGTGACGTTCTCGCTGCAGCCGCTGATGCGATACGCCTGCTCGCGACTGACGGGCCTGGCGAGACTGATCGCCGCGGATGGTTTCCTGCTGCTGAGCTTCATAGGCACTGTGAACGTGTGGAGGGGTATCTGGAACGTCCTCGACCTCTGGCTGCTACCCGAGGATCCTAAGCTCTCCTGTTGGATTACGCACTTTGGCTGTTTCGTCTTCCTCGTCCTGCTGAACTGCAGCAACTCGGTACTCGTCAGAGGTGTCTACATCGACGCCGAGGAGGAGGCCGGAAAGTGCGTCGTTTTTCCCTGCCACTACCTGAGAATGTTCTTCAAGGTGAGTCGGTCGAAAAGTACTTATTATTACTTTTGAAATACCTCTAGCTCAACGCCCATAAATATTAAAAAAGTAATCGCGATCGACACCCAAGACCCCTTGCAACGAACCCGCAGCTCTGGGGATCAGTCAGCTCGCGTATGACCCACATAAGTGCAGCGCGAAACGCGAGCTTCCCTCGACGCACGTGTCTCACCGATCTCGTCTGACCCGTCTGTTGCAGATCGAGCGCGAGAAGAAGGAGGCGCGTCGGCGGAACCTGATCGTGGCCTCAAGAGACTTGGCCAGTCGGGGCGACCCCAACGGCAAGGATGCCGAGAACGGGGCTCTCCTCGTCAACACCAGCGTCACTCCCATCATCCAGCCGGCCAACCCCGAGTCGCATGTCTGATATCCTTATACATCGATCGTCCTCCCGAGATGATGATATATAGCGCTGCAGTGACGCGAGTGTCGACGCGATCGGACTTTATATATTATATTAAACGCCCGACACTGTGTGCGCGAGCGCGCGAGACCGAGATGAATATATACTTAAAGCTGCAAAGGAAAATACTAAGGGAACGAAACATAAGTGCTTCTCGAATTATTACTACTAATACGTATGTATAAGTGTGACGCGCGGTCGAAGAAGTCAGAGAGAGACAGGGCCTGTGTACCCAGGAATTCGTATGTATATAACGATGATGCCTATATATATATAAATATAAATATAAATATAAATATAAATATAAATATTATAAATATTAGTTACTACTTACGTATACGTGAACTATTTCGAGTCGAGCACCGTCATTGATTGACGGTGCGAATACACACAGCCACAGAGAGATGTATAATCATGTAAAACGCGTAGTGTGCAGTGCGCATTCTTAGCCGTTCGCTCCTCAATGCTCATTTTACCGATTGTTCTTTTTTTTTTTAATTTTCTTTTTATTCCTATTCGCGATCGTGTGTAATTGTGGAGAACGTGCGCGAGTGTTGTATAAGCTGTAGAGAAATGTATTTTTTTTTTGTTCGTTAATGTTGTTGTTTGTTGTTTGTTGTTGTTGTTCATATAGAGATAACGTTATACGAGACGATTGTTACACTGCGAATGGCTGTGAACGAATGCAACGACAACGTGAACCACGATACGACTGTGACCGCACATCGAAAATACTATACTGTGTAATTTTTATTGAATACGCGAAATTTTAGAGATTCTATCATCTTATATATCATAGAGAACATATCATCGGTGAAAAAAAAAAAAATTCAAGTGGGCATTAAAAGGAGAGTCATATTGCACCTCATTGTCGCGAAGCATCACAACGCGTTAGCAAAAAATATCGTCTGTTCATGAAACGACTCTCGTCGTATGCATACTGTACTACGCTTTCCGATAATACGTAAAACTACTCTAACACAAGGTGTTCTATTTATATTATAATATACTATGATAATACGCACGAAGAGAAAAGAAAATCGTACTATTATTTATTATCGCTATATACAGTCGCGAGTTGTGCGTTAGATGTGCGAGAGAGTGAGAAGCGCGTGAGTGCCGCTTGTTATTATTATCCATAACGATGATACACGAGTATAAGAAAAATTGTTACTTTATCGTTTGCGCTGTAAATAAAGTGAGGAAAAAGAAGAAAAAAAATCAGATTGACGATGATTCAGCTGCCCGTATAATGTCGAGAGGGAAAAAGCCAATCCGATATTATAATGCGTGTTATAAGAACAAACGTACAGTATACAGAGCAGTCGAGAGTGCGCGCGTGCACGCGCGCGTCTTTCCGCGCGACAGGTTCATCGCTCTCCTTTGCAATTATATCGGCTCGACGCAATCTTCTAATCTCTTGCTGCCGTCAGCGCGACGAGGAGAGCTTTCGAATCCACTGAAGTGAGGTGTGAATGCGAATTTTATGTTTCTGCGACGCGCCTGATTTACGCAGCGTTTGTTTCGACTGGATCGAGTCGCGATCCCGATGCGCGAGGGGAGGAAAATTTGATTTTTTTCTCATTCGATAACGTAATAAATAGATGGTGATAAAAATCTGAAAACTCTTGTATACTGTGTACTCAATCTCACGCACCTCCGCATCCCCCGCTAATCACATTTCAATAGTAGAGAGGTAAGTAGGCACACAGATTGGGCTAACGTCCTCAAGCTCTCGGTGAATTGAAGGTCAGCGCGCGCGTCTTATATCCGGCCCTGGTCAATGCGAACGAATGAAGCGCAGAGGGCGAAAGAGAGAGAATCGCGGCGAATCAACGAAGGAGAGCAAGAGCAAGAGCAAGAGCAAGAGCAAGAGCAAGAACTCGGCATAGCATCGCATCATCATAGAGAGCATCAGCAGTAGCAGCAGCAGTAGCAGTGCGTGTGTGTCGGGGGCGGGCTATCGAGGGCATTAAGTGTGTCGGCTCTCGGCGTGACGTCTGAACCCTGACACAAGCTCTCTTTCGCTTTGCAGTAGTCCAGTCCGCACACAATGAGACCTTGGGTTGGTAACAATGATAATGCGGCCGCGAGCGCGCGCTCACTCCGCTGACCGCGAACTATATAGCTGCGATGCATACACACACGGAGAGTAAGAGAGACTTATGGAAGACTGCAAGCGCGCGCGCACACACACACACACACACACTCATTTATGAATTGGCTGCTCGCATCCTGCGCCCCCCGCGGCTCTTGTCGAGCAATTTACAACGACGACGACGGCGGCTCTCGTAATTAATTGAGCATAGCTAATCGCCAAACAATGGACGGGCCGGCGCGCACGCATCGCGGGGAAGCCCTGCTCTATCTCTCTCTCTCTCTCTCTCTCTCTCTTTCGAACCAACCTGCTGGCCTATATTCGATATTTTCCACAACCACGACGCAAGGTCATCACACACACGCAGCCCTTTTTCTTCCCCCGCGGGGATGAGTATAATCAGCGATCTGTCCGCCGCCGGAATTTTCTGCGAGACGCGGAAGTTTTAATGGAATTCGCAAGCGAGCGAGCCATTGTGCGATCCTTCCTCGACTATTTTTACGCTCGTCATCGGAGCTCGTCTCTGCACAGGAAGAATTCTGCGGGAGAGCTTTTTTCAGGACGACAAGACTCTGATGGAATTTTTAACGGTCGCGACGAGGAATCGATAATCGAAGGCCACAGCGCAGTACGCGATCGACTACTACGCTTATATATATATATATATATATATATATATATATATACCGATCGCCGGTATCGATCGCGAGTGGGGAGTCTATATTTACGGGCAGTCTCGAGGAGGAGGCGTAGGGCTGAAAAGAAAATCAGCAGTGTCCACGCGAGCGTCCGTCCGATATCTCTTTTGGCATCAGCGGCTGAGCTTATACCGAGAGAGAGAAAGAGAGACGAGTAACCGATCGCGCGCACGAGAGAAACGCACTTTCGGACACAAGAGAGAGGGAGAGACGACGAACGAAGACTTTTGGCTCTTGACCGGAGAGAAAGCCGAAAGAGAGAAAGAGAGAGATTGACGTATACGAAAACGAACTGCACGCGAGACTTTCCGCGGGATTTCGAGTGCAGTCGCAGAAGGTGATAATGGCCTCCGACGACCCCCTCGCCCACGAGCCCCTCGTGTCTGTCGAGTTCGAAGTTTACGGGAAAGTGCAAGGTGAGAGTTACTGAGTCGTGTTATTTTTGCGCTTCTCTTTTTTTTAAGCCGGCCCGACGCGCCGCCGGTGTGTCAGTAGACGCCGAGAGGCTTCTAGAAACCAGAGCCTGCGATCAGCTGATGAGTCTTCGTTTTTTAAGTCGTGTGCACTGTGGGATCGATTTGGGATATCGAGTAATTGAGAGATTGAGATTCATCAGCTATAGAGGCGCAAACGAGTTTTTTTTTTTTTATAAAAATCGTGTGTTTTCTATAATGTGAATTTGCTTTTCGAAAAATTTAGTTCAAGTGGAGAAAAGGACGAACTGAAGGTCATACGCATATTACTTTCTACCTAACTAAATTAAGGATTTCCACATTCGATGTCTTTCCGATCACTTACTAATCAATTGCGCTAATCGTCAGAGGGGGACTATACCAAATTTGTCCATCAGTCTAATAACACTTGAACTAACGGCTAATCTCGCTTTCATTGTTTTAACCGACCGGCGTTTAATTCTTAATGAAGCTAAATATAAATCCAGGAAATCGCCGGTATACGTTATCAATTTGTCGTTTATTGCTTCAAGCAATTAGATAAGCCCGTAATTACCGCAACGACGCTGTCGAGTGCCAATCACTAACGCATATCGCGTAATGCGCATATCTAAATACCTGTTGTATCTAGAACGTAAACAAATATAATTTTTACGCATGCGATTATATCCTATATAATACTAGTTTGAAAACAGTAATTTATATTTTAACGCTTGCATCCAGGTTGTTCCTTCACGAAATACGTGCGAGAGCTCTGCCAGCGACTGGGAATCGTCGGCTGGGTGAAGAACAGCAAAACCGGTACGATCGTCGGCAAGATGCAGGGACCTCAGGCCCTCATTGATCAGATGTGAGTACATGTACACATAATTCCGTATATTACGCATCGCTGAAAGCCATAAAAGCTCGCGATGCGTCATGCTCATTTCTATACACTCGACTCTATGGTTTACAAGTCATTATCCTATCACCGCACCGAACGGACTACATTCCATGAAAGCTCTCATCCGCGAATCGGCACCGATTGCCGCGTCAAAAGATTCATCCGCTTTCTGGAAATTAAAGTCTTCTGCAACACACAAATTAACTCGTCGCCTCGTGCTCGCACTCGATGAAACAATGGCTCATCTCGGCGAAATAAAAAAAGCGCGATAGACCGCGTCAGGGTAGTTACAAGCTAGCGCAGCTCGCGTGGCCGTCAAGTGCGCGCGCGTGACCTCAGAAATCTCTCTCTCTCTCTCTCTCTCTCTCTCTCTCTCGGTGCACACACGACACAAATTGCAGCAGCTCCGCGAAGCTGGCTTTAATAACGATTTAATGAAGTAATGGCCCGGCTCCTTCGTACAGTGGCGCAAGTCAGCTCTCGAAGCATCCGAAGGTGAAGGATGAGTAGAAGGAGGCTCGGGAGAGTATAAGCTATACGTGGAAATATAGAGATGACTTATTCCGCACGTGAGCGCGTTTTTGTTCGAAAGGCTCAAGTGTTCTCGAAAATGGCTATACGACACGTCATAATTTCGTGGAAAAACTCTGCAAATAGGTTCGAGTCGCGATTCGCGAGCCGACGCGTGGATGAGAGCAAAACAAAGAAAATGAGAGTCTCTAACAATCGTCACTCGGCTCGTTATTTCGCGACGCGAGTAGAGCCAGACCTACTGATCTATTTTCTTCGTTCTCCTTCATTATCCTTTGCATTTCGATAGTCAGATCACGGGCACACACTATACTGCATATGTACGTATATATAGAAGTGCGACTGACTGATGATCGGCTAATCAGCCAAGGCTCGCGTGCGCGCGCGCGCTTTCGCGAAAATAAAAGCCTTTCAAGTTCAATGCCAACTTGCAATTCACGCGCGCGACCGGCTTTGTCTGGTGCGACTATTATATTGCTGATGCTGATGCGCGTCTTCGACTCTAATGTGTGCATAGTGTGTGCTTTTGGAAAGAAAAGACTCGTGCGGCTGATTATTTTTTTGAAAAGATGACGCGTCGAGCGCGTAGGGCGAGATGCGATTCGAAATGCCTTAATTTGAATGCTAATGGTTCGGAGAAAAATCGAGAGATTGTAATTCCACTGAGCGCAAGGATGCAAAGCTCGCAGCTATGCAAGGGCGTAGCTGAGCGCGCAGAATGATAAGAACGGGGAAGAGTCGATTATAAAATGGCCAGCTAGCAATAGCCGCTGATGTGAAATCAATTTGCATTCGAACGGAAGCAGCGGCTGTACTGGGGCGATCTATAGTTAACGAATACACGTGCGCCTCTCCCGTCGAATATATATACAGCTCGTACTACTCAAAAAATCGAGTTTATAACATCTCGCGAAACTGTATACAGGAGGCTGTATATTAGAGACTCAGCGACGGAAGTGATTTATTAGAAGCGCATCCTTGATGCGAGCGGCGAACAATATGCGCGCTTTTCCTGGCTTCCCCCCAAAAAGGAAGTCGCCGGCAATTAGCCACCTTGAGGTACAATCGACGGTGGTGACTATAGGTACGCTCGCACTGAACAATGCATTCGATATATGCGTCTATATATATTGCACACACGAGCTGTACACCGCGTGTTTCTGTGCATCCTATGCAGAGGCTTGCGATTCGAAACAAACACAGAGCTTTCGAAAGCTCGGGACGCGTGAAAATTCGGAAAGCCGGAGGAGATGTTTGCCAATTGCGGTTGTTAACTTGAAAATAGACTCTGGTGGTTGTCGGGATTCGAAAGTTGTTTGTAGGGATTGATGAAGAGATTATAAATTTAGTATTTCAAACTTTTCAAACTCGTTTCGTTTCTCGTTACGGAGATAGAAATCAGCGATGATTAAGTGAATAAGTAGAAATGCCCGAAGCGTAGAAATTTTGATTCAATTCAACAATAATCACACGATTGACGGACTATTATATTTTTCACGAATAATCGCATTATAATCTGCATTCTTTCATTCAACCATCGCCGGTAAACAAGACTCCTCCGATGCGGTCCCGCAGCCAAAAACGATCTATAGAAAGGCTCTCGGCTCTCGTCTCGTGTATATAAAAATACACACAGCCGATCGCGATCCGATTAGCCTCTAATTATAATGTCGCAGCTGAGCTTAACGCAGCTTCGCGTCGTTGCAAGCTCCCGCAAAAATTTGGGTCTCTGTCGATGGCCGTCGATAGTCCGCGCTATAGCGCACGGTATCCTTGATCGCGAGAGGCTGCGGTATAGGACACGATTGATATTAAAAATATATTAGCGCGCCTCGCTGGTATAGCTGTGTTTATGCAGCGATACGTTTATAACACATCGTTGCTCAACTGCGAGAGACCGTAACATTGTTGCGCGGCGTGACTTGGCCGTTTATGCTGCTTATATAGTATACGAAGTGATGTCTTGTCGTGATCGACTGTTTCTACTGGACCAATCGGTTTTTTGCCGTCTAGGACACAATTAATAATGAAAAAATGTCCATTTTATTTTTCAGGGCTCAATGGCTGTCGTCGGTAGGAAGTCCGGAAAGCGAGATTCATCACTGCGAATTCAAAGA
Organism: Pteromalus puparum; assembly: GCA_012977825.3. Taxonomy (NCBI): domain Eukaryota; kingdom Metazoa; phylum Arthropoda; class Insecta; order Hymenoptera; family Pteromalidae; genus Pteromalus; species Pteromalus puparum. The sequence continues at coordinate 48,256,440 of CM053172.1, forward strand.
TTTATGTACCGTGACGAAACCAGGCTACAAAGGCTTTGCTGTGCGCTTTTGAGAAACCGTCAGTCAGGATACAAAATCAAAGTATTCATCAAGGCAACGTTACCATAGACGACCTTCATCAATCGAAGCGAAATGGATGATCGAAGTGAAGCATTAAAGGACACTTGTGTGTACATAACCATATGTGTATATATTACGATTGTATTAATGCGAACTCCACTGCCGAGTCGCATCCGTTTAAAATCTTAGATTTGTATGCAACTTGTACAGACGTCTGAATACGAGGGTGTGAATGTGTCAAATGTCGATGAATACAACTACAGGAATGTGTAATTAAATTGAAATCCACATTTGTTATCTATGCGAACGACTTTAATTTATTTCTTTGCTGTATGTGTATATCGAGGAGGAAGGAGTCTATGAATTTATCATAGCAGCTGCGACTTGTTTTTACAAAATAAACTGGTACAAAAATCGAAACGATCGTTCTCTTTTTTGTTTATAAAATCGTTGACTATTGATTTTGATCATTGGTTTTTTTGCTGAACGATTATTACACTTTTCGTTGTATTCTACATTTTCAAATTCACTATATAGACTGAGCAATTGAAAAATTCAAATAAAACAGATGCATGGATTCAGACAACAAAATTTTTCAAATTCCGTATTGTACAAATAACTATGGCTATTAACAAAATGTATATCTATATTTACACATATGTTATATATATATATATATATATATATGCATCAATAATAGCACGTTAAAAATTGACATAGGATATAAACTTTTTTTACAGATAACAATATTTGAACTTGCCAAGTATATCAAAAACACTTGAAAATGTACAAATCGAGCTTTCGTTTAAATGCTTAGTGAGGACAAGAGTATAATTGAAATTTCACTTTTAATCCTAGCAATTTTCACTTAACTCTATATCTTTCCAGCAACAATTTGAACTTCTTAAACGAACGGTAAAAATACTAACAGTAAATTATCGGTTTATGTTTCTTGAAGTTTCACCTTCGTAAAGAAAGGTCGCGTCAAGCATCATTTGAGCAATGTGATACTTGTTATGATTCTCGGGAAGATTTCTAGATACTTTTCTTACTAATTCAACCATATCATTGTTGGAACAATTTGTAAAAACTAAACTGGGTGAATCCTGGAAAAAATTAAATACCAACACATTACGTTATATGCAACTGATGAAATTTGGTTGATTAATATTTCGTAAATCTTTAAGCGGAACACATACCCTTGATAAGCTCTGTAGATATGTAGTTAACGTTGGACTAATTCTTGATACTTCTTCTAAGAGGTTGGGTGATTTCGCTAAATAAGCCATCATCCGTCCACCTGCGATCGGAAGAAGATCAGTAGCCAATCTTTCCGTATTGTTTACAGCGATTACAAGCTGTAGATAGAACAATAATTTATTTTTATGAGAAAATCGTTGGAACCTTGTTTTCAAAAATAGAATAATTGGCAAAATAATGATATACCTCGTCGGCTAATCGATCGAATCCGTTAATATACAATTGGCAAACTTGATGAATCCTCAGCTCATCACTATTAATTTTCCAAGTCGAAGCTAGGTTTTGGCATTTACTCATCCACAAAATTGCTTGAGATGAGCTAAAGCTGTCTACCTCTGTTGTTTCTTGATGGATCGACTCCATGGAGGCTGTGATAACACGACAAAGAAACTCTACACGGAAATGATCTCTTTTTTCATCCTTGTACCAAGGTACCATAGTTTTATCACTTATATCTTGGAAGAAATATTGATGAGCCTAAAAGAAATGCAAGATTTTTCGTTAAATTTTTCTTGAACTAATTGAGAAAATATTAAATAAGCAATTACTTACCACAGAATCAAACAGGTTGGAGATTGGTTTCGAAACTTTGAGATTAAAGTGTGCTATCATGTGAAGTACATTTGCTAATTGTAAGTGCAGTAGCAACAAATCATACCAAGCTGGCGTTTGAGAAATAGCTAGAAGGACAAAAGGTTGAGGACCTCCCGAATGACCTTCCCACAGTTCTTCAGATCGAACAAAGGACCAATTTTCTTCTTCCAAGACTTCAGCCTTATAAACAAATGAAAATGAAAGTCATCAACTATAATTTTAAAAAACTCAATGCATTTTTATAATATACTTACATCGAGGAAGATATCTAAAAACGTAACGCAATGCTGTAAGAATATAGTGACTTGAGTATCTGTGAGCCCAATGTCTTGCATACAGAGTCTTTCTTTAGGTAGTTTCCCTGTCTTGTTAATAAGTTTCCCTGTACATTCCATTCTCTTTTTTAAATGGACAGACCAAAGAAGGCAGCATACACCTAAGATAAGAAAACATCATTTTTCCTTACAAACATATATATTAAAAACAAGTGATCGTATAACTTGTATACAAGCTTACCGTGACGAATGCGTTTCATAGGAATTTGACGAAGTACAGACAATGCAGCCTCTAAAGCCTCTAACTTTGTAATGTCTCTATTCCAAAACATAACAAACTCCCACGATAAATTAGCAAGTAAAACGCTGCTAGTTAAACTATACGGAAAATGACGTTTGAGTAACGATATTTTATCTGTAATAAGAATTAAAAAAAAAAAGAATATAAGTATACAACGGATACAAAGTAATTTGTTTATAATCCAGTAAATCAATTCTTACCTAGCACATTTGCAAGGGCAGTTTGTTCAGTTTTTGCTTCACTACCGATTTCAACTGAGACTGATAATAGTGCCTTGGAGTCTTGCTGCAGAAGCTCAACTGCTTTAGCTTCATCCAACGATCCTGCAAGTTTTAACGAATCTATTGACGACTGCAGCTGGTCAAATTCAATGTCTGTAGTGTCTATAAGTCGCGTAGGATCAACCCCTGCAGAGCTTAACCACTTTGCTACTATTTCAGATACAGAACCTGTAGGATTCAACAAAGTGTTTAAAAGAGAGTTTCTACTTAAATTAATATGGAATAATAAAAGAGAGCTTTTATCAAATGGATTTACCTTTTCCCTTAGAAACAACTTGCCATAAAGAAATGTTAGTACCTTCGTATGGCAAAGTATAAAATGTAGTGGTGTCATCCAAAAATGACGGATTACTAAAATTATAATTAGTATTTAAAGAACAAGTATGATGATTTATATAATTCTATAATAATATGTATGAAATGTCAAAAAATATTTACCTCACTATTGCATCTAAGACTGCAACGTCTTCTAGATTACCTATTAATAACGAAAACTGACACGTGTCTTTGCTCACGTTTTCCCACTCACTGATGTTACCAACACTTTCTTCTTCTGGAGAAGAATTGTCTTCCTTTTCATCGTCTTCTTCCATTTTTTCAGGCTTATTGCCATTTTTCTCATCGTCTCCTTCATTTCCATTGTCATCTTTGAAACTAGTTTGCAATCGATCTTTGTTTCTTTGCATAGTAACTGACACTGCCCTACATGCCATTGCTGCTGTCAAGGCATTGAATGGATTGTCAGATTCCATTAAAATACTTCTAACATCTCGCCACCAATATGAAGCCTCATTGTAGCTAATGCATATTTCTTCAGCATCTGAAAAGTTTATTCGACGGGAATAATACATAAAATTGGTTCAATTAAATATATTAAGTGTATTAAATCATCTTACAGACATACCATTTAATGAACAAATAGCATTCAAAAGTTTTGTAAAATTAACCAGTTCGATTTCTAAAGGAGCACCTTCTTTCTTGATTAGCCAATACAGCAGAGCAAATTGAATTAAGACTCCTGGCTGTATATCACTGCTAAGTGCATAATCTTGCCACTTTGAAATAGGATCATTGGAATACATCCATCCTTGGAAAATTAATTTAGCTGTAAAATTAGAGCATTTTTTAATGTGTTGGATGGATATTTCCGATAAAAAATAAATATCTTAAATTAAACTCACAAATTTGACACTTTTTATCATGACTGATTCCCTTTTGCAATTCCAAAGAACCTGGATTGCCGAATTCAAAGCAAGATAAAAAGTCTAAAAACGTTCTGCCATCTTCTTTGAATGTAACTCTTGTTTGAACTTTAGAGTTTGAATTTCTTAGACTGTTTAGTGTTTTGGATAATTTTAATATTCTATGAACTTCTCTTTCAGATGTAAAAAGGATGGAGGACAATTGTTTCCCATCAGGCACTATATCAGAAGCTACCGTATTATATTCAGGAGGTTTATCAAACTGTGCTCTAATGTACTTGTAAAACTTGATTATCCTCTTCAATTGACTTATTGTTTGATTGAGGGTTTTAGTGTCAGGTTCCAACTCATTTTCCTCTACAACAGGATAAAATAAAATAATTTTTAGAATTTTTAGGATAAGATATTTTTGTACATAAATTAATGACACATACCTTGCAAATCAAGCTGTTTCGAAAAACAACTTGTAGCAGCCAATAATGAATCAGGTGTGATATGTTTATTGGTCATGAGCATTTCAATAGTTTGTAATCTAATTTCATTCGTTTTTAAATCTAGGCAGATATTAGTAATTTCATTAATTAGTTTATCATCGCTAAAATCTTCTTCTCTTAAAAACGTTTTGAGTTTTTTGAATAAATGTAGATCTCTTGCTCTATTGCTATTTTGACTACTTAATGCAAAATGAAATGGAACAGTTATCTCTCTGATTCCACCAAGAGGATCAATGAAAATACATGGGTGTTGAGCGCGATTTCCAGAATTAATCGTCATATCATTCAATCCACATAATCCATAATTTGTGTAAAGTAACCTACATTAGACAAGAATTAAACATTTTTTAAGTCAATTTTGGTCATTACACTTGATTATTATTATTATTATTATTTTTTTTTCAAACAAACGAAATATAAATTTTGCTTATTTACCTTCCATTTTTACTGGCGGAAAACGTGGTGATTTTGGTTCCATATTGAATACTCCAAATATCAATAACACCTTTTTTGGGTGCATAAACCACTAAAAACAACGCTGTGCGTCTTGGAGCGTGTGAGGTACTATGTGAGCTGGTTTTACTGTGACGGCCTTTTATAGAAGCTCTATGTCTTTCTTCAATAGCTTCAATCCATCCACATTGAGCATCTCTGTAGCCTTTCCACATTCTTATTGCAATCCCTTGTTTGTTATCTATTAAAATCACTCTTCCCATAGCATCACAAACAACTGACAACAATTTATTAGGACTAACAACAATGCAATCTCCTTCTCTTAGAGCATCACTTAGACCAAATCTACAAGTCATTGTTTCAGCTGGTTCAGTCATTATTCCTTTTGTTTTTTCAGGTGTAGCAGGAGTTTTTGATGAACTTGTTCTAAACCATCTATTGGTAATAAGCAATATAAAATATGTGAATGTTGAAAATTAAAATTAGTATGCATAATATTTTTAATAGCATGAAACTTACGGAACTGCAGCACCGATTGCGCTTGCTACTTTACTAGCCATAGCAATTGCAACATCTGACAAGACTGGAGCAGAACCTCCTTCTAAAGCATAATGGAAACCTATGAATGGCCTTTTTCCCGTGGCCATAACTAAACTATGCTGAGGTGCACTTGAACGATAACTGGCATTGTAACCACCGCAAATTGATGCTGTCATAAGGTGGTCAAATGTATTTACAGTAGTTGTGCCAATCACTTCAGAATCATTTACAAAATCCTGACTCTTGAAACCCCATTTCTTACACACTAAATTTGATGCTGGAGGTATGTCATCACAATTTGCTTTTACTGATATAGAAAAAAAAATCTATTAGGATTTTCTCACTATATCTCCATTAAAATATAGATTAAATTTTTACCTCTGGCTAAATGATTTCGATATGCTCTTAAAGTTGAAAATAAAGGAAAACCTTGTAAAATACACACAACAGTATTATAAAGTACATAAATTTCTTCTGTATTTCCTGTGTCCCCTGAGTGTCTTGCAGAATTGTACGATTGGCATTTTATGTTTACTATGCTTTCGTTGTGTAATTGTTCTTCTAGCAACAACCCCCCTGTCTTAAATAACATGAGAAAATGAAAATTAAAAATCTAAATTAAACAACAGTAACTATAAAATAATAATGCAAAGTAATAACTAAATATAATACATAAAAAATTTTGAGAGATTTATAGTTTTAAAGGCTTACTTCTGTATAAAATTTCAGAAAACCAGTGTTCAATCCTACAGCTATACATGTCCAATCTGTGCTGATTCCAGCACTTGCTTTTCCATGAGAAATAAGTGGAAGGCATATCACAGATGTTATCCATTCGCTGTCAAAAGATCAACACCATATATGTCAATTCACCTCTCATCATGTCCTAGCAATCATAATTTTCTATTAAATATAACTTACTTTTGTTTAAACGTCACATCACCATCCCAAACAACGTAAAATTTATTCTTCACTTCGCTGGCCTCCAATGAATCCCATTTTGCTAGAGTACAAGGGCAAAAAATAAGAATAAGCAATCTTTGTCAAGATGGAGCAGAGCATGTTCAATTTTTTTCACTCACAGGCTAAAATTATCAGCCGAGTATTCCAGGCTATGGCTAAAATGTCACCAGTTGGTGATAGAGAAATGAAGCAGTTCTGCAACGGCAACTCATTGGCAGGCACATAATCGACTGAAAAATCAAAATAATGAAGTCTCACGTTCGACTCGAAAACTTTCAGTACGGGAACAATTACATAAACAAAGGCGGCTATTCACTCACACTTCTGCTTGGAATCTCCAAGAAGACGAGCTCTGATGTCGGTGGGATCCACCAGGTTCGCTATCCCCTTAATTTGGCAGGACATCTCTCATCTCCGTCCTGTCAATTTAACCTTCTCTCGTTCGCGAGCTCTTTATAGAGAACACGCAATACACAACAACACTGCAGTTGTATCCCAGAACGGAGCAGTCGAACGTCGAACAGATGATCGCGACACAACTCTGACACACTCGGCAGCTGATGTTTTTGGAAAGGCTCGTGGCGCTCGTGTGGCTCATGTTTTTAGTCGAATGTTCACAGTGAGAAACTTAGACCATACAGTATACTGTAAACTGTACTGTATGGTCTAAGGTGAGAAAGCGCAGATGTTTTTGGAAGAGCAACAGCGGAACCGAGGCTCATCCTTCGGTTTAACGGCTAGCTAAAGCTATATGATGAAGTCACGGATAGTTGACAAAAATAATGCTAAAATGAAATAAAAGTCGGAAGTATTCGAATATCGTGTTTATTGCTTTTGTAAGTATTTAGATTTATTGGAGGGTTGATTCGATTATGAAGAAAAGGTTCAGAATGAGATTCTTTGTCCCCATTCGTGCCTTTGTTCATAACGATCGAGCAAACAAAGAAAAAAAAGAGATATACCCAATCACGTTTATAATTCGATAAGATCCAGTAAAAATAATATACACGTATTTCTTCAATAACGATCGACTATATAATCAAACAATGCATATTCGAATTAAACTATCATAAAACCTCGATTATCAGCGATGTATACATACATACATACATAACAACTTATAATAACATCTCATTTCGGGCATGAGTACATTAGCGTCCTTGAATTATCCCTTCCGCAAACATACGCACTACATAATATCCCTTTCTCCCTCCAAAAATACCCCCCATATCCACCCTCTCTACGACGATTCGAATCACACGTGTATTTGATTGACGTCACGTGACGAACGTCGTTACATCATTACATCAACATTCAACAGCCCAGTCGCCGTTGTCCGTCTCTTCATTGGCCCATTTCTCCGATTTCTCCGAGTCCAGCCAATCCGCAAGCCTGGATCTCCGCAATGGTGTACGTTGTTCTAAGGGCGGCGCGGCCATCTTCTTCGAACAATTTCGAAAATCTTTAGGTCTTACAGCGGCTCACGCGAATTGCGCAGCAAAATACACTGTATAGGTACACCTGCGTACTACATATATATGTATAGATATACACTCATGTACTATTATTCGTATAGGTATGGTGTTCATCAGCTAGGAGCATCATCAGCACTATCAGCAGGCCAGCTAGAGGGCAGGGCAAAGAAAACATGCGCAAGCGCAGTGACCGACCGTTGGCGTTGCAGCGAACGAGACGCCACTCGTCGCGACGCGCGCTGCGAAACTAAGTAACGACACTAACGACAACGACCAGACCAGAGCAGAGCGAGCGCCGAGCTGCTGTAATCTGTGACGCCCGAGCGCAAGAGAGAAGTGTGCGACGCGACACGACGAGACGGACGTTGTGCGAGAGTGTGTGCATGTGTATGCGTGTGCGAATAAACGGGTGAACGACGAGGGCTGCTTCGCATAGTATTGAAAGAGAGAGAGAGAGAGAGAGAGAGAGAGAGAGAGAGAGAGAGAGAGAGAGAGAGAAAGCGCGCGGCACACACAGGACGACTACAACGGCGACGACGAGGACCGACGCGGACGAGGACGGAATCGAGCTGGTGGGAAAATTGTGTGTTTCTGTTGACGAGAGAAAGACGAACGAGTGTGAATTATAAGCGAGTGAAAAGAAGCCGAAGAGGCCAAGTGCGCAGCAGTTCTACATTGGACAGAAGAGGAACGCGGGTAGTTCCGCCGCAGCTGCAAACACAGAGAGCATCCAGACTGTGAGAAAGAGAGAGAAAGAGAAGAGAAAACGAGAGGGCCAAAACGGCCGCACTCCAAGAAGATCCGACCAAGACCGAGTGCAAGCACGCCACTCGCATGAAATTTAAGAGGAGACGAGCCTCTTGCAGCAGCGTGAACAGCAGGGAGGAAGATCGCAGGCCTCGGTGGGTACCTAATTTCATCTATACTCTTTTCCAGAACACGACGCCGACGACTCCGTGCGTTAGTGTGTGTGTGTGTGTGTGTGTGTATGAATGTTGTGTGCAACTACGCCACCGCTGCTGCTTTTTACATTCCTCCTCCCTCTCCCCCTTCATGATGTACATCGCGTATAGGTACACCTCTGCTCTCGATACGGCCCTTTGTTGTGAGAGAGAGGGACCTGGTGACGGCTGTTGGCTCGTCGCTTCTCTTCTCGCCCTCGGCTCTTCTATAGGTTATAAGAGTGTCTTCTCGTTGGTAGTGCTTCTCTCGCTACGTGCTGCAGCGCTGATGCCAAGTGCGAGAGTGTGTGATGTGATCTGCGGCGGAGGGACGCAAGTATAACAGTGTGTTACCGAGGCGAACGCGTGTGTGCCCATTATTTCTTCGTGTATACGTTCTTTGACTCGTTTCCCCCCCTTTTTTGACTCCCCGTATAGGAGTTTGCGATTTTTTTAGTGAGAGAGCTAGGGAGAGTGAACGTGCATCAAAAAATCAACTGCGCTGTTGGGTTTCGTAAAAAGTGAAGAAGTCGCTTTAAGGTTATGACTATGGGATTATCTGCGGCATCGCGTTAGACACTCTTCAACTGCGTCATCGCCTTCTTCTGCGTCGAAGGGAGCAGTCGAGAAAAGTGAGGTTATCCGCGCGTCGTGTCCTCTCTTAATATTATATATTTCACGCGTTTGTGTATGTGTAGGTAGGTGCCTTGTATATGCGCCCCGGTGAACATGCACTGCTGCAGTGTGCTTTTATATGAGTGAGTCTGAAAGAAAGGGGAAGAAAGAGAGTATGATAATGCAGAGGAGCATATTTTGTTTTCTCATTTGGCGACAACGAAGATAATGATGATAGGCTGTGGAAAACACAGCGGATGCGAGTGAGAGAGAGAGAGAAGAGAGACAGTTACTGGCGATCGACGATGAATGCGAGAGAAAGAGAGTCCGAGCTATGCGAGAAAGAGAGAAAAGAGTGTACGTCGAAAAGGCGAATAACGAGGAAGAAGGAAAAGAGAAAGAGAAATATCGGCGCTTCTCCTCCGCCAATGTATATATACACACATGCACGCTGTGACGCTGTGTACTGCATGAAAGAGCGAGTGAGAGAGTCAGAGAGGGGAAGGGGGGCGAGGGAAAAACGATATGGAGAACGAGCGCGAGGAGGCGCGCGAGATGGCGACTGGCGACTGGTGTGTGCTGCGCGAGAAAAGAAGGAACGAAAATTGGTCGCGCCGCGCGGGAACCGCTGCCGAGTGAATTGGTGCGAATTTTGGTGAAGACTGACCGGGCGAACCCTAGGTAAAAATTCCACTGGAACCGAGCTTCCATTTCCCCGGACTTTTGGCTGCCCGCACGAAAGTACCCGCGCATCCACATCGTTGTCGTCGTCACTCGACTGTGCGTGTATGTGCCTGCGTAGTATATAGGTATTAGGTATAGGTGCGCCGCCGACGACGACGAGGGACAGCGATCGCCGTAAGTCTTCCGCTGGCTTATGACTCCCCAAACAAGAATCCTGCTTATTTTGCCCGAGAATCGTTCTCTAGAGTCGTTATCCGCGAAACATCCGAACCGCGTTCTAAGCCGGGAAGCGCCGCGCGCTCGCTAGAGTAACCGTAAGTGAGAAGGAGAGAAAGAGAGACAAAAAGAATAGTTGTTTCCAACGCTTGGGAGCCGCGTTTTTCCGAATCTCCTCTTCGAGAAACCATTGTACGATCTTCCAAATGTTCTCATTTAGGAACATTCCACGGCCACATTCACATCGACGGTTGCAAGACGGGAAACCGCGTCTCCGAACGACGTATGTACGTCGAACTCTCTCCCTCTCTTTCTCTCTGTCTGAGTCTCTGACAAATGTAGGTTAGGTCGAGGCGAACGGTCGCAGTGCGGTGACCCCTCTTTTCAGCGCGTGCTCCATCGGGCCACCCGCGCGAAAACGAATAACTGCATCCGGAAGCTCATTTCTGCATCTCAGCTACGTTCGTCCTAAAGGTATGCCCTTTTCGGTTTCGGAGTTCGCGAGGAATTTCGGAGCGCAGTTGCCGGCAGTTGCGACCTTCGCTCGTGGGAGAACGTGTGTTTTGCGTCGTTGCGCGCAATCACACGCGTGAGGGTCGAGCATGAAAATTTTCCAAAACCCTCCGTCTTACTTATACCTCTCTGCTGAACTCGCTCGAGGTGTGCAATGTGTTACTGAGGCAACGTTTCTTTGATTCGGCGATTCGTTTGTGTGCGTTATCTGTCTGTTTTGTACGTAATTTGTACGTTGTTTTTCATGATTCGTTGTGCGCTGCTTTGAACGATATTTTGTACGATTTAATGTTGGATTGGAAAAAGAGACTTGTAAAGTTGACCAGAGCGAATGCAGTCTGTTTGTGTTTGCACAAGACTTACTCAAAACTTCAGTGCAGTGCTCTCATTTCAATCTAAAAATCCACCCAATCTATATATTAGGTTATGTTCTCCTGATTTGTACAAATTAATCAGCTAAAAATATTACGTTAATTAATGCAACATAATTTGTTTATTGATTATTACAAATTATTATAATTATTGGAATAAAAGATTTTATGGTATTCATACTTATCAACCAATATGTTAATGAATTTTTGTACTTGGTATTCTGTTTTTAATAAATATACTCAACTAATCATTTTTATGGCTTAACTTTTTTATGTGTATTATTAATTTGAGTTTGATTAACATTATAAAATATTTCGAAGAAAATGGATTCTTACTATTAAAGATTTTAAGATGAAAATAGTAAACAATTAAAATATAAGTATTTTCAGAGCCTCATTATTTCTTAGTTTAAAAGATCTGCAAAGTATGAAAATGTTTGATTGTTGTAAACTGATCAGAGATTACTGTGAATTGCATGTCTGACAAGGTCTGATTAATGAGAAAATTTGCAAAATATTATAATTGACTTTTGGATTTCTTTTCAGTTTGTGTGTTTGAAAAAAAGAATTGATTAGTAAAAATGGCAACTTTAGCTGAGCAAGCATCCAAGTTACTGGACTTCAACCAGAAGTTGGATATTACACTTCTTGACAATATAGTTGGATGTATGTACTCTGGAATAGGGGAGCAACAACGAGTTGCACAAGAAGTGTTGACTACACTCAAAGAACATCCAGAAGCATGGACACGAGTTGATACAATTTTAGAATTCTCACAGGTAGCTTGAAAATAAAATCTGTTACAATCTTAACTGAAATATCGTTGCAAATATTGATGTAATATTTATATTGTAGAATCAACAAACAAAATACTATGCATTACAAATTCTGGAACAAGTTATAAAAACTCGTTGGAAAGTATTGCCTCGAAATCAATGCGAAGGTATAAAGAAGTACATTGTGGGCTTGATCATAAAGACAAGCAGTGATCCTGAAACACTTGAGGCTTCCAAAGTTTATCTCAATAAATTAAATATGATTCTTGTTCAGGTACTTTAATACTTCTTTTATCGCTGTTAACTTTTAAAAAAATACTTGTTAAAACAATCTTTGGAAATATTTTTTTTTTACTTTAGGTATTGAAAAGAGAGTGGCCAAGGAACTGGGAGTCATTCATTGGGGATATCGTGGGTGCCAGTAAAACAAATGAGAGCCTTTGTCAAAATAACATGGCTATTCTGAAGCTTTTATCAGAAGAAGTATTTGACTTTTCAAGTGGACAAATGACCCAAACAAAGGCAAAGCATTTAAAAGATACTATGTGTAGCGAGTTTTCACAAATCTTTCAACTGTGTCAATTTGTCATGGACAATTCACAAAACGTTCCACTTGTTGCTGTCACTTTGGAAACTCTTTTGAGATTTTTGAATTGGATTCCACTTGGATACATATTTGAAACCAAGCTAATCACCACCTTGATATTCAAAGTGAGTTATTGAATTTTTTTTTTATATATTCTTAGTTTTATTTCAAAACTACCAATGATGTACTAATGTTTCTTTGCAGTTTCTTAATGTTCCAATATTTAGAAATGTAACATTGAAATGCTTGACTGAGATTGCTGCTGTAACTGTGCCGAATTATGATGACATGTTTGTTGTGTTGTTCGTAAATACAATGCAACAGCTGGAACAGATGTTACCTCTGGAAACTAACATACGTGATGCATATGCAGTTGGTCAAGATCAAGAACAAAATTTCATTCAAAATCTTGCTATGTTCTTGTGCACTTATCTAAAAGATCATGGACAGTTAGTGGAAAAGAAACAATTAAACGACACATTACTTAAAGCGCTACACTATCTTGTGTTGATTTCTGAGGTAGAAGAAGTAGAAATTTTCAAAATATGTCTGGAATATTGGAATGGACTTGCTTCCGATTTGTACAGAGAAAATCCATTTGTGCCGCCGATATTGATGAACAAGAGTATAGCTGTTCCACCAAGAAGACTGTTTTACACTCAAGTTTTGACAAAAGTGCGTTATATTATGATCAGTAGAATGGCCAAACCAGAAGAAGTGCTTGTTGTTGAAAATGAAAATGGTGAAGTTGTAAGAGAGTTTATGAAAGATACTGACTCTATTAATCTGTACAAAAACATGAGAGAAACTTTAGTATATCTTACTCATCTTGATTACGTCGATACTGAACGCGTCATGACTGAGAAACTACAAAATCAAGTGAATGGTACAGAATGGTCCTGGAAAAACCTTAACACAGTAAGTCACATGACGTTTCGATAAAATTATTATTAAAAAATCAAAATAAGTTAAATTAATAATATATATTGAATTTTTTTAGTTATGCTGGGCAATAGGCAGTATTTCTGGTGCAATGCACGAAGAAGATGAAAAGAGGTTTTTAGTTACAGTTATCAAAGATTTACTTGGATTGTGTGAACAGAAGAAAGGCAAAGATAATAAGGCTATTATTGCAAGTAACATTATGTATGTTGTTGGTCAGTATCCACGGTTTTTGAGAGCACATTGGAAGTTCTTAAAAACAGTAGTTAATAAACTTTTTGAGTTTATGCACGGTAAGCACGTATTTTTACGCATTTTTGTCTTCCCCAATATTGTTGAATATTTCATTATTCTAATAACAATATTATGAATTGGTTTTATTAGAAACTCATGAGGGTGTACAAGATATGGCTTGTGATACTTTTATTAAAATCGCCTTGAAATGTAGACGTCACTTTGTGACTGTACAACTTGGAGAGGCTATGCCTTTCATTGAAGAAATTTTGTCTACTATTAGCAGTATCATTTGTGATCTTCAAACGCAGCAGGTAATTTATAATTATAAAGAAATTATATTTATTTATAGAGCTAGTATTAGACTAGATAATGTATGGTAATAATAATAATTTTTTTACAATAGGTGCATACATTTTATGAAGCGGTGGGATACATGATCAATGCTCAAGTAGATGCAGTAATGCAAGAACATCTGATAGAGAAATATATGCTTCTGCCTAATCAAGTTTGGGATGATATAATAAGTCAGGCAGCAAAGGTAGACTTAAATTTAATTTATTAGAGAATAAATATTATTTACCTAAATTTATCTAAAATTTTGTTGTTAATGTCAAATTATTTTTAGAATGTCGAGGTACTAAAAGATCAAGAAGCTGTTAAGCAGCTAGCCAGTATTCTCAAAACCAATGTTAGAGCGTGTAAAGCCCTTGGACATCCTTATGTGATGCAATTGGGAAGAATATATTTAGATATGTTAAACGTGTATAAGGTTAGTTTTTGCTTATTCTTGATTAATTTTATTTTTAATAATTTTATATTTTATTTATTGGTGTTAATTTTAGGTAATGAGTGAAAACATTAGTGCTGCTATAGCTTTAAATGGAGAAATGGTCATGAAGCAGCCACTAATTAAGAGTATGAGGGTTGTCAAAAAGGAAACGCTTAAATTGATAGCTGATTGGATCAGCAGATCTAGTGATCCTCAAATGGTAAATTTAGTTTTTTTTAAATATATTTAAAAGTAATGATAATAATTCGTTAACACTAATGTCTTTCCTTTCTTCAGGTCTTAGACAACTTTATACCACCATTACTTGATGCTGTATTGATAGACTATCAAAAGACAAATATTCCATGTGCCAGAGAGCCCGAAGTGCTCAGTGCCATGGCAACAATAGTGGATACACTTCAAGGTCATATTACCAGTGAAGTGCCCAAGATCTTCGATGCAGTTTTCAAGTGCACTCTTGACATGATTAACAAAGACTTTGAAGAGTTTCCAGAACACCGAACAAACTTTTTCTTGCTATTACATGTAATTACGGGAGATTTTGAGCTTGATTATGTTTTAATATTAATTTAATTGATGTACAAAAAAATTACTAATGAAATTATGTTATTTGTTTTTTTTTGTTTTTTTAATATAGGCAGTGAATGTACATTGCTTCCCTGCGTGTCTTTCGATACAACCAGTACAATTCAAATTAGTTCTTGATTCTGTTATCTGGGCCTTCAAACACACTATGAGGAATGTTGCAGATACTGGTTTACAAATTTTATATCAATTGTTCAGAAATATGGAAAAACATGAAGATGCTGCTCAAAGCTTTTATCAGACATACTTTACAGACATTCTTCAACATATATTTAGTGTTGTTACAGATACGTCACACACAGCTGGTGGGTTATTTATTTATTTATTTATCTATTTTTTTTTTTTACTATGCAAAAAAAAGTTATCTAAAAATTATTTTACATACGATTTTAATAGGTTTGACAATGCATGCAACCATTTTGGCATACATGTTCACCCTTGTTGAGTTGGGAAGAATCAAAGTGCCACTAGGTCCTGTACCAGATAATACTTTGTACGTTCAAGAATTTGTGGCAAGGTTGCTGAAAGCAGCATTCCCACACTTGACGGACAATCAAATTAAGATTACAGTCCAAGGTCTTTTTAACCTTGATCAAGATATCCCAGCTTTTAAAGAACACTTAAGAGATTTCCTTGTTCAAATTAGAGTAAGTACTGTTGTTCTATGTCTGATAAAACTCTTCACAAATGCAAAACTACAGTTAATTATATAATTATAAAGATATTATAATTTTTTTTTCCTAATTATTTGTTTTTCTTATGAGTAATTTATCTTTTATTATCAGGAATACACCGGGGAAGATGATTCTGATTTGTATTTGGAAGAACGAGAAACTGCCCTGCGGATGGCTCAGGAAGAAAAGAGGCGACAGCAGATGGCTGTGCCAGGAATTATTAATCCTCATGAAATGCCAGAGGAAATGCAGGACTGAACAATCCGCCAACATGCCCTTATCAATTTTTTCTGCACATCAGAACAAATGACGCTCTGCTGTAGGTACTATCGTTTTTCTTTGCCTACAACCAATCCTACCGCCACTATGAATACGCGAATCTACGACACAAGACACACGTTTATAAAAAGACAAGAAACTGAAAAAAATGCGACGAGTGTAAAATATAACTATTTGCCCTATGTTCAGAGGGTAAAACCAATAAACGCGATGACTGTTTGTTTATCTGTTATAGGATTTTAAAATTAAAAATGGAGTTTTTGTTGTGGGTAAAAATGTGAAATGCCTGCTTGGCGATTCTATTTCGTGTACATTTACGGTTGACCAACGTTTCTAGTATTGAAATGCTAGTTTACAATGAATGTGTTAGGCGAACAAACATAATGAAATAATTAAGAGTCTAATGTTATTCTCTGAGACTACGGGGATGTTGAGAATTCGTATGTGTGGAAGAAATAATTTGACTGTTTGGTCACAATATATGTCAAGTCCCTCAATTATGACATAAGGCAGCTTTAATGTTGAACTTTTTGTCGTTAAATAAACACCACTCTGCAACGCCGAAGTAAAACGTGACAAGTGCAACAGCCAAATAGCACATTTTTTTCTTGATAAATTTTAGGAATTAATCGATGATAAATGTATCGAGCCGAGAATGATTTTTAAATGTGTAAACGTGAGTGCAAACAACAAATGAGTAAGAACAACCTAGTACAACAAATGGGATCGCCGTAGCAGGATTTTATGCGATATAAATGTGCTAGACGAATATGTGTGTTTTTATCCGAGTGAAGTTGTATTATAATATTAATATTACAGTTACTTATATGAACTGCGAGTCTTGTATTGGCACTGTAAATTAAAAACAAACAAATGATTGCAATTTACTGCTGGTGTTTTGAGGAATCCTCTTACCCATGTTCGATGAAATAGTAAAATGCTGTTACAAGGCCTTCAGCATGGAGGAGTACAATTTTTTTAAATACACTTAGTTGCAATGAAAGCATTTCATTTTTCACTCATATAACTCACGAGTCTCGAGAAAGTAGCCTAATGGTATGATTTCTTAAGATAAAACCTTTAAACTGAGTTGTGTGCCACTGTTATAAAATAAAGCTTGAATTCATTCGTGTAAATCTGGGACCATTACGTCGCTCAGTCTATGTTATTACTTGAAAAAGAGTATAATACCTTCTTCACTCAAGGAAGAGCATACGTAATTGTTTTTGCATTTTAACCTGAAAAAGTTGAATTAAAAATTTTGAAAAATCAAGAATTATTTATTTTTCGTCTTTTGTTTACTTAACCAGCTACTAAATATTTGAAATAATGAATGAATAAATAAATATAGAGATATATAATTCACGTTAATTTGTATTTTTTCATGCAATTGGTTTGTACAAAAGAATCATTAAATGGTTAGTTAAAACAATGTGTGTAAAAACTCATAAGAAAACTGGTTTTTCAAAATTTTGTGTTTGTATCTTAGTCAATTTATTTTCTAATTCAAATGTGCATCGCTGGCGTACGCGTTTGAGGAAACAACCTTAAAGAAAAATAAACTACGAAGTGACAAAAAGCAACTGAAATCCAAATGATTTTTGGAGAAAAAGAGCGAAAGAGCGGGTGAGCGAGTATAAGAGAGCATGAGCAGAACGTGTTTCCGAATGAACATTATTGAGTGGGTTGAAGTCTGTAGGTAGACAGGAATCTAGAAATATTTTCTACAAATAAACACGTGAATCCTTTTTATAAAGTCATAGAAAATAATAACGTGAAGTAAGTACCCTTAATGGATATCGCGTCGTCGTAGAGCTCTTTAAGTCGTATGAGTTGTATCAACAAAAAAGGATAAAATAAAAAAAAAAGTAATGAAAAAAATCAATCAACGAAAATATTGCAACAATTCGTTAATCGATGACAAACTGAGAGTTGTAGAGATGTAGAAGAGAAAACGAACGGTCACGAGAGAAATAAGTGCGTGTGAGATATGAGCGAAAGGTATAAAAGTTAACAGAAAGATGATATTGTAAATGCGATTCACATGTATGAGACGTTTAATGTAAAAGAATTGCGACTACACATAGGGTAATTGTAAAAAATGTTTTTTGGAAAAATAAATGTGATATCATAAATTTGTAAACAAGCTGTCCAATGTATAAGTAAAAGAGTGTGAATGGGGCATCATTTATACTATATACAAAAAGTATCATATAGGGCAATACTTCTATAACATTCTGGATTGTTACACCAGAATTGTAAGGAGTTAAAGATCAAGTTGCGTCACACTTCCAAGTGCTGGGCTTTTGGCGAGGGTTCGAGTATATAAGATCTTTTAGAGATCGATCATTCAAAAAGGGTATTTACTGCCGATATTATATCTTTCGTGGTGAGTGTAACTTGAATATTAGAAGTTTACGCATGTCTCTACAAAATAAGTGTAAGGCAGCAAATGAAGAAAAATAACGATGAACGTATAAAATAATAATAAAAATGCAAATGACACACGGATTTGTGAATGATGAGAGAGAACGAGAGCATGTAACTTGTACGATCCGCGGAATATGCACACGTGGCCACTGGCGACACTTCCGGCTGGAGCTTTTGGAGCCATTACCATGCGTACCATGCGTCCCAAGACACTCTGGCCGTTGTGTCCCATCGCGGGCAGCAACCGTCGAGGAAGAGCGAAGAGCGAAGAGAGAAAAAGAGAAATCTTTTAATATCGGATGTGCGTCACTTTTTGATATGAAACTGTATTTATTTGCAAATCAATACAACTATTATCGATAACTAATAAGTTTTATAATTTTTTCGTCTCGTTCTTCGCACGTTCTTATTCTATATCTCTGATGCTGTACTCGTAAAGATCGTTGTTATATTCCAACCCTTAGAATGTTCCAGACATATTCTTTCCGATATTGTTTGAATATTCCAAGCGTTCGAATACCTCGAATATCTAAAATTCTAAAGTGTGTTTTCTTGCAGCACTTTAAGTTTACTCATATAAAAGTATATAACTTATAGATTAATCTTTTTTGTTACTTTATTATTGATATTTTTTGTATTCTCTATTTTTACTCCGAGAGCCAAGGCACTCGAGCTTGTTTTAAAACTTATCCGATATTCTTCATTTCATTTCGTCATATTTTTTGTTGTTATTTTTAGTCTCTTTTTTATAACAATGCTTTAAAGAAATTCAGAGTGTATATCCCATCAATAATAGATTAAAACTATAAAATAGATACGAATTGTATAGCATTATAAGGCATTGTCGGACTTTTTAATGTGGTTCAGTTTCTTTCTCCCTCACTAGAAAATCTCAGCACTGTAAAGAATTATGAAAACGGATAATCTACTTCGACGTTGGATGTATAAATGAGCACCATTGAAGATCTGCTAAGAAGATTCAGTTTTAATTTTCTAGTTTCAGCTAAGAAGAGACGTTCGATATCACTGACTGTTTTAAAAGGATGAAATAAAAACTAAATAAGTAATCGATGTCAGAAAGTAGATTTCACAAAAAAATCAGAGCAAACAAGCGGCAGTAGACTATTAAAAAAGTCGAGGATCGTGTGATAGTACGTAGTTGTGGTTTAATAGAGTACGTCACGTCGTCTGTCTGGGTGTGTGGATGTTTTAAATGAAACAAAGCGTTCTATCAGTTATTCATTATAACGACAAAGTAATGTAAAGAGTTTAATAATAATTACTAATAAAATATAAAATATCGCTACATGCATTTCGCAATATTTATTTACTGCCTATCGATTTTAGTTCTTATTCTTACTTAATACCAATTTCTTTGTATTTACATCTACTTTTGAAAAAAGAGAAACAATAATTTTAAATGTGATCAATCGGAAGTAACAACGTAAGTTTTTCCGCGGGAACCGGAAATCGATTTTGATTTAAGCCGGCTGCAATGCAGCATCCGAAATATACCTAGCCTATATAGGCTTAGACCATATACTGTATGGTCTAAGAATATTATACATAGGTATATAGTATGTATAGTATATGTATATACCCAAGTATACCTATGCCCGGTGTATACACAAGGCGAATGTTTTATGTTTACATCAATATAGATAGTGAAGTAGACATGAAACAGGACCACATTTTCTAAAAAGAAAACGAATTTGTAATTTTATTATTATTTATTACTTAATTACTGTGAATTGATTTTCACTTTATACGAAGACTGACTTATTTGCATGGTATATCAGTATCGTTTGCAAATAACGAACGTGATGTCTACCCACAAGAGTGATGATTCGTCAAACTCTCTGCACAAAATCTACACGAATGATCCAATTCTTTTTAAAAGTTATGTAAACAAGAAAGTAACAATTACAACAGAAGATTCGAACGTGCACACCGGCATTGTCTACACTGTTGATCCCGTCTCAGAGAGGTTAGGACTATTATCTTGTTGGAAAAATGTACTTTAAAATAGTTCTGTAAATTAATAAGAAAATTATTAGTATAAGGTTTTACAGAAATTATTAAAATGTATCAATTAACTTAATTTTTATTTTTCAGTGTTGTACTAATGCAGCCAGTTGAAGGAGAAGAAAATATGAAAATGAAAATAATAATGAGGCCAGCGATTCAAAACATAGAATGTTCCTTTGATACTAAAGTTATACTGCCAGAAATGTTTGTGCCACCACCTAACCATTACTCAAAGGAAGAGCTTTTAAGAAGAAAAAATTCAGTCATGAAACTATTGATTGAAAATCGTTTTCCCGTCACTGAAGATAAAGGTGTGTTGTGCATTGAAGAAACTGTGCGAATAGAACCACCTTACGGACCTGAAAACTGCATTTGCTTGAATAGTATTATTCTTAACAGAATTCAAACTATATTAAATCGTGTTTCAAAGTAAATTATTTATTGTGGAAAGGATTAAATGTAAGTGAAATACAATTGTTTTGTTTAATATTAATATATTTTACACAAGATTGTTTTGTACTTGTTACAAAAATAAACTTGTGGTCATATTAGGAATGTATGCGTGTGCAACATGAAATCACATATGGTGATCAAAAGATATGTTTGTAATGTCGATGATTGTTGCCAAAACATCTGTTAAGGCTTATGTATATGAAATATGTCCGTTCTTTATATTCAAATATAACAAAAAAGTTTGTGTACATTTTTTGTGCGTGCTTAAGTATGAATTATGCAAAATATAATCAACTATGATATATATAACAGATATTTATAAATAATAGAACAATTTTTTTATACCTTAAACTCAAATATCATACACAACAAGAACATGAAATGGTTAATATTAGGTTACACAAGTTTTAAAATGAGTGCTTTCATGTTAACTTTTAATTTATTATTTTTTTCTGAATAATGCAAGATTCTAAAGATGATAAAGTGCAATATATTTTGTAAGTAGAGAAGAATTATTGCACTTAAAATAGCTTCATTTAGAAATATATTGAAAGGTGAATTGTTGACAAAGCTAATAGATTCTGCAAGTTCTAAGAGCAATGAAAGAGTTGATAATTATTTTATGTAGGCAAAGATGCACTCTTCAACGGTTAGTTAGATTCAAATATCGAGGCTCGAATTTGT
This sequence comes from Pteromalus puparum, assembly GCA_012977825.3. Classification (NCBI taxonomy): domain Eukaryota; kingdom Metazoa; phylum Arthropoda; class Insecta; order Hymenoptera; family Pteromalidae; genus Pteromalus; species Pteromalus puparum. The sequence continues at coordinate 48,278,142 of CM053172.1, forward strand.
GTGTGTGTGTGTGTGTGTGTGTGTGTGTGTGTGTGTACACACACACATATACATACACATATATACACACAGTTCGAATTTAAGAGTATAATATGTACAACTTTCAAGAAGCAAGCTACGTTTGATTTTTTGATTTTAGATCAGCTTTCCAAGTTGTTACTTAAAAAGAACTTAGGTAGAACTCTATAATACAGGTAGAAATCTATAAAACACATTGAATTTACGCAGTAATAAACATACATACTTATGATTTAATGAATTGAAAATAAATGTTTTGTAAAGAGATATTTATGAAAGACCATAAATTATCAAAACGCAATAAGAGATGTTCTAATCAAATGCTTATGCTATATTATAATACTGCATTTGTAGAAAGTATGCAGTGTTGTAAGGCAGCGTCAATTATAATGTACAAGTTTAACGAGTGTCATCTGTTCATCATTGAAAGATCTACTAATCTTTCAATTTAGGATGCTCAGAAATTAAGATTGTTTTCAATCCCTAGGTTTGCCAAAAATTATTGAACTTAGGAACAGGATTCAAGTATCCCTATTGATTAAACAGTAAATGTGTTTAAAGTTGTCTTGAATTTTTCGATGTACACTTGATCTGCCTGAGACTGTTCCCCTTGTGTTTTGCCAAATCGCGCATCACTCGAACATCCTTTCACCGTATATCTTGCAAAAAGCTCTATTGAAATATCGTGTCAACCTGCATTCGACTGTTAGCGCGTCGCGCAAAAATTTCAAAAGTGAATTTGAGTCGGTTTTCAGCGCTATTGTCATCAGCGGAAAGTTCAATTGCCTTTTACAGCTTCTGATGCTATGAGGTAGGTCATTCCGTTTCACTATCTGAATAATACTCTATTGAATTAGGATCGCGTGGTTTCTTTGAATATTTTAATCCAAGAGTGTCGGAAATGTCTTCGATATTTTTTAACACCTATGTAAATGAATTAAAAGCTTATTTGATGAATGAAATCAATTTTTGTTAAGAAATGCAACAAAAGTATTTTACTTACGTAATCGAGTTGTTCCTTGGTGTGTGCTGCTGATAAGCAAAATCTTATTCTTCCTTCCATTAATGGAGTTGCAGGGAACCCAACACCCACACTCGCGATACTTCGCGTTGTCAGAGTTCGTACTACAGTGCTATGAAATAAATCTCATCTTAATATCACGAAAACTACACTCAATGTTTTGCTTTTTAAAATCTTGTTTTCAAACCCTTGAACTTACCCAATTTTTGAATAGAGATATACCAGCATAGGTATTACAGGTGAATCCTCATTTCCATAAATAATTACACCTATTTGGTTTAATCTACGCCTAAAGTATCTCGTGTTTCGTGCCAATTGTTTAATTCGTTTTTTGCCGGCATCAGTACCATCTTCACCAATAATTATTTTCATTGAAGTAATAATTTGTTGAGCGATTGGTGGCGACATGGCTACTGCATAAGTGTGTGCGTGGCTGTGTACTCTTAGATAATTAATTAACGCCTGAATTAAAAAAAAAGATCGGGTTCGTTATTGCAATTATTGAAACACAGATTTTGTTTTTTTGATAGGTACCTTTGTTCCTGCAATGTAACCACCAGCTGAACCAAAACTCTTGGTAAATGTTCCCATGAGAATGTCGACATCGCGCGGATCAACACCATAATAATCACACACTCCTCGCCCACGTTTACCCATTGCTCCTGTACTGTGCGCTTCATCCAAATAAAGGTAGGCCTACAAAAAGACGTATTTATTGTTAGGTATATTATTCAACGTTTGTTTATTAATCGTTGATTAGAAGATTTTCTCACCTTATACTTTTGCTTGAGCTTTATTATTTCTGGAAGATGTACAATAGATCCTTCCATTGAGTAAATGCCTTCAACGACTATAATAATTTTTTTCCACGGCTCTCCAGTACCCGACTGCCCGGATAAAATAGCTTTTTTCAAGCATTTTTCTAAATGCTCTACGTCTGCAATAAATCACATCAGTTAATATTTATTGCGTTTCAAAAATTACATCAATATTTGTGAACTTACTGTTATGCTCGAAGACTCTAGTAATAGCACCAGACAATCGTAATCCTAGAATAAGTGAAGCGTGATTCTTTTCATCACTCAGAACAAGGCATCCTTTTGTGATTAACGACGGTAAATTTAAGGCATTCGTAGCAAAGCCCATACCAAAAACTATGGCATCTTCTACACCCAGGAACCTGGCTGTTAACTTTTCTAATTCGTCATGTATAGGCATATTTCCTATAAATACAATTCATGGATAACAGAAAGAATTCAGTGTAAGTCTAGTTTCTACTAAATACCAGTCACAGATGTGATTCTGAGACCTTTTTACCTAATTCTAATCGAGGACTGCAACCGGCACACCCGTATTCCTTCAGGGTTTTGATGCTCTCTTGAGCACATGCTCCTGTTGACTCAGCAAATCCCAGGTAATTGTAGGAACCAAGGTTTATACATTCCGTTGTTGTACCAGTAAATCTGTTGACACAGTGACAAATATTTTCAACTTCTTTTCGTAACAAATGGCGCGCTTTTTTAAAGTAAATAATACCCACTCAAACGTCCACCCATAGTCATGGGTCACTCTATCTTTGAGTGTGACAGTTCCTCCAGGTACTGAACAAATTGGTCGATTCCAGCAGTCTTTCAATCTTCTGTACACATACCTCAGATAGAACTGCTCGAAGCTCTCGTAAAGCGGGGCATATCCCTAAAACAATTTCATCAACATAAGTATTTTGTTAAAAAGAAAAAAAAAATACAATTCGCTTAATAATAATCGTCGGTAGATCAATGCGCACCTTTCTCTTTCGTTCCTTGGCGACGTTTGGAGTAAAGAGCAGTTGGTTGATGAAGCCCAAGAACATAAGTATATAAAATCCAAAGTGCGTAAGAGCTGCTGTGATAAATGGCACTTTTTCAAACGACTCCTTGTACTTGGATGACTTGGGTGGCAGGTTTCTGTTGTTCTTGTCATCGCCGATAAACTGAAAGACACAAGAAAAGGCCGCTTAGAATTTCGCAGACTTCGTGCGCTAATTGGCGTACGGGCAGGTATTATTCTGAGATTCCGTTGCACAATAAGGGACGCATGTTGCCAAATCACGAGAAAATTTTGCAATTGCGAATTAATCAATCCGACTCTCTCCCGAATGAAATAGCGTTGCTATCTGGCGTGCGCCGTTACACACGCAACGTCCAAATTTTAAGCGCGCTCGCGCCGGGGCGCTGTTTGATAAATAATCGGACTCGTCCGATGTATGTACATATGGGTGATTCTCTCATAACTTGCCCAGATCATGTCCAAACCTTAAAAAGCACTTTAACGAACGAAAAAAAATTCCTGGATAATTATAATCGATGTCAAATTTTGTGATAAATTTTCGAAAAACAATTGGAAGACCGATAAATTATGTTTTCATTTAGAAAATTAACAATTAAGACCCGAAATGTCAGTTCCGTCCCCTGTCCAAAATCGATATTTTGGTTTAAAACCACTGACCATATGCAAAATAAACAATTAAAGCATATCTCAACACGGACATATTGAAATATAGACCGAATTCATTAATTTTCATTAGTTTGTCAGAATAATTGAAAAAAATGCTATTATAGCCAAACACACATTTTTTGTCCAGTGATTTAAACACAAAAGCAAATATCAGCATTAAACGTTTTTGAAAATACGCTTTGTAATGTTATAGCGCTAATCAAAGGACGAATTTCATAATATATACCGTATTTTTAATTTTGCAACGTACACAAATTTCAGTCAGTTCCGTCCCCTGAGTAAATACCTGTATAAATAATGTTTATAGGTAAATGAAATGGGTTTTTTGGTAGTATTTTGTGGGTAGGAGAATATACTATGCGGAAAAGTTTGAATATTAAATTTACAATGAATACGAGCTTCTTAAACATTAAAATGTCAGTTCCGTCCCCCAAACATAAAAGAAATCATCATGGCATTTAAGAACACTTCACACTTTGAAAATTTTGATAATTTGTAATGATTTTATTTAGGATACTTTATTTTAATCATATTGTAAGTGTGCTTAAATACGCAAAGAATTCAATTTCAAATAAAATGTTTTTTAAACCTTATAGACAAAAAATAGGCTATTTCTGGGCAAGTTATGGCGGAATCATCCATCCATATATATATATATATATATACTAGTGGGGCTTCGCCCCCCTGCTCGCTTCGCTCGCCAACCCCCCATTTTAGTTTTTGTTTGATTTTTATTTTTCAACTGTTATTTTCGTTATCTGATGATTAAGTTCTAGTTGGCCAAGAACAGTCTTATTGTATTATATAAAATTTGTAGATCATAAAAAGGTCAAGAATTTAATGTTTGTCGAAATAGAGAAAATCGAAAGAAAAAAAGTAAAAGTACTGAATTAACGCCGAACTTCTACTGCTTATGGCATTTAAAAAATATAGTTTTTTTTTTCATTTTTTTGGAAATTGTTTTGAAATTAATTTTGATTCTTCCCACTTTCAATTATATGTTACAATTATACATAAATCTGGTCCACTACTTTTTCTTATAATAACCATTGCTGCGTTGTTGAATGACCTGTGGCCTCTAATATATGTTGATGATCGATCTTTTCGTTTTTACGTAGCATAATGAGGAAACAAATATGTTTTTCATTTTATTAATGTTTTAGTTTCTAAAAACTCAATTATTAAAAAATAAAATTTTTGTTTCCTACCTAGGGAAGCTTTGCATTTTACAGACCAAGTTAAGTAAAGAAATAAGGCACAAATCATATAAAAAATTTGGATCCGGACGTATTTTCTTGTTATCTCAATTCTTATTTCTATACGAATTTATCGATCTCTGCAAGTTAAATATACTTCTTAAATCTTTACTTGTAACTGCTCATTAGCTTTATTTAATTTATTTTTTGTCAACATTTTTTCGAAAACTTAAGTTTAAATCTTGCACCTAAGTACATGAGTTACAATTTTTACTCCAATAATATTTAAGGGCCCTCGAACAAATCGCTATATATATATATCTATTGGCCTATCGGGGATACCACTTTATTTTTTGTTAAGACTTTGATATATAATTCACATTTATGATCTTATAAAGTTTTTACAATGCTAAGTATAAACACGCAAAAGTGATATATATACAAAAGCAAAAGACAATGCTAAGTATAAACACATCAAAGTGTCAACAATACAAAAGCAAAAGTCAATGCTAAGTATACGCACATCAAAGTGTTAACAATACAAAAGCAAAATAAAAACCTTATAAGAATTATTTACTTCAAACTAAGTCAAACTTTTAAGTCAAACTTTAACAAAAAATATAAAAAAAACGCTCCTGTCTATTTACCTCATAGGTGGTGTGGAAAAAATAGAAAATAAAATTTAAGTTATATCTCTTATATAGTTTATCTCTACTGTTATATATAATTTTGATACTGATGTGCTATGAGCTTGTTATGAGGGCTTGGAAAAGTTTCTACAAAGGATGTAGGATCTTCCCGAGGCTAAAGACATTATTTATGCCAAAATGTATTGTATTGCTCGAGTCGTTCGGTTGGTAGAGTCGGAGGAAAGTAACCTTTATACATCATCTTAATATAGTGCTAGCTAATATAGCCTAATATATTTTTAGAAAATCGAAATAATTATACGCGTCGCGAAGTACACGACTAAAAATGTCGTTAAAGATGATTCAAAAAGTGTGTCATAAATTGATCCGATTTTATCCGATGTACTATTACAATTGTTGTTAGTAAATTTTTTTGCTAATAAAAAACTTTAAATAAAAAAAATTGTACTAACAATTAATAAATTTTAGGAAAAGCTGCTAATAGGAGGTGCGGGGGGGAGTATCTCCAAAACAACTATATAATATAGGTAGATATATATATATATATATAGGTATATGTATTATACGACAGTGCGACCGGCGAGACTGTCAGCCAGCCAAGCAACCGCAGCTCGTTAATTCTCTCTCGCATTCAATCAATCTGGCTCTCGAGGGTCTCGCTTATCAAATGAAACCAACTCGCTCGAACCGTCTTCGTGAGCCCTATAACTCTTCGAGCCTTTGTACACACACAGCGGAATAAATTTCGCGCGTTTCAAAACCATTTCGTCTTCGAAATTCAATGGAAAATTCCAAAAGAGTGCAAAGGCGCTCGGCCAGCTCATAAAATCTCCCGTATCCACGTGAGTAGCCTATATACATACGTAGTTAGAAGTGGGTCCGCAAAGGCAAAGTTGTTCATTTGGAAGAGGGGGCAACATCAGACAACGTTCCTGCGCAGCACGCGAGAATCGCGTGAACTCTTCCTTCTCTCTTTCTCTCGGAATCCCCGTGCGGCAGAAACGCGGACGTGTCGGCGCGACCCTTTTCTTTTTCCTGATGCGCGCCTCTATACTGTTACACTGACCGCGCGCGAGTGCACGTGCACCGAGGACTGCAGCGGCTCGAGCCGCAACGTGTACGCTGCGCGTCATCCTTATCAGTTCTCTCGCCGCACATTCGCGGCGGTCCTTTGCTAGCACGCTTTTCCTGCGGCACACGAGAGCACGTGTTTCTCGCGCACGAGATGGGCGTAACGTAACCCACCGCTTGGATTGTATTTATACGCGACGAAAGAAACAACAGAAGAGTCAGAGAATGAGAGTAAGTAATAAGCAGAGTCGGATCGATCGATCGAACAAACGAAACGCACATGAGAGAGCCGAAGGTCGATGCTAGTAGGCCCATTATCCTCAAGTCGAATTTTAAAAGGCAAACACACATAACACAGTCACGCAGACTTACCGACGCGTGTCCGTTGAGAGTCTTGGAGTAGCCGTTGCGACGGCGCGTCCCGCCCTCGGCGTGCTGCTGCTGTTGCTTATTGTTCCTGTCGTTGGTCTCGGTGATGGTCGTCCCGACGCTGCAGCTAACCGTCGTCGCCATTTCTCGATAACGCACCACACGCGCTTCCTATATTATACTCGGGGCTGTAACCACACCGCCACACGCACTGAGGGACGGATCGGAGAGTCTGCACTGCAGAGAAGCGGGAGGCTCCTGTCACAAAGAAAGAGCGCGCGAAAAGAGGCTCGAGCAGCGCGCCACTCTGCTCGCGCCTATAGAGTAGTGTGTTCTGGTGCTGATGCTACTGCTGTGTGTGCTGCGGCTCCGCCGGGGAGGGAGAACGAGTCGTCGGGTTGGACGCTGGCGTTATAGTAGTGTGTATGATCGGGTGGCGCGACTCTTCCACGTGTATTTGTATGTCTCTGTGTGTGCGAACTGCGCGAAGGAGAGCCTGCGCGTCGCCGCGCTGCTCTGCTGCCGGGCGGCTTTCTTCTCCTCTTCCTCGGCTTTTCTGCTATTTTCTTCCGCAGCTCTCTGACGATGCTCCTCGTCCGCGGCCTTGGCACCTGCAATGAGATAGAACTTTTGGAGAGGGGCTGCGGTTCTGACTTTCTTGTCGTCTATGTGTGTAGAGGGGCACTGTGTGTATACGTTAGGTACCTGCTGTACACGTACGAAGAGAGAGAGAGAGAGGGAGAACATTTTTTACGCGGAAAAGGGCGGGTTGCAGTATATATTACGATTGTTTCGCGGTATACGCTGTATGCACTTTGGTTTCTTTTTTTACTGCTCCGCTTTGAACCCACGCTAATAGCTATTGTCGGCAATTGTTCAGCCTGCATTATTCATTTGCCGCATCGGAGAGCTTTTTTCAACGGTTTCACGTTTATTTTAGTTCTGGCTTTGAATGATTCACCATCACCGATTAGAAAGGCTTATCAGCGAGCTTCCTACGTAGGTAGGTACGCGTGCGGCGTGCCTGCTGATTCATTTTTGCGTAGAATACCACCTGTGTAACAGTGTTTGATAGGCGTGTCTCGTGAAATATCGATTGAACTTGTGCCTTTTTTTCACATACGCGAATCGCCGAGCGAGTTGACTATTTTAAGTCTCAAGACGTTCCTAAAGTCGTTGGTTTTATACGCGATCAATTTTTCGAGTATACCGCGTATATATTTAAAGTTAAACTTATGTATGAAAATCTTTCAATTTGAAAATTTAACTTGGCTGCAGAATAACGAACAGGTATAGCAAAAACTAGGTATATCGCAAAAGTACGCACAGCGACAGTCTTCGACGAAAGCTCGTGCATTCAAAGTGTCCAATTACATGAACATCAATAATTCATCTTTTTTGCGGTCATATACTTACGCACCGGAAAAAAACGTCGACGCGCCGCTATCACCGGGCTTTTCCGTGTTTTTAGTAGTAATACACAAAAACATTGTGGAAAGTAGTCAGTTACGACATCAAGAAACGATTCACCGATACAAATCATCGTAATCAGATCGCTTCCTGGTATGCTCACTACGATGAATCATACGATCGAGCCAACGAACGTACAGATTCGCACAGTGAAATGAGATAAGTGGCCGAGTCTATGTACTCGTACGTTGGCCGTCGTCAGCTGATTGGTATGGTTGAACCGTTTTCTAATCTGCCTGGCGAAAGATTCGTATCTTATCGATGTTATGGCTGTTCACACGGAATTTTGTCTGTAATCAATTGTTTTATAATTGCATGACTTGGAGATCCGGTTGGGAATTCAAGCTATAGTTGGAATTCTTTCTTGCGTCCGAATTTTTTTTGTGCTGGTCTGGACCGTTACTTATCTATCTGATGAAGACTCGAAACGGCACGTGCACGACCGGAGAGTTGTTATTCATTTTGTTAAGTCATTGAACTGTTGCAGAATTCGAATAACGTTAGTGTTCGTATTGTAACGAAAAGACGCGTGCTTTGTAAACGTTGATAAGGCGAATAGAGCAATTCGAGTTGTTTTTATCTATAGTTTCCAGTAGCTGGTAATTTGAGCTGTTAAATCGATATAGAAGCCAAATGAACGTTTAGCATTTGTTCAAAAAACTTCACCTACTGCAATCTCTATGCGGACGTTCTAGTTATTTAGAATTCATTCGAGGACTTTGAGAGGTAGCAACTTTTCATGTGAAACATCTTTAGCCGCGCCTTGGGGTGTGAATCCGATCTCCAGAGAATAACGCTCTCGCCGGACTAACACGTCGATGGCACGATCGCGAGAGCCCCTCTCCTGCACCGCGTGCTAATTATAACTCTCCCTTCTTTCTCACTCACCGCGCGTCAAGCATACCTATAGCTATGCTCTCGCACGCCGTGTCTCGCGCGTTGAGTATAACTATATTAGCTAATAAAAATCCCCAAAAGCAGATGCGCTGTCGTCGCCGAACTTGACAGCGCATTTCAGGTTTATGATTTTAGATCTCGTGGAGACGCAGCGTTTTTATGATATACGCTGACCACTTGCAACAAATTTCTATTATGATTTTGAGAAAACAATAGGGTTATTTTATATATTAGAATTGACATGCGTATGTATATCTATATATTTTTTCATCCTTCGCGCCGCCATATTGATCACGTGAGCTCTCAATCTTTTAAACGTATCATTAGCAATCCGAATCAAAATAATATTACTTGTATAACAAAGAGTGTAGTAAAAATCGTAACTCTTGTACTTACTTTTATGTAAGATTTAACCTTAGCTTTATTTTAAAAAGGGTTTTAAAAATCATGTCTGTTCCCTAATTAAGCATTAAAGAGGGATGCGCACAGCGCACTTCGCTGACCGCGCGCTAGATGATACCCAGTACCTGGATATTGGCGTCTCTCTTTCGATCAGCTGTTTGGACTGCGTCTCCGAGGGATTGTAATACCCTTATAGTGGAGGACAGTCGGCAGTCTATAAGCCTTCGAGACGCGGCATAAATCTAAAATTTTTTTCTTTCAATACTCGTGTATTCCTTTCCATTGCATCCTTTTTTTATTAAACTCAATTATATATTTTCCTTTAATTTCTATGTTTCACATCTGCCAGGCGTCCCGTGACGGCTCACCCTTTTTTTTTTCTTTCGGAAGATATAAAAGTTGCATACAAAAGCTCTTTTGCAATGGATTGTTCCTTTGCGGATGCATTTCCCGGATCTTCAAAGAGAGTTTACATTGTGTGGCATTTCTTTGTAACTTTCATCCCAACTTTTATCGTGTATTGATTGAACAACAATAAGCGAAGGCTCTGCAAGAAAGACCTAACACCTCACGAGCGTCACGATAAAGTATACCTATTGCGCATAATAAGGTAGTTGGTAGCGCTTATTTGGTCGATATTCTATACAATTTTGCACGCTTCTTTTCAGGATTCCCAAATGGAATCTAACGCGTATCGTGAAAATACAGCTTCCTTCGACAAAGCCCATATAAATATTTTGGTTTTCTCTCAAATAATCGCGTAAAATTTATCGTTCGCGTCGCTCCGAGATAAATGCGCGCTATCTTCGCCGCTTCGACTTTCAAGCACGAATTCAAGAGCATTAAAATAGTCGTATAGACACACAGCGGGAGAGTGCTTTACGGCCTTTACATTTGAAAGTGACCTTATTAAGCACAGCGCGCTTCATTGCTCCAAAACGAAAAGGCAAAGAGCTCGCAGCCATCCTTCAGATTATGTACACTCGTTTAATACGAGAATTCAAAGCCATTGAAGCTGCAAAAACTTCTTTATTTTCGTTTTTTCTGAAGCGTATCTTTTTCGAGACTTTTTCAGAAACACTCCAGAGGCGGAAGAACAGAAAGCATCGCTCGTCGCTCCTTATGAAGTTCGGCCAGACAGAGTCGTGCACACGCACGAATGAGAGGGAGAAGAGAAAGAGAGGGAAACACTCTCCCCTATGGCAGGCAGCCCAGACATCAGCCCCCCCCCCCCCGCTTCCAGCCAGAACAGCATAGCACCGGAGCATGCGCGTAGTCACTCGGCTCTCCAGCAGCGAAGCTATAGCGTCGTCGTCGTCCTGCCACGTTGCGAACTCGGCTTGAGGTCCATCGCAGACACAAAGTATAGCTCGCCGTCTGCTCTCTCTCTTTCTCTCCTCCACCACTACTCTTCCAGAGCTAGCGGCGGAGCCTGTGCGCGCACATCCCCAAAGCAACGCGCCGCGAGAGTAGACAACACGTACAAACACACACCTACGCGCGGATCTTCGCATAACGCCGTCCTCTCCCTACTACTACTTCTGTCTTCGTTCATCTTCTCTCGTGCGGCGGACGCGACACGCACACGTCAGAAGCGTTGTATTCGCGCTTCTTCTTCTTCTTCAACGAGAGCCAGCCAGTGCAGCCGTCCCTCGTGCTCCGTTCGTACGTGCATACACGACGCTGTAAGTGGATTGGAGCTGCCGACGACGCGCCTTCCAATAACTATCGCTTGACAGCTGACTTGCGACTGCAGTGACAGTAGCAGCGGAGAGACAGAGAAGAGAAGAAAACACAGCGAGAGTGCGCGTGTACTTCTATCTATCAGTATACATGCACGCATTTGTTGTGGCTTTTTTAAAATCCAGTCCGCAGCGTCCAGTCTTCCGCCCCGCACCGGAGAGCGAGAGAGGCGTCGTCGTAGCCGCCACCACCAACGCCGCCGACGACTTATTAGCGGGAGTGCGTGAATCATCGGCGTTTTCCCGTGGCGTATAGCGCGCTGCGGTAACCTTGATTCTGTCCAAGCGCGCGTGTGTGTCACTTGCGTGCTTCCGAGCTCTCTATTCAGCCGAGCAGGAGCAGCGACGACGGTCCTGCCGCTTTATTTTTAATACACTCCCGGAGCGCTCCTCCTTTTCCCCGACTACTGTGCTTTCCACGAACAGAGGCCAAAGTTTTTAATACGATATTATACAGTGTGCTTGTGTACCCGGCTTCCATCTGCTCCGACAAGTAAGTACTTAGAGAGTGCCAAAGTTTCAAGTTCGACGAATAAAATTCTTCTGTGCGCGTTCGAACGGTGCCTTCTCGGCGCGCGGACTGTTTAGAGGAAAACAAAGAGTAATACGAGAGACGAGAGAAAGGATGTCGGACTTTTTGGAGCAACACCAGCCGCCCGCGCCGCTGAAGCGCGAGCACGACTCGACCGACGACTTCGAGCACCTGGAGCACGAACTACATCAGCACAACAACCAGCAGCAGCAGCCGCAGAGCCAAAACCTTCTCGACCTGTCGAACCCGCTGGGCGACTTCGGCGAGCAGCAGCCGCATAATCTCATCGACGGACTGCCGGATCACCACTCGGCCAGGAACGACCTGCTGGATACGAGCGTGCCGGCGAGTAACAGCGCCGAGTGTGACCTGAAGCCGGTCCCGGCCACTCCGCCACCTTCCGCGGATTTCGACAAGTTCGAGGGGGGCGCGCGCCACCAAGCCGAGGTGGCCTCCTTTGGCACTGGCCAGCAGAAGGACGAGCTCGAAGCTAGGATCAGGGAGCAGCTGCAGGATCCCAAAGCCGCGACGATGGCCTTTATGGAGACCGAGAAATCACCCTACGGCTTTGCCAAGGACTTTGAGGTTAGGTCCGAGGAGGCCAACGATTTCGGCGTCAAGCAGCCGATCATCAGCAACGACGACGACATGTTCGGACTCCACAAGGACGCGGCCGACAACGACAGTGCCGACGAGGACGACAACACCGAGCCCGAGCGCAGCGAGCCAAGCGAGCCCATTCTGCGAGCCCCTCCAGCTCCGGCAGCCACCGCTGCTGCAACCGACGCGGCCAAGAAGGCCGACAGCAATCTGCTCGACGACGACGATGAAATGTTCGCCCGCGAGGAGTTCGGCTCGCTGAAGGAGCGCGAGCAGCCGCCGAGCAGCCTCTACACCTTTGACAAAGACGACTTCATGGGCGAGATCAAGTCGTCGACTCTGCCGGAGCCCGAGAAGTCGCCCGAGCTCGACTTCGTCAAGGACGAGATTATTGTGCACGAGGCCACCAAGGAGAAGCCCAAGAAGCCCGAGGATGAGCTCTGGAACGTCCTGGAGAAGAGTGACAATGACAGGTTCGAAGAGAGGGAGGTGCTGCACGATGAGCCACCCACCAAGCCCCTGCCACCGCTGCCCAAGGGTGCTGAGCATGATACTTTCGATGACTTTGAGAAGGACAAGGGCCATGACAAGTTTGAAATGTCCAACGAGTTCCTGCTGGCAGAGTCCAAGTCCAACAAGGCACAGCTCAGCGGAGGTGAGACTGGAGATTCAGAATTCGAATCCGAGCCAGAGCCATCGCCTGCCAAGACTGCTCCGAAGTCTGCTCCTACTAGACCTGAACTGGGTGATGCTGCGGAGAGGAAAGTCTTCTGTCAGAAGCCGGACAACAACAGGGACATCGATGAGATTGCACCCAAGGAGATCTGGAGACACATTGGAATAGGTGAGTCGAGGCTATGCTTTTATGTTTTTTTGTTGATCTTGGCATACGAGGCAACAGTGACACTGTTTTGCAAGTTCAATTTAAACTTGTTTCTAAAAATCACAATGGAATGTTGATATGCACTTTTTGTTTGTTTGTATTAATGAAATAACATTTTGCATAGCACATGGGTAAAATTTGGCACAAAATCAATAGGATTTTAAAGTCTAATCTTACGCATCCGTGAATTTTTTCCACGCAAGGTGAATAAACAGAATCTCAAGAAAGAAAGCTCTCATACAAAATAATCCAAGAGCCAAATACTTTCATCTCCTTGTAAAGCAAAACTAGACGAGCGCATCGCCAGTACTCGAAGTCCCTAACGAGCCGCTTGGAAAATTCAAACTCATCTTCATTTCCATAGTCCCGGGCGTCAAAGTCTCCCGACCTCTGCTAAATAGCGCGTCTAATGACGCGAATTTCAAGCCGCAGCCAACTGCTCCAGCGCGTCTAAGAAACCGCCCACCATCTGCAGCAGCAGCAGCAGCAGCAACAGCATCCTCCTCGTGTTTTCCGGCTTCTGCTGAAAATAAACCGCCGACGAGGCGGCCTCTCGTCCGTTGCACCCGTCTCAGCTTCCTACACACATGCACCGATATCACGCCAATAATTTTCGACCTCGTAAAGCTCTCGAGCCTGACGGCACCGCGGAGTCGAGAGCCTCTCTAGTGCTCTCTTCTCGCTCACTCGTTCGCTCTTCTCGTATACCATCAGGGCAGTCTGTTGCGCAGCGCGTTGTACCTTTTTTCCGGAGTCTAGCTTTGGCCTGGTGAAATCGTTCAGTCGTGTTGCTATACACGACTGCATTCTGTCTTCTTCCGTCTGCAGTAGTGTTTCGCTCTTTCCTCTCTCGCTCGTCACGGCTTTTTCTGTGCAGCGATAATAAAGTTAGAGCTCACTGCCGTTTCCACGAGCGGACGCGGACATTCCTTTGAGATTGCAAACGCGGCACTTTCGAGATTCGGTTTATGTTGGCAACTTGACAATGAAAGTTTTTCTCATGTTTTACCGAATAACCCTGGATTCTGCGAATGACTTGAATTTATACTTTTTGCGCTCAAGTAAAAGTGTGAAAATTTTTACCAAATTAAAAAGCTTCGCACGTGTCGAGCATGAAAAAAATGCTCGTCAGTCTAATGGCGAGAATATTATAATTAGAAAATTAAATTTCATATCTTGCATTATTCAAATTAGTATATTCGCGGAATGCGCACTAAGTCGCGTCATAAAGCCATGTACGAATCGAGCCCCGGCACAGGATGATTCATCAGTAGGAAGTAGATGTAAGTACTGGGGAGAATGTACAGGTGCGCTTTGGTATACTTATCTCGTACGTCGAACCATCGCCTTTTGGGCTCGTGAGCCGGATGCCCGAATATGATCAAAATTTAAATCGTTTGAAAGTTTTAGAAGGGGTCGAACGTGGCTCTTCCTTTTTGGCTTTGTATCGCTTAGCTCTCGGACCTTTTGACAATCCAACGCTCGAGTGTTATCAACGCGGGTCATGATTTGGCGATAATGAATGATTGGAAAGTCTGGGAGCGTTTGTTTATTCATATACTGACTGAGATGCTTAAAAGCTTGTCTTATCGCGCTATATGTTTAATTAATGCCGCTCGATTGTCGCGTATAAGATTTGCGGCATGAATTAACGCGTCAAAATTGTATCAAGTGGAGATTAAAATTCAGCAATCGGCAAGCAGAAGCTGCGCGTTGAATTATCGAAGTATTATATATTTTTTGTTACAAAATAAGTCTCTCGTTCAGTTAAACGCGTCCCAAAATATAACGTTTACGGACGAAGCAAAGCTTGAAACAAGATCCGCTAGTCTCGCGAGCGAAAAGGATTCCGTCAATTTCTGCAATTATACGCGTGACTCGTCGCAGCGTCCACAGGCTTTGAACTATTTTTACACCGCACTATAAATAATAATGTATTTTTTTCCTCTATTTAACGCGCAGCGACTACTTTGTCTTCGGCTTTCTCGCGCGTTCCTGCAGCAGCAGCGGCAATTCCTTTATACAGTGTGACGTCGTCCGTCTCTTTTTGCCATGCTAATTTAAAACCAACGTTCGCGAGCAAGGTTAGCGATCGGTTTTTACCCCCTTTCGGACATTCGTGTGCGAGAGCCTTTTCACTTATCGATCGTCCGAAGCGGCTCTGCAATGCACCCGATGAAACGACGATAGGAATTTTTGGAAGTCGCCGACTCTTGAAGGCGCGAGGAGAATGTTTAAGCTGCTGGTTGTCCGTAAAAATAGAAAGTCGTTTTTTCGCGCGGATGCTGAGGTTTCTTCTTCGCGGTATCTGCGGTGTGCTGCCGTCTATTAATAGAGATTAAATCACACTGACATCGAGAAACGTTCGAGTGAATCAGAGAGCGCGTAAGATCTGTTTTTGAGGCGACTTTATATGAGATGTATTTAATGCATTAGTGATACGCGATACTTCGTTATGAATCACGATATATAAAGATCAACTTAGTGACATAACTAAATAACTTCGACTGTTACTTTAGTATTTTCCGATACTGTTTACCTCGAGAAGCCATATATTTTTATTATAGAGCTCTCCCATACACAAACGTACACAGGCTTTGGCCAGATATCGGTTAATAAAAATAAAAACACAGGTGCGCCGCGTCGCAGTCTATACATCGACAAGTGTATAGAAAGAGAGATGTGCTCTACTGCATCGTGAACAAACAAAAAAAAAAGAGTCACGGGTATCGCGTTACAACCCACCAGCCCTTTTTGCCTGTCCCAGTTATCTCTTAGAAAACAGACGAGGAGAAAGGCTCCAATCAAAACATAAAATTTCCAGAGAGAAAAATGCTCGCGGCTGTTGTTCTCATCGATTCGCGGATCCGACGATTGTCATCGCCGGTCTTAAACGGCTCGCTTTGTAAAAAGGGAATCATCATTTTCGCAAAACAATGGAGTTTAACGATTCCTCATTCAGAAGCTGAAAAACGCAACGCGGTGAGAGAGGAGGAAGTGCTAATCAGACGAGTTCGAAATTATCTTGGCATATATAGGTGAGCTCGGGCGTGGAAGCACTTCCGCCTGGCTACAATGCGCCAAAGAAAGTATATGTACGTACACGTGTACGCGAATGCTTTTTTCGTTGCCATACGCGGGGATTTATGTTGTCATTACTACTGACCTCAAATCTGACGGGATTATATATTGCTCATGTGCATGCATTAAATTCAGTATTATTCAGTTTACAGGATTTATGTTGTCCGTGAAAATGCAGACGTTACAGTTCATACACAATTACACATGTATAATGCTCTCGTGATGATTGTTTAAATTATACCGGCTGTGTCGAGTCCGCCAAATGGGTGTGATAATTTTTCGATTTATAATCTTCATACGTATTCAAGAGTTGTGTTCACATTATACCGTTAATCGTAAAAAAAAAACTTTTTAAAGTTCAACGATATATGCGCGTTCATTGCTCGCGTTTATTTTTAGTCCTCGGCGTAATTATTCCAATCCATTGTTGTTAAATAGCGCAAACGGCGGCACGAAGCTCTTCGCGTGTATTAATAGCTTTCGCGTCGCATATTTGCCTTAGCGCCGACGACAAACGTTTCAATTATCTCCTCAATCGCAGCGTCGAGCTAATGCTATGTCATCAGCGAGAGAGCTTTTTTCACACTCTCATCGCGGCAGACGCCGGTATTGTCCGTAATAGCCGTCATTCGAGCATTCCACGCCTGTGAAGCGTATTTCTAAAATCAAATCAAACTTTTGGAAAAAAAAAATGAAAGAAAGACGAACAAGCAGAAAAAAGAGCAGCAGCAGCAGCACAAAAGTAGGACATCAAAGTGACCGAGAGTCAGAAGCATCGCAGAGCAAGGGGTGTCCTCGGGGGGGGGGGGGGG
>CM053172.1:48296029-48328392 GCA_012977825.3 Pteromalus puparum
CGGAGGACAGGGGGGGCCCTGGGGGGGGGGGGGGGTCGTCAGCACACACACAACACGCACTGCGTATATATACCTTTCCAAATGTATCCGCAAGCTGCCGGCGTGTGTAATATCGATCGGCGCTGGTCCGCCGCGCGTCGAGGGTAGGAGACATCTTTTAAGCATAGACCCCTTCCATCCCCCTGCTATACTGCTTTTCACGTGGTACACGCACACATCCGAGTGCTTTGTCTCGACTCTCTCGTTGTATACCATCAAGAAACTCCCGCTTCGGCGTGCGGCTGCCGTTATCGTCAAGGGGAGCTCGCGCGCGCGTGTAATGCACACACAGAAGTTCAAGCTCATAAATATAGATGGGGGAGGTGATTTTGCGCGGCCGGTTCAATTCGTCGATGAGCCGTGGATCGAGCGTTGATTTTCGTTTTCTGTTTCGTGAAAGGTTCACGGTCGCCTATATAATACTTGATTATGCGCGGATAACGCTATATACTATTTTCGCGTTATCGAATATAATGCGGGAAGCGTGTTGCCAAGTGTCATGCCTCGTATAATGAGTATAATGAACGTATGGAGCTTTACGAGGCAGTAAAGGCTGATTAAGCACGCGCGCGATGCGAATTTTGATAATCTTTCTCGGTATGCAGTGTATTACTTCGATTTTCCGGAGCCGCTATATCATACTCACACATATCCGCAAGGTTGCGTAATGCTGCGCATTCTCTCGGGTAATGGGTCACACTCTCGGTGTTACCCTCTTTTTTCTCGCTTTCTCGCTCAGTTTTCCGCGAGAGGAGTCGAAGAATAGAGCGACGCGATTATAGGCTGAGTTTTCTCTCTCTCTCTCTCTCTCTCTCTCTCTCTCTCTCTCTCTCTCACAGCTTTACGAGCCCATTGTATAACGGAACTTTAACAAGGAGCCGACTCTATTATGGGCTCTTTTATGTCGCGGATTTATCCTCGTGACGCAAAATTATCCTTGAGACTTTTGCATAATTGTACATTTTTTTCACTCCTTTTTTTGTGTGTGTTTCGATCGGCTTGATTTTCTAACGACGATTATCGCGCGGTTTACGCAATTCGCGATAAAAATGGGTGAACAGACGGCAACTTTGTGCAATGTTTATTCCTCATTTTTATATCGATGAAATTTCAAATCCATCGGAAAATCATGCGACAGGGTAGTATGTATGTTGTACAGGAAGCCCATATGCACACAACACTGCAGGGTGTATACTGTATACATATAAGTAAATTCGATTTCCTGCGCGAGAGCACAGGCAGTTCTGTAGTATTATATAGGCCAGCGGCCTCCTGCAGCTGAGCTTCTGCCCCAGCGAACACGTGCGCCGGGTTGCGTCTCTCGCAGGCCTGCTATAATTATAATTTTCAAAGCGCTCTCTGCTTGTCGGGAGAATTTCGAAAACGTGCTCTTTCCGAATGAGGATTTATTTTGAAACGTTTTAAACGCCATTCGAAAACTATGAGAGCTCCTTTTCGTTACATTATTTTAAGACGATTAGCTGGAAAGTATGCGAATTTGAAACGAAATAACTCGCCATAGATCACGAGATTAATAGGGAAGATTCGAGTGAATGTCGAGTTCCATTGACTGAGCTTGAATTTTATTACAGCCGTATACAGCGATAAAGATAAGGACTAATACGGCCTTGAAATGTAGGAGCGATAGGTCGTGATTATTATTATTAGTTCCTCGATCATTACCTGATATGTCCGTGCAATCAAAACCAAAGCTTATCATACACGACCCCATTGTTCGAATACGTCGATTCGTGCAAGTTTCCGCGTCGCAAATCTCTCTCACCTCGATCCAAAGCACAACACTGATAAAATCGCCATTTCGCATCCGTACCTCAGCTCTATTATTCTCAGCAGTTTATCCAACAACAGCAGTGACCCGAGACATCGGTGTATACACAGCTGCACCCCAGGGGAGACGATCAGTATACGGCTTCCTTCCGCCTCCACGACTCCACACCAGTCCGCAAAGATCCGTCCGCGCGATGTCCGAGTCAAAACTACACAACACCACAGAGCTCGAGTCTTCGCGAGCCACTCGTCGCTCCATCGAACGCACACCACTGACTCGCCGGTGTATACTCTTATACCCGAGCTAGTCCGCGAAGAGATATGCCGATGGCTCGTATACCAGTTATTATTGTGTGTATACTGTATATGTAACGAACTCGATTGGATATGTCACCTCTGAGTTTTTATTGGATGATGTAGAAATGAACTGGGCTGATGATGGTTATATCAATGTTGCGCCGGTGTGACGACAGCGTTTTTTTGTCCATTACACATTATATGGTGGGGGATTTATCGGACCGTTATCTGCATCGGACCATACGGCTTTCCCGATGTCCAACAAATTATGTTGTATATATACTACTCTTATCGGCGGCTTTTGTGGATTTTCGCTTTATGACGTGTTTTTTCTATACAAACCGTCGAGTGTCCCGCGGCGGCCTTGAGATTCTCTCCGTTGGATTTTTTACTCGATATCGAAGGATATTGCTTTCATATTATACGCTCCGCTTTCAATCTTTTTTTTCTACGAAGAAACAATGTAATTGTTTTTTGAAATTTTCATTCTTCATCGAGATATCGCTCTGCTGCCGATG
The DNA here is from genome assembly GCA_012977825.3 of Pteromalus puparum. NCBI lineage: Eukaryota > Metazoa > Arthropoda > Insecta > Hymenoptera > Pteromalidae > Pteromalus > Pteromalus puparum. The sequence goes on from CM053172.1 coordinate 48,298,672, forward strand.
TTTTAAAATGTCAAGTGCAGCTCGGTACATTCAATCGATACTCGCACACTTATCAATTGATACTTTCACTATATATAAAACGCATTACGTCATCCGGATTACTCGCGGCGTCTTATTCAACAATTCCGTACACTGCAAACGAACGCGAATTAATTATTATTTGCACTCGACGCGCGATTAAGCGCGAAAATTTACATACTAAACAAAAAAGTCACTCGCTCGGTCAATGAATTTTTCATCGTTATAAGCGCGACCGCGTTGTTGTTTTGCGCGCACTATGATGCTCGCTAATTAGTTCAGCGGGTGTATAACTACCTCGAACGTCGCCGGTAATCGTGCTAATGAGCCAAGGCGCTACAGCGAGACGCTTTGTCGACGGCCGCAGAGATCCTCCTTGTCGCGGGCGTCTTAGCAGCGAATGGCTGCTTTTGTAGAGAAAAGCTTCAGGTCGAGCTTAACTTGAATTAATCGAGCGCGGCTATCGTTCCTGGCTGAATTTGAGCTTTTGGTTGGTTTGCTGGACATTTCGCTGTGATAAGGATAGTGTTTACTGATAAGCGTTTAACCTTTTGCTACAGAAGTTCTGCGTAATTTTTTAAGCTTCTAGAATATAAACTACGTATACCGGCGTTTCTTATCAAAATCTATTTATAGAACTGGTTAATTAGTAAGCGGCCTATTCAAAGTTGCACTTAAGGATTACCGATAAGCCAAGTGCAAAGTTTAAGCAAAACCACACCGAGTTCAGTTCGACGTGACCCGACACTGCAATCCGTTTTAGCTCTCATTAGGCGGGAACTTAGAAGCTTCAAGTTCGTTTCCGAATTGCGCAAAAAAGTCGCGGTCTCGAAAATCCCACCGGGGAAATGTAAAAAATTGGGGCATTCCCAGCTCAGGTTAGGTCGCTCGCGTAGAAACTGCGCATCATTTCGCGATAATCAAATAGACCTTATACGACCCTTATAATTTTCCGTTTATTTCACTTTGTGGTGCCGCAAGAGCAGACAACAATGGGTGAGAGCGTTATAAAAGTCGATCGTTATTTTCAAGTGATTTCGATACGATTGAAATAAAGAGTTTCTTTTATGCAGCTCAAAGTTAATGTCTAAATCCTCTTTCTTCTCCGCATTTCGAATTCCATACAAAGCTCTCGTACTCCAAAAGTCATTCTTCCAAGGCGATAATTATTTTCCACAAAAAAGACTAGCGCGTAGAGTTGGACGAAGAAAGCCATTAAGCACCCCACACGAATAGACTAATTCGTTTGATTAATTGTTCCGCTGTAGCGAAACGAACGCGAGCGAGACAGTCGTTTCGCTTGACGAGTGTGTTTGTGAGTATTGATCGCCACACGCGGCGGCTACTCAGCTGCATCCAGTGCACCGCTCGCTCGTTCGACGGCTCGTCACGTTTAAACGTTCGTATAAATAAAAATTTAAAAATACAATGTCGTCGGCGCGCAGAGCTGCTCGGCATTATTCCTGCAGTTCCAGAGTACGCGTTGAATAAATAATGCCATAGCGCTTCTGAAGGTTGATTGAAAGTGTACTTTTTTATTCAATGTATACATAGGGTAATGAGAAGATCGCGAAGATGAATAGTTGGATTATTAACAAAAACTTGTCTACTATTCTGTGCTAGTAGTAGAGGTGCAGTCTTATCTTGCGCACTTAGACAAATTGGCATAGACATAAGGCAAGAGTATTCTAATTACTTCCTCGAAATTATTATGGTGTTGTTACGTATTCTAATAAGAGCGACGACAATGTCTCAGTTTGTGATCTCTTATAAATCATATAGTATATAATTATTACCAAATGAGCTACATTTAGCACTGCTTGCAACGCACTTTTAAATGCACAAATTTATATTGAAATCTTATTCATATCATGCAATGTTTACTGTTGTTATCACCCCGACTGCAACGTACTTTCTTACCGACAACTAAACCCCAGCGTCGATAAGTTATCGGCCAGCAGTCTGCGGAACGCTTGCCGTCAAGATGAAAAGATGTCGCCACACCACGTAACACCCAGTTTAGCAGCAACAATTGAAATAAAGTTAACAAATATACACGACTGTCATCTGCGATACAAAATCGACCTTGAAAATCAACTCGTCTCGAAATTATTAAACGATTTTATTTCAAGACCATCCTTCGCAGTAGTACCAGCGTCTCGGATGAAAAAACTATTGCATTTCGAAAAGAAAACTTACGTAAGATCAGATTTTACGTAACTTTGTAGCCGCAGCAGCAGCAGCAGCAGCCGCCGCCGCGGCAGAGGCGCGATCGAAGACTGTGCACGGGCCGATACAGAAAATTGTAGTTTTTTTTCAATCTCTCGCGCTGCCTCGACGTGGAAAGTCGCCAGTATGGAGACTCGCCAGTCTAAATTGTATTTAAGTCAATTGCATTATTCCCATTTGGGCTGCAAGCCAGGCCCGGTATACGATTCTCGAGAGTCGAGCTGTGTGTGCTTGTCTGCGGAGTATACAGTGTCCTTATCGTTTCCCTTGCAATTTTTGCCTAATTCGACGATTCCCAGTGATCGATGCGTCATTTAAAACCAACCATTACCCTGCGGGGCTAAAAGTTTCCAAAGCTATCGGCGGAAACTCGGCGATAAATCCAATAATTATGCCCGTAAAATGCAATTTCACGAGCTCCCACTAGCGTCCGAAGTTCACCCCACGAGTTCTCGGAAAACGGCTTGAAAATCCATAATACAGCACGCGGTGCACTGTACGCAAATTAGGCATGAAAAAAAAAGAGCGTGGATTCCCCTTCGCGGATATCGATCACATTTTCCCTTTGTATATCAAACTGTAATATTACATCCAAGCATTGAACCCTATGGAAGTAAGCAGCTAAGACCAGCCCCGTACTACGCGACACGCAAGTGTCTATACCTCGGTCTATACCCCATAGACGGACTGCACACACGACGCTTTATTATTACCTGCAGCTACCGCCGCGATGATATCTATACCTCTGTAATGCCCGGTATCGCGAGGGTCGCGTGGGCGCCGGCGAGTCTGCGGCCGGCGTCTTTCTCCCCGAGGCTCAGGTGTGCTCGCGTATGGCTATAGCACAGCAGACGCCCTTTTCCTTCAATTATTCAGATGAACCGTGTGCGTTAGGCGGCTTTTTATTGTTTTTCGGGAGAAGCTAGGGTCGCACCCCGAGGAGATAGCGACGTTAAGTATTCAGCGCTCGGGATTGAATTGGCAGACTGTTGGTTTGGACACACGGAACTGTGTTTTTTTTTCTGCCTTGTACTGGATTAATTTAGAAGACAGCGAGTTGGAAATTGAATCGGTGTCTTGGAGAATGTGTATTTCCGCAGCTTCGACAAGTTGAAATTGGAAATTCAGATTTTCCGAATCGCAAATTTGGAAAAATTTTCTATTTCAATTGCAAATCAGAAGAAGCTGCGCGACCTATGCGAAAGGTCAAAGCAGTCTCATCTCGATTTTCTCTTAACGAGCGAGAGCCTTCTTCTAACTTTGCATTTTCGCAATACTAATTATAGCGATCAACTGCTCGAGCAGCACTGCAGCAGTGAAAAACGAAGCGCGCGAATCATTGCCCTTCTGACCATGGTACACTTTTCCCGCGACAATAGTTTTACAAGTCAAGGCTTTGCGCGCGTGTAGACTGAAAGAAAAAACGCAAAAATTTATCGCCCGTAACAATCGATACCCAAGCTTACATATATCATGCTCTTCGGTATTAAATGTCGCGAAATATACGCTTTTATTCAATGTCCGAGCAAGGTTAGACGCTCGGCGTGTTACGCAATGCGAATTCCTATTTTGTTGTACAGAGAGTCGTCGGCGTGGCAGCAGCAGGTGCCGTTCACGATTTTTTTCGTGATCGTGCAGCTTTTCAATTGAGGCTCTTGGCTCTTTGTCATTCGATCCTTATTGCCTTTTCTTTGTGTCTTTTTTTGCTGACTTGACTTAGGCTCCCATCTCGTGCTGGATAGAAATTCTCGAATCAGCCAAGTTTTCCTATAACTAAGTCATATATGAGCTTCGAGATTCGAGCAGAAAACAATATTACTCACAGGGTAATCTGCATACGTCATGCCGTGTTTTCCGAATAAGAAAAATATCGTAATCTCTATAGCCGAGCGCGGTAGCTTTCTCCCTAATATATACCTCCCACTCGATTAGTCACTGTAACGTGTTTATTCGACCTTTAAAGGCTTTATCCACTCAATACAGGCAATTTAGGTATACACAATCGGCGCTTATAGGCTCGTCTGGCTCTTTTGACGCGTTGCGAAACCTCACGAGACAGAACGCGCGAATACTTATCTCTTTCTACGAACAATTTCTTTTTGAATCCGCGGAAATGGAAAGTCCCTCCGACGCGACTTTTTATACCTTCGTTTAATTTTCGCGACGACGATGATACTTATTATAATCGAGATTTTGAGCTTGAAAGCGCGAGCTAAAAATAACCTTCCTCTCTCGTGACAGCATCATCTTGAATCGTTTCAATTATTCAATTACACCGAGGCGTTAATTGATCGCAGCGAGGTCCACTGAATCATCGATAAATGCGTTGTTCCGCATCGACAAAAACGGCAAAATTTGTTAAAAGCAACATAAGTATAAATTTTTCGGACGAAACCGTTCACGCTTTATTCGCCGCGAGGCTATCCGCTAATTATTCCTCGATCGAGCAGCTGATGCAGAGTGCGCACACAAGTGTGACAGCGGAGCAGCAGGGCCCGCGCGCGACGACAGAGGAATCGGCGGCACGCTTGTAGTCGTCCGGTCTGAGCTAATGAAAATAGCGAAGGTCCGAGCTTAGCTCCCGAACACTTTTGTCCCGAAAAAGAGGCTGCGCTTAGCAGTGGCCTGCCAATTTCTAAGGTGCGCCCGCTATGAGCCATTCTCTTTTGCTACTGTCTTCTCGCAGGTGTGTGTGTTTATTTATAAAAAGTAGCTCGGCGACGACACGCAGAAAGTTTCTATTGATTTCTTGGATTTGTCTTCCTAGCGGACGCCAGTGTTTACCTTCCATTTCCTGGTAATGCGGGTCGCACACATTCGACCTCCAAATATTTACGTCGTGCTCTCCGCGAATTCAGTTATCAGTAGCTCATGAGCTTTCGGTTTTACGTACGAGCGTGTACATACACACCCGCTGTCATACCCATGACACAACTAGTCAGCGCATCAGGGCACGCATATTAAATCCAGTAGCGTATCCACGTCGCATAGTACAAACAACACACCGATGGCGCATCGGGGCCCCGTCACACAGACTGGACATAACAACAACGACGAGTCATGCGCGCAGTAGCGTATATATACCACACCTCGGGCATCGGAACATCAGCATCACACACAGAGCCTGCGAGCATATAGTGTGGAGGGGAAGCTCGTCGCTGCGATTGCCCGCACATACACACAAGCCGACGGCGGCGCGAGCCTTCCCCCGGGTCGATAGAGCCGCGCAGCAGTCCTCCTTTCGACGCGCCACGAGACTGCTCGCTCTTTCTCTCTCACTCGCGTGCAGCGCACACATACTTACGCTTTTCCCTGTTTGTCATCGTCGTCGTCGTAGTCTCCTCGCTCTCTCTCTCTCTGCCATAGAGAACCTTTGGAAACACGTATAGTAGCGTAACACGGGGAAAAGTCAAGAGAGGCTATCGCATCAGTGCTGTGTGGATAGAGAGAGAGAGAGCGCACGAGTCGCTCCTGTGAACGCGTTATCAGCGAGCCGACTCTCTCCCTCTCTCGCGCGCGGTCTATCTCGTGGAGAAGGCTCCAGCTAGGAGAGAGAGAGAGACAGATCTCAGTCGGCAGTGGGCTTCTGCGCGGAGACGACCACCGCTCTCGCTAGTATCTATACGCAGTGTACTTCAATCTCTCGTATACCAAGTGCGCCGGGGGTGTGTTGTACACACGGATCAGAGAAAAAGTGCATAGCGTTGTGTGACAGGACGACGAGGAAGACGAGGCTCGTACAGGCGTAGTATATAGTAGATATATACCTAGTACCCGAGATCATGGACGGACCGGCGTGTACCAAGGATGCCAACTCCTGCAAGAGGCCAGGCGGAGCTTCGCTCTGGACCATCTTCCTGCCCTGTAAGGATACCAGTATATCTCATAACGATTTACGCGTATACGTAGTGTAACACGCCGCAGTGGTGACTCAGCACGCGATCTCTCTCTCTCTCTCTCTCTCTCTCTCTCTCTCTCTCTCTTCTCTGTCTCGGCGTTGACAAACGAGCGGAATATTCTGTTCTCTCGCGGCATAGAAAGCGGCTCGTTTTTGCATCGGCGAAAGCCAAGCGTTCGCTCGATCGAGACTTCGTTGCAAACCCGGGCAATACCCGAAGTCTCTTCTCCGGGTCAGCTTCATTGCGGCATCGCCGCCCGGGCATGCAAGCCGGGGGAGAGTCCATTCTTTAACCCGATGCGACGCGCGAAAAGCTCGGCTCGCGTCTTCTGTTCCTCTCGACCGTGTATGCGCTTTTGCAGCTTTTTTCGACAATGGAGAAAGGGTCTCGTTTCTGTAATCGGGAGTAGCGCGGAAAATACATGCTTTCCGAACGCGCGCGCGCGAGGCTCTACGCCATTCTGGATGTTGTGTATGGCGGGAGGAAGAGGAGGAGGAGGAGGTGGTTGGAATATATACGCGGCGCCGCAAGTTTCGATCGTTGCGCAGAAAATATAGGTTATCCGCGACGCCGTTAGGTGTGGCTAACGTTGGGGAATATTTTTTTCGAAATTTTCGAGTTGATGGGGGGAAGCACGATTCCGAGGATAGACGGACGCTGTAGATGCCGTTACGTTTGAGATTCTCTCTTTTCACGGTCGACTTGAATTAATGACTGGATTTCAGGTTTTCGATCGTAAAACTTTCTAGCTCACATAGGATCACTTCTATTGCTCGTTCGATCGGAAATTCACGTATACAAGCGTGTGTGCGTGGCTTTGTTTCGAGCGATGATAAGCGCAGACCAAAACACGACGCGTGTACGTCTCTGGAGCATTAAAATTCATGCACTACACATAGTACACGGTACTGCAGAGCGTCGAGGGGACATTAATAAAACTCCGAGAATAGGAAAAGCGCTGCTCTATCGATTCTCGTTACTTCCACGGACAAAGAAACCAATCCATCGCGGCGCATCAGCAAAACGGGTATCGTTTAGCTTCTGCTTGCAAATTTATCTGCATCAGCTTCTCTCTCAAGCTGTATAATCCGGAGATTCAGCGGTGGGAAATCGCGCGGCTGAAAATCAATAAGCTCACACCACACAAAGCTTGTGCGAAGCTTAGCTAAATAAATCGGCCCTAACGAGCTTACGAGCGCCGGCAATCGGTTCGCGCGCTCGCGGATTATGAAGAATTCAAGTGCACCGCTGGCTTTGCTTCTTTCTTCTTTTCGTTCTATACCTGTGTGTGAGGATGGAACGTGTATAGGCCATGTAGGCATGTAAAGACGCGGAATATAGAGAGAGCTTTTTTCCACGTCGAGCAGCGAAGGGTCAACGACCCCCGGCCGGCCTTCCCCCGACCGCGAGAGTCGCTGCTGTTCTGTGTTATAGATAGGTATAGTGCACTACTAGACTACGTGACCCGGAAACTACCGGAGTCATAGCTACTTCCCAAGTCAGATGTGATTCGAGAGATGATGTTGATCGCTTTTTGAGCGACTGTTCTTATTTTTGATGGCATTTTAATGAACTAGAAAGAAATCGTTAGTCTGAACTGAATAAGGTGAACTTTATTTCTGAGTTTTCTGTCCAAGTTATCGTTTTATCGTGGGAACGTTGACTTACTCAAGGGGGTGTATGTGACTCTCTGATTCAGGTCGAAGCATATTACAGGCGCTTGAGAATTTGATCGTCCATAGGGATTTTATACGTTGCGCTACTTTTTCTTCTTCGTTTCATTCGTTAATCCCGAGTTTTGTGTTTTATTCTGTTAGCAGCGAATATGACGAACGTGTATATTGCGTAATTAATGAGTCGTTACATTTTTCAGAGCGTGTACACGAGGAAATCACTGTTTTGAGTGTCTCGTTTCAACGTCACAGATTTTTCTTTTATCTCGCAAGTATTACAGAGATAAGGTCAGATTCGTGGATACGAAAATCTAGAATCTACCTATAAACTGAATTTTCTCCAAAGAATTGAGATTCTCTTAAAATTGTCATATATCGACAACGTTCAGTAACTCCAAGAAATAAAACTTCCAGCTTACTTCTTTCTCGCCGAAATCGATTTATCTTTTACCTAATGTCACTCTTCATACCGATATTCAATACTTTATCCTCTTATATGCTCGCCGAGCAGTGTGGTGCTGCCCGCTTCGATTGCGCAATGCTTGCGCCGTGGACTTTGATTATGAATGTCATTGAACTAACGAGATGAAAAAGGGCAACCGCATCGTCCATTCCCCTCGGTTATAGTATACTTTCGATGAGCTCCTCGCGCGTAAGCACTCGTGAAAAACTTACTCGAACGCATGCAATTATGTCTATAGACCGGCCGTTAATTGCTTGCAAAAATAGACTCTTTGTCGCGAAATTATCTCTTGCTGTTTGACGGTGTTGCTGATAAGGCACTTTTTCCTCGACTTTTTCTGTGTCAGTATACTTGGACTTTTCGTAAAATTTTTTATAACTTACATTTAATACAGTTAATTTATTATAATCATGAATCAAGCTGTCTAAGAACTCCCGAAAGCAATATATCATCCAGGCTTATTTCTCTTTATCATCTCCGAAAACGTATATGTCACGTAGAGCTCGCGTAATATACTCGGATCGATAGCGTATGTTTGATTTCTGCTATACTATGTGGTACAGAGCTTGAGCTCTCACTTCTACCGCTGACAATGGTCGGATTTTACGCCTCTTCGAAAACAGCAAAGATCATATCGGCCGACGTTGGCTTTTTATTTCTAGAGAGTAGAGAATCGAAGTGGGCCTTTGTCGAAAATTATTGATGTAGAAATATTTAACAAGTGTGCATGCGATAGCAAATTCGGATTCTTATATTAGAAATTTGATGATGCGATAGGTTGTTGTTTAACGATCCACGTACGCATAGATATGTATCTACATCCTCACGATATTGCTACAGCACTTAACCTTGAATTTTGCCAAGATGCTTTTGCACATTTCTCAAAATCATCAAGTACCTACTAAAGTTCATCATTATTCTATTGTTATCAAATAAATGATCACATCTCTCATGCAACATGGAGTTAACTAACAGAGATCCGCATAATTCACGTATGTAAAAATAAGTTGTTCCTTAAAAATGAGTGGTTGCACAACGCCTAAGTTTCGCTTTCATTTATTTTTAATTAAGATAACGAATTCGCTGACGAAACATCAAATCAGGTATTATCAAAATTATTTTGCATCCGTGATATGAGAGCGAACATGATTGCCACTTTCGAGGTTAGTCGATGAAAGATATGAACTTCAACCAAAGATAGCTTGTCAATAAATTAACATTATTTTCAAACGAGGAAATTTTTTTCAAACTTATTTGTAACACATTTTTCAGAAATTTCAACGAGCACACCTTTTTGAAATTTCAAGCCATTGTTGCATGCATCGCTACTGCTGCTGTTAGTCGAATCTTCATCACGCCATTCATGCAAATTCGTTCACGCAAATTATGCAAAGCATCCTCAAGTCTGATCGAATCACCACTTTTCGTTTACACTACACCGGAACCAGTTATTGCTTCTCGCACTTTGCGTACTATTGAGTATTCATCAACAAACATTATTTGCCTTTATGATGGATTTGTGCAAATATTGCTTGCGATAAAAAGAAACAACTAAAATTTCGAAGAAGTATTTTGCGCGAGAAAAATTTGACAATTCCAGGAATATTCACAAAAACTGCACAAAATCATCTTTTATGCATCTACATGTATAACGAAGTGAATATCGTGAAAAGTCTTATGTGTAATATTTCAAAATGAAATCATCATTGGCTCCTGAACAGCCATTGTATGAAGTATATCTCTAGCAGAGTACAAAGTAATGATGAAAATGACGCTAGAAATTGGCAGTCACTTCACGCTGCCGCCTCACGCACGCGTACACGTACTCCAACTCGCTCACCGACGTGCAGCACATGAACACACAACTACTGCGTACTTGACACAGTCGGTGCAGCAGTCGTGACGTCCCTGAACAATGTGAGCAGGAGAATATTGATTCCTTCTCTCTCTCCCCCCCCCCTCTCTCTCTCTCTCGCTCCTTTTCAGCGCTTTGTCTCGCTTATTCTCTTTCCTCGCATCTCCTCCCTACCAACATCTCGCGGTATTTAGAGCCGCCGCCTCTGCTAACATATATGTATTACGTCTATATAGGTACAAGCTTCATCTGAGAGTCATCCGGCAGAGCATTTCCACATTGTGCACTGCACCGCAGCAGGTTTCAATGCATCACGGCTGTACTCATTATCTTCCGTTTTACGCTGCGATTTCCTAGATAGAAAGACGAGCCGCTCGATCTCCGCGAAAATTAGCCAAGATGCCGGGAGAAAGATATCGAGTTTATGCGTTTTTGTTTTTGCCTCTCAATTAAAAGTTTTCGCTCGAGAATCGCGTAACGAGTTCGCGAAAACTTGCTGGAGATTTCTTTTGTTGAGTCAGGAGCGTTGCATAGATCGTTGCATCAGCGCTAAGTAAGCTTCTAAGTAATTTATTGCTCACTTCTTTTATCAAAAAATTGCCGTATACCAAGTTTTATGTGCGATGTTATATATGGAGATATTTTGTTGTGATAACGTGAAATTATCCAGCACTCGCTGGGTAGAGCAGAAAAAATATTTGAATAACTCTATTTTGGTTTAACGATTCGAAAATATTGCTCTAATAAAAGCCAGATGCGCAGACGACTTTACCGAGGTGGAATATATTATATAAAAAATTCTTTCGATTTTGAAATCGAAATTCGATGCAGTTTATTTATATAACCAGATAAAGAGTGCGAGTTTTATCATTGCTGGTTACAAAACCGACTCTTTCAGATTAGTAGACTGACACGATCAAGCTTAAAATGCCAGTTCTGCTAATCACCGCGCGTGCGTCTGAAATACGTTTTACTTTCTTTGGGTACAATTTAACGATATCTATGCATGATTTAACTACTGATACTGAATAAAGTTCTTCTCTATGAACTGCAAATTTTTCAAACTATCTAAAACATTTTATTTACGAATTACTTTTTCTTTTTTCTTTTTTTAACGTTCCTTTTCGCGCACTTTCAATTAAAAATTTACGAGCAAGCTTGATGTTGGTGCTGGATGTTAACACTAACTTTCTTTCTTTGTGTTCTTTACAGATGCATGGTTTAACCCAGAAAGACTGAATCCAAAAGGTGAGTCTAACGACTGATTTATTGCATTTTCACTAAGAATTAAACGAGATTTGCCTAACAGAAATATAATACAACTTGATTGGTTACAAAGTCGTCTCGTTTGATTATTAAAAGATTTGCGATGAAACGCGAATCAAACTCTCAAATCGAGAGTCAAAGGACGATCAGATCGTCAAACACTGTATTGTTTCGCACATGTACAAACAACACGCTCGCCTTGGCTGTGCTTAATTTGTAGGTTATTCAAGCAATCACGATCAATTATCCTTATCGCTTTCTCTTTTCAGCACTACTTACTCTTATAAACGCGCTATTTAAAAAAAAAAAAAATGTAAAAAGTCCCATTGACTGCGAAACAGAAAATTGTATGCATTCAAGGCAGCTTTTTCTATTGAATACTCAGTAAGTATCTGAATATCGTCACGATCAGCCAAATGACGAGCGTATTTTATAATCAGTTCGACAAACGTATGAACTGGCGCGATTGTAGCTCTGATAAATCAAACTCGAGATATAGGAGGAAGAAGATCGTTTGGGATATCAAAGAAATCATTGTCATCGTTCCTTACTAGGTCAGCGCAGAGATTCGTGCATTCAGCGCCGGCCAGAATGCGCCGGCTAACACCACCTGTCCCTGACGTCCGAGACCGCATCTATTTCCATCTATCTCTTGTACTTTCTCTTATCATAACGAAATTTCTCCTTTCCATCCGGCGATCCCTGAAAATTCGCCGACCGAGTGAAAATTTCGCTACGATGCTCGAGCCTCATATTTCATTCTCTAAATAAAATATGATATACGGGCATTTAGAAACACCCCCGTCCCTTCGCCTGACCTCCAGTCACCCGCAGGGTTTTCCCCTTGGTCGCAGCCAACGACTCACTTTCTTTGTTTTTCCTCGTGGCTGTATTTTCATTGTGCCACACTCTCTCTCTCTCTCTCTCCTCCATTTTCCCCTACATTTCCCGCTGGCTTATTGCGCCTCTTTAAATTCTCCATCTCTCTCGCATCCCCGCACCGAGAGCCTATAGGGCGTCCTTTTCCCTTGTCGCCAGGCGGGATCAGTCGCAATACGCACTCCGAAAGATCCCGCCGCTGTATACAGTGTATCCAACCTTCGAAAAACCCCGAGAATTCTCTCTCCCTCTCTTTCTCTAGGCTTCTTTCATCGTCGTCGTCGACTCTCTTCCGCCGTTCAGTGTCTCGCAGCTACTCCCGGAGAGCGAAACTCCAGGAATCGTCGCGCAATTTTATTTCGTACCTTTCCATATACAATACCCTCTCGAGGTCTTTATCGTCGCGTGTGAGTACGTGTGTGTATTAGAACACTTGCAAGCGCGTGCACTTAACTACTTATTCACTTCCTTCCTCCCCTCGCGCGCCCCTTCGATCGATTCAGCTGAGAAAAACGAGTAAGCCTAGTGTATATATATTTTTTTTTGTTTGGCTTTCTCTCGAGCAGCAGCAGAACCACACAGTCGAGCTTAAATTTTATTTTCAAAGACGGTGGTTGTGCTTCTGCTCGGCGACTATATAACTCTCGCGCTAAGTGTGAAAAGAACGAGGTGCGGAGAATTTTCAAAACGGAGTCTAAAAATACGTCATTCAGGGCGTCCCCACGTAATCTTCTCTCTCGAAGGATCGGCAGTGCGAGAGCAGCGGTCCATAACCTCAAAGCATCAATCACAACCCACCCAAAAATATCGGTCCCTCGGCATCCATAATATACATCCATATAAGCCATCTCATAAAAATCGGAGCAGTCCTTCTGTTTGCATAAAAAATACGTACACCGTTTCGCTTCTCTCGAAAATCTCCGCCGAGAGAATCGAGCAAGCTCTATAATGCGTACACTAAGATGCGGGAGAGGAGGCGCGCTAAACGAGAGTAATGTCCGTCTCGCCGTTGCGGCGGCGGCGCACGCACTCGTCTTCCAATACTAAATATAACGTCCAGCCAGGTTCTCCTGGTTGTTTGCCAGTAAAAGAGGCGGCTCGCAGTGCCGAGAGGCGAGCCACGGCCAGTTCCTCTCTCGCTCGCTCGCCTGCGTGCGCGACCCTTACACGCGCGCATTCTCTTCTTTCTTTCTTTCTTTCTTTCTTTCTTTCTTTCTTTCCTTCTCATCGCTCCTCTTTATCGACGGCATTCTTCGCCGCCTTTTTCCGCGTCTTCGGTGTACACGCACTCTACGAGCGATCGTTACCCCGCACAGTTGAATATTTTCAAGAGTTGGCTGATTCACCGATTGTACAGTGAAAGTTTTATCGCGACGGGAGTATAGTAAAATTTGAATACGTTTTGGAGCAGCAGACGCTAATCCTTCGACCTTGAACCGAGCCACGTGTAAGTCCTTTTACGCATCGATCCTTCGACCCTACTCAGCGCACGCAAACACTGCCGGGATAAGTAGTCGCTCTATTCCTGGAAAATATTCAACTGTGCGTGACGTTCCAGTCTCCCCCAGACAGCCTGCGAAGGAAGTGTGCAGCGTACCTAAGTGCGTCGCGAGCAAGCCGGTTCTTCGGTATAATAATACCAGCGCGCTTTTTTAAAAAAAGTCGCGGCATTTAACTCTCTGTGCAGCGTGTACGTGTATTGTACGTGTGGTATAGTGCTGGTGCCTGTGTTCTGCTGCTGCTGCTGCGAAAATGGCCATCACGAGGCAGGAACGTGAGTAGTACCGGCATATCGTACAGACTATATACATATCTCTGCGGCTAATTTGCGCCGCTTTGCGATGATAAAATCGCGTCGCGAATATATACGCAACGGCGAGGGGGGTGTGCGAATTTCTTTTTTATTTTCGTCGTGGAGATTGTTTGTCTGGAATAGTGCTCTTAGAGATTGGCTGCGCGTTAGTCATAGGAGATAAATACGTGGAGTGGAATTGTTTGTAGGAGGATCAGAGGACGTTTGATTTTATACTGAAAATAATCCGAGCGCGTTCGGATCGTTGTATTTATGAGTGCTCGGAGATTATAACGTTAATAAATGCTTCGAGACGAAAATAGCTGCTGCATATTCCGAGCTACTCGATAAATGTTTTACCGGCAGTTTATCTATACTTCTCGACGCACTAGCGAATCGATGAGTCGATAGCTTGTGATATTCGTTAGCGAAAATTATACATACGAGATTAATTCTTATACATGGTATGCCATCGACTCAATGAATATTACGACGTAAACATACTCAATGGCTTTGTCTCTTCGACTTGCCGAGCATCTTGTAGTTGAAATCGATTCTGACGTCAGCCTTTGCTCACGTTAACCTCAAAGCCATCCGAGGGAAGCTCTCTTTGTTGTGTGATGCGCGTTTGCCCTTTTCGTAGAAAAAAGCTTGAATGCCACTACGTCGAAAGTGTCCTACACTCTACTCTTGGAATTATCAAAGTCAGCATTGTTTCTAAATAACGAACTCCTCTAAATGGTCACTGCGCAATTTAAAAATACCGACCCATAAAATTCTCCTACCGTGTTTCTAAAACCGTTCGCGCGTAAGAAATTCTTTGCATAAACGCGAGGGCAATTTGCATCTCAAAATGATTTTTAAAATACATGGAATTTTAATGAATGAAGCTCCACCTGCACGGCAGCAGCCGTAACTGTCATGCAGACGCTATTCGCTTGTCGTGTATACATATACACCAAAGTTACAAGAGAGGATTTACTAGCACTCGCTATTCGAACCTCTCTCTCTCTCTCACTTTCTCTCTCTCTCTCTCTCTCTCTCTCTGTATAGATCTTTGGCAGAATCTACTGGCGCACAATCCAACGCATTGTCGCGCATATGACATCAAACAAATTTTCCCGCTCAATCTAGAGCCGACTAAATGTTGTAATCGTGATCCACTCGTACGATCTGTCAATTATTATGTACACAGACTTGGCACGAGGATAAAGCTTTCTTTTTCTTTCCGGCGTACGTCTCTTTGTTTACGCGAGCGCATTCGTGGCACAGAGGGTGCGATGGTGCGGTGTTGTAATGTCGAGGATGACTCACGTGTATGCAGCGCCCTTTCTCTCTGCGCAGTCGCCCCGCGGCCTACTGACACCGCGTTGTACGGTCGCACAAAGCTCAATCCTCTGTTTCCGTATACGTGGCTCGTATACGCTCCTTTGTGTACATCACGTTGTTGTCAAAGATCACTGACGAGGGCCCTGAATTCGGTCAATCGCATTCCACGCGGGATTACACAAACCAGAGCTTGCAGTGTTTGGGAATCTATGTAATAGCTTTTTCCCTTTGCGCGAATTTCGTCCGGAGAATTTTCATTTCAATTTTTCGAAACGACATCAGATTGCAAAAAATCTATCAACGTCCATCAAGCTCGAGAACGCGTATACAGATTGATGCGAAACACCCGTGGGGGGTCTAGAGTTCAAGGTCAGCACCCACCCACACACACACACACACACACACACACACACACACACACACACATACAGACAAAGAATCACCTGTTGGAGCCGCCGAAAAACAAAGTCCAGCTACGTGTACGGTCCGAACAAAGAAAAAACCTGGTATCGGCCGAAAAAAGCTTCGAAAAATTCCGCAGAGCAGCTCTGACGTCGTACAGCCGCGTACTTTAGTCGGCTCTTCTGCATGCAGCGGCTTTTTTCACAGAGGCACGCTCCGTTTATTTCGGTGATTCGCACCGACGAGAAGGAGAGGGTCACACACATACGCGCGCGAGATTACGTAAGACGATATAGCCGAGCTTCTTTGGCTCGGGAATCGCGCTTTATTCACTCGTGTGTCACAGCGAGAGGCTCTCTCTCTTTGTCGCTGTGCAGAACTCCGAAATATACCTGATGGGCTCGTTCCGCGGGTACATGGAGAAAGATATCTGTGTACTTCGCGAGCTCGCTCTGCATCCGCGAGAGTTATTGGTCTCGAGCATTGTGTGACGGATGCAAAATGCTCGCTGTGCGGAAGGTTTCAGAAAAATTGCCGTTTTGACGGTTCTTTTAGCGTTATTCGTAATTTCACGGAAAATATTTTCCTGATTACACATAGAGTCACGACTTCTAGCTCGTATTTGATTATACAAAACTGACCGTAGCCTCGAAATCTCCAATTAACCAGCGAAAAGCAGAATCGAATTCTCGTCTCCCTGCCAAAATAAACCGACCGATCGAACGCGTGTTAATTATCTGCGAAGGAATAATTGGGTGGCGATTATCGTCGCGCAGAATCGGCCTTGGCTGCCTCCAATAATAGCCTCGCGCGTGTATACTACTGGACGTATCTCTCCGTCCTGTACAACGGAAGCGAACGCATCCAACCTTGCAGCCGTAACCCGCAACCGTAACCTTCCGCAAGGTGCATTCTTTCCTATTGTCTCGCTCGCGGCTTTTGTATGTTTATTATCGTATATCTCTCTCTGTGACGATGACGAACAGAATCGATCGATCACAATAGCCCAACTGGAGCAACGACAATTTGTTTTTTAATGATTTTTTGATCCCGATCAAAGTCCGGGTCGTCTCGTGACGATAATACGAGCGACGAGTGCGCCGACCGGACCCCTCTCTATCGACTTATCTGGAGCAAAGCCAACCGAGTGCACTTGAATGTCTATGAAATTCAGCGCGCTGCGGCTACAGTAGCGCTAGCGTGTAGCGAGGGATGAGCCCGTAATTGTGTGTATTATTAGAGAGATAGGCCTGCTAGTGCAGATTCGCTCTAAAGTTATTTTTATAGGTCAGATATTTTTTCGATGCCGTACCTACGCTACTTTTTTATACTGCGTCATTTTTCAAAGAGTAAAAACGCACAATACCCTATTTTAAAGCCTCAAAGGCCTCGCGCACGATTCTAATTAAAGCTGAAGAAGAACCAGCCGAGTCTTAAAACTGAGCCAAAAACCTCTCTTTTTTTTCCTCGACGTGGCAGCTGTCAAAGACAGCTTGAAACTTTTCGCGCGCGAGTTGCGAACTCGAGGGCGAGTTTCGCAATGTTTCAGGAGGGCGATGTACCCGCCGCCTCGCCTATCTTTCTCTCCAGTCGTCGACTGCAGACACGGGGGGATGGCGGAGAATCGATTTTGCTGTCCCCGGAGTTCACACTGCGACGGCTGGGCAGCAGCCGATGCTCCCTCAAACCTTGCCTAATTTTCGTATACAAACATTAGCACGTGTATGCCGAGTTCGTGTGTTGGTACAGCCCTGAGGGAAAAGAGTCTGCCCTTCGTTGTGTTTAGATTAATTTTACGGCTTTATTGATTTTGGCTATTTTTGTAGAATGAAAATCGATACAGTTCGTGCTTTTCAGTAGCAGTAAAGTTATTGTATTGTTCCAATAACATATTATAAAGCAGTAGTTGCATATCTTCTCACAGCGCAAGTACCAAATAATTAATTCGTCATTGTTAGCGGCAAGTTCAACCGCTGCACGCGTAACTGCTCCAACGAACCCGATTACAAACTGTATTTGGTGTATAACACAGCCGATTCCTAATATCGCGTCTGCTCTTGAAGAGAAGAAAACGCGCGAACGAGGGAGCAGTCAGGCTGCTCGGAGCATGTCTGACGTGTCGAACAAAATCAATAGCTAGGAGCGTCGTTTACGTGGCCTGTACACGCTCTCTATACGAGCAAAGCTCTCTTTTGTTTTATTTTTTCTGCAATTACTCTTTCTATTTTCGTATCGAACGCTATCGATGTGCTCTAAGAAAAAAAAAACAATGGACGTGTTGCGCAGAGAGATAATGATACACTGCGTGGAATAATTCGACAATTCGCTCTTGTATAAAAGTCATTATTCGGGGGGGCTTCTGTGTGTCCGAATGCTGCATTGCGGCGAAAGATGTGTTGCGCGCTGGCAGTTGCGATGCTAATTTATTTTCGATTGTCGACGGAATTTACCGTGTATCGGAACGTTATCGAGTATATTTTATTCAGCACTTGATTTTCAAACCTTTCAACTTGTAGCGAATAATTCAATGCTCTTAATCGAAAATTCAGCCTTCCTTTCTTTTAATAAGTATTATACGTTTATAACGTGAAATGCATAAAGATACCGTTTCTCTTTTCGCTAAAAAATTGCAAGGCTCGATCGACCCAGCCCAGCTGGAATCACCAACTTATCGCCGAGTCATATCAGAGAGAAGCTCGTTCCGCGCAAAAAAAGCGCACACACATACGGTAGAAGTACACCTCGTATCCGATAGTCGGGGGAACGAGCGAGCCGCACGCAACTTTACCGATATAGCGTACCGCGATGCCGCCACTCGGCGCCCACGTGTATTACAAAGAGCTAACGCGACGACGAAGACCAACCCTCGGTAATGACATGACTTGCCTCTTCGCTGCTGCTGATGTTTGGTCGGGGATGCGGTTGATTGAATTTTCGGAAATTCGCACGGAGGGTGTCGGGGATTGATCGTGTTTGCGATAGGTGTGGCCTTATAGGCTGTTTCAGATGATGCGACTGAAATTACTATAGTCATTTAAAGGATAACTTGATAATCTAAATATTAAATATTTATTGTGGATTTTGTCTTAAAAAAAGAAGCATTTCAACAATCGTGAGTCGATAATTGAACCGATATCGTCGCTTAATTACAACGACGACAATCTGCTCCACATCGAAGCATGATTATCCTCAATCATGCGCTTACATAATCGACGATCAAAATGCTAATACCCCTAATATGGAAACGACCGCGACCTGTTGGAACAATTACAAAGAAAAGCAGCGATTGAATTCAAATGAAAAACGCTATTATTTGCCGAGTGAGAGGCACGTCGAACGCGGAAACGCTCGTCGATCAGTGCTGCCACCTCTCGACGCTGCGCTCCTCTTCCGCTGCTCTTTTCGAGCGCCGCCGAGTTATCTCCTCTCTCACTCTCTATGCCTCCACCTACACGTATATACGCACAAGCTGGCTTCTCTCGGTTCTCCTAGTATAGTCATCTTTATGAATGCTTAATGTCGGAGAAAAGCGAGCTAGCGAATATATAAATTTAGGTGGGTGACCTAACGTGCTGCATCGGCTTTCAAAATAATCGTTACGTCAATTGTGTACTCTCCTTGAGCAGCGTTTCAATGTCTAGTCTACTCAGGATCGGCAATAGTTCTTTCCGGGAGTAACAATCTCTCCGACGAGATGCACGCGCTGCAAGCTGCAACAATGTCTCTCCTGTTCCATATTCTCGGCCGACTTTCTCGCGTTCCTCTTTCCCGCTGTTCCGCCGAGAGCTGCATCGTCGATGTTCCCTTCACTCTCCCTCGCGTCTCTCTCTCTTTTTTTTTTTTTTTTTATCACTTCCTGCAACAACACACCATCCGTTTGCCACGGCTACATCTTTCTCATGGCCACCTCCACTTTCCACGAGTTTCCACGCTTTCCTCCGAGATTTTTTTCACCGCATACTCCCTGCACCTTCATCTCTGCATTCGGTTCCCCTCGTGCCCTCCATATTCTCTCTTCTTCCCCTCCACCGTACAGCGTAGCAGCAGCTTGTGCTTTCTCTCTCTTCGTCGGCGTCGGACGTCGAGAACGCGCAGGTTACAGTCGCGCTGCGCTTCCAGAGAAGACTCTCTTTCTCTCTCAGTTCTCTGTTTCTTTCCCCTCGCGCGCGCGCGCGCGCGTGAAAAAAAGAGCAGGTCAGTCTGTGCGCGAGTGCCGCATGTAACAACCACGCGCGACACGACTCCGTCTCTCGAGAACTTTGTTCCTCTTCCTTCTTGTGCTTGCTATACCTGTGGAGAGTAGACAACGATCACGATGGTGCGCAGAAATAACTCGAGGCAGAACGTCGAGGAACTGCCCGAACGGGGACCTGGTGAGTTTTAGCGTCGCGCAGGTTATATTTACGGCTGTGGGAGTCGAAAGTCTCGTTCCTATATAGTAGACGCGTAGCTATAGGTAGCCGAACATATGGTTCACATGCTGTATACGCACGCGACACGTGTGGGCTCGTGGCTTTTTAAATCGACGCGACGCTTCGCTTCTTTTCGAGCCTTTTAAAGTTTAAATGGATACTGATGCGATTCTCGCCATTATTATTCCCTGTGGTTTCCTACCGGACGCGCGCGGCGCTTGATGGAGTCCCCGTGAACTTGAGGACTCCGCATGCGTACGCTATGGATTTTTCATTACCGTTCCGGCTATACTTATTAATAATCCGCGCGACGCGTGAAATTCTCTTTTCGCACCTTCCGCTTTCGTGGAATATTTTTAGCTTTAGCCGACGCTTTTTTCTCTCTTTCCTATACGCGTCTATTATTGTTTGCCACTGTAGCGTATAGGATATACCTGTACATGCTGTCGCGTTACTCGCGGTGATTCGATTAAAACGCAAGCGGCTTATATTTTCTCCGAACTCGCTTCTACAGATGCGATGCGCTTCGTTCGCGTAGGAAAGAGAGCGTGAAACAAACTCTCCGCTGTATTCCTATCGAAAATTCACGATTGATGCGCTATTTTTCATTCATAAATGCGGCCTGTCCACGATGCAAACAAGCCACCATCTGTTCTCTTAGAAACGAAACCTATGCGTATATACCAATCGGCTGCTCCGATCTTCGAATCCATCATCGTCCGCGTACCCTACTCTCGAAAACCTGAAATCATCTCGATATCCGGACGAAAAATCCACAACGTGGCTTCAACAGCGGACACACACGATCCTATACATGTATATGTGTGCGTGCACCTACGTATACCGGTTTCTCGGAGCGCGTTTGACATCAGATATACGGCGAGTGAACGGGACCACTGCTGCTGCTGCTACTGCTATATATTGTACGTCGCTGTTCCCTTCCTTTGTTCCCTTAGGATGTTTTTACACGAGAGTTTCGTCGTCGCGCAGTTGTTGTTTCGCCATTTTCTCACGAGCCGTATTAACGGCCTGTACTCTGCTTTGTTTTATATCACTATTTTTATTCGCAGCCTCATCATCAACGACATAATATATTATTATTAATGAACGTTTCTTTTTACACAATCGATACGGAACGAGAATAGAGCTTAACTTACGACGCGCGGCATTGATCTATTCCCGTCGAGCCGATAACGTGCGTGTACCGCCTATCAATAAAAACGTATGCGTCATCGTACCTCCTGTATAAAAAAAAAATCACCCGTGGAATCAAATCTGTTGGCTCCTCTCATATGTTCCGCTGAAAATCAGCCACGTGCACTATACTTACCCTCCTTATTACATATCGCGTAATCAGCGCAGGTGTGTACACAGCAGGGCCGACGTTTGGACATTTTCACGCCCCGCTACCGCCACTTTTTTTCACAATTCCGCGGGCGAAATATCGCAGCGTGTGTGTGCACGTATATCTACACAAGGTCGCGCTCGCGAGCACACAGCCGGTGTAGCGTGCCACGACGACGACGTGGATGCTCCACAAGTGCTTCGTCGGTATAGTGGCTCTCAGTCTGTACGCCTTGTTCCAATAATTTACATTTTCGATGCTCCGAATTTTATAGCACACCGCACGCCCCTTCTGCGTGCGAGAGAATATAACCAGATGAATTTGTTATCAGGGATTGGTGTTAAGATGCTCTAGCGATAAGGCGATTGGATTTTCTGTTAATAAACGTTGTTGCAACGTTATCGCTCTGTAAATATGGAATACTGAAAGCGAGGCGTTCAATTAAGGAAAAAAAAGTCGATGATACACTGTTGAATCACAGCTTTGAAATATCAATGCTTTAATCGAGAAGCGTGTCACGGCAGAAGAGCCACGTAAAGGATTCATACTTTTTTTTCTCATCTGCACGAATTTCTATTCTTAGTAAGCCGGATTCGATCTTACGTGGATTCGGCCGACGCGCTATTTGGGACGACCGACTCAAAAACGCTAAAATAGCAATAGCCCGCGTATACGCGGCTTCTTCGTTCATAATATTCGAGCGCATTATATACGCGGTAGTAGTTTTTGTTGGTTTACTTCAACAAACAGCCTAATTGAGTTGACTTCCATTCATGTTTCACAAAATTCATTAAGAAAATGGCCGGCTACCTAATTCAATGATCTCCGTTGTAGTATTTACCGTCCCCAGACTAAAAAGCATTTCTACCATTAATTAAATTAAATGAATATACACTCGCTCGCCGCTGAAATTCGTTGGACGAAAGCGTCGTTCTGATCAAATCAAAAGAAAGCTACGCAAAAGTGTCTCGCAAGCGCTTAAAAAAAGATTTCATTTTTAGCTGACTTGCAGTTTCCGCCTTAAAAATATCGGAATTACGAAATTCCAAATCCATCAACGCGGCTTTTTCATCGATATCAAATACATCGCCTGATAATACATCCTTATCTCGCACTTAGCGATTCATCCAACCTTGCAACTCTGTAACGGCATGTCAATGTCAATGCCCCTGTCGCGAAAAAAACCTCAGCGCATTAGCGTCACGTCGGCAAAATTTCACTTTGCCTATACGCACCGGAAGCATTGCATACGGTTCTCTGAGGTAATATAGAATCGGAGCGTATGATTTGTTGTTACCAGGTGAGCTTCCCTCGGGGGAGCGCTGATGATGTCAGCTCGACGCGATTTTCATACTAATGAATTTTTCGTGCATGCGTACATGGGGTTATAGCTGCCGCCTACGCCAGCCGGTCAGTCGCCTTCGAGCTTACGCGGTGTCAGGACGCTTTCATACTTAGGACGAGAGTTTGTTAAAAAGTAGGCTGTGATGAGTGTTCCGTGAAATGATATTCGTATACGAATTTTAGAACTTTCTAAAGTCGATTATATAGGCAGCAGGCCTATGCGAGCGTTTAGTGAACGTTAAATATAGAAGCATACGATAAATATTATAGTGGCGATTTTCATGCAAAGCGACGCTAACGTAAACATTTTTTTATTTGCAGTGGCAGCGTTGATCTACTGGCGTGATCCCAAGAAGTCGGGGATCGTCTTTGGTGCAACACTTGGAGTGCTTTTGTCGCTGGCCTACTTCAGTCTGATCAGCGTGCTGGCTTACATATCCCTCCTCACTCTCACCTTCACCGTTGCTTTCCGCATCTACAAAACTGTCCTCCAGGCCATTCAGAAGACCTCCGATGGACATCCATTCAAGTGAGTTTTCCTTTCAAGCTTCTCTCTCTCTCTCTCTCTCTCTCTCTCTCTCTCTCTCTCTCTCTCTTTCACTCAACTCTCAAAACCGACAAGACGACTCAGGACTCTTTTACACATCAGCGAGATGAATTAAATCATTTTTAATGGCTCTTGTAACCTTGCAGAGACATCCTTGAGATTGACCTGACGCTGCCCGCCGAGAAGGTGCACGAAGTCGCTGACATCGCCGTTGCGAACGCCAATGCCGCCGTCAGCGAGCTGCGCAGGCTCTTCTTGGTCGAGGACATCGTCGACTCACTCAAGTTCGGAATCCTCCTGTGGTCTCTCACGTACCTTGGCGCATGGTTCAACGGCATGACGCTCATCATCATTGGTCGGTATCTCACTTCTCTTTACACACTACGTTTTTGCAAGCTATGATGACTAACGATCGTTTGTTTTACAGGTGTCGTTGCCCTCTTCTCGTTGCCCAAGGTGTACGAAACGAACAAGACGCAAATCGACCAAAACCTCGCTCTGGTCCAGGCTAAAGTCAACGACATCACGGCTAAGTAAGTTTGACTCTTCGATTTTCACCGCTTTATATCTCATAAAGTGAAGTTGATTATTAACCGCATTGTTCGTTAATTTTCAGAGTAAAGGCTGCGATGCCCCTTGGCAAGAAGGCCGAGCCAGCAAAAGAAGAGTAAATGAGGATCGAACAGAGGCGTTTAATCGTTGCAGAGCCGTGCAGGGAAGGACGAAATGAGAGACGGAACGACGTATTCTAGAATGAGAGAAAGAGTGATGATGGCAACAAAAAAAAAGGATATCGGGGTAGCGCGTGCGCCGAGAAGGCACAAACACACACACACACACACACACACACACACACACACACACACACACACACACACACTGACACATTACAGCATCGCCGACAATTAACTGAACTGACTTGATGAAAATTACGAGTTGACGAGAGAGTAACCGAAACAGAGATTGTAAATAACGGACCACTGTTTTACTTCGGATAAATGTTGGATATCGAGCGAGTGACACAGAGAAAACTTGGTGTGATATATGATGGTTTGCTGTGTGTCGACATATGTATTGTAAAGACCGTGTTAGCGAGCCGGTTGACAAAAAAAAAAAAAAAAACCAACAACTGACAAGGAGGGGCTGGCAGACCCGTCTACGTACAATCTTATATTACCACACCTTATAATATACGAGCGGTCAACGACCGCTGCGACGGTTTTGGTATCGCAGAAGGAATACTAACCGGAAGAGCTGCATAGTCGATTATAATCAGATATTTCCTCGCCTGCAGAGCACTTTTTCTATATCAGCCCGTAGATTTGAGATCTAACGAGTCATTTTTAATGGCTCTTGCTAACCTTGCAGGCACATGTAAGCAGGGAGGATTGCAGGCCAACGTTTCGTTTGCCGAAATAGTTCAACATACGCACGTAGTAATATCGGCAACTGAACGAACTCGACTTTCCACTCTAGACTCTGGCGTGTATTGTTATTGCCAAAGCGGTGCAGGCGAAGTCGAGCTTGACGAGCTTATTGACATGGAATTTTCGGGTGTTAGTAAAATACTGATTTCTTCCATTTTTCCGGATAGCAATAAAATACACATGAGAGGCTAGATGACGGATCATTCTGAAGGAGAGGCTCAGTGAAATGTCGGAGGGAAAGATAGCCCTGCCGTTGCGCATCGAGCGATTTCGCCTACTCCTTGCTGTCGTCAAAGTTCGGCTTACGAGTTAGACCGAATATGCGATAACGCACACACCAGGTAACGATAACAGGGGAGCGCCGATCAGCTGAGTCCTGCGCAGGGCTCTTCTTGGGGTCGATGGACATCGTCGACTCACTGCAACGTTTCCGGGGAATCCACTCAACTGTGTCTCTATATGCACGGTATGCATGGTGAGTCTGAGCTTGAGCGCATGGGTTTCAAGGAGCAACCGGCATGACCTAGATCATCATTGGTAAACGGCTTACGGAGGGATCACTTCTGCTTTACACACTACGCAATGTTTTTGCACACCGACCAAGCTATGATGACTAAACGATCGTCATTGTTGTTTTAAGCTGGTGATCGGTTGGCCCACACACGCTCCGGCTTTGCCTAACTGTTTGCGCTCAACGGGTGTTATAATAGCGAAACTCGTTAGCAAAGGGATAGCAAGCCAAAATATGACTAATACGACCCGCAATCCATCACGCGTTAACGACTCGCTCTCTGTGCTCCAGGCTCTAAAGGCTAGACTGGACATTCGAAATCAGTAGACTGGGGACGCGTTCGGCCTCACAAAGTTAAGTTTGAACATCTCCGAGTTTTAAAAAAACCGCTTTTACTCACTCTCATTTCAGTGAATATTGTTGCTCGTAATGCTAGTGAAGTTGATATAACCGCATCTCGGTTGAGCGTGGGTCAGCCTTTACCGCGCAGACCGTATGAGACCTTGCATCTGATCTGCCGTGTGTGTCGTATTAGTCAGATTAATCTTCACGCAGGTAAAAGGCTGCGAGACGTGGCCGGACAGGGAGACCCCTTTGGCAAGGAAGGGCCAGAGACCACAGAGCGAACAATATGAGTGAGAGCGCTAATCAACTCAGCGAGTGCCGAACATGCAGGCGTTTAATTCGGTTGCAAGCCGTGGCAGCGGAAGACGAAATGAGAGACAAGAAAGGTCGAGCGGACGTATTCTTAGAATAAGAGAGAAGAAGAGTGATGATGGGCAACAAAAAAAAAAAGGATATCGGGTAGCGCGTTTGCAGCCGAGGAAGGCACAAACACACACACCAGACTGAGCCGGCCGGACAAGCCGGAGTGGTGTAATTCCTCACATACACACACACACACATAAGAGCGAGCAAAAAGCGAAGTTAACAAGTCGGGGTAACTCACACACAACATCACAGTCACAGGACACACTGACACATTACAGCATCGCCGACAATTAACTGAACTGACTTGATGAAAATTACGAGTTGACGAGAGAGTAACCGAAACAGAGATTGTAAATAACGGACCACTGTTTTACTTCGGATAAATGTTGGATATCGAGCGAGTGACACAGAGAAAACTTGGTGTGATATATGATGGTTTGCTGTGTGTCGACATATGTATTGTAAAGGACCGTGTATAGCGAGCCGGTTGACAAAAAAAAAAAAAAAAAAAAAAAAAAAAAAAAAAAAAATATGATAATTGATTACGAGAGCTCGATCTCGAGTGAAAATCACAAAATCTCGAGGCCGAGTGATCATAAACACGCGCATCCAATATTTAAAATATATAAAATGAAATGAAAATCGAGATATCCTTTTGAAGTAAGAGAAATAAAAAGAATGCAGAAGTAACATTTAGCGATTAATTGTTCGTTATTGCGATACGATGGTGACGAATTCATTTAGTGAGCAACAAGAGAAAGTGCGACGGAACGAAATGTTTACAGTAAAAACTGGCAACAGCAAGAATATGAAGTAACTTACAACTATTAATAAAAAAAAAAAAACAAAGAAAAACTTAAACTATCGTTCTGTGTTTGTCGCGCAAATCAAACGACCGAGACAATTATTATGCAATTGTCGCGACCATGACCTTGCGCACTTTGGGTGTTCCCCGATAACTGCACACACACTTGCAAAGAAAGCGTGTCTATTCCCATCTTTATCCCTTTTGAAAAATGTGCAATCACATTCATAATCCTTTTTGAAATAAAAAGAAACGAAAACATACATGAAGTACATAACGAAATGAAAAAAAAAAAAAATTATTAATCCAGTAATGACGTAATATAAATGATGATGAAGAGTATCTTATACATTAAACGCATTACACCGTTCACCCGCATTCTATCGCATCATCTCGTTTGCTACTTGATCACTCATCGTAACGAAGAGTCTATCCTTTTTTAAATGTAGAAAACGTTGTTGAGGTAATCATTAATCAATCAGGTTACGCACGATAAATATGGCCAAGGCAATCGATGTGAAAATGTCTATTGTATCTATAGACAGTGCTTATTGAAAGTTGAGAAAACAAGGCAAAGCGGAGAGAAGGTGAGAAGAAGAAGATGAAGGTACGAAATAATGAAGCGTGATATGCTGGAGGAAGTGCTTGTCGAAATTGTTTCTTTTTTATCGTTAGATCTTAAGATGTAATGTCTAATAACCAGCGATCCCTCGCGTTTTAGTTGTTATAATGCGATCGAAAATAAATATGAGAATTAATGGAGAAATTAATAAAGTGATTATTACTTATTGTATCTGTCTCTTTGAACAGCGTTGAGGATTGCAAAATATTATTGCTATTACATTGATATTATTATTGTAATTATATAGCTAATATATAAAAGAAGTATATATATATATAAAATTATTGAAAAAAATACATCGGTTTATATTACGCAAAGTTGAAAAAAAAAACGAAGAGAAAAATTGGCTTATGGCGATGCAATGGAAATGGATTTAAAAAATACATCACTCGATGATCCGATAAAGCAGAACATGAAGATGCAACTTAATATTATATTATACACATTCTTAATATCTATCTGTAGCTACGTGAATTCACGTGTTTTTATCTCAGAAAAGGTGGTAAAAGTGTTAAGAGAATATGTGACTTGTAATACGCGTATCGCTTCTTGACGTTTTCATTATTGCATCTGCATTCGCACGATTAATTTATAAATAAACGATATTAATAAGACACAAAATGTCGATAATTCTGTTTTTTATAAATGTCAATATTACGTAAAATTTTGTTTTTATTTGTCTATCTACTTTCAACTTTTATTTGACGTACTTTCTTCTTGTTCTGTGAATCGAAAAACCTTTGATCCCATTTTTTCTCTTTCAATTCACTTTTAATTTTTCTGCTAATGTTATGAAGCCAGTAATTTTGTTTTTCAGTACAAAACAACTTTAAAGAGTAAATGTACTTTCTACCAGCAACTCGCTGGTCGTTTTCAGTTGATATATGTATTTTACTTTTTATTTATTTGGCTTTGAAAACAGAAGAAAACTGGCACAAGAGTTATGAAATGGTAAGTGAAACCTCTTCTGTATACTTATGCTTCGCGCAAGTTCAAATCGTCGCGCGCTTATAACAATCTGACTCGTCACTGAAACCATCAGAGACCGTCGCTCGACGAGCCGGCTTTCCATGATAATTTTATCCATTTCAATAACAATATGCTTTATTGAACGAATTGATCCGACCGGATAACTCGACACGTTATAACGACTTGTCCATGCTTAGATTCTCTAGAATTGTTATAAATTCTGGCGACTACATTCATTTAAAAAAACAGAGCAATTCGTCACAAAATATACATTGCATCAAAATAATTAAGCAAAGAGCAAACCCAAAGAATCCGAAAATCTTTTGCTCCTATGCATCTGCGTGCGATAATCATCTCGGAGGTTGCTCGAGCCGATCATTCAGTGCGCACGCGTGACCTTTCCAAGGTGACAGCGGCGGCGCAGGCAAGCATAGCGCAGCGCACATAACAGTGTCTGCGACGAGTCTTACTACTATATACTACTCTGCTGTTGCTCTTCCCTCCTTCCCCAATCCCCGCGCGGCGCAGCACAAGACGACCGCCGAGTGCTTGCTTGCCGGACTTTCGCCCGTTGCAGCATCAGTACGCACATCTCCACTGCCCTGAGCGAGTGTCGTCCATCCGTTTTTAATTTCTTCTTCTGGCATAAGTAAGTCAACGCTACAAGAGTCAGCATGTCGGTGAGCGACGCCGATCACGAGAAGAGGAAGCAGATCTCGGTGCGGGGCATCGTAGACGTCGAGAACGTCGCTAATTTCAAGAAGACCTTCAATAGGCATCTTCACTACACCCTCGTGAAAGATCGAAACGTAGCCACATCGCGCGACTACTACTTCGCCCTCGCCCACAGCGTCAAGGACAATCTCGTCTCAAGGTGGATCCGTACTCAGCAGTATTACTACGAGAATGATCCCAAGGTATAGTACAACTTTCTCTGTTTTCTCTGAAAGAAATACCTATAGGTACTCGACTCGTTTTATCTTCTTTTTTTCACATCTTCTTCGTGTTTACTTTTTTCTCCTTTTACCTAACACACGCATACGCGTATATCGCCGACGTAAGTAATTATAGCAGCTCGGTTTATCCGAGATCGTGTTTCGTCTTCTGCATCTTATTTTTACTCCGCACAAATATTTGATTTATTATAGATGCATTTGTTTGGAACGCGCTACAGGTTCAAAATGGAAAAACTTAACCTTTCTTTTCTGCAGCTCTGGGTTTGA
>CM053172.1:48328408-48376899 GCA_012977825.3 Pteromalus puparum
GGGGGGGGGGGGGGGGGCAGATTATAACACAGCCAAGCATCTCGGATTGTTGATTTGGCCTTAACATTCATTTTCTAGCGAGCTGCCAATATTTTTGGCACGGCTAGTTTTTCGTCTAATTTTCGGCGTGTTCCCTAGCGCATCAGCACGTGCAAGTATTTCCGTGTACCGGCCTGTTACGCAGGTATACGACAGTCGTATATTCGAGGTGTTTACGCGAGCCCTATACGCTCCATGTTAAAGGATACTTATTTTAGTTCTAATACTGACCACCCCATTTAATTTTACATGTATTTTATGGCGCCACCCATCGCATGCCATCCCGAATTGACGGCAGGGATGTACGAGCGCAGGTGTTTACCAATTGGAAGCACGTGAGAGCGTCGTGTTTATTTTTGTATTTGGAAAATTTCACAAGCTACACGGCTGTTACGAGTAGTTATCAGCTGTAGACTTCGATAGTACTTATTCATTGCTCGATTCGGATTTACGATGATTCATTGAGATTTTTCTCCATAGGCACCTCTGGCTGACATTCGGAACATTCGGAATTTTCGTCAAAAACAACTCTTTATCGTCTTTTTTTTTCATTCAATTATCGACGTGTATAAGTACTCTTCTGTTATGCGAACAGCAGAGGAAACGTTATCGGTCTAGGTTGTTTGTCAATGCAAATAGGAGCAAGACGCGGCCTTGCTCTCGATACCTTCAAACGCTCGAGTCAATAATTCTTTCGGCTATTTAGCACGTGCGACGTGATCCGAGATTCGAGATGCAGAGATAGACAGACTTGGGTTTAGCTATATAGTGCGGGATGATATAAGTATGTACGTATATAGTGGACGGAGAATAGAAAAGGAAAGCGAACGACGCGGCATGAGATTCGGGACAATCGAGAGGGGATTGTTTCACGTTTATTGATGATAACGGCTGCGTGCTCCCAAGAGTCAACGAACTTTCTTTTCTACGTGTGTTTGTTGAAATTCGCTCTTTCTGCTGATAGTTTTCTTCTCGATTTTTTCGTTTCAAAATTTTCGAAAAATTTTGCATGTTTATTGATCATAAAAAGCAACAGTTGAGCGTATTTGCAAAAATAAGACGTTGGTTGACTATGTCGCCGGTTTCTAGTCGTGGGTATTCAACTTTCACTTTTATGTATTAAGTATCAGCGGTGCTCAATTCGCCCCTAGTGACCAGAAAAAATAAATATTCCGAACAGCCTTCGCACAGCTGAAAAGAATGTGGGTTAGCGTGTAAGAAGAAAGCGAATGTCAATAGGTTTCAAAAAAAGTTCATTTATTATCACGTCTCATACCTCCGGTTGAACGGGTTATATTTAGACACTCGAAAATACATGTCGCACGGATTCTCGTTATTCCGTTTATTTAGGAAACGCTAAAAAATTATGTAATACGCTTTTCAGAAGTTTACCTCACACGAATTTCGGGCTCTTTAAAACGCGCTTGAAGTTTAAGGCAACAGAGAAAGGTTTGGTAAAAATTCAAACAAATATTTGTTTTATGCCTATATTGTGGCAAGCATTGCGAGTTGGAAAACGTTTCCGTATGGCAATTTTCTATTTGATTGGGCCTATAGTAAATTCCATAATTTATTCTTTTGAAATTCTAAAAATAGTCCAAAAGCTGACTATTTAAAATCAGTTTTTATTCCACTTTAACAAAATTCGCCTGCTTTCAACTTGTTAAATAATCACGTACGAGGCTCCAGAAATAACTCGAACGCTCAACAAAATCTCGATCCTTAAAAATAACTAATCACGTGATCTCGGTTCTCTTCAAGTGTAAAGATGAAAAAATCCGCTCCAATATCTCGATAGCTCTCAAAAAACTACTCGATAAATTACCCCACTTTTGTTCTCTTTCGCCGTCAAATTCTACGCCAATCACGAGGGCGGGAAAAACCATAGATCCACTTGATTCGTGACCTCATAAAAATGGGTGGACATGTGACGAACGCGAGGCACACGTATATAGAAGTATTATAATGTACGAGCTCAAGAGAAGAAGACTCGAGAAGGAAACAAAGAGTGGGTCAGAGAGCTGCAAATATTTTATCTCCCTCGGCCTTAGAGTGAATGAATATAATCAATCGTTCGGCGTTTCAAACATATTATATCCCGCATTTTCTCGCATTTTTTCAGTAAATAGTAGTACAAATGCTCTTCTAAACGAGCCCTTATCGGTTCCGACTAAGAAATAAGAATGGGTGAGCGGAGAATTGTCGCATTGCCCGCATTTTTCGTCCAAAATTGACAAAAATGATCAATTTTGAACGGGTAAAATTTTGTCTTGGGCCTTGGGGTCTTGGGGGTTAGCTGTGGGTCGGAACTTATATAATAGGTTATAGTGTATCGAAAAAAAAAACACGTCTGATGACCTAAGAAAACTTTTATATAGCTTTAATAGCAAAAATCGAAAAAAGAACGATTTTCTTTCGGAGGTAGAGACCTTTAAAATTCATCGCACAGCGCCCTCCTTGCAGCTACTTTATTTTTTTTATGTATTTAAGCTTTTCAAGGGGTTACAAATTGAAAACTCGAAAGTCGGGAAATTTTGAACCACCCTAATGTGCATATTCCGGCACGGCGGAAGCGCCGCACTCGCTCGCTCGGGCGCTTAACCTCGCCGTGCCAGAATCTGTCTCATACGACACTTGTATCGTAATGTACTATTCTAGCCTCGACGCGGAAATACTTTGCTGGAAAACGTTGTTGGCTCCAAAAAAACGCGACAGTTATGTTCTGGAACATCGAAATTTCGATGTCGATCGATGCAAGTCGCTCACAATCGCATTAAGACTGTAAAAACGTATATATTATCTTGGCGAAACATGCACAACTGTCATTGAGTCAAATAGCCGGCGCCTTCGGAGGTTACGGAGTTTGTTAAGTAATAACGTGATGCTTTTCTATAATCGAGTGATAAGAGCCGGCTTTTAATCGTTTTGTAATGATGTTATGCAGACGAATGCAGACGATAACTGTTTTCGTGGCAGCTAATATAAGCGGACCGTTATTAGTCATCGTCGTTATATATAAATGCCATTGATTTCGGCAGAGTTGTTAGGTATGTAGTAGTTAGCCCTTTTTTCGCGATCAATATCTTTGAAGGAAACTTTACTACCACTGTTTATCAAAGTGGCCGTTACGTCTCCTTAGTTAATTGGCGCCGAATGATCGTTAGCAAAAAGTTTTTTTGACACTCTGTGTGCGAAATTCGATTACTCCTAGCTGCGTAGCGTGTGCGAAATGCCTGATTTTCACACTCCGTGCGCGAAACTTTGAATTTCGCGCACGCTCATCTGCTAAGAACGTAGATTCGTACACTCGTGTCAAAAAATAGTATACGATATGAATCATCATCGTTATCCGACAAAAACAAAACGAGGAACATTTCGAGCTTTCAAATCACAACACCTAAAGGACACCTTCGGTATTTTTAGAATATCACGTGTCTTTGGATGTTATTGAATTTATTAAGTAATGCTTGCTTTTCTATAATCGAGTGATAAGACCCGGCTTTTAATCGTTTTGTAATGATGTTATGCGCACAGACGATAATTATTTTCGTGGTAGCTTAATACACGAGGCGTTAGTCATAAATGCAATTGATTTCGTCAGTGTGCTGCTGCGTGGACAGTTATGTAGAGCACTATACTTTCCGCGATAAATATATACCTATCAAGGAAACATTACATATCACCACTGTTTACAGGAATGCTCGTTACGTCTCATTAGTCCACTTACTGTCGGATGTTCATTTGCGCAAATAGTCTCACGAATCGTAATCTTGTTATATCCACCCAAAAAACTATACGTAGGTACTTCAATTAATGCTTCTCTTCGGAGCCGGCACGGAAACTCCCGAGCTTCTATATCACAACTCGTCTTTTCGACTTGTAAACGACACCTCCGACATCTTTAGAATATCGCGCTTTATAAATAACACCCGGCTTTATGATACGAATCAGCTCGGGAATATTCCAACAATCGCGTGTCCGCACTATTAATAAATGGTAATCAAATCGTTGGATAGTTCGTATTCCACGCGTGAGCGCAATAAGCCTATGCAGCTTAAACAATAATTAAAATAAGATCCGACGAAACATATTACACATACAAAGTAAAACGGCAGACCAGATAATGACGCGAGACGATAGTCGCTGTGGTTTTATAGAGTAAGTGTCGAAGGACACATCCGAACGGGCTGCTAAATTTACATCTATTAAGCGACGAGCTCGACTGTCTCGCGATGAAAATTCGCGTGCCCAAAAGCCCAACTGTCTCGCTCATCTCTCGCTCGGTCAATTCGAGCTGCGATGACGAGTGGAAAAATAGTACGAACCGAGTTTGATCGCCGCTCGTCTAAAGATACTTTTTAGGGGATCGTAATAGTGCAGGTCATTCGCTGAGAGTAGCTTTGGAATATTACCCCCATACGAGATGAACGAATTTTTGAGCTTTCGCTCAATAACCATACTCGGCAGTTTTCCGCTTTTCCGACTACTGTCTTCTTCCGGGTATGCGCGCGTCTCTCCTTGGAAGACTTCCCAAAGTCGAGAAATACCTCGGCGAAAACGTTGGCTCGAGTTCGTTTTAATACTACGTTTTGTATTTTAGAACTTCGGGAGGATATTATACCCTAATTACGCGTCATTTGTTTCGAATTTTCGAGTTTTGACAAAATACGTTGCGTAAGCCCCGAATGGATGATTCTAGCGTCAATTCTTTCCCTCGATTCGGTCTGATCCGGATTCGATGCAATTATACGCATTCCGAAAGGACGGCTTACGAGATAATCTATGACCTTACGATAAACAAGTAGGTTCGTGTAAGCGATGAATAGAAGCTTTTTGCTATCGCGAGGGCGCTCGTCTGTATGTAAATATTTGTCTTACGACGATAGTTTGAAATTTGTAATAACATTAATATTGTGATTTTTTTACGTTACAGAGATGCTACTACCTGTCCCTAGAATATTACATGGGGAGAACTCTTCAGAACACCATGATCAATTTGGGCATCCAGGGCGCCTGCGATGAAGCCATGTACCAAGTGAGTCTGCCTTATGGTTATTATTAGAAACAATAAAACGCGAAACAGCAAAAAGCAGCGCGATACGAGCTGTGTAGAACAGCGATTTCGACACTCAAATTGTGTCATAACAATGCTGAGCCGCGTCAAGAATTATAATACAGTCGCGATACAACGACTGCTGTTTATGCAATATGTCACTTTCTTGAAGGAGGGTGTAGATTATTTTATTGCAAAATTTGAAACAATTAATTACATAATCTTACTGCAAGAGAAATAAATTAGCGACATGAAGATAACATTTCTTCTCATCTGCAGATGGGTCTGGACATCGAAGAGCTCGAGGATCTCGAAGAGGACGCCGGTCTTGGCAATGGTGGTCTCGGTCGTCTGGCTGCCTGTTTCCTCGACAGTATGGCTACCCTGGGCCTGGCTGCTTACGGTTACGGTATTCGTTATGAATACGGTATCTTCGCGCAGAAGATCAAGAACGGCGAGCAGGTCGAAGAGCCCGACGATTGGCTCAGGTATGGCAATCCCTGGGAGAAGGCCAGGCCCGAGTTCATGCTGCCCGTTAACTTCTACGGACACGTCATCGACACACCCGAGGGCAAGAAGTGGGTCAACACGCAGGTCGTCTTCGCCATGCCCTACGACAACCCTATTCCTGGATACAAGAACAACGTTGTCAACACTCTGAGGCTATGGTCAGCCAAGTCTCCGGTTGAGTTCAATCTTAAGTTCTGTGAGTCATCTGGCTTGTGTTATCCGTTTTTTTTCTTGAGCACGAATTTTCGAATACGTTAACTAATGTACTTTGTACTTTTGGATTCCAGTCAACGACGGAGACTACATTCAAGCTGTGATCGATAGGAATCTCGCTGAGAACATCTCTCGAGTTCTCTATCCCAACGACAACTTCTTCGAGGGCAAGGAATTGCGTCTCAAGCAGGAATACTTCATGGTAGCCGCTACCCTTCAGGACATCATTCGTCGTTACAAATCCAGCAAGTTTGGTTCTCGGGAGCACCATAGAACCGACTTCGATGCTTTCCCCGACAAAGTGGCCATCCAGCTAAACGATACGCATCCGTCCCTCGCTATTCCCGAGCTCATGAGAATCCTCATTGATATTGAGGGTCTTTCTTGGGACAAGGCATGGGATATCACGGTTCGCACTTGTGCGTACACGAACCACACTGTACTGCCAGAGGCTTTGGAAAGGTGGCCAACAAGCATGTTGGACAGCATTCTACCGAGACATCTCCAGATCATTTATCATATCAACTTCCTGCATCTTAAGCAAGTCGAAGCTAAGTTCCCAGGAGATCTTGACCGACTTCGACGTATGTCTTTGATTGAGGAAGAGGGCGAGAAGAGAGTAAACATGGCGCATTTGTCCATTGTCGGTAGTCACGCTGTCAATGGTGTTGCCAGAATCCACTCCGAAATCTTAAAAGACTCTGTGTAAGTTAATATCTAAGTATTTGATTCAATTAAAAATACCAATAGGATGAATTATAATTTTACATTAATGATATGTTTGATAGCTTCCGTGATTTCTATGAACACACCCCAGACAAATTCCAAAACAAAACAAATGGTATCACTCCTAGAAGGTGGCTGCTCTTGTGTAACCCTAACCTTTCTGATGTCATTGAAGAGGTTCGTAGATCTATTTTTATAAACTATGATATTTGAAGGATTTAGTTTTAATTATCTTTATTTAACGATAGAAAATTGGAAGCGATTGGACCGTTCACTTAGAGCAGCTTGCTCAGCTGAAGCAGTGGGCTAAGGATCCGTCATTCCAACGCGCCGTAGTCAAAGTTAAGCAAGAGAACAAGATGAAATTGGCCGAGATTCTCGAGCGTGACTACGGTGTCAAAATCAACCCGGGGTCGATCTTCGACATCCAGGTTAAGCGTATTCACGAGTACAAGCGCCAGCTTCTCAACTGCTTGCACGTCATCACGATGTTCAATCGCATCAAAAAGAATCCAAATGCGCCTGTGGTGCCGCGTACTGTCATGATTGGCGGCAAAGCCGCGCCTGGTTATCATCTTGCCAAAAAGATCATCAAGCTCATCTGCAGCGTAGCTAACGTCGTCAACAATGATCCTATCGTAGGCGACAAGCTGAAGTTTATTTTCTTAGAGAACTACAGGGTCACTCTGGCTGAGAAGATCATTCCAGCTGCTGATCTCAGTGAGCAGATCTCAACTGCCGGTACCGAAGCGTCGGGAACCGGTAACATGAAATTCATGGTATGTGTTTTCATGATTAAAATTCTTACGTAGAGTGCTTCTTTCTACTAAATATTCTTTTGCAGTTGAACGGAGCATTGACCATTGGTACCCTTGACGGAGCTAATGTGGAGATGGCCGAGGAAATGGGCAATGACAACATCTTCATTTTCGGTATGACCGTTGATGAAGTAGAAGCTTTGAAGAGGCGAGGCTACAATGCTTACGATTATTACAACAAACTGCCGGAAGCGAAACAGTGCATCGATCAAATCCAAGGAGGATTCTTCAGTCCAAACAATCCAAATGAGTTCCAAGATATCGTGGACGTTTTGATGAAGTGGGACCGATACTTTCTCTTGGCTGACTATGAAAGCTACATAAAGTGCCAGGATCAAGTATCAAAGACTTACTTGGTATGTTTAACTTTCAAATTTACCTTCTTGATATGACAAGCAAACAATATTAATACTGTTTTCTTTACGTAGGATGAATCGAAATGGGTGGAAATGGCTATTCACAACATCGCCTCGTCTGGTAAATTCTCATCAGACAGAACGATCGCTGAATACGCTAGGGAAATCTGGGGTGTAGAGCCGAACTGGCAGAAGCTCCCTGACCCTCATGAGCCCCGTGATATTTAAGTCTACTGATGATTCTCAACGTTTAAATATAAGAATTGGCGTCACTTGTCGCGCGCCAGTCAAGCGAGATGTCTCATATATATGTAACAACGTTTCTTGAAATTCGAATCACGCAGTTACGCTTATCCATTATTCGTTTATACGTAAAAAGCGTTTGATTTTATTTCGAGTCGATTGACATCGTGATGGCACGTACACTTTGATATTGGCAGAACTTTAATTTAAGTAAATGAGATTTTTAAAGTAAAAATTAAGTGAAAAAGTCTATAGTATTAAGAAAGTGTATAAGCTGACGCGCGAGGCGTTTTTAAAAAACTTTTGTTCAACTATTTTATCGCAACTATCATACGCCTTTATTTGATTTAGTTTATAATCACATTTAAAGACTTCATTATTTGAATTTTATATACGTGTACGTCTTATACTTTCTTTATTTTATTTTATTTTTTGAAACTGCTCTAGTCTGTGAAAGACGTGACAGAACTATCTCTTTCTCTCGAACAAATTGTATACGTTAATTATGATCTTTTCGTTTGATACGATAGATTTTATTGAAAATTATAAATTTTTTTAGCCTTTAGGGAACATCGACGTTTTTGTTGTTATCAAAGGCGAATTGATATTCTGCTTATACCCATTGTATAGAATTATTGTTAACAATTATAACCTCTAACTTGTGTTTTCCAAAGATTTTTACAGAAAAAAAATTGTCTGCTACTGTGTTCGCTAGCGAATCGCGCCAGAGATATTTTCACGTAGCAACGATATTGGTTGCGTCCTCCAGTTCCTTCGTCAGAGCGAATTCAATGTCATGTACAAGTTCAACAAAGAAAAGTTCGATAAAAAAGTTCAACGAATTTCATAATCACATTTACAAACGACAATGAAATGCACAATCAAATACCTGTACTGTTGGTAATTTTTACAAATTTTATGCAGTTTTACACGAATAATGAAAATATATATACCGAGATATTTAAATAACGAAGAGAATATTTTATGAAAAGTTGTTGTACAGTTGTTAATCGTTAAAGCGTAAAAATACTCAAACAAATAGAAGAATAAAGGCTGGCCTGTTTTCGTAATAAATAAACTGTAAATTTATCTGTGTGATTCGGACTTTGTTACTTAAGCAATACGTCTCAATATCACAGCACGATGAACTGATAAATGTGAAAGAATCTTCTATATATACACATTGAAAAAAAAAAAAAATAAATAAAAGCACCATTGATGTAAAAATCGCCTCTCAAGACTTCTATCATTGTTCTCTCCGCTTATCCTATTATT
Source organism: Pteromalus puparum (assembly GCA_012977825.3). NCBI lineage: Eukaryota > Metazoa > Arthropoda > Insecta > Hymenoptera > Pteromalidae > Pteromalus > Pteromalus puparum. The sequence goes on from CM053172.1 coordinate 48,337,642, forward strand.
CGCATAAATTATCATCGATTCGCGACAATGATTCACCGCTCAGTGTCCACTCGATTATCAAGTTTAATAAACAAACAAGCGATAAGAGGCTGCTCTAAACGAGCGCCTGCGAAAATCAGTGCCTCGCTCACACACCGGCCAATCGTTTCTCCTACTTACATATACATATACATACACGCGTAACGAGAGTCGCGCGCGCGTGCGACTCAACAATACTGGCATACAGCGCGCTCAGTGTGTTTCCTCCGATGACGGACCGTCGACAAATGGAGGACGATCATGTCTCGCGAGTGGCTGCGAGCTGTAGTGGCCCGTAGAGACGAGGCCTTCAAAAAATTCCAGCACTTTGATCCCGAGGCTGTGCCGGTGGTGAGTTTTGTCTTTTCGCGCCTCGTCTTCATTCTATAGCCGAGGTCCTTCGTCCTTGTTTGGTAACGTCTTCATTTTTTTTTCTGCCGAGTGATCCGAGCAGGTTTGGTTCTTGATACGCATATATATAGTTGCTGCTATGTTGTGTATACTATGTGCTGATATCGAGTGTCGGTGGGGATTTCGCGCACTCTTTCGCGAGAGCTCGGTCGAGGTCGGTTGTGATCGAACGCTTTCTCTGGAGGCGCGAACATTTTGAATCCGATTGAGCTGTGGCTATTTTTATAGAAGAGTGAGTTTCTTGTGTTTTTTGCGCTTCGCCGGTATATACAAACAGTATAGCTTCTCCGAAGAGAGTTAATTGTGTGTCTAGTATTGGTGTACACTTTGTTGGAAGTAATTGACGATGATCGAATGAAACAAAAATAAACGGTTAAAATTGATAGATTATTGAAGCGCCAATGCCAAGAATTTACGTTCAAACTTTGGCATCCATCTATAGGGTTTGAAAATTGCTTTATCGTCGTTATTACTGCAATATTGATCAATCAAGTTCTTTCATTGTATTTCTGTTGCAGAATGTATCAACGATTCACAAACTGAACGAGTTAAAGCCAACATCGGCGATCATCGTCACGGGCTACATACCAATTGAAGCAATAAGGTGATTTTAATAATCAATTGTGAACATTAAAATTCCCAATCAGTTCAACCAACAAGCTTAAAAAAAAAAACGAACTTGCAAGAACAAACGAAAGCTCTTGACGGGCGTTGCCAAGGCCACCGAAATCAATCGGCCGCGGGTATAAAAAGCAAGTCCAGCGGTGCATTCATTTTACACCAATAGCCTCTTCTGGATCGAAGCCTCAAAATTCGGCATCTTTATCGGCGTTATGTCTTTGAAAATTGTCTCACGCAGTGTGTGTATCGTTCTCCAGGTTCTCGATAAATCTGAAATGTAAGACGTCGGGAAACATTGCTCTGCATTTCAACCCTCGTCTCGACCGGGGCTACGTCGTCAGGAACACCAAGCTCAAGGGATGCTGGGATGTCGAGGAGACCTGCTCACCGGCCAGCTCTCGAGGCTACGTCTTCCGCAGGAATTCCTTCTTTCATCTCACGATCTTTTGCACGCTCAATGAATTTCAGGTAGGTGTGCTTGTCTGAAAACTTTGCGGATTTTGCGATTTGATAGAGGTTTGATTTTTGTATTTATTCTGGCAGATTGCGATCGATGGAGAACACTTTTGTGCCTTCGCCTACCGAATGCCTCTCGAAGAGATCGTCGGCATCGAATTCAACGACGACATCGAGGAGCCAAAGGTCAGGCAGACGAACATTTCGATGTACCCAGATCCGCAAATTTGCAAACCGACCAGGATACTCGAGTTGCTCGACGACAAGCCTCTGGACTCAAATCTAGAGTTGCCCATCGTCGTGGACCTTCCAAAGGGTTTTGGAATCGGCGCAAAATTATTGATGAAAGGAAGATTGAAGCTTCTACCTCACTCGTGAGTATGCCGTCAACCGATTCAACGATCTTCTGAAAATTTTCTGAAAATTCACGGCTCGATTCGGCTTTCAGATTCTACATAAATCTGCAAAAGGGAAAAATGATCTATCCTCATCCAGCGATAGCGCTTCATCTGAATCCTCGCTATCACTACGGCAACCAGCCCTCCTGTTTGGTCATGAACTGCTGGAACAACGGAACGTGGGGTCGGGAGGAGCGTCACGACGGGCAGACCTGGTGCCCAGGCCGAGAATTCTTACTAACGTAAATTCGACGATTATATTTTTATTAAAAATACACTTTTCTCCATGAAATTTACACAACGCAACGCACGCACGCACGACTTTCAGGATCCGCTGCGAGTACGAAGGCTTCGTGATCTGGCTAAACGACCGGATGATCGGCGAATTCAAGCACAGACTACAGCCGTCCGTCATCGACACCATTCGCATCACCGGAGATCTGGTGGTATACGAGATGCTCGTCTCCTACTAATCCGCCAGACGCGACTCCAAATACTCGCGTACAAAGCAGTTGCCTTAGGACACGTCGTTTGCCTGCGCGCAGCGAACGAATACGAACTCGCCAACTCATATTGGGAGAGACACTTCCGACAAGATCATTCCGAGGGCGGTTTATCATTTTTTTTTTTTTTGCTTTCTCTCAAGTCAAGCGCCTTTCAAGTTATAGTAATCTTCGCTCTGGGCGAGGGGATTTTTGTATGTATATTTTTTTCCTTATTATTGTGCGCGACGAATGCATCTTGTCGGAATGCCTCTCGGCGAGCTTTCGCCAACTTAGACAATATATATATATACGTACTGCCTTAAAATTAATCTATAGACTTGAAATTGCCAATGTCTCGAAATCTCATCCTTAAATGTGTAAGTTCTAGTGCTAGTTTTAGTTTGTTCTTTTTTTTCTTTCATTTCTTTCTTTCTTTTTTTTTTTTTTTTTCAAAAGTCGTCCGAGAAGAAAAACGGGTTTTCGAGTGTTTCCGAGACAGCGACGTCCTTATGATAATTCGAAAAGAACAACTGATTATCTCGTATGTTTATACAATCGCTTTATATAATAATTTGTTAGTAATATTTGTATGTACACGTAACGTATTTATCAAACTAAACGTATAAACGTTTGTAGCGTGAAAAAAAAAAACATTTCCAATAAATGTAATAAAAAGCGCTTCATACAACCCAATCGTTACTTTTTCTGCGTTTTTTTTGTTGCGATTTTCGAATTGGTCCTAGATTTACGTTTGTTTCGCTTGCGAAACTTAGAACGAGTCAAAATTCAGATAACGCCGGAGAGGAACCTCGCGCGTTCGAGGGAAAAGGTGAACTAGGTGTGCCAGTAGGGAATATTGTCACTGGAAAAGGTGAATCTCTTGATACGAACGCAGGCTATCGCCATGCCGATGAAGACGATACAGAAGATCAGAAAGACTAGACGGTCTATCGCCGTCGCGAGAAGAGTCCACTCTAAATTGGCGATTGTCCTACTGGACGATGGCGTTGTCAACGTCTGCTGACTGTTGTTGAAGCTGGCGAACGACGTCGTCGACATCGACATGTCCATCAGGTGGTTCTCGCACATCTCCTGCTCCGCTGTCGATTTTTGCGACTCGATCTGCGATTTTTCGTATCGATTTGGAGTTAATCAGGTACTTACTCAGGTTTCATATTTAAAATTATCGATTTTCATTTTACCGACCTCTTGGACAATGTGACCGAGGCCCAAGTACCTTCCGCCTCTGCCCAACAGAAAGCGCCTTATCGGCCGAGGGATGGAAGTGTAGTAGGAGAATTTATTGATGTTTATCACAAGAATCGATATGATCATTGACAGTGTCGCCTGATAAAGGCAGCCGCTGTAGAACCTGACTGAAACAGTGTAGTAAATGAAGTAATTTGCATATCGAGCGTCGCACGCAATTGCGCAATCGATAAATCATTTTCTTTGTGATTGGATTCACGAAACGCTATCGGAAGAACAAATACACTCGCGAATGACGCGTGGAAGCCGAAATTTATGACGTTTGCCGAAAGAAATATTGATAATTCGTTTTACCGATAATAGGCATGCTGTCGAATCTTGGCGGAACTTTGTAGCCGAAGTAGATGAGGTACAGCACGACGATGAGAACTATGCAGGCGTTTATGATGAGCTTAATCTCGCTCTGGGGTCGCAGCCAGAAGGTGATCAGCGACAGGAACACGATGGCTTGAAATACGTACGAAAAAATTTATGATGATACTTTATAGATTATAATAGAGCAGAATAGGTGTGAGACACTCACGAACGGTGGGAATGAAGATTATGTGGTAGTAAAGCTCAGAGGAGCGGGAAAGCTCAAATTCAAAATCCAAGCTGACGTAGGGCTCGGGACAGCAGTCGAAGACTTCCTCTCTGCGACTGGCCGTGATATTCTGGACGATCCACTCGTTTATGGCGACGTAATCGTCTAGCTACGAGGAAACTTGAAGTTTTAGTGTTTGAGTGACTTCTCCAAGCTATTGCGATTGTCATAATTTTTTTACGTTCAGGTGCAATTGAAACCATTCTTTTTTCGGGTTGAATGAAACATTCATTAGTCGATAAAAGACGAAGAATCCTCGTACAGAGGAGCGAGGGAAATTATACTCTCGAGCAGCGTATATACTTACATCGACGCCGGAAGTGAGCAATTTGAGGTCCACTTGCGTGCCGTCGTACGTCCAAGAGCTCAAACTCAGCCTGCATGTGTTCATCTCGAAGGGCCAGAACGTAAAGTCCAAGTGGCAGTAGCCGTGGAATATCGTCGGCGTCACCCACAGCACTACGCCCTGTTCGCTAACGACGCAGTGCCGGTCGCCGTAGTACTCCATGCCGTGAGCCGCGCTGCAATCATTTTTCGAATATGTAACAATCGACTTTTTTTTTTTTTTTTTTTTTCGTCGTCAAAATTGAATATGATATCCACACCTATTCAGAAGATAGATGTCGGGTAGCCAGATCTCGTGGGCGCCCAGGTTCACCTGCTTCAGGCCGCTGTACTCCGAGGAGTTCCACGTCAGCTTGTCGTCGTTCCACGTCTATAATAATACACGAATATAGAATAGACAAAGCTCGAGTATCCTGAATACGCTGCATAGCATCGTCTATTTATAGTTACCATCACAACCCAGACATTCGCAGCCATGACGTTGGTCATGTCATCCTAGAAACACAATTTCCGCGCGGTAAGCAAAGCAGTATGCGCATCAAGTGGAAATAATTAATCGCGTTACGGAATATAACATCGCTTACCACCTCGACGGTCTGGACGTTGAGCTTGACGCTGACCGTTGTGGTATTCCAGTGCTGCGCGGGCCTCGCGAACTTGTCGTACTTGGCGAGCAGGTGCTGCTTCAGCCGATCCGTCCATGTCTCGTTCCAGGCCGGGTAATCTAATAGAAGACAGTTCTATTTTTAAAGCACGACTATTGCGCGAAGCGTCAACGACAAAGAGTCGAAAAAAATGAGTCTCCAAATGTATACACATACGACGAGATGGATAGAGAGACTCGAAGACAAAAGTGAGGGAGAGAGAGAGAGAGAGAGAGATAGAACGCCAATTGTCAGCTCGGCACGCACATTGCAGATTCGAAGTGAATGGGGCCGTAAGTGGATAAACGTCTCTAATGCATTAGGTCGGATAAGCTTGGGCATGGAAATTTAAAAATATGTATAGAGGTCAGGAAACACGCTTCTGACTCCGTTTTCTCGCACTGCGCTACGTATAATATTTGCCGATTTATCGATCTCTCTTAATTGCGATCTTACTCTCTATTGTTAATTTGATTCGATTAAGTTCAAAGAACGATTACGCGATCGGCCAACACTAGTTTAACGGATGACCTACAAATATTTGATGTAACTGTAAAATACACAATATTTCAAATTCCAAAATCACAGAACAAACAGCATAAATCATGAACGGCACTGTTCACTTCCATCTCTTCGACCGTCCACTATAAAGCGAAAGCTCTCGACTGCGCAGCATACATCGGCCTCGTTATCCGTCCCACATACGACAATTCGGTAAATCACATGCGATGTCCCGTCGCAGCGTATAGGGCCCACAAAGTAGGAGTAGTATGGTGCAGAACGAAAAAAAAAAAAAAAAAAAAAAACAGGGCAGGCAACAACTTACTGCTGCTCTTGGAGAGGGTGAGGTTGGCTGCTCGGCTTTGGGCCGCGAATAGCTGGAGCAGCGCGCACAGGCAGAGCAGCACTTGGCGCGGGATCATTGCGCGGGCGATTGCGCGACTACTGTCCAGCAGCGCTATATACGCTATACTGCTGCTTCTGCCGATGGTCAGTCGCGTAAATAAGCTCGACGTGGCGGGGAGATATACTATACGCGCGCTATAACTGCTGTGCAGCAGATATACATCACACAGTGTACTGCGCGCTGGTGTGCTTTCGAGATGTGCGTAGATCAGAGGTGTTCTTTTGGAGGTGCAGATCGCTTATTGTGTTGCGATGAGCGTAGGGAGTCATTGGGAATTCATCTGGTTAGGTCTGGTTCGTTTTGGATGTTGAGATGAGTCCGGGAAGTCATATTGTTGGCTTATCACTTTCGTCTTAATTATCAGAGAACATATTTTTCAAGACGTCGCGGATTTCCCAGTAATAGGAAAACGCAAGAGACCGATCATGACGGATCGCATGATTACCGATCAGAGATAACAAGTCTTTTGAACTGAATTAATATTAACTGAATGACGAATGTTGTGCACCTGTGAATGAATACGCTTCTTATTAACGTAAATGAATCTGTATTGGCACATCGTTAATTCTGAAGTGTCTGAATTATACCAAAAGATTATACCATTAGAATAAATCGCAAATACTGGGAAGCGATTCTCTCTTGACAATTTCAAATTCTATAGCATTCGATAGATGAGCTGCTGATAAGATTAAACGTATGCCGATCTCTTCAATTAACAAACTCTTTACCTTTCGAATCTGAATTATTAACATTAATTCTCAAGCCCTATGATTTATAACTCTGGTATGATGTACGGTTTCAAAAGTTAATTTTGAAAATCAAATCATGAATGCGTCAAAGGGTCACAAGGATCGATGGAAAGATTATGAATTTTCGGTAACAAAACGTTTATTAAAAACAACAACAACAACAACAACAACAACAACAACAACAACAACAACGTAACGGTTAAAAAATAAATAACAGCGCAATCGAGTTACTCAGTAGATCCTACTCGATGGTGATGTCTGAGCAGGTTCTCCAGTGCTCTTGGGGACCACAGCCCATGCCTTCCTTGCCACCTCCGCACTGGCCCCAGTTGTTGGCCACTCTCCAGTGCCACCTGAACACGCAGTGCTCGCAGGTCAGACCCTCCGGAAGGAGGAGATCGATGTTGACGTCTCCGGTGACTCCAGCCTTCAGCTGGAACTGGTCGGAACCGTCGGCAAGCTTAAGGGGGTGCTTGTCAAAGCACTCCTCGGTTTCGAGCTCTTGCGGGCTAGACAGCGGGCAGACGGAGAAGCGGAAGTAGCCCAAGTGGTTGGCGTCGATGTAGACAGTCGTGGTGAACTTCTGGCCAGACTTGTAGCTGTAATAATCGTTTGATCGTTAGTTTTAGGAAGGTTAATATTGTATTACGAGCTACGGCCGGGAATGTGAATAGAAGACTCACGTCTTGACGATGGTGCCAGTTCCGTACTTTCCGCCGTTCTCGTTCGGTCGTGGACGGTTCAGGGCGTAGTTGTCACCGCAGACACCGCATTTGCCGCCGTTTCGCGCGTGTTGTACCTGTAGGGCAGAATTTCGTTTCAATTTTTCCGTTTATTTATTGAGAGAGCCCATTTTCGCATTTGGAAATAGGAGATGAACTCACGCTGATACCGCCGCAGTAGAGCTCGCTGTCATCGTAGTTGACAGGGGTCTTGAATCCCTTCCTCCAGGCACTCGACCTATTCACGGGGTCCATGACCATACCGTGACCGTAGATCTCCTGCAGACCAGCCACCAAAAGGGCCGAGGCCAAAAGAAGCTTGACTATAGCCATCGTTTTGCGTTATTCTTCCGCTGTGTCTCAACGAGTTTGACATCGAGTGCCAAACTCAGCTCACTTTTTATACTCTTGGCGATGGCGAAATAATAGTTTTGACGGGTGGATTGTCGTCATTTGGAAGTCGAGACAGATGTGCCATCAATCACTCGAGCGATTGATTTGCGCTCGAAGGCTGCGTAGGTGGAAATGAATTGTCTGTTTGAATAAGGATCATTATAAGCTTCCACTTACTGCTCGAACGTTGTATCACATTACGCCTATACGTACGCGACGAATAGAAACTTCAAAGTTTACAACTGATGACTGCACTTTCGTTGCTTCTGCTTAGTATATCATTATAGAATTTGATATTGCAAGGGTTAAAATGAAAGCTTCTTTCTCTATTATAAGCTCTTTGAAGTTCCATTTTTGGACATTAATTTCTAGTAAAATTTAGGATTTATATGGTATTTCGTATAATGTGCTGTTTGCAGTAACTATAATTATTGTATTAAACAGTTTTGAACGGTTCAAGTATTTTTTGTTTTACCTTTTAACTATACTTATAAACTTGTAATATTCTTTATGAAACGTGTAATATTCCATTGGAAATATTATAACGTTTGTCGTCATAGATAAAAACGGTTTGAAATTCTTATCTCTAATAGTATGACATGCGATCTTCTGAAAATTGATTTCCAGAGACAAATATTATTCCATACGTCATGAAAACGTCATGAACAGGTGATTGATTTAGCGGACCATTGAACTAAAATTTACCTGCCTATTGAATTTTTCCAACAAAGACTTTTTTCTTTCTTCAAACAAATATTATCATTATGTTGTGAATATAATATTCAATTAGGTAGGTATATTAAGTGAATTAAGAAGAGTCGCTTATCTTGTTATTGATGCAGATCCGAACACTGCAACTGCATCTCATTAATAATAATGGTTTATTATGTTTTTTCAATCGCAACAAAAAATAAATACGCGTTCTCATATTTCTGTGAGTGTCAAGCTTTTTGATATTATTTGTTAAATTATAATTATATATAATCACGGATATTAATGCAATATGATATACCGTATAATTGGTTAAATAAAAATTATTTTATGAGCTCAACAATTAAACAAAAAAAAATTTTCATGTAGTCAAGCTTAGGCTTATCTTTGAATCTTTGAAATTTGCATAACAAAGCAAATATGAATGCTAGATATACATTAAAACAATGCGTACATTAATTTATTTAGTAAACTGAATATTTTTCAGAAAAAGTATTTTTCCGAAAGATAATAATCGATCTTTCATTTAATATCATGTCATTTTGATTGCAATCAAATTTATTAAATAACATAATGTTTATACTGTAGTAATCGGTTTCTTCGAATTTCAGTTATGATCAGCAAACTAGACTAAAAAATCTCTTGTCATGAATATAATATATGATGAAATCTACGAAAAATTTACATTTTTATATATAACAGTGCTGAAATAATTGAGTCAGAAATAGGCAGCAATCAAAGATTATGAAAAATGACAAGAAACTCAAGAATAAATAAGTATGATTCAATATAGGATCTAATCCTAAAAATTATAGTTATAAAACGTAATACGATTTAAGAAATCTTATCATACAATAACACATACGCCAAAGATTGAACAATGAAATAATTTATTCAAGTAATAACATAATAACACATAATAACGATGCAACAACATTCAACAAAAACTTTAACAAATTTTCAACCGATGCGGTCAAAGACACCTCAATCAAGACTCTAGTTAAATCTTTACTGGATGGTGATGTCAGAACAGCTTCTGAAGGTTTCCTGGGGTCCACAGCCGAGTCTTCCCTGGCCGTTCTTGCACATTCCCCAGGTGTTGCCGGTGTGGTAGTGCCACCTCAAGGTGCAGTGTTCGCAGGTCAGACCTTCCGGCAGAACTACGTCGATGTGGATGTCACCGTTGACGCCACGCTTGACTGGGAACTTGTCAGAACCGTTGGCAAGCATGACTGGGTGCTTGTCGAAGCATTCCTCGGTCTCGATGTCGTTGGCTCCCTTGAGTGGGCAGACAGCGAACTGGAAGTAGCCCATGTGGTTGGCAGACAGGTTCACGACAACGGTTGTGCGCTGGCCCTTCTGGTAGCTGTTTAGATCGATTTAAACAATTTAGTTTTATTCATAGAATCATTATATACTGAAGGGGGAGGAATCATTATGACTGGGATTATACTTACGTCTTAACGATGGTACCAGTTCCATAGACTCCTCCGTTCTCGTTCTTTCTTGGCTGATGGTCACGGTAGTAGTCTCCGCAAGGTCCACATTTGCCTCCGTTCTGGTTCTGCCTCTTTAAAAATAACCGAAAACCATTGTACACTTCACCAATAAGATGTATAATTGAATTTTGCATTTACAGGTACTTTTAAATCTTCACTTACTCCTAAGCCGCCGCAGAAGTTCTCGTTGTCGTTGTAGTTTGGTAGGGTCTTGAATCCCTTCCTCCAGGCGCTGGACCTGTTCACTGGGTCCATGAGCTTTCCGTGTCCGTGGATTTCTTGGAATCCGACGATGAGAAGTGCCGTAGCAAGAACGAACTTGATACCTGCCATTTTTTTCTAGAATTGCTTGATCCGTTTACGAAACCGAAGAAGAGCCGAATGATGCCGTTTCAGCCGAAAATCCTTCTATTTATACGAAATTCATTGGATTTGATCGACGCCGGGGAAATTATTAATGACTTCCTAAAATGTATCCGAAATTTTGCATATCGTTATCACTTGTAGCTTCTTCATTACGTTGATATACTACGTCAGTCAGTGTTTGCTTTTCATTCGCAAACTTAAGGTGTTTACGGTAACGAAAGTTTTCCTTCATTCGTTGCATCGTCAAACGTATATTACGCAATTTACGATAGTTTTAGTGAACAATTTTGAAGAATATATTGCTTATTTGTTTACATTTTAATAAAACTTATATATATCAAACAAAGATCGACTTGAATCGGTAATTGCGTACTTGGAATTTGTCTATCATATATTCAAATAAGTAAAAGTTTTCATACTTGAATGAACGATTAAGAAAATTCAACATCTGCAAAGTCGCACTTCTCCTTCAATGGCTAATATTTTCGTATCGTATATATATATATTGTGCATGACTTAATAAAAACAAAATTTGGAAAAAAGTATCAATAAGATATGGATTTAACTCAAGCAATACACGTTTTTTTAGACTTCAAACAGCGAACCAGTACTTTGATTTCTCGTAGAATTTGTGGAAAAATTATAAAATGACATATCGAAAAAAGGCACATAAACAAATGATTCTTATTTTCTTTATTTATTGTAAAAAATATTTATATACAATCTAAACTTAAAACAATAAGCAACAGTCCGACGCGAGAATAATGAAAAATAAAAAGCTAGCAATTCTTTATCATCAGTGAATGCTAACATCGGCGCAGCTTCTGAACGTCTCCTGAGGTCCGCAGCCCAGCCTGCCCTCGCCAGTCACCCAGTCGCAGATTCCCCAGTTGTTGCCGGCGGTGTAGTGCCACCTGAGAACGCAGCGTTCGCAGGTGAGGTCCGCAGGCAGCTGAACCTCGATTTCGATGTCACCGGTGTGATATTCGTAGATCGGATATATGTCGACGAGCTGACCGTATTGGTCAACGATCTTTAGAGGATGCTTGTCGAAGCACACCTCGGTCTCGATGTCATTGTCGTGCCTCAGCTTGCAGATTGAGAACTGGAAGTAGCCCAGGTGATTAGCATTCAGGTCGACGATTACCTTGGTGCTCTGACCGGCTTGGTATCTACGAAAGAGATGATGAATAGATGTTAAAATTTTTGGGCGAAACAAGTGATTTATAGTAAGTGATTGGTCATGTGTTTGAATTCTTGCCTCTTCAAGATGTAGCCTTTTCCGTAGGTTCCGCCGTTCTCGTTGTCTCTTGGGATTGCGTCGACGAAGTTGTCACCACAGGGACCGCATTTTCCACCGTTTTGATCGTGCTGAATCTGAATGAATAATTCATCTTTTAAATGAAGAAAACAAAACTTTTTCGAAGAAATCATAAAGCAGAAGAATCTTACGTTATAACCACCACAAAAGTTCTCGTTGTCATTGGTGTTGGCAACCGCGTCATCGAATAGGTTGAGTCTCCAGACGCTGGATCGGTTTATGGGATAGAGCATTTTACCATGTCCGTAAATTTGCTGGACGCCGACGACGAACAGCGCGAAAACCAGGGCGAATCTAGCGGCGGCCATCTCCAGAGATTTCAACTCGCCAACAGACTATGGCTCGACGTTCTTCGCACTGTTATATTCTTCTGCAATATATTAGTTTTAACAATTATCATTAAGTTTTAACTTCATCCTCACAACTTTGTATCTTTGTACTATAATTCTAATTTTGCCTTTATAAATTTATAAAATCATTGAAAAAATCATCAAATGTTTGCAGCTTCCAGCAGGACGTTTGAAAAACGTTTAAAAACGTTTATGAAACATAAATCCACAAAATGTTTTTAAAACGTTTTTAAACGTTTTGGTCCTACTTCGGTTGCTCCCTGTTAGTCATCGTAGGCAGCGACGCTTTGATATCAACAAATATAATATTCTATTTTTCAAAGATCTACAACTCCACTTGACTTTTTTTTTATGTAATGTTTAGAATTCGAGTCATAGCCGAAAACCCGTTTTTAGTGATTTTTGAAAGTGACCGTATCCGCTATGTATGCACGTGATCAAGTCCAAATTTAATGGGTCACCGTAATAGGATAAGGGAAACTTTTAAAAAGAAATTTGGGCTAAATCGGTAATAATTAGCTGAGATGATCGCGTCACAACTAATTTTTTATGAAAAATAGACGCGAAATCAAGCATAAAGTGCCCGCATTTGTAAATATACGTAGATGATTGAGATAAAGAAAGCGCTCTGTCGATTATGCGAGGGAGTACTCTCATAAATTAGTCAAAGGATATCGCATCTCACATATTTTTTTGCGCACAGAATATAAGGCACTTCCGTGTATCGTGATCGTGGCTAAAATTAACTTGTTTATTACTTAACGATCATTCTCCACACGAATATGCTAATGGATCGCCTTGTTGTTATTCAAAACAGAGCAAGATATAAAAATCATCATCAATATGCGTGAAATGTGCGTGAAAGCTTATAAAAAAGTAAAAGTCGTAAAGCCAAATTAGTAAAAACAATAAGTAAAATCATGATATATATTACTGTATGATTCAAAAATAACTAATTATTTTTGCAAATTATTAAGTGTAGCTTTGAGATTTTTCTTTGCCATAAACTTTTACGTGTACTTGAAGATTTTTACGACAAAGTGCTGGTAGCAAAGCCCCTTGAATTATAATTAAAAAAAAATGTTTTAATTTTGATTCATATCATTCAACAAATTTACACCTTAAAACTAACAATTCGAGTATTTCATCGATAAACTATAAGACTACGGGACGGCAAGTGTGCATTAATTGTACATTGCGATACAAGTGGCATAGGTACTTTACGCATGACCGTGTAGCGAGTGCGCGCGACGTGCCATGAAAAACGACTTATGACGTGTGTATGGTAAGTACATAATATTGTGTCACTGACTAGCATAAATCCACTTTCATGCCTTATACTCGTGGTATTAGTAATCCATTTTATCTCGCTGCGCTCGGGTGCTAATCGCACGGTACAATAATGGACTACTTATGCCACGGATAAGTGTGACATAAATGCGAATTTATGCCATACAATTTGTTAGAAAATGATAATTTTGAAAAATGCAACTATTTAATTTTTTAGAGAGCTGAATTTAGCTTACCTGATAAACATTATACTTATGAAATTTTGTAAACTGATTTCACTAGACTTTCATTGACGTATATTTATAAGCATTGAGAAAAACTTTTGTAAGCTGCCAAAAATTTGAAAATTTCTAGAATGATTTCATAAATTTTTAAAGGTGAAATTAGAAAAGATACAGATTTCAGAGGAATATAGAGTAAAAATGTATAATTGCCAACATTTTTTACCTGGTAAAAGATGTCTTTTGAAGCGATTTCATACCTAAACTTTCGAAGAAATGGCTTCGACACAAACAATCTCTTGAGAGGCTGCTACTACGAGGTGGTTGTCTATACTGCTGCTGCTGGGCTATACAAATATTGTTGTTTTTACTTTTGAAGAGCTGTACAGAAGAAGCGTGGTAGGGTTGCGGGCTTCTGGTTGGGCTTTCGGCGCTGCCGATCTTCGGTGGACGCGTCGGCTCGGTGACGTTTACCTCCTCCTCCTCGGATTCCGCCTTGAACTTAATTTTTGAACCGCGGAAGAGGAAGAAAGGATGTAGGTAGCCCGTTCTATAGCCGTTGAAGTCACCATTTATTGTTGCCGACAGAGTCTTTGCCAAATTCCAGTAGCGGAAACTCGGCAAAGATAATCCGTGGATCACCACGCTATTCAGCAATTCTGTACTTATAATTTTTCTATGATATATATTCAATTAAGTAAAAGTTTTCATACTCGAATGAACGAAGAGAATTTAACATGTACAAAGTGATATTTGAAGTAGACAATTTACCCTTCAATGGCCAATATTTTTTGTATCGTCGAAAGTTTGAAAAATATTATGTACAACTGAAGTGTGAAATTTTGTCTTACTGATCGTACGCATTATCGTCTTCACCAAATTCGAGAAAAAGTATCAAGTTATCGATTATTCACTGAAGCGATAAATAATTTTTACTCTTGATCTTCTAGGCAACTTGTTTTATACTTCGATCGGCAAATCATTATTTTACAATTCTTTCATCAACGAGTTTTGAGTAAAATTCTTATAAGACGAGGTCAGGAAAAAGGCATCAAAACGAACAATTTTCATTTTCTTAAAAAATTTATTGTATATATAAAAAATCATTCATACACGATCTAAACTTAACAAAGTACCTAATAAGTAACAATCCAACGTGAAAACAATAACGAAAAATGAAATACATTTCTAACAACTTATAATCGAATCAGTGAATGCTAACATCGGCGCAGCTTCTGAACGTCTCCTGAGGTCCGCAGCCCAGCCTGCCCTCGCTAGTCTTCTCATTGCAGATTCCCCAGTTGTTGCCGGCGGAGTAGTGCCACCTGAGAACGCAGCGTTCGCACTTGAGGTTCTTGGGTAGCTGTACCTCGATCTCGATGTCACCTCTCTGCCCACTGAAAATCGGATGACTGTCGACGAGCTGACCGCTCTTGTCAACGATCTTCAGGGGATGCTTGTCGAAGCACTCCTCGGTCTCCACGTCGTTGTTGTTCTTCAGCTCGCAGATCGAGAACTGGAAGTGGCCGAGGTGGTTGGCAGTCAGGTCGACGACTACCTTGACGTTCTGACCGGCTTGGTATCTGCGGAAGAGATAATGGATAGTCGTTAGAATTTTCGAATGAAAAAAAAAGTGATTTTTGGTAAGCGACGTGTTTGGATGCTTACTTCCTGATGATGTGGCCTTTTCCGTAGATTCCGCCGTTCTCGTTCTTTCTAGGAACTGCGTCGACGTAGTTGTCTCCGCAGGGTCCGCACTTGCCAGCGTTGTGAGCGTGTTGAATCTGAATTAATAATTCATCTTTTAAATGAAGAAAACAAAACTTTTTCGAAGAGATCATAAAGCAGAAGAATCTTACGTTATAACCACCACAAAAGTTCTCGTTGTCATTGGTGTTGACCAGCACATTGGTAAATCGTTTGAGTCTCCAAACGCTGGATCGGTTTATGGGATCGATCATCCTACCATGTCCGTAAATCTGCTGGACGCTGACGACGAACAGTGCGAAAACCAGGGTGAATCTAGCGGCGGCCATCTCGAGAGATTTCAACACGCGAACAGACTATGATACCGTTCTGATCGAAGACGTGGTGTGAATGGTAGCACCGATATCTTGTCTTATACTATTATGCATACAATATTATAATCGAATACTTAGCGGCACGTGTGTTTACCCAGTAAAATGTTTATTGTATTTTTTAACAATACATTTTGATATAGCAGTTGGCGCACTGAGTTTACTTTGACGTATGATGCGGCTTCCGCATGGCAGTCTTTCATCATTTTTTTTCTTCATTTGAATTTGAGTATATATATATATATATAGTATAAATCACGTCTCACGGTATCGGTGTGAATTAAGCATGAATTACGCTTGCTTCGATTAACATTGTTCCTCATAAATGCTTTGTGGATTACTAGGATTAAATTTGAAGGCGGTGCTTATTTGCGAGATTGGAAATGTGATTTATCCATCAAAATTTTGAGAATCTTCGAGAATCATATTCAGCAAAAGATCGGTACGATTGAAATTTACTTTGCACGAGACCACGTACACCACGCGAGATAAAAGTTGGAGAAGCATGCCTTGGGAATTTTCTCGAAATTTGATATCTTCGCAAGTCGAATGATTGTTAATTCCCACGCTCGACGTGGCTGTTTTATCTTGAAGCTTGCTATACAAATTTGAATTTACAAGAATACAAAAAGTCTATTTGAGAGACCATGGTCATGGTATATATACATGTATTATATAGAATGTGCTTGCATAAAGGGCTCAAATTACCAAAAATTTTATGACCATATTTTCGTAGGCATCATATTGTATACAAAAAAGTTCAAATACAAAGTATAACTATATAACGCGTAACGCGGTCAACAGCCTGATGTGAATCACTGATCTAAGAGCCTGCAACCTGCGATACGTCATATTACTTAACACATTTGAATGCATTTATCTGAAGTATTAGATCAGTTTTGCATTTCAAAACGAATAATTTCTATCTAGGAACAATTGTGCGCAATTTATAATTTTGCAATTCATTCCGGCGATTAATTTGTTTTTACATAACTGTATATGTTAAAAACCAAAACTAACATAAATTTTGTGTCGAAGGGTTTAGAAAAAGCATAGTTGGAAACTGCAAGCTGGCGATTTTGTTGCGTGATGCGTATATCAAACAGTGAGCACCTGTATTTGCCAAGAAGTGAACTTTATTGAATGATCTTAAATTAAGCAGATCCAGGAGACCTGCCGTTTCATTTAGCAGTAACGAATACGTCACACTACACGTGCTGATGGACTTCTCATTATTGTTATTATAATGAAAATACTGAAGCTACGTCAAATGTATGTGTACATACGTCGAGCTTTGAATTCTTTTCATTCAAATTAGGCAAATTTTAAATACACGTGCGTACAAAATACCCTGCAATATGTCTATGACTTTTATAAAAATTATAAGCACTATGCCATGTTGCTCTCTTCTATACAGAAATTAATGATATGCTCTATATTATTTTCTTCGACTCGGATATTAGACTATTTTACAAAATTTAAAAACCAAGTTTAGCGCAAATGACTTTTTTGGGAAATTGCCGATTGTCTCTGTACTGGGGTATAGAAGAGAGCAACATGGCATAGTGCTTATAATTTTTATAAAAGTCATAGTCATCATGGGTATTTTGTACGCACGTGTTTTTTTTTTATTTATAGCTTTATTGAAACCTTTGATAAGGTTTATATAGCGTTACAGTAGTTTATAGTGTTACAAAATAAATTTTTATAATAAGTAGATATGGTTAATTTAATAGAAAAAAAAGAAAGACATTGAAATAATTACAATTGAAGATTGCAGGCTTTAAGAAAATCGAATATTTGTTTACAAGCTTTAACATCAGGAGCGCTAATTAACATGTCAATGTGAAGTGGAAGTTGATATTTTTGTTTCAGCAGTTTTTTAATTAATTTGAGCCTTTGCTCATTGTATTGATGGCATTGCCAAAGAACATGATTTAAATCTTCATCCTCTCCACATGAACATTTAGAGTCATTTATTATACTGACGCGTGCTAGGGAGGCCGATAGGTTGTAGTGATCAGCTCGACATCTATTAATTGCGATTACACAATCACGAGACAGTTTTCTTTTGCTATACCATGGCTTTTTGGTGATGTTCATAAACGTGTTACAGTATTTGGTACCTTTACTTTTACTATCGTTGTTTATTTTTTCTAAGGTTTGCGTCTTCATTTCAAATTTAAATGACTCTTTTAGGTCGGTATAAGGAACTTTTTTACATTTAGTAAACTTGGTGTGAGTTGCTGCTTTCGCTAGTATATCAACTTCCTCGTTTCCACGGATTCCTATATGCGATGGTATCCAAATTACTTGAACTTGAGGATTGTTAACAGCATTACTGTTTAATATATTGTGCTTACTTTTGATGTTGTAAATATAAGTGTTAATTATAATTTTAGATTTTGTAGATTGTAAGGATAGCAAGGCACTCAAAGAATCCGTGAAAATTAGGAATTTTTTATCTTTATTGATCATAGCTATATCGAACGCATCATTAAGCGCTATGCATTCAGCTGTAAAGACAGACGTTTTCTTGTTCAATGATTTTTGTATGCAGAAATTTAAGTCTGGGCAGATACATGCTGATCCAACATAATCATTGCCCGGTACTTTACTTCCGTCTCTATATATAGCGTGTGCATTTTTTGAGCTTATGAGATCATTTAAGATTTTGTTTGGATCTTTACATTTTCTGAGATCTTTGTCGAATTGGAAGGTAGGATTAATAGAAGTTATTAAAGTTTTATATTCCTGATTGTCCCTCGTTTAAAAAAAGGATTGAAACGGATTAAGAAAAACCAATACGTTTCAATCCGTTTTTTGAATCCATTTAAGTCCATTCTTATCCTTATTAATCCGTTTCAATCCGTAAAATATATTTTTTCAACGTAGTTGGATTGAAACTGATTGAAACGGATATCTCATAAAATATTTCCAATCCGTTTTTTGAACATTTTAGGTACGTTTCAATATGTTTCGATCCTTTTTTTAACGAGGGCGAGAAGCTCTTTTTTTTCTGAAAAAGTTTCTTTAATTTTTATGTTTAAATTTGTGAGGTTGTTTGAAGTAGACATCCCTTTTCGAAATCCGGTTTGGCTGTTAGGTATCATGTTATTTGTCTCGAAGCCACTACTGCAACCTATTTTTTATAAGCGTTTCGAAGAGTTTACATAAACATTGAGTGAGTGAGATGGGTCGAACACTATTTCCATCAGGCTTATCAATAAAGTTAACGAAAACGTTTTTCCAGTTTTCAGGGAATTCCATTTTTTTATACATTTCGTTGTATATGTCTAACAGTAATGATTTAAACTTTAAGGGGAGTCTATCGATGATGTCATAGTCAATTCCGTCCATACCTGATGAAGATTTTTTGTTTTTCGATCCTAGGGCAACATTAAATTCAGTAAAGTCAAATGAACGGCTAAGGAACTCGTTTTCGTGACAGGTTGGGACCCATTGCGGATCTGTTTGAACCCATGGGGGGCTAATTTTATTCAAAGCTGTATCGATTTTTTGCGTATTTTGTAAATTTTCATGTACGTGGTTTGGAGTGATTTTAGTGAATCGGTTTTTTAGAACTTTACTTTTTTCCATACAAATTTGGGATTTAAACGGAAATTCAAGCTTTGTGCACATTTTTTTAAATTTTCTTTTTTCTTATGTTTAAGTGTTTTTTTTTTTACTAAAGCGCAATTTCTCAAATACTCTATGAGGTCATGTAGGTCGGTACTAGTTTCCCATTTTTTATAAAAGGCTTTTCTAGTTTTAATAATTTCAGAACATTCTTCGTCCCACCACTCAACGGGATTTCTTTTGAAGTGCTTTTTACTGTTTACAGTTTTATTTGGTGTACTACTTTTTATTGAATTAATAATTATCTCTAAGAAGAAATTATACTTTTCTTTTGGAGTTAAAAAATCATATTGTGTGGTGAGAAATTGCTCGTATGTATCGTTTAAATTTTGTTCAAATTTATGCCAGTCAGTGCGGAGCGATTTAATTTTGAAAGTTTTGCTTCCTCCTCAAGAGGAAGCTTTGTAATAGTAAAATTTTCAGTTTTGCTAATACTTCGTGGAAACGCATTTGGAGGTGTTTGGAGTACGAATCATACGTTTTTAGAAAATGTCCGTGCGGATGGCTGTGTGTGTGTGTGTGTGTGTGTGTATGCTACGTATACCGCTCATAATTTTTTGAACCATGCGACGGATCGTAATAAAATTTGACATGCATTTATTTTTTCTAATTCTGAATTTAGGTCATTTTTGTTTTATTGCATTCTGACCATTTTATGGCATATTATAGCATTTTTCTTTTTTGAAAAAATATTTTTGCTTTTTATAATAGTATGATTATATACAATATATTCAACAATAGTGTATCTAAAACGAACATAAATTTTTGTCTACTTTTTCCCGCAAGATTTTTAGATTGACTGATCTGTTCATTTTTTTATGATATAAAAGGTAATTTTCGATAAACATATATAACTCAGAAAATAATACTTAAATGTTTTGAAAAATTCATGACATAAAAAACAAGTATCTACTATTTGTAAAATTTTAAGCAAATTTGGCGACTAGTTTTTGAAATAAAAATCAAAAACTAAAAAATGTTTTTTTTTTATGTCGCTACGATTACGGGAGAAAAAGAGTTTAAATTAAGTTGAAATTTTTAGGAAATGATTGATCTTTTGATCACTTCGGCTAGTTCTTTTTTGTAGCTTATGAAACCTTTAGTTTATAAAGATATTAAGATTCATATCTTCAACTCTCACCCTGTATACTCTGTGTGAACTGAACATTATTATTTTGTTAAACCATATAATTTGATAATTAAAAGCTTAGTATATTGAGAGTTTTTCATGGTTTTATAAAATGTCCGTCCAGATGTGTTTGTCTGGTGTGTGTGTGGTGTGTGCGTGCGTGCCCGTGCGTACCGCATACAGTTGATAATTCGTGAACTAGCGTGATCCAATCGTTAATAAGATTGGACTTGCATATATGTTTTTCTGATTGCTGAATTCGAGTATATATTTCTTTTTAAGATTTCAGACTATTTATGACCATTTCATTGGCATACTTCGTTTTTGAAAAATATTTTATGCTTTTATTATGATATGATTTATACAATATACTCAACAATATGGTGTACCTAAAAGACTGTTACCCCACAAGGTCTGGAATATATTTTCCCCCTTCTTCGACGCCCCGCACTCTCATCGTCTTAAGAGAGCTCGAGGCTTCAGTCCACGGCGGATCTCCGGGTGAGACCTCTCTCCCAGGGGCTAGTGGAATACAGAAACTATTACGAGGTGCTAAGAGGCGGACTGGGCAGTACTGAATGACGGCTTTATAAATTTTAATAGGCGATTACGGGAATATAGAAAACCAACTTCAAGGGCTGAACGCGGCCTGTGGCTATGTAGGAAATCTATTGCAAATGTCAAAAAGGCGACTGTGGGGAATACAGAAAAACGATTAACGATGGTCTAAAATGCGAACTGTGGGAGTGCTGAAATGAGGCTTTAAAATTTTAAAAAGGCGATATGGGGTATAGAAAACACACGCAAGGGTCTGAAGGCGGACTGTGGGTATGAGAAAATCGCTGAAAAATAATTTTGTGAAAAAGTTATTTTTCACAAAAAAATGAAGCCACCCGCAATTTTGTAACTTGCAGTTGTTAACGTTATTATCGATTCCGCAATTACTGGTATTTTTTTTATTACGATATATGTAAGTTATTTTAGGAGTTCACGGAGCTCTATCCTTTTGATATCCACCTTAACCCCCACTCCCCTGATACCCCTCCCTTACAAGTGTCTTCCTAACCTATCCTTTTAGTATCGAATAGTAGCGAATATTTAAATCAAAGAATGAGTTGATTGTCACATGTAATTATCTTCCACTAGCAGAATAGGAGGAAGCTAAGTGCCAATGACTTGGCAGCGGTTTTTTTTCATAGTAGCTTTTAAACGTATCATAATATATATATACACACACACACACACACACACACACACACACACACACACACACACACACACTTCATGTTTTTATAGACATCGATATAAGTAATTGAGTCATTATTATGTAAAAATAAGTTACAATTACTAATACAACTTTCGAGTCTTTCGCCGTTTTTATCAGTTTTATTACAGTTCCAAGTTATATTATGTGAGTTAAAGTCTCCCATAATTATGCAGTTTGTTTTTTTATAGTTTTCAAATAGTTGTTCCCAAGTTTCAAAGCTAAGCGTGGAATCTGGGGCTCTGTAAGTAACAATTAAGTTTAGTGTAGGATAAATGTTATTTATATTAATGCCGCATACTTCAATATTTTCTTCTGGTGATTTTATGTCCGAAAGTTCATAGAAAGCTAAGTTTTTACGAATGAGTAATAGTATACCTCCTCCTCTTGCGCGTGTTCTATCCTTTCGAAAGGTTAAAAAGCCCGGGTAGTGGTAGTTGTGTTCCGGACGTAGCCAGGATTCCACACAGGCGAATATATCAAGATCCTTCAGTATTCTTGGGATTTCTTTAGATCGTTGACGAAAACTTCGCGTATTCCAGAACAGAATTCTTAATTTTATATTTGTTATTTTTCGGTTTTTTCCCATGATTTCTTTGTTGTAGTGTGTTACTGTTACGAAGATGGTGACCCTAACGGTATTTTCTTGGGGCTATCTTCTACTGCTTCTATTTTTTTAATGAGCTTGGTAAATTTGCTTTTTATCTCTTTACTTTGTAGCAGAGGGTAAAGTTCTCTCATCATAGCTGTTATTGTATTAGGATCGGCTGGAAATTGTTTTATTGTGTCAGAACTTATATTTTGAATACAGTGATTGTCGTTCAAAAATTTTGTAAAGCTAGAGTAGTTGAGTCCAAACCTATCTTGGTTTTGTTCGATGTTTTCTTGCAGATAGGATAGCGTACCAGTATAATCCATAGTTTTATTTCTCTCTGTTGCTCTTAGTTTTTTCTTTTGGCTTGCTTTAGGAAGCTTGAACGTGAGAGTTTTGGTTGAAAGTGTTTTTGTTTTTTTTTCCTCATCATCCAATTGGGATAGCGAGGCGAAACTTGAGTCTGTGTCAGAACTGTACGCATTGGTATTATTTATATTAGTCGAAGTAGCAGTAGATAGAGATGACGATGGACGACGAGGACGTTTCTTGTGTGCATTATGAGTCTCGAGACCAGGAAAGTCTGTTTTGGAAAGGTCTTCTGTATTTATTCCATCCATTACATTGATATTGTTGATCGGTGGGTCTTCTTTTGTAAACATTTCTTCTTCGGAGTATTCCTCGATAGTGTTTTGATTTTCATTTACTGGAATTCCAGGAGTTTCAAGGTTTTGTTGACGGCTCTGAGGACAGTGTTTGGCAAGGTGACCCACGCCTTTACAAATGAAACAAGTTAGGCCATCCGTAGCGAGAAAAATCCAGTACTGCATTTCTTCAAAGGTGATCGGAATAAATTTCGGAATTTTTCCTATGTCCTCTTGATTTATATAAACTTGCCTTCGAAAGCTGTATGCATGCTGGATGCCAAGATCAGGCATGCCGGCTCTTATAAACGTTATGCTCGAGTCCATTCGGATTTGTCTGTCGTTCAATTCCTTTTCAATTAGCTGGTGGGGGATCTCTGGATAAACATTTGAGATGATTATTCGCTTTGACGGAATTTTGAGAGGATTGATCATTATTTCTGTGTTGCCGAGTTTAATCTTATGGTGTTTCTCCACTAATTCTTCTGCAATTTTTTTTTTTTTTTTGACGAGAGATAGATACAAACTCTACCGTTTGAGATTCTGGAGATAAATCTGATATTCTCTTTATCTGTAAGCTTGATTATTTCACTTACATAGTCTTTCACTGTGTATCCACTTACTGCTTACAAAACAATAGCTTGATCACGTTTGGGAAAACTTAGATTTTGGGAAGCTCTGGCGTAATTCATCTTTTGGGTTTGTTCACTTTGTGTATTCTTACTTATATTTATGTTCGACTCTCCTGTGGCAGGGGGGAGAGCACCCCCTGGAGTGGAGGTGCTCATCAGTTCTCCTTTTATAAACGTACTCACTGCTCGGAGTTGTATCTACTAAGTGTGATACGCACGTGTATTTAAATGAGGAATAAGCAATTTGCCTAATTTGAATGGAAAGAATTCACAGCTCGACGTATACCCAACGGTAAAAATAACAACTTTGAATATTAAGACAGCCCGCCATGTCAGGTTATTGTCAGGTGACGTAAAGTTGACCGGGTCAGGAAAGGTTAGGTGCACCACCCGTATACAAAGAAAGTCACTGTTCACCTAACCTTTCCTGACTCCGGTCAAATTTACGTCACCTGACATGGCGGGCTGTCTTAATATCAGTTATTTTTTCCGTTGGATGTACATATACATTTGACGTAGCTTCAGTATTTTTTTTCATTATAATAACAATAATGAGAATTCCATCAGCACACGTGTAGTGTGACGTATTAATTCTGCTTAATTTGATCATTCCATAAAGTTCACTTCTTGGCAAATACAGGTGCTCACTGTTTGATATACGCATCACGCAACAAAATCGTCAGCTTCCAGTCTCCAACTATGCTTTTTCTAAACCCTTCGACACAAAATTTATGTTATCCGAATGAATAAGCATTGAAATATCATTGATGTATAAATCAATTAGAGGACTTTTCATTGAGCTGATCCTTCATCTGAAAATTACCTAAGGCTATAAATAAATCATGCTTATTTCTAACGAAAAAATGACATTACCTACACATCTGTAAGTATATTATATATACGTCGCGACGGCGATACCGGTGACATCTGGAGAACACGACTTGAAACGACTCGGCTTATCCAACTGCAGATAAGTATTATTCGTTATTTATTTCGAATCCACAATGACCACAATTAATTAAGCGATGCATTTCTACGAATAAACCGTGATGTTATTCGATCGAGCAAATCGAGAGCATTGATTTAGTCCACTCTATTTCCCATTATTTCTTATTTTAAAAAATGGAATTGTTGCGAACTTCGCGCAGCTCCATCGAGCAGCTGCGTTTCGTTGCTCCGTTCAAACTTCAACCCAGCTTGTGCACCTAGCCATACCCTCCTCAAAGAAAACATCATCGCACACTCGCAGTGTAGGATTTCCTTGGTCGCACGCGCGGAGAGTGACAAATGGATAAAAATAGTTGTAAATAGCGTGTGTGCGTTAGCCGAACATCCGGCTCTACTTTTCTCTCCCGGAGAAGATGCGGAGGATCCGTGTCTCCAGCTCTGCAGCTCTCAGATCTGAGCTACGTCACAGTTGAGGTATTTTCATTGTTTGGCTTTTCCGAGTGGTCCCCTGACAGGGCCCGGAGGACACCAACAAGATGCTCTCCCGTAAGAACAAGGATCTGCGCACCATAAAGGAGGGTGTTGTCGGGAAGTATGTCAAGAAGGATACCCCACCGGAGATGCCCAGTGAGTTTCTTGACCTGTTGTTTGTTTTGGTTTGGCGTTTTGTTTTGATTTAATAATATAATTTTTTCTTTTTGACGTCGCGTTTTTCTTGCTTATACTCCAGTGGGTTCGTTGGTTTATCTTCGTTGTTTGCACGCGGGCTTGTCATTATCATCTGTGAGAAGAGAAAGTTTTATTCATTTTGTACATCGATACAATTTAAATGCATTTGGTGAAAGTTGTTATAATCAACATATTTTGTGTAATATGCATGCATGGCTATTTGCTGCATGATAACAATTTTTTTCTTCAAAAGGCTAACACACTTGTTTTATTGAAAACCATATTTTGTGTGATAAGACTTTTCAAGCACCTGTTATCAAGTTTATGTAATTTTATTTTTATGTTATATAAGTATACATTATTTTCTTTCTTAATATTAAATTTACGATTGTTCTTGATATAAATTAATAGGGCAAGGTGTTTTCAAATTCCAGTTATCAATGTCTGGACTACAGAACCAAACAGGAGAGGGCGTAGACTAAACCAACCAGCAATCGCTTCATCTATGCCCATTAGTTCACAACAACCAACTATGGTACAAAAATTTGGCAATACAAAGTCCACATTGAGTGCTGTTGGCTTGGGCAGTCATGAAGGAAAATATACACCAAATAGTTCAGTCCCTGACTTGGCACAGAGGTATGTTCTGCTCTTTTTGAAATTTGAATGAATACTAAGTTAAACATAAATATATTAAGCAGAAAATTATATTTCCACAGATTTGCCAGTCTATCTATGAATTCTGCTTCAAGCGATGGGATGCCTTCGCGTACAGCAACACCATTGTATCAGCCTAGTCTGTCGCCGGCTATGTCTCACACATATGTCAATCAGTATGCAGGTTCAGAATATCACTTGGATAGAGATCAACAAACACCGCAATTGCCTTATTCCTTTGATATTGATAATGGATATGATGATTATAGTCCACAATCTCAGTTTAGACAAAATACAGGGTGCAGTAGCAATGTTTTTACATATATAATACATGCATTAAAATATTTTATCAATGGACTATAATATAAATTACAGTTTTGTTTTCAAAACTTAGGTATAGCCATGCAGTATCTGAAAGACCTAGCTCAAGAAATGAGCAATCAGAAGAATTACCTTTACCACCAGGTTGGGCAGTTTATTTTACTCTGCGTGGGAGAAAGTATTATGTTGACCATAATACTAGAACCACTCATTGGTCTCATCCATTGGAAAAAGAAGGATTACCGACTGGTTGGGAGAGGATAGATTCACAAGAACATGGAGTTTATTATGTAAAGTGAGTAATGCAATGCTTAGAATTTTTTCTATAGTTATTCATGTAATGTGTATCAAATTCATATTCACAAGTATATACACATTTATTAGTTTATCAAATCTCTTAAATAATCAAAATTATATTTTATTTTTATCAAAACTTTCGTTTTTTTCTTCAGTCACATAACAAGAATAGCACAGTATCAACATCCTTGCTATCCATCAGAGATGCAAGCTGTGAGAGTTGTGCCTCCACCACAGCATACAAATTTCCATTCACACAGTGTCTTAGTACCAGCTAATCCATATATCAACGAAGAGATTCCTCGTTGGTTGTATGTTTACAGTCGAGCTTCTGTAGATTTAGATCGTAAATTAATATGGGACATGTTTCGTTTACCTGAACTTGAGTGTTTTAATGCAATGTTAATAAGACTGTTTACGCAAGAAGTAAGAGAAATCGTTATGCGATACGAAAAATACAGGTACAATATAGGATTTTATTTGACATTTGAGATTATTTTGAAATTTTCTTTGTACATTAACTGATATTTTCAGAAATGCTCTTCGATATGAGATAGAACAAAGATCAAAGGAAATGAATGAAGAAGAATCCAGTAATTCAAACACACAAGCAATTATTACTGAGATGTTTTAAGCAGAATTAATTGACTGATGTGACTATTTTTAGACATACGTACAATTTATAACAATTATTTTTTGTATAGACTATATTGTTAAATATTATATTTACAATATTAACAATTTTATCATGTAAATTTTTAAACGATTATAAAAATCAATTATTTACTATTCAATACACTTTCAGCATTGGCTTCATCAACCCATCTCCTATTCCAAAAGCCAGTTGATGGCTTGACACTTATTTGGATTGCCTTTTTTTTATCCATTGATTTATAATATTCATCAAAGTCTTCTTCTTTTAAATTAAGTTCATATTCATCAGTTCGTTCTGTGCCACTGATTTTTATAACACGTGTATTTGTAACTCCCAATAATTTAGCATAGTCGGCAGCTAGAATAATATTGATTTAAAATTATTATAAAATCAAATCTACATTATAGTAATTGTACAAAAGAGATACTGTACGTGTAGGATTGTCACCAATGTAGTCTTTCAAGAGCGTATACATAGCAATTCCTGCAAGTTGCCATCCTAAGAACGCATACAAGATTGAAAGCTTAGTTTTCCATGCCCAAGCTACTTCTGGCTTAATAGGAAGTGAATTTTGACGAATATAACGTCTTAGTCTTTGAAACATCTTTCTGCCTAAATAACAAGCACAAAAAACCTGGTATGAAAATGCATGTATACAAAAATTAAGAATCACATCATCGCATCAATGAAGTAAAAGAAAGGTTATGTAAGAATATTATACAGCTATATCAGTTCAATGCATTTTTATAGTATTATTATACATTATTTTGATGAGAAATATGATACATACTATTTTTGGAGCACTTATTGTCATCAGAAGTTTGAATGAAGTTACAAATATATCCTATAAAGTTGATGATACCAGAATTGTCATTCCATCGTTGATGTCTGCCCCGTCAACTAACATTTTCTATAATATCTTATAAATTTTAAATTTCCAGAATACCATGTAAAACTTGGATTTTCAATGGAAAATGTATACCTAAAAAAGCATGCGTGCAGACAAGATGCAGACTACGGAATATAGTGATGATCTGATGAAAATGGTAAATAAGTGTTGCCAACCTTTGACACTAAACTAAACATACTACTTATTTACTAAGCAGCATTGCCATTAGTTAAAAAGAAATAATCAAAAATAATGTTAAAAAAATTCTCTAGAACGTGTTTTTGTGTAGCTGCTTTTTAAACGAAGAACAATTCTCCGTCCAAGATAAAAAATGTCAATACTTGCGTGTTGTTGTTTTGTTTTTGTTTTTCTTTACTCGAATTCATTATAGGACACATGACTTGAACCAATCTATCGTTTGAAAAATTAAAAATTAAAATGAATTTCATTATCCGCTAACAATCTACATCTATCTTATATCAATATTCTCTATATGCGATAAAGTGATTGGCTAGACAAGGGAGGAGGAGAAATACGTACGGTCTTTGCACGCTGTTTCACGTAAGTTGACGAGTCATTGACTGTCTACTATTTACAATTTTTAAATGTTCCAACATCTATAATATTTCCTCCAATTACACAATGTTGAACGAATATCGATGTTAAAAAACATTTTTCATTGAATAATTTCGAGAGTTATCAGTTCAATTTATTTTCATCCTGTGGCAATATATAAGCATCTGAAATTTATGATTCAGTTCACAGATAGCGATGTTAAAAATAAAGGATCTGCCCATTCGCTCTTTCACTAGATAATAAATAATCAGCAGCAGCGTCTCCTGACCGTCACCGCGCACGACTCCGAACCAAACCATCTCTCTCTCTTCCTTCCCCCATCCTCTTATCGCTGGCGTATAAGAGACCTCGTCCCCCGACTCCACACACTGCACACACACGCACAGTATAGAATATAGATTCACCGGCTCACGTAAAAAGCTTCTTAGGCACACGTGTGTGCGTGAATAGGGGGAGTAAGTAGGGAGTAGTGTACACTGTACGCGCTGCAGCGAGTTCTCGCGTCGTGCCGAGTGTTGAGCAGAGTATTATCGGCTCGAATAGAAGCATCTTCGAGGAGAAACTACTGCATAGAGCCGCGAAAATGTCCGTCATCGGAAAGGTGAGTGTGGGGCGCTCTCTGAATACCCGCGTATGCGCTGATGCCGGCTTTGCTCTTCGCGGGGATGCGGTGCGCCGTGCGCTGTGTGTGACTTATTGTACATTGCACTTACCTACCCCCTTTTGTCTGCTGGCTCGCGAGGGTGGCTCTCGTTTCGCCAGCACAGTTTGCTTGTTTCTGCTTGGGAATCGCTTGTGCTCGTTGCTTTTCTGCGTTAAAATTCTACCTGTGCAAACATATCTCTAATCGCTAAATAAACAAACTCTGCGTGACAGTGTTGGTACAGAGAGGCGGTACAATCGCATTATCCATACATTAAGAAACATATGAGAATTTTCGAAAAGAGCCAAATTTAATTGCGCGTTCATCTCTCGAGGATTCGTAGATGCTGCTGATGCTCGATTCCAGCTACGCCGCCGGTATTCCGGTTTTTCCTGTACCGACCTTGCGCTTGCTATATTATGTATCTTCTAGATTCTAGCGCGATTAAATTCCTCTTTTTCTCTTATTTTTAATGCCGTCTATGCTGGAATTATACCTACAGCTCGTGTTTATCGATTTACGTAAATAACATGCTAATGGGATCTCGGGGCTTGTCGACTGGATTTTGTTGATCGGAAATTTGTATACTGCACTTACCTGTTTTGGGCTACTTTTGCTGAATCACGCTGTTGTTTTCCTTCAATATACTGATTATATTAGTTTTTAAAAACATTTTTACATTCATTTCGACAAGTTGTATTTGATAAAAATGAATTTTATGACAAACGAACTTTTATTTTTAATTTTCAGCCTATTTTGTATTCGTATTGGAGGAGTTCGTGCTCGTGGCGAGTTCGTATCGGTAAGTACATAATACAATTACAGGGATAAGATGAAAAATAATAAGTATAAGATAACGAGATTTTTTTATTGTAAAATATATATTTATATTTTATATTCAAAATAAACTTTATATTAATATATAATATACTTATATTTCCTCTTTTCATTTGTACAGCTTTGAACCTCAAGGAGATTCCGTATGACATAAAACCTATCAGCTTGGTGAAAAATGGTGGTGAACAGCATAGCAATGAATTCCGCGAGATCAATCCGATGGAACAGGTCCCGGCACTCCATATCGACAATCATACATTAATTGAATCTGTAAGAAAAATTTTGACACGTGTTTACTCAAAACCACCTCGTGCGCATGCTTATGGTGAAATAATAAATGCGATAATGAATATATGTGTTTTCGTAAATATGCAGTAAGAGAAAATATAAATGAGAAAGAAAGAAACGAGTTATACAGGTGCTGTGTGTATGTGTGTGAGCGTGTATTCGGTCGATGAAATGAGATTTTTCATGAATATTTAATACATCAGGCGTGTATACGTGAAGTAACGTAAATTACGCTCACTATCGGCCAAAACGAGTTTTTAATTAAAGATGGTCTTACACATACATGGGTTATTAAAAAAAATAATAATAATAAATAAAATAGAATGCATGGCTTAGATGGGGTGAGAGAGTTGCTCATAGTCATAACATTAGCGAAAAGTGAAGAAAAAAAAAAAAAAAAATATATCGACAAATGTGCGCCAACTACAGAAAAAAAGATCGTCTAATTAATGAGAAATCGTTTTGCAGCTAAATATTTTACTGTACTTGGAGGAGACGAGACCGCATCGTCCGTTAATGCCAGCAGATCCGGTGAAAAGAGCCAGAGTCAGGGAAATTTGCGAGGTGATCGCATCTGGAATCCAACCTCTACAGAACCTCATTGTTCTCATTTACGTCGGAGAGGAGCGCAAGAAAGAGTGGGCGCAACACTGGATTACTCGAGGCTTTACGGGTACGTCTATACTCTCTCTACACCAATACATAAAAGGACAGCCATGAAAATTAACTTTTTTTCTACTCTAATTATCGCATGCTAAAACAACAACATCAACAATCATTTTTCAGCGGTGGAAAAGCTGCTGTCAGCGAGCGCCGGCAAGTACTGCGTAGGCGACGAGATTACGTTAGCCGACTGCTGCCTGGTGCCGCAGATATTCAACGCGCGAAGGTTTCACGTCGACCTGAGACCGTTTCCCACCATCTTGAGAGTCGATCGTCACCTAGAGAACCACCCGGCTTTCACCGCGGCTCATCCCAATAACCAGCCCGACTGTCCACCCGAGGCTACCAAATAGCAAGCAAGACAGACCACCCTGTTTCTCTTCTAAGGGAAAACGGGCTGGTCTCAGACTGGGCTTATCGTGATCCATGAGTCTTATTTTTTTAGATTTTTTTCTTTAATCTGTGTTTTAGTCCGAATTGTTGGTTAGGGGGTGTCGAAGTTACATTTATAGAAAATAGGCATACGTTGGCTTAGTTTTATTAAGTTCATTGTTTTTATTCGAAATCATTGTGGTGATTCAAAATTCGACGATTTTTGTCTAATTTATCAATCTATTGCGAATAGGTCCTGTTATTTCAGAATTAAAGTTTACTTTTTTACAATTATTGTACACTCGATGATCTTTTGTGAATAGGAAGAACATCGTGTTTTTGTAAAAGTTATTTTTTGTAAAGAAAGAAAACTGAAAGCGAGTAATCGTTACGCACAACAATAATACGTACCCAGCGTGTCTACTGACAAAAGACGGAACGCGATAACACAAACATGCTGTTCTTAAACCATGCCACGATATTCAACGGATAATAAAGAGTACAAAACAAATTCGGTTTTACATCATAATAGCGACGTAGTTCACTATTTCCGACGATAAAGAAATAAATATTTTCAACTGATTATAAAAAATGAAAGAGTTTTATGCGTAAATCTAAGATAAATGCAAAGTGTATACGTTGATACACGTTATACAATCTCATCATTATCTTCTTGTTTGCGCACAAATGCTCATAATTACAATCTTAAAAGATGCAATTTAGATTTAGGACTTTCAATGTCAAATCAGATTTCATGAAATACACTCACTGCGTATTTTACGTGATTGCTATAGTTTGAACCAATCATTCATTGCAGCGTTCTCTTATATAGTCTTGCGTTAGCATATAGTACCGACAAAGCTGTCGTAACTTATATAACAGTCATGCGATAGCATTGCCAAGCAAATCATGAATTAATATTTTCCTACTATTCAGATTTTGTTCCACTTACGACTGCGTCTGGTGAAACTCGTAATAGAATATATGAATAAGAATAAAATAAAGAAAACGTTTCTACTGGCAAACGATAATTTTGTATGTTAGTGTAAAATATAGAATTTGAATATGCCTATTCGAAGAACTTCCAGATCGATGCTGCTCAATTTTGAGTATTTTTCAAATAAACAACTCGCGTAGAAAGACATTATTTTTTCTAAGCTAGTTTTATATGAAGCAACTGTTTTCCAGTACATTTCTTAAATACAAAAAACTGTGGTATCAAACTAAAAGCGAAGCATAGATAATGGCGTAACAAAAGAATAAGCCATTTTTTCAGATTGTCGAAGCGATAGCTATAACGTAAGTAGATTTTATAGATAGAAATAATCCGAATGATAATTCACGAGGATGCGCAAAAATACGTTCTAAGAAATTAAGAGTGAGTCTGTACCATAAAGATATAAGTTAGCTACGAATATACTTACAAATTTTAATGCAGTACGTTTTTATAAGCATAGATAGACATATAGATATTTTATAAGTGAAAGTGATCGTGTATGTTTATTGCTTATAGGAAATAATAAATTTTGTGTCATACTACAGTGCCAATTCATTAAAACTGTTTTTAATTATGTTCTATTTTGACAGTTGTACACATTTCTATCTAAAATTAGAGTTTTTCTAAGATTTTTCGTTATACATCTTTTTTACAAGATTTCTGTTATGTTCTGTACCTATGAAAAGTAGGTTTTCTTCTAAAAATACGTCGACCTGTCACTTCATCAAAAAAGAAGTACTCACCGATTGGTATTTTCTTCGATCTTCGATATTTCATCGATGAATTTACAATAAAAATATCGTCACTAACAAGCAAAAAACACCTGAAAAGTCGATAAATAATCGAAAGAATCACTTGAAATGTCACAGTAGACTTTTTAGTTTCTCAACAGTTTTGTTTTGTTTTTAAATCATTGTCATCTCGTCGTTCGTTAAATAAATGTCTTTATTTTGAAAGTTTCTTTTGTTTTCCCTTATAAAAAATACATACACTTAGCTATATTGACTAGTCGAAAGACAGCACCTTTTGTGAAACATTATTCAATTCGGATACCGACGGAATGCAAGCTCGAACCACGAACTTGTGTGTTTGTTTATTTTTTTTCTCTCACTTATTTTGCTCTCACTTTGTATCTCGATTACAACAATAGTACAACAGTATGTATATTAACAACGCGCGAAACTTTAAATTCGCGATCGAACTCCACTCATCAATAAATTCGTCATTTTTCAGCTCCAAAAAAGATGTTTATTGATTATATTTATATACGTAGGCAAGAATCTATCGACGCGACAATTGAAAGAGAAAGGGTCGAGCTGTGCAATCGGCATCCTGATGTCGTTGGTAATTATTTATTCACTTCATCATTTATTACTAGCATATTGTATGGATAATAGTTCAAAGGGAAGAATAAAGTCATTAAAAGTGCAGCGCGAGAAGAGCGGGAAGAAAAAAATCAACGCTTACGAACTAAATAATCTGTACAATATTTTGTATGCGAGTACTCGACCGATTGCGAGTTCTTCTTCATTTTGTCTTACATTAGTAAGTGATATAATTATATACTCTTTGATCTTCGCACTTTTGTTTTTGTCACGCATTATACTTGACACGCCTTTTACTGCCTCGTCTCGTCCAAATTGGGAATATCAGCGTTAATAGTATAATTTATATTTGCTCATATAAGTTCACGTTTATCACCCGAAATACGATGTATTGTATATTATTTTATAGGCCGTTTATTTTCGTTTTTATTTTATTTTTTTCATTTTGTTCGTGTTCCCAATTTGAACAAAATTCGACGCTTGACATATAATTTTGTTTTTTTTTTTTGTAATAGAAATGAAAAATCGATATTTTTTGTAGATAATTCGCTTAACAGTTGAACAATAACAACGGTGACATCAACATTCCTTTTTCTCTTTTAATCTTTTCATATTTGCCGATAGAATAATAATAAAATTTAATGAAAGAATGGACGTGTAGTTGTTCACACTGCGGATAATGTAATATTTACAAAATGAATTGATTTTTTTGATTCTCATATAAAAAAAGAGATATTGGCAAGGCAACTCTGCTGAAAAAGTCAAGAGTTAAATATATTAAATATAATATAAAAAATATATAAAAATATATATTATTTGTACAATAATATCATAGTATACGGAAATTTAGTAAGACAATGATATGTATATAAAGCTGATAATTGAAATTGATTCAACTAAACGCTAAACAAAGTAATTTGAGTATATGCAATCGTTAGTATAATTTACGCGTTTAATAAGTGTCAATAAAATAATAAAATAAGAATATAATAATAAAATTATATAATTTATCTTCATGTTCATAAATTAAAAGAAAAAGTAGCTTTCAAAAAACAATACTACTTTTCAAAAATATATATACTCAATATATTAAATTAATACTTAAACATTTCTACTCTAACTTAAGGCGATACATTAATGAAATGGATCAAGCGTTACACATGTAATAACATAAATAGCAATAGCTTAAATGTTCTTTGCCTTTTGAGTAAAATGAGTTATGCGTGAATTATATTGTTATATTTCGACAAATTTGATTTCAATTTGTATATGAAGCAGTCTATACTTGATATTTTGAAATGAGAGTGGTATCAAGTAACGTTATCCGTAGTTTTTTGAAGAAAAAAAATGTAAAATGATTTATATACCAAATGAGTAGTCCAATGAGTTGGCAATTGATACTTTGTACAAAAAAATAATTCAAAATAATTCCTGCTTCTTATAAAAAAGAGTATAAAAAGTTGCGTTTTTGTAAAAAAAAAAAAAATATATATATATATTATCAAAAATAATACGTTTGCGTGTATGTCGCATCTCATTTTTAAACCTAAAGATTAGAACGCTATCGAAAACACGGTACAGTTTCACAATCGTATCGCCTTAATTCTCAACCAAACAAACAGAGACAAACGAAAAAAGAGCTACAAAATATTGGAATCCGGTGTGTTGTACATACAAATAATTCGAGTGTAATTAATAGTACAGCCTCGAAGCTGTAAACGTATGCATCAGCAGAAGAAGGTCGTAGAATCGAGAAAATAAAGAACCAATATAAGGTGTGGATAAAAAAAAATCGAAAACAGAAATTCTTGTCACTCTCATCACACGCGATGTCCTCGACATTATATAGACTCGTGGTCGTTTTCCACGACGCATTATTATACGCATATCGACACGCAAGAGACTTTTTCAAGACAGAGATGTGTGTCTAATAATGTATTATCTTTTTTCTGTCTTACGCTAAATAATTGTTAATAATAAAAGAGGCGTCGAATGAGCAGAGATTAATGCGTGTATATACGTATGAGAGTACAAGTAACTGATGAGGCTGGTTTAAAACTATAAGATTACATAGAAGAAGAATAGGAAGTAGTAGAAGAATATAGAAGAGAAGAAAGGCGCGGCGAACATAATGAAGAAGAGTAGTAGTATATAGTACATAATATATATTTATATTAACTAATATACATATGGATTTTTTTATGGCATTGGATGGCTTCTGGATGGATGGACACGTTGTTGGTGTTTGTGGCCAAGGTCGTGAAATGAAGAAACAACAGAATGCATTTAATGAGCGATTGTTTATTATGCTCTTATGATCACTTGTCATACAGGTAACGATGCTTTTCTCATGAATGAAAATAGTTAATATATTATGTTTATTTTTTGTTTGTTTATAATTATTTAACATTGAAATGGAATAAAACGGATGATGAAAGAATAACAATCTGTGGATGCAAATAAATGTGGTTAGAATGTCGGATTCTCTCTATCAATCAATAATATATATTTATCCAAGACTCGTTCTTTAACTTTTTTCCTCTCATCTTTGTCATATACTTTTCCATCTTTCTCCGTTTAAAACGTTGCCGGATATATATAATTTACACAACTTCCTTCTATAATATACTCATTTACTTCCCTCACTCGTTTCTTATTTTTGTCTAATAATCGGTCAGTGTGTCGTGTCATCATTACATCGGTGCGATTCGTCTCATAAACTTTGTTTTCGTCCTCAAACGTCTTTCTTTATAATAACATATGTTATAGTTTTTTGCTTTCTGTTTGCCACGCTCTCGTTAAATCCTACGCATTACGATAAACGGTACTTTGGACTTGGTTGTCTCCCTCGTATTTATATAATCCTAATCATCCGGCGTTTGACATAATCTGACCGAGGAAAAATTGATAAAATATAAAAAACAGCGATGTAATGGTTGTATATTTATATATAGCGTCCCTCATCTCAAGTGTGTATATATATGATATATAATTACAACAAACGAGCTTCGCTTTCGTTAAATTTTCATTTCTCCCCTCGCTCGCTCTAGATGCGAATTAAAATGTATACAATGTGTGTAATGTGTATGTATGCGTTTGGCAGATGAAACTAACAAATATAGAGATTTTTTCCACTTTTCTTTATTATTTCTTTTTTTCTTTATCATTAATTACTCTTATTACTTTTTTTTGTTAAATATCTTCTATTTACCGTATCTCCGTACGCGCGCCATCTAATAAATAGAAACTCTGTATCTTTCTTTCTCTCGCTTGCTCTCCCTCTCTCTTTCTCCCTAAATAGAGCCTTGTGCCGTGCGATGCATTTTTCTTTATACAGCCTTTTACAACGTGGGTGTGAGTGTGTGTGTGTGTGTGTGTGTATCATACTTTTTTTTTGTTATCGTTCGCGTGTGTGGGTGAAAAATCAAGTCCTCTCTTCCGGCCTTCTCTCTGTCTCTCTCCCGCTTGCTTTCATCTCGAAGCAGAAAAAAGCGGCACTGCTCAAAAGTAACGAGCTCGACGCACTTGGCGCTAAGACAAACAAAGTGTGTCAGAGCGCGCGCGACTTGAAATTTTACGCGAGGCTAACTCTATATCCTTTGTCGCGTGTGTGGTAGAAAGTCCATACCGTTATACACAGGCAACAGTGGAGCTCAACGATTCAATTCATATGTAAAGCAATGATAATTGCAAACGTAACGATACAATTTTTTTCCAAGACGCCACGAGGC
The DNA here is from genome assembly GCA_012977825.3 of Pteromalus puparum. NCBI lineage: Eukaryota > Metazoa > Arthropoda > Insecta > Hymenoptera > Pteromalidae > Pteromalus > Pteromalus puparum. The sequence continues at coordinate 48,375,247 of CM053172.1, forward strand.
TTGAAGCAGACTTCCGTCCGAGATTTGGCCTAACGAGCGCGTCGATATAAAAATCGCGTCGTCGCCCTACTTCTAACCGTCCGCGCGGAAAAAAAGCTGAAAGCTCCGAGTCGTTAGGACTTCCCGAAGAGCTTCTCGCTGCTTTCTCCGCCCGTATACGTATATGTATATAGATATCGAAATAGCGGCGAGGAGAGACGGAAGGCAAAAGAGGGACGTCGTCTTGACTATCCGACCCGGTGGCGGTCGCGGCTTGTGGTGTGTTGCGCGCGCGCGCGAAAAAAAAAGAAGAAAAAAGGGAAGAATGGCTGAGGGTGAAAAGGTACGCGTGTTTCTCTCTTTCTTTCTTTCTTTCTGTTTTTTTGCCGGTATGTGTGAGTGCGCCCAAATGGAGAAGAAAAACCAAGCTTCGTATACCGTGGAGGCTAGTGATGCGGGGTAGTATATGTCTCTTAAACATTACGTTATAGCCAAAGGAATGTATGGTACAATACTTCATCGTACTCCACCAGCGAAGAAAGACTATATAATTAATTAATTAATCTGCTTGTTTATGTCATTTGCAGCCAGCTGCTTACATTTATTAGAAATATCGTGGAAGTTCCTTCGTTTTATTTACGTTATGCTATTCCCTCGTTCTTTTTATTCTTTCCTGCAATGATTCCTTAGTTCAATAAACAACTATTTCAACCTATGTATAACCGATGGCATGTAAATAGTATAATATATGTGTATGTTGTGTAACCGTTAAACATATCCCCTAACGCGTCCCGATGCGAACGACGACACCTTATTTATGTCCCTCGCGACGGCACGAAAAAAATCCGCCCCTCTCGTACATCGATCAATCCACACCGCGTTTTTCGCACTCAGCGCTTGCATCACGCTTGATTACTTTTCTTATTAACTTCCGCGCGAGAATTCTCTAGGTTTGTTTTATATATACTTTATTTTGTTTGCACACAGAGGCATGAGGTCGATATTACACAAATGTATCTTTGTTTATTTATAGTGTACAGTGTGTGAGGTGTGTATAGGGTGTGACTTCTTCTTTATATAACGCGTATACGCGGAGACGCTCGGAAAAACGCTGGCGAGAAGCTCGACGCGCGCCGATAGAATAATTCGAATAATAATCTCGCAACAATTTTTCTCGCCACTAAACTATGTCAAAGTCATTGAACAGCTTCTTAAATAGATGTCGTTTACAGGTCTCTCGAAATTTCATACATATAGCGCGCGACTGGAGCTCTTCTTAATTAATGGTAACATCTCGCTCTCCTCTCGTTTTTCCAAGCGTCGGGTATATCTCTCTCTCTATATATATATATAGTAATATTCACTTTGTTATGTAACTCCACTTCTTTAAAATCGTAATGATGCGAGTGATCGGCGCGATCCGCGATTGACGCGCGACGACTTGGCGATAGAATTCTTTGTTTTACCTACTTATACTCAACAAGGTACTTTAATTTTCTTTCATCATTTATTTTTCCGCTCTCCCTTTTAGCTCCGGTTTCATTAGAGTAAGAGAGACGCGCGTCTCTCCCCAACTCGCTTCTTCTTGTAATATTTAATATACTCGTTTTAATGAATACAGCCCCAGAGCTTCTAGAGGAGCTTTTCTACGTGTTTTTTTTTTTTTTTTTTTTT
>CM053172.1:48377605-48455951 GCA_012977825.3 Pteromalus puparum
TTTTTTTATTTTTTTTTTTTTTTTTTTTTTTTTAATCCTACCGTTTAACAACAACGATTTTTTCCTTCACCTCATTCCCGTGACTCACTTTGTATTGTATACAGACGCGACGACGGCGTCGTGTGCTCTCTTTTCGAGCTTTTCTTTTCGAGTTTAGGACGAACGAACGAAAAAATAGGACAGCGCGTTGTGCTTGGAACGGCCTAATGCCTAGCTACTCCCTTTCTTTCTCTTCCTCTTTCTCTTCAGGCGAAAACAGCACTTTGCGCGAGCGCACACTGCGCTCTTTCTCTTTTCCGCGTCTCGCGACGGCGTGTATACATACGACGCTCGCGGGAACCTTTCGCGCGAGATACCTATATCTGGACGAACATTCAAGCTTGCCTAAACCAAATTTCATTGATTTGCAGAATTTAGTGTCTCTAGGCGAGAGTTTATATATATATCACTTTACTTTTTGTTTTTATTCCCTTTTGCCAGAATGTTCTAGGGGATTTAGAAAGGTGGAAAATCATACACCGCGAAAAGTAGAAAAAATGATTTGATCTTTTTTTGTGAACGCATATAGACTATGCAATCAATGATTATTGTACTCATTGTGAACTCATCGTCTGATATACAAATGAAGCTTTACACAACGACATGATGATACGCGTATTATATGCGTTTGTTCTCGTTAAACTGGCAAAACAATCAAATATGCCAAGGCACTTGAACCTTCTCCCTCCTATATTTTTATACTCGTCAATTTGTCTCTGAATGTTCGTGATCGAAAGATGGATAGACGTAAGCGATGAGATGCGCGCGAAAAAAGAACGCCATCGTCCGATATGAATTATATTCCAGACCCACCGACCCGATGCAAGACAACCGTGCCCGTAAAAAACGCTTCGTTTATACCTAAATTTAATAATGTCCGATAATGATTATACACATGATTTCGATAATAATGTCACGACGAGTTATACGTTATGATAATAATAATAATAATAATATATATATACCTCTAAACAAATGGAAAACAAGAAGAAAAAAACGCGTCCGCCGATGAAACTGATTGGAATTTCGTCCACAGAACCGAGCACCTTTATTCATTTTTCAAATTTAAATTACGAATGTAAATATTCTGTAAATACTTAATTTTAAAGTGTAAAATTTGTCACTCCTAACGATATATAATATTGACGTCTCATATAATTATATCATATACTTTATACCCAAATATACTCAAACACGACTTATAATGACCTAACTATATAATTCACTTCTTTCTCTCTCTCTCTCTCTCTCTCTCTCTCTCTCTCTCTCTCTCTCTCTCTCTCTCTCTCTCTCTCTCTCTTTTCCCTCCCCTGCACAACGAACACTTTTGTTTTCTCTATATTATCGTCACAAGAATTCAACTGAGATATTCGAGGCGATCGTCAGCCCGTGATATGTCACGGGGGAATGACGTTCAGAAAAGCGCGCGCGCGCGCGACTCTGAAATACAGTTCAATTCCCGTATAATAAGAGCGACGAGATACAATCGTCAGGCGAGCGATGGTATAACGAGGAACAAAATCAACGCGGAAGAACAAATGACCGACCCGACGTACGCACGTCAACCTCCGCTCGTTTCCCTATTGTCGATCAATATATTATACTCATATTTCTGTATAATCATACACATCTATATAATTCTCTGACGCAGTGTGATTGGATTATTCTTTCATGTCTGTGTCTGATGTGGATATACGAGTGTGAAATGCGGCGAACGAGACGCGAGCTCTCTTCTCTTCCACGCCACGATGGATTTCACGCCCGCGAGGCGTTCTTCGCTTACAGGGTATACTTTTGATTTGTCTCCCCCTCGTTTCTGATCTTCTCGGGTGGAGAACCTCGCGGGCGGACGAAATGATGAAAGGAGCACAAGAACTGCGCGGATCTTTCTCTATGGCACTGTGCGAGAGCTCTTTCATCATATGCGCGCGATTCGCACGAAAAATAACGAAAATTATATAGGTGTTATAGCAGTGAAGAAAAAAGAAACGTCGGCCAAAAAGTCCGAGAGTGTTGTACAAGAAAAGGAGAAATTTATTTTGTAATGTTGAAAATAAAATGTTCGTCGTGGTAAATAATATAATCAATTCGAAGGTGTCCGGGGCACCCTGTCAATCCCTCGAGTGTGGTTCACAATCATATGATCGCACGATAACGCAGCTGTTGGACAGAGATGCGTGAAAAACAATGCGTATAGGGTAACTAGATATTCGCGGAACAGAACTAAAAAAAAAAAAACAACAGCGCGTACTCGCCAGCGAACGCGTCGAATAATCGCAACAACAAACAAACGCGATGACCGCTTATTTCTCTCTCAGTATGTGTATGTATATAATATATTTCATGTATATAGATATATTCTTCTTTATCTATCGCGAAAGTTGCGTGAAATTCCTCACGTATGATCGTAGTGAATAATAGTACAATAATCAATCATAATCGATGACGGTGGCGTAGAGAACGCAGTTGAACAAAAAAATGGAGAGATGAGATGGAACGTGCCTGATGACGCAGATAATATATAATAATGCTCGTCTCTTTGAATAATCGCACACAGCCATCAAGTTTCAATGCGCCCTCGCGCGCATTCGATTAATTACAAATCTCGCATAACAGTGAGCTTCTGCGCTAATCGGCACGACGGTATACAATTCCTGTTTTCCGCGCGTTTCTACCAGACGAGCTTCCGATTTTACAACTTCAATGCAATGACACGTTATTTTCAGATTGACTAACCACTCTCTCGTCGAACGATTCAACTGCGTACTTGACAAATATCGCCCGCAATCGTGCGTCAGTGTTCTATATTCTATACTCGCTTCTCCATCTGTTCTTCTCTCCCGTGCGAATTGCACTCTTCGCTCGTCGAATGGCTTGAAAGTATATAACGTCTCTCGCGACAGGCAATCCGCGTGAAAGCTTGCGAGATGGAGTTGGTAAGTTTTTAAACGCTGCGCGTCTAAGTCGAATGCTTTAGAATTTCGAGCGAGTTCTCTCCGAGTGTAAATAAAAATAGAACAAAAAAAAAAAAAAACACAATAGCGACGACTCGCAGGCATATAGCGCCTTTGGCCCTGTTTTCGCTCGTGATACAGAGGCTGCTCGCGTCGCAAAGAAAAAACGGTCGGTGCATACAGCGGATCGATGAAACAAAAAAAAAATGTATGAAATAATAACAGCGAAAGAGAAAAAAAATGGATTACTCTTATGTACGGAAGGTACACTTTGGCAGACGTAAAAGAGGCTCGCTCTGTCTCTCGCTATACTTTTTTTCTATAATCCCTCTCTTTCTTTCTCTCCTACTCTCCACGCTCCTGATTAGTCCTTGCTCTTGCTCGTCGAAGCTTTCCTGGCGCCATCTCTCATGATCTTTTTCTCCTGCACAAAACAATAATAGTCCTGCATGTTTTTTTTGTCTCTTTCTTTCTCTCTCTTTCTCTCTCTCTGTCTCTCTCTCTCTCTCTCTTTCTCTTTTAATATCGCTCGTCATCTCTGATCTTCGAGTGTATGAAAAACCCCCATATGTTATTTTTGGCAAATCTTAGTTTTGTTTTGCAAAAGTTAGATATAATCCCCAATTAGTCTATACACATTATTATTAATAATTATTATTCATATATAATCTTTTAAATGGCAGAAAAGAATCGCGAGAGCGTTGACAACAATAAGTTTGAACTTTTAATGCAGTATATGTGTGTAAGTGAAATTTCAATAAAAATTCGCTACAGTTCGCGTTCCTTTGCCGTCATTCACTTCCATTCTTTAATTCCATCACAGCTGGCGTTAAGGTACGTTATACATATTTTATATATACGTTTACTTTGTTATATAACTTTTACTTTACTTTTACTTTTCTTTAATAATATATATATATACTTTTTAAGGGAATGTATGTACAGAGTTGCGGGACGGCCGCGTGTCGCGCAGCCGCCGTTAGTTTGTCTCTCTCCCGGATCATCTCCGTGAACAACCCTATCTTTCCTTCTCTCTGTCTGTCTGTCTGCGTCGTAAAAGTACCACCCGCGAGTTTTACCACGACCTCGATATATGTGTGTCTGTACGGATAAAAGAGGAGCGCGACGCGCAGCCCTGCACTCGACCCTTATCATAAACGAAACGTCTGATACGGCAAAGGAGAGGAGAGGAGACGCGATGCAGAGTCGTCAATGATATCTGGAAAACTCGATAGAAGCCGATTCCCGAGAAAATTCCGCGGATAACCGAGGAGCTTTTCTCGGGACTCTCTTCTAATTGACTTTGATTTTTCTTCTGCAGCTATCGTCTCCTCGTCGTTCTATACTGAGATAAATGGAAAATCCAACAACAATAACAACAACGTCTGCAACGGAGAGGATGAAAGAAACGATAAAAGCTCAATCGAAAAATTCCTACCAGGTGTGAGTCGCGCGCGAGTAGTGATGCTGATATCGTGTATGAGTTATGCGTGCAGAGTAATTCGCTGGAATACATGAACGCGCGTCTCTCGATCTCGCCTCTGCTGCGCAACGTGCTCTTCGAGTAATTTCTTTTTCGATAAACGCGCCTCGATCCCTCCATGAAATGGAGTTTAATCTTTAAATTACATACTCTAACAACGGACGACACGCGCGCGCGTGCGCGTCTCCTCTAAAAAACGAAACCCACATCTCGCTTTTAGTTTTTTCTAATGGTTTTATATATATATATGTTTTGTATTATTTAGAATCGAACCTATCTAAGTCTTCACCTAAGGCTAGAGTTGTTCTGCATCTTTGTATGGTATCCGCCGAGACTTGCCTTGGAGCTTTTTCTTTGCAATATACTTTAATGTATAATATAATATAGATATATCTATTTTTGTTTTCTTTACTCAATGTCAATGTGTGTGACGTGTGTGTATGCGTGTACATGAGAAATGCACGCAGCTGTGTGAGTGTCGTTTTTATGTCGTAGAGTATAACACGGCCGAGTTTTACTCCCGCCCCTTTCTATTATATTCTCATAAAATTTATGGATAAACGTAAAACTCCCTCTCTCTCTCTCTTTTACTGTCTCCTATAGCTTTCACGGACGCAAGTGTTGTCTTGTTTCATCGTAATTATAACCCCCAGAAACCCCCCTCCCATTTAATTCATCATTTTTTTTCCTAAACTCGTACCTCTCGCTCTCTCGCTCACTTTCTCTCCCTCTCTTTCTCTCGTCAACAATATTTATATATAATATCAATCCATCTCTTAGAATTATTTATATTTATTTATAATATATATATATATATCATTTTCTTTATATTCGTCGGATAATATGAATTCTCTTTTCATAATAATCTAGTTCAACGGTTTTTTCTCCACCACACACCTCTCGGATTTATGTGCCTCCTCTTCCGACCCGTCGCGGTACTTAATCGTTTTGTTATACTCGCATCGGCTTGTTTTTTTTTTTATTTCGACCCTCATTTCGCTTTCCGCAGCGCTCGACGCTGGCACGCGAGCTCTTTTCGCGCAAACGCGCGGTTTGCCCGGGTTTTCTCGCAGTCGTTCGCGTGAACCGCCAGCCTTGAGCGACCGCATCGACGCGCGCATGTATGAATGTGTATATATACATCTGAATATATACGCGTATCATATATATTTATCTCTCTTTCACTTTATCTCGCGTATCGTTATATTATCGTTAATATAATGCTATGTAATATTTATAAATATACAAGTCATTTTTTGTTTGTTTAAAGAGCGGGGAGTCAGCGTTTCCGGCTGTACTCGTTTAATTGTACTCAAGTAAAGTGGTTATAACCGAATTCCCGTTATTTTTATTCATTTAATCGTTTGCTGCCGTTTGGATCTTTGTTACTTCCTTTTAACAGTTATATCAACCACGTTTTATTTTTAACTTCTAGGTCTCCTCTGCACATGCGTGTATTTATGTAAATGTACGTGTGAGCTTGTTAAATCGGTTATCCAACTACTTATACGGTTTTGTTATTTACTTACTCACTTATAACTAGCTAAATATGTATAACGACGTATCTCTGTGTGTTGTATGTGTCTGAACGCGACGCGCGTTCGTCGTTTTCTTTCTTTTTTTTAATATCTATCTGAATCTACCCTGAACGAACAATGATTTTTGTCTTTTATTACAATATTATAGCGGGGAAAATTGTCAGAAGCCCGCATCCCCGCGCTCTTGCTTCTCGGGCGAACTAATGTGTGTGTGTGTGTGTGTGTGTGTGTGTGTGTGTGTGTGTGTGTGTGTGTGTCTGTGGAGTGTGTTCATGTATGAAACGCTTTCTCTCTCACAATCGAACCATGCGAAATATTGTGTAAGCGGCGGAACGCGCGCGAGGGACCGTGCAATGATGATCACGCCCGCGACTCCTTCGTTAATAATCTATATATTTATAGTGTCCTTTGTCGTTCGTAAAAACTAGATATACAGGTATATCAATTCTGTACATAAAAAATTAAAGAAAAACTCAACATGAGAAGAAAATCTGAGACTAATAACAATGATTCGTTTATTTAACGCTGCGATGAACAGAAGAAGTTGATCGGATCGTATATACGGGACACGAGGAGCGAAAAATATCGAACGATTTCTCGACCCCTCGTTCCCGGCGAAATAAATGTAATAATGTTTATGTGTATATAATAGATAGCTAAAACATAACGTTCGTTCGAAAACAAAACTTCCTTTCCCTTTCGAACAAATCTGAGTGTCCTTCGCAGTGACTGTTACTTATAATTTTAATCTTTTTTGTCAAACATCGCGTGAATTTCTTAATCTAACTCTATGCTCGCGAGCGAGCGGCTGCGCGAATGGAAACTTGCTTGCCGCGCGCTCGCTTTGCTATGTATATATATATATTTTTTGTTTCATTAGAGGAGAAAAACGAACGACGTTTCTTTCTTTGTTATCTTATATTTTTTTTTTGTTTTGTTTATTTTTTCAGTTTGTTTTCAGTATACGCTAGGCAAACACGACAACTTTAGGCTCTCCGTAACGCGGATTTGATTGTTCGGCGCGAGCAGAGAGAAACCGGTTCATCATCGGACACATTTTGGAAAATCGACTGATTATCATTGGCGTTGTCCGAGCAAGTTACAGGCAGATCGAAGAGTAAACGTATGCAACGTCGAGAGTTTACAGAGTTTACAGGAAGGATCGGAGAACTGGATGAATAACAATGATGATAGAACTCTTTAGATTCCTCTAAAATATACTCCAACTAAGAAGCTAGTCAAGGATTGTACAACATTATGATAAAATATATAAGAAACGCGGGATGGCGTAATGTAGCAGCGACGGAATGATTAGTTCTCTGGGACCGGACCAGCCAGTCGCCATGATATAGAGCGTAAAAACAATATAATTAATAATATGAGCTTTGTAAATAAAGTGCTTTCGATCTGCGTGTTAACGAGTATCTTTGGTATTAACGAACTGTAACCTCTTCGCTCTCGTGCGACAGGAAAGAAGCCCATGATTGGTAACGTTAAATATGCTTTGCTTGCGCATTTCTTTTCTCTTGCGGTAAACTTCGTTATATCCGATCTGCAAATTTCGCGCAGCGCCTCGCGAACAGTCAAATACGATTACTTTGGCCAAAGTGTTTTTCAACAAATAAACTCTGTCAAGGTACGTCGATCCGAGTACCTTCAATATTTATATATATAATTTATCTCTCTCTCCGGCTTCGAATCGATAATCGATCGAATTTTGATTATTCATAAACTTTGTTTCATTCAAACGTAAATATACAAATTCCTGTTGCGCGTATCCTCTGAGGAACTCGGTGGTGATAATAACCAAAGACGAGAGTCGTCTAAAGCACTGCTCTAACCCACGCTTTACTTTTCTCTATAAGTATTATAAATTCATTATAATTCAGTTTATTTTGCCTCGGGGGAGACTGGCGCGCAGCTCGAGGCCCGAGGAGTCCTTTCGCTCATTGCGTCGCTTAAAACAAGTTCAAACAATAATAGGGAAAACAACAACGTTTCAAAAGTAAATCTGCGTCCGATCGAATGGGGAGAGCGTCGTGGCAACTCTACAGAACGATTCGCACTTACTTTCGCATTACATGACGGAAGTAAGCGCTAACACGAGTCTCGTCGCTCTTCCGATTCGGCGTGGTTTAAAATCCTTCTTTTAAAAATCCCCTCGTAAAAATCACAGGAAAGAATCGTCGAGACCTCAAGCGGCGGCTCGGCTCGCCTCCCGCGATTTCTCGACAGTTTCACTGCATCATTTCTCGAATAAACCTACTTAAATTTTTTTTAAATCCGTACAACTAGATGTATGTATCGCATTAAAATGTGGCTCCAATGATTTAATGAACAAGTGTTTTTCTCATATATATATAACGTGTTCTCGTGTGTATGTGATAAAGCCCCGTAACGTGGTGTATCACAGAACAATTGTAGTAGTTTATACTTTTCTTTCTCTCTATATAACATGTAATATTTATATATAAGAATTCTTAAAAAGTAGAATCAATCGTTTAACGAGCCGTGATGGATGAAAATGAATGGTGATGTAGATAGTAGTAGTAGTAGTAGTAGAAGTAGTAGTAGTAGTGGTAGCAATGCAGGCGCTATAGTGATGCTGCGATAAGGTGACGACGGGTGTCGGTAATTTGCTTTTATGCTTTTTCGTACATCGTCGTCTTTTATCGAGAATTTCAAGCGGGCATATATCGAATGCGTGCGAACGAAGTGCGTGCCGTGCCGCGAGTCGAGATTCGTCGAGCCCAGACGAACGCTTATATATCCGTTTTATTCTTGAACACACTTTGACGGCCTCGAAAGAGACTCCTCTATCTCGTAATCGAATAAATATTTATCTGCTGTGCGCGTTCGTCTGCATTCGACGGATCGACCACTCCGACGCGACAACGGTGACTTGGACTCTCCCGAGAGAGTCGGCGAGACTAAAACGTGTGAAGGAGGAGTTGCATGTTCATCGATTTTTGGATGGCTCGTCCTAATATGCGTACTCGTACAATAATGTAACTCGTGTTCAACGGGGGGAGGGAGGTAATAACGAAGCTACGTGAAAGAGTGTGCCTGTGTGGTGGAGGTGACGATGACATATGTGTGTGGAGAAGGTTTCAACAAATAACGAGAATAAGGCTGGCCACTCACAATGCTGTATACTCTCACAATACGACGCCGCGCACGTGTACTCGTGGTAATTGCTCGAGACATTCATCGTCCAGCGGCGTGCGCAGCGCCTGAACCGAATCACGCGCTCTGCCTCGTTCGCCACGTCTGCCGATGTATTGATTGTACGCGCGTTGAAGTAACGCGCGCGGATATAACTGCGGAGCAGCGGACCACCGCGCGTCGTGCTCGCGATAGGCGCAATGGANCCTCGAAAGAGACTCCTCTATCTCGTAATCGAATAAATATTTATCTGCTGTGCGCGTTCGTCTGCATTCGACGGATCGACCACTCCGACGCGACAACGGTGACTTGGACTCTCCCGAGAGAGTCGGCGAGACTAAAACGTGTGAAGGAGGAGTTGCATGTTCATCGATTTTTGGATGGCTCGTCCTAATATGCGTACTCGTACAATAATGTAACTCGTGTTCAACGGGGGGAGGGAGGTAATAACGAAGCTACGTGAAAGAGTGTGCCTGTGTGGTGGAGGTGACGATGACATATGTGTGTGGAGAAGGTTTCAACAAATAACGAGAATAAGGCTGGCCACTCACAATGCTGTATACTCTCACAATACGACGCCGCGCACGTGTACTCGTGGTAATTGCTCGAGACATTCATCGTCCAGCGGCGTGCGCAGCGCCTGAACCGAATCACGCGCTCTGCCTCGTTCGCCACGTCTGCCGATGTATTGATTGTACGCGCGTTGAAGTAACGCGCGCGGATATAACTGCGGAGCAGCGGACCACCGCGCGTCGTGCTCGCGATAGGCGCAATGGACGAGGCGCGGCAGTGACGAAGGAAGCGCGATCCGAGAAGTGAAACAAGTTAGGAATGGAAAAGAGAGAAAACAATTAGACGAGCAGCCAGCCCTGGTTATGAATGGTGGTGGTGGTGGTGGTGGCGGTGGTGTTGGTAGTGGTGGGTAATGCCGAGGAGCCCGATCAATGAATCATGCCGGTAATGGTATTGTGGCGCGCTCGTTTCGTCTCCTCCTCGCTGATCCTGTGCTCGATCAGGTAGTGAGCGGTTCTGATCGCATCGGGGAATCCCGTGATCGTGACAATGCGGTTTCTGGTACCGGGGGCGAAGATGCCCTTCTTCGAGATCTGTATGTTCGCGCCGCTGAGGTGCTGTATCTCAATGAGATTCCGACCGCCGGGTCCCAATATTGCTCCCACTATAACCTCTGCAATCTCAATGTCTTTCTTGCCCTCCTTGATGCCGGCGGCTGCGGCGGCGGCCGCGGCGCTCGCCGCGTCCACCTGGCCGGTGGGGCTCTTACTTACGAGTGACAACTGGTTCGTGCCGAGGCCGAACGAATTGTTGTTGAGGTTGATGGCGGCCGCGGCCGCAGCGGCGGCGCTGCTGTTCTGCCGGAAGGGGTCGACGAAGGGCTCGTAGCGGTCGAGGGCCGACCTGGGTGTGGGCGAGCTGGAGCCGAGGGTGGGCACGGTGCCGATGGGTCCGAAGACGCCACCGTTGTTGTTCGAGCCGTTGGCCACCGTCGTCTGCGAATCCATGGCGTTGCTGATGTACGAGACGGACGAGGGCATGCCGATGCCCATGCCGAGCACGTTGTACTTGACGAGGGTCGCCACGGCCTGGAGGATCTCGCTGGCGGCGGGCTCGCCGAAGCCGGTGCTGCGCAGCGACAGCTTTATGTGCTCGAGCAGTTGGCTCGTGGTTGTCCCGGGCGCCGCGCCGGCGGTCAGCGCCGCACCCAGATTGAGGTTCAGGCTGAGCCCGGCTCCATTCAGGATGCTCACTGCTTTGGACAGAAAAATGTTCAATTAGTATACATTCTTTTTTTTTCATTTTACTTCGCAACTTGGTCAGTAGGGCAGCGGCTATCGACCGTTTCAGCTCGCGACAATGCCACCGCGTCCCGATCAAAGTTTTAAAACAAATTTAGCTCAGCGCGTGCGTTATGGGTTATTAAATTACGAATCACTATAAATGAAAGAGAAAATAGGTTGCTGCATTTCGATTGCGAGCGTTGAGTCCATTATTTATTCGCAGTTGGAGCGAATATGATTTGCGAGGCGAATATATATCCGAGGAATGAATAATTAAATCACGAGCGTTATCGGCTGAAATCCGGAAAATCCGCACGAAAATCCCGTGTGAAAAGTTACGGCGAACGAGGAATCACAATGGCGCGGAGTGACGCGCATTAGAAATAATTAATATTCCCACCCCACATACGTGTATTATAGTCGCTCTAATGAAACGCACGACGCGAGGCGTTCGGGAAGTTATCCTTGACATTTCCTGATAATCGATTCCATGCATTAATTAATGCCTGGTGTAGCGGCCCACCAACAGCATAACGAACCCATCATCGCGGATGAGCAGTGTATATGGGATACACTCCATGCGAAGGCATCCAAAATGCAGAGTGTGCGAGCGGATTTCAGTTAGAGATAGGGCGAAGTGCATATTAGCGAACCATGTATGATGGGATCGAGGGAAGTTGAATTTCCAACGAGTGTGAACGAGTATGTAATCTTGTGTGGATTTATAAATATGCGAAATTTGTTTACACTCGTGAACAGCCAAGCGATAGAATCAAAGTCAGTTAATCGTCGTTTTTTCGCGTATTTATCTCTATCGTATTAAGCTCTCGAGGCGATCGCAGCAATTTAATTTAATTCAGATCGGAATCTTATTATTCATGTTTTATGCATAAGTCCTTGAGACTTCAAGCGTACACTTAGTAGTGCAATTTAGTAGGTATACAAAGAAAAGAGCGAGCGTTTTTCCACTGCGACGGCGCAAAAAAGCCAATCTATCAATTATTTTTTTGTCTTCCATTGATTGTAATTAAATCGGTCATCTATAAGCGCAATCTGCACCGAAAGCTCATCGAACAACAGATTCAATTCTCATACTGCAAACGCGTGAAATCAATCAAAACCGATGTTTACGGCGCGGCTTTCATTAATTTCCTGTGCATCGACAGTACGCGTCAGCGAACGCGACGTGCTCGTCAAGTCCGCACGACCGCGTAAAAAAGAGGGTTGACAAACGCGCGCAAATATAGCTACCTGTATTGATGCCGGCAGTGGAGGTGTAGGTTGGCGTAGTCGTGGGCGCCTGTGCATACGGGCTGCCGGTCGGGTTGTAGTTGGCTACGGGTCCACTGACGTCGGCGTAACTGACGTTGAGGCAGGTGCCGCTCTGGGGATCGTCGGCTACCTTAGCCAGGATCATGAGCAAGGCGTTGCGGTTGTTCTCCTTCTCGCCGATAACGGTTATGCAACGCTCCTGCAGCGACACGTCTTTGGCCTTCTGCGAGATCTGCACGTACGAGCCGGACTCCTCCTTGATCTGCTTGATGTAGTTGCCGGCCTTGCCGATTATCATGCCCGCCGTGCTGTTTGGCACCAGGATTTTCACCTATACGGAAAAACATGGCAAGTTAGAAAACTCGTAGTTTTAATATCATCGCGACAAGTGCCTCGGTTCTCAGCCATCTCAAGATGAAGGAGAAAAAAACAAACAAAAGGAAAACTCGACGTACGCATAAATTGAAAGGCTAGAGAGCGAAAACTCGCTCGCTCGCTCGCTTGCGCGTGCTTTATTTCTCCACCATCGACGCGTTCTAAAAATACACCTCTCCCTCTACTCTCGCTAGCACGTTCGCGAGTCAGCCGTGCGCGCGAGTCAGCCGCGTGAGGCTTCAACAATTAAATCACTTCTTATCGACGTGTTTGTAAGCGCATGCAGCCCCCTTCCCTACCCCCCTCGTCAGGCACTCGCGCAAATGAAATGGCATAGAGCGGTTCTCTCTGATTGGCAATGAAACCTCTAGTCTGCGTAACGCGCTTCTTAAAGGGGAAGAGAGGTCAGCTCTTCTCGCTGCGGAGCTGAAAAGCGCATGCCAAAACGACCCAAGTGAGAGAGAGAGAGAGAGAGAGAGAGAGAGAGAGATCAATGACGAACGAGAGGAAAAATCGTGTCATAGAAGGATGGACCTTTTCCAAGCGCGGAGCGCAAGAAATCGCTGCGCGCGCGCGCGCAAGCGAGCGATTCGGATCGCTAGCCATAAAGGCAGCTGCGCTGCTGCACACGCTTTCCTAACTGGGTCATTGCTAACAAGCCCCGGCCGCGAGCGAGCTATAGTCAGAGAGCTCTCGGCAGTACTGCAGCCGAGCTTAATTCGCCATGACTTTTGCATGATAAGGAAGGCGGTATAACACAACGGAGGTATATATGGATCGCGAAGCTTGCGCGACAAGCCAGAAGAATGGTTTATTGATGAGGTCGTCGGGACTCGCGGTATTATACAGCGAAGCTCTCTTTCTCGCGAGGGTCGACTCTCTATTTCGGGAGCGAGTGTAGTGCTTTCTCGCGCTTCGGGCTTTTAAATGGGTTATGCTTTTGAGATTTTTTTTTGATGAGGCGCCGCTGCTATTAATAAGAAGATTTTTGGCTCGTTACGGTGAGGCGGGAATTTCAAATCCTGTAGATAGCTTTAAAGACCGACGGAGATATTCCATTAGCGCGTGGATTTTGATTAATGCACAGCCGAAAAACCGAGCTTAATTGGATTAGCTGAGAAACGTATTTTATTCACACGGCTGAGAACACGAGAGAGTCTATACGCCTCTACGTAAATGGGACAGCCATTTTTTTCGCGCCGATAAGGCGTGCGCCCGCGAGAGAAAA
Organism: Pteromalus puparum; assembly: GCA_012977825.3. Taxonomy (NCBI): domain Eukaryota; kingdom Metazoa; phylum Arthropoda; class Insecta; order Hymenoptera; family Pteromalidae; genus Pteromalus; species Pteromalus puparum. The sequence goes on from CM053172.1 coordinate 48,391,456, forward strand.
AGTTCATTAGTATACACCCCGCTAACGTGGAAATGCTCTCTCATTATTCGCGAATCGAGTAATTATACACTTAGGAGAGCGTAACACGTGCTTCGAACGGCGCACTCTGCCCTTCGTTTATTAATAGACCTTCCTACGCAACGGAATTAGAAGCCATTAGTTTAAAAAAGGTTAATTCAGCGAGTGACCTAATTAACACGCTAGACGATTTCATTTCGCTACGCACACTGTGTGCGTGTGTGTGTGTGTGTGTGTGTGCGCGCGCGCGCGCGTGTGTGTGTGTGTACGCGATTTAGCTTGCATTTTTATTCTCAACGAGAGAAGTTAACGCTAAAGCAGAATATAAAATGTAACGCGAGCGTATTAACCTTGTCTACATCGCGCTCATACTTTTACATAATTACCTGCTTGTCCCTCTCCGCGGTCGCCTTGCCGGAGTCAAAGTCTACCGTCGTCTTCGTCGTGAGATCAGGCTTCTCGCGGATCTTCTCCATGATGAAGTCCATCACCGCCATTATGGCGTCGACGCTGCCCGTTATCAGGCATACGCGCTCGGTCGTTCCTAAAAGAGCAGAAAAGAATTAAGCCATGTATACGAGGATGAAAAAATAAAACTAAAATCAGTCCTCTCCGCGTCATCGTGTTACAAGCAGCGAGAGCAACAATAGAGAAACAGGCTTTAGTGCATTAATTGCGAGATTACGTAAGACCTGCGCGCCGCGGCTGGAAATGACGCGCAGCCAAGGACGCCCAGAGATAAAATTACGTCACGAGTATATGTTTGCGTGGGTAGCGTGGTGCATAGGTGCAGTTACATAGTTACCTGGATAGAAGTCGTGGGACTTGGACATTTTGACCCTTGCCCCCGTGTCTTTCTGCAGCTGGGCGATGGTCTCGCCGCCTTTGCCGATGATGGCACCGGCTGCCACTCCGGGCACCAGAACCTTGAGGTGGTACGTGCCATCGCCTCCTGGAAAATCGAAAACGTTCAGAGTTAATTCACGGCTGAGCTGACTTTTCGCTTTCGTGCGCGGGGTAAGTTGCGCGGTATATGACGTAACGCGCGGCTGCATCGATAGCAACGACGAGTTTGCGATTTCAGTATTTATCTGTAAGCCATATATCGCACGCTCGCTCTGCAATTAAAGTCCACTCGACGCTCTTTCGTATGATTCTTGCGTGAAAATGTGTACGCGTATTACTTAGCTAATCTTTGATATAGCCATGGGTGAGACTTGAATTATTCCGTCAACTTTCAGGAAGCGACGAGGTTATATTACACACTTGTTAGACAACTTTTTTCATTAAGTGTCGAGTTCGAAGCATATTTCATACAGTATATACAGTTAATTAATAAACTCGAATACATTAGAATATACTGAGAATTATGAAGTAATCGCGGACAAGTGCAGCCGAGGTGAAGTTTGCAATCGTGATTCGGCTATATATAGCTGGAAATATTTTTCCGTTAACTCTCGGGAGTTATGAGATTAAGATTGCCGCTGTCACGGCTGCAATTGACGACGTTACAGTTCCAATTGTGTATACGGCTCTCTAACCGCATCAAACGTGCATTTTCAAGTCCCTCGATGCACTCCGGAGTGCATTTCTCGGAGAGATTCGATCGATACAAAGTCGATACGAAAATAGCGAATCTCAATCTCGAGAGGAGTCTACATCGAGCCAGGAGTAGAAAAAAAATCGGCCTGAACTGGAGTTATCAAGAGCGCGAGAATTTCGCAACGTCTCTCGGGGGAATTATCGTCACTGCGATTGAAGCTTTTAGCGCCTAGCGGAGAAAACATGGCATAGAAACGTCGTTGCATCCGCTGCGATAAACTCGCAGAGTCTACAATTTTCACACTTCTACTTATCTCAAAACTTCGCGCGCGCGCGCACACACACACACACACACACACATCGCTAGAGTCTAAAAAAAACCTTAAGGTACACTGCACGCAAACTTGCGCGCAGGTTGTTATAGGTGGGGATACTTGCCTTGCGAGAAGTATGCAATTGAAATCGATAAGGTAAGTCAAGGACAGGAGATTTCGCGTTACGGCGCATTGTTTACGCCTAGTGGGAGCAGCTGTGCGTCTATTTCAGTGAGAGAGAACATTTGGGACCTTGCTCGAAACAATTGTTGGCTGACCTATACGCTGGGACATATGAGGAAACAAAAAATCGTGTCTGTGTATCGATAGCCGAACTTTGCACTGCATCGCTTGCTATCTCAAGTAGATTGATGAGAACGAAAATCCGCAAAGGTGAAAACAGCACAAAGCGTCCGATAACTGATACGCATTTGTAATTTTCGGATCGCCGCAGCGGAAAGAGCCGGATGAGATAATACAGTATTTTTACATCGCCACCGGCTTCTCCTACACTACTCGCAGTTCGATATAGTGTATACACTTTGAACTTTCACTCCTAACTCCTCCAGTCTAATTCGTTCAACCCGCGTACACACTATACTAGCAGACGATGTTTGAAGAAGCGTTGCGTAACCTGCCCGCAACTTTCCAAATTGGAAAACGCCGAGATTCCAGACTTTCATCTGACGCGGTAGAGAGAGAGAGAGAGAGAGAGAGAGAGAGAGAGAGAGAGAGAGAGAGAGAGAGAGAGGATACAGCCAGCGCTGCACTTCAATCAAAAGGAGCGTTCATGAATTTTGAGGTGGAGCGAGGAATTCAAATGGCGAATATACTCTCTCCCGCGGGATACGCGCGAGCTCTTCCGAGGGAATCGAGTTCAAAGCCAAAGCTCGCTCGCACATAAATATTTGGCCTACTTTCGAGGCTCTATTTCATGCGGCTCGTCTCGCAATTATATGCGTTACGCTGCTGCTGTGGGGGATGAGAGAGAGAGAGAATCTATATAGCAGCCTATCTCCGCGAGCGATATACCTATAACGAAGCACACATCGAGCGTGAAAAATCCGCGAAGGAGAAACTGGGTCAAAAGCACCCCATGCTGTACCGCGCGTTGCCGGAAGAAGAAGAAGAAGAACCCTCCCACTCTGCACGTATATATATACGATATATACACCTCCGCTCGATCGTCGACTAACCTCCTTCTGGAATTTCAAAGCGAGAGAACGAAAGAGAGAGAGAGAGAGAATAAGAGGAAAAAAGAGAGCAGAGCAGCGGCGCTCGCGTCGACGACGCCCAGAGCGAATCAGGAAATGGGCAAGGCTTCAAACAGCTGTTCGTGTTACACGTATGCGCGAGAGCTAGCGCGGAAGAGTATATTATAGAGCAGCGGCCAAGAGCTAAGAGAAGCTTCGTCTTCTGCCGTTCGTCCGTCCGTTTCTTCTCCGTCACAGCTCTACTGCAGCGGACGACGACGACGACGACGACGACGACCTTGACCCGCGACCTCGAGATGAGTAGGAGGAGCCGAGCGAGTTAAATAAATATACCACACACACACACACACACACACACACACACACACACACATCAGAGAGGAACGCACGAAACTATTGCAGCAGCTCACTCACCGATGTGCCACATCACGCGCGCGTCGGGAGATGCAGAGACGAGCAGCGGGACTATACGCCAGAGCCCGGGTCAGCTCGTCCTCGGCGTAAGACTGCGGGCCTGAGAGAGAGACTTTTATCCGCGTGGAGAGGCATACACGTCGCCGCGCGCGCACACATATAAGTATACACTCGCACACCGAGCGAGAGAGGCGATTTTTTTTTCTTCTTTCTCCTTTGCGGAGTAGCGCGTGCAGTGGTTCCCCTCCTCCCATTCTGCGGACGAGGACGACACTTTCCGCCGTGCGGTACTACTGCCTTACCGACCAGAGTTCCGTGTCGTGTGTGAGCTTTTTTCGTTGGTTTTTTGGAAGCTTGATTAACAATGTATAGAGGATTTTTTTATCCAAGTCTGAGCCAATTCGAGAGAGAGGCGAAAAGAGCGATTCCGAGCGCTGCAGCGGTCCACATATTTTTAACGATCGGACGTGATATATTTAGGTCCGAGAGCCGGGGTCAACGACCTTTTGACGCGAGCGATTCGTCCGCGCAATAAAAGTCTGCTGCGCGCGAAAAACCGGAATACTGCCCTCGGCGTGCGCGTGTCTTGCGGTTTCCGCAAATACCATTTAATTGTACTTAAACGCGACTTCGTAGGTACTACTACGGTCTCTTTCGAGGCGAAGTATAGACTGCTGTTGTGCTTTTTTTTTCACTTCGCTCGAAATTCTTTCTTCTTCGAACGGAAAGCAGTAGAGTAGAAAGTTAAACAGACGAGCTGTTTGTTTTGAAACTTTATTACGTTGTGCGTGTGCGCGCGCTCGAAAACAGTAATTTTTGCCGCGATAATGCCGGGGTATTTAAGATTAGCCCGACTCGTTCCATGGGCCTTGTTACGCCTAGTTAAGCGCCCCAGCCTTTCTTCAAAACGAGACTGATTAAGAAAATTTCCGCATCAAGTTTCCGTGCCTTATTAATTACACACTTTAGCTTCGTTGAAGAAAAAAGAAGAAAAGAAAACGAACGCCAAGCTTGACAATAGTCATTATACTTTCGTGAAACTCGAAGAAAAAACTCGCGCGCGAGAGCACAATGAGACTCGTTCCGAAACTGTCGAGTTCCAAGAGTCCTGGCACTCGTAAGGATCAAGAGAGAGAATGAGAGAAGTCAGCCCTTCGCGTTTATTACTCCTCATTCAATAAAACACGAACCGAGGCAAACACGACACGCGCCGGAGATTGAAAAGTCGGTCCGCTGCAGCGGGAGCTTTTATCAGCCAATAAAGCCCGCGAAAGCACCGCCGCAAGACGCGAACGAAAAGAGCCTTAGAGATGTACGATGAAAAAAAAGAGGAGGAGGAAGAAGAAGAAGAAGAAGCTATGGCGTGTCCGCATCGAATTCAAAACACGCGCGCGGATGAACTTCTTTCCCACCTCTGCTCTTTCGTCCCCGCGACACGTATAGGTATACACAGCGCACGGGACTCCCCACCGGTGTACACGACGACGTGGCAGCGAGGATGTGCTGCATACGCGAGCTCGAGTCTATACTCGGATGGTCCTGTTATGGCGCTTAAAAGCCGACTCCGAATTCGATCTTATTCCGTACTCGCCTCGTGGAATATCGTCACGTTGCAATGCGACGGTTTAAAATGCGCGCGTAAGTATTGCCTCATGCGTTTTTACGACATAATTGCACACACACGCAATCGCGCGAGGGGCTACACGCTAATCATGCTAATTAGCGCTCTTTTGATTTTCCGATGAGGCAGGCATTCCGAGCGGCGAACGCGCGGTACACGTGCACTTTTTGTGCGGGACGACAGCTTTTGAGAAATAAATTCGCTTCTCGCGACGAAACGAGCCGTACGCTGTAAATAGCCGTAGGCTGTAAAACGCAGTCCGAGTCTCTGGAGAGATAAGAGCGTCGTGGATGTGCCTTTTTATTTTTCTATCGCTTGCTCGCTCCATAATAAAACAAGTCTACTTTATTGTCGAATGCAACGAGAGCTTTTCTCGCGCGCGCGCGACGCGTCAATCTTGATTTTTGCACTGCGGCAATGATGATGGACGAGCGCGTACGTGCGTGTATTTATAGAATTTTTTTTTTTTCAAGTAGCTCTGTAAGAAGAGTCGATTGTGCTCTAGTGTATAGGTATACCTATTACAGAGAATATCAAGCTGATGATGATGATGATGATGAAAAAATGGAGGTGAAAGCGGTAGGGGTCCGCGTATATGTGGGTGCGAGTTATTAAAGTGGCCCAGTTCTAAGACATGATTGATCGACAGGGTTTAATTGCTGAATCTTGCCTCGAACGCTGGTACCATCAGCTGCATCCAATAAATACGTAACACGGATCGTTCTTCCAGCTTTTATTAAGAAACTTTTCGTGCACCTTATAGAGACTTGATAGCCCGCCGCTCGAGTGATTCGCGTCGAAATAGAATTAAAACGACACTTGTAAGCGTTTTAGGCTCAATTTGCCGCTATCACTGGCTTTTTGCATAACGTTCGACCATGAAAGTGCTATTGCATATATATATATATATATATATATATATATATGTGTGTGTGTGTGTGCGTGTGCGTGTGCGTGTGTGTGTAGGTAGCAATTTACCGGTATGAAATTAAAAAGCGTGACCGTAACACAGAGCCAGACGCCGGTTGCTAAACACGAGAGGGACCTATTTGCCATTTATACGCGATAACAATGAAATCCGCCATAACAAAATATACGATGCGGTTTTGTCGATATAGACGTGATGTGTGCACTTAAATTTCGAATAGTAGAGGACGAAATAATATTATTGAAAATTGCAGCGGATGAAAATTTGTTTTCGTCTGGAAGGTATGCGCTTCGGCTTGATTAATCGTCGAACGAGGATACGCTTCGGTATCCGAGATTGCACAAGAGCTTTGAAACATAAACTACCAGCGGTTCACTAAAATTTTCACGACCTTCTATACTTTTTTGCTCTTCTCTACACTGCAGTCTAGTTTTTTACCGACTCGACGTGTCAATACTGCAAATTTCCAAACGCATGCACGAAGGCATTACGAGACATTTAAAATTAATAAAACAGCTTTTGCAATTCCAAAGCATGTTTATCGACCACAGAATCGCAGTTTCAAAATCTGAGCCACCGTCAATGTTTGCAAAGAATTTGGACTGTTTGATAAATAATGATGAATTCCGAGATGCCGGACAACAATAATTCGCAGGAATGATTAATAAGATTCGAGTCCGTGTAATGTCTCCTTCCAAGTTCGATGGGCAGAGAAAGTTCCGAAGAAGAAGCAAGTTTCACAGTAATAACTGTAACGTAACCGTGAGGTGTACTAAATTGCAGCCGCGTTTGCAATTATTAGAGGTTACAACATAATAATAGAACAGCGCGCCGGCGGCAGCGGCGAAGAGTCAAGACAGGAAGTCTAGTCCCAAGCCGTTTAATTATTTTGCTTGCTATAATGCATTAAGCTCGAGAGAGAGAGAGAGAGAGAGAGAGAGAGAGAGAGAGAGAGAGAGAGAGAGAGAGAGAGAGAGGAGAGAGAGAGAGAATGCAACGAAAACAAAACTCGGGGGCGTTTACTTCTCTTTCTTTCTTTTTTTTCGATTTCTCGTCACGAAGACCCGGCGAGATTGCGGCAGTATTATTTATATTCAGGCATTAATTTAATTTGTTTTCGCTGCTACCTACTCTCTCTCTCTCTCTCTCTCTCTCTCTCAGTCTTTAATTACACCAACAGTTTTACGCCACTCGCGCGAATTCTAAATAAAAACAGGGTTGAGTTTTAAAGAAAAAAAAAACAAACCGAGTGCAGTCGATCGAGCTGCATATATTGTAAACGTTTATCGCAAGATCAAAGCAGCGCGTATACGCGTATGAAATAGTTACAATCGGACGGTGAATTATCGAGCGCTGTGCAACGTTCGGGGAAAGCTAAAATAGACAGCCTATGCGCCGTACCACATCAGAAGCGAATATGCGCATGCATACCGTGGCGGACGATTGAAAAATAAATGGTTCACTTTATTGGCGCTAGCCCCGATCCCAGTAAGAATCTTCAAACGACGCAAGATCCGAGATACGAGTTTCATTATATGAAAGAGAGAGACTTTCCATCCCATCGATATCGCAGAGATTCATCAATAACCCAGGAGCTATCGGCCTGAAAAACACTCCCCCTCTTCACCTACAAACCCTCGCGCGAAAACTCGGCTACCCCACTGACCTTCATTCCGAACTTCCGACCCGCGCGCGCACTTAATGCACGCAGACTCGAGTGTATACCTATACCTACACGGCACTCGTAGAGTCGTCCCCTCGCGCATGTACTCACACACACACACACACACACACGGAGAAAAGCCCTCCCCGCGGCATTACTCAAAAGCACGAAGCTGTGCCGCGAGGAAAAAATCGATAGGACTCGCCGCTGCCGCGCTCGCCAGACCTACATAATTTCGAATCTTCGCTCTTTCGTTCGCGGCCGCAGTGCATCGTACTTACGAGTGCGATACCTGCTGATGCACAAAATGCCTCGCCGAGAGTCTCGAGTATGATGTCAATACACAGTCCCGAGCAGCAAAAGCCCGATGGAATAGAGAGAAAAAAGAGAGACGAAATGTCGCGCAAGGTTGTGCGCGAGCGACGTCGCGGGGAGAGAAGGGGCACAGGCGATTCTCCGTCTCGCTCAGCGGCAGCAGCTCTCGCAATCAGCGCGACACTCACCCACATTTCCGAGCGCGCGCGCGAGACTCTTGTGCTGCTGCTGCTACTGATGTATAGTGTGTATATGTGTGTATACGAGAGTTGCTTGCTATTAACCCGGGAATTCGTTGCTCGATTTTTTGGATCGATGGAAGATGACGGCGATTCCCTCTTCTCTTCGAATCGAGTTACGAGTTAGAGAGAGGGAGAAGTTCATGAAGATGACGGATGATTCTCGGGCGCGCAATAAACGCCGAGTTGCGCAAGAGTAAATCCGAGAGGAAAAGTGTGCGTGTGTATACATCACATGCCTCTATACACCTCTCCGCGCGCTCGTAGGGAGGGGAGAGAGAGGCTAGATTTCATTCTCGCTGGCGAGCGCGAGCGCGCGCAAGAGAGCGAAAGAGAGAGAAAACTTTTTATCGGAGCGAGAGAGAAGGAAAAGAAGCAGCTTTTAGGTCGTCGTCGTCGTCGTCGTCGTCGTCGTCGTCGACGAGGCGAACGTGTCCGTCGTGCTAGTGGAGAAGTGGCCATTAGGTCCCTCTCCAGCCACTGGCGCACGAGCGAAAGAGAAGAGGCGGAATAGCTGAGAAAAAAAGTGAAAACACACTGCTGTCGTCGCAGCACCAGAGACGTCTTCGTCTACTCGCGGAGATGACAACGACGCTGCTGGAGTCGTGTGTAGAAACGCGGTGGATAGAGGATAGAGAAAGAGAGAGAGAGAGAGAGAGAGTGAGTGGGAGAGGGAGAGGGAGGAACCACTATGCGCGCGATGCAGCAGCAGAAAACGGAGCCACCGAGCGAAGTGGTTCGTCCCTAACCTCAAAGTCGTCGGAGCAGCAGTAACGAGGCTGAGTAGAGGACAGGGTGAATGATACGAGTAATGCTAAATTGTAGCCTACCTGTGCCGTAGTGCGAACGCTTGGTGGCGCCGTTCTCGACGTCGCAGTCGAGCGGTCGCTTCCTGGAGTCCGCGATCTCCGGGGAGGGACACGTCTCCATTCCCGAGTCGGCCGCCATCTTGCCCACTGGCAGCTCGCTCTCTCGCTCTGTCTCACTCGCTCGCTCTACGCCGGGGCCCGTCTCCGTGACGAGTGTGCGCGCTGCCGCGGCTATTGCTGCTCTACTACTGCTGCTGCTGCTGCTCACTGCTGCTGGCACCGTCCGCTCAACTCGCTCCCTCTAGTCCGTCCGTACGGAAAGAGAGAGAGAGAGACGGAAGACTCGTCTGTTTTCCTTCCTTCTGCTCGCGATGTTTCTTCGTCTGCTCCGTATCGCCGCGGCTTTTCTGCGCAGGGCCGCGCGAAAGCTCTGTTTCTTCTTCTGCTGCTGCTACTTCTTCGCGTTATTACGACACACGCTGCTGCTGCTGCTGCTGCTGCTGCTGCTGCTGGCCTTCGGCGATTATGCGACACATATGCGCGTCGTTGCTGGCCTTTGACGTTTGCCTGTTTTCACACTTGTTCGAGAGAGAGAGAGATAGAGAGAGACGGCGAGAACAAGATAACGGACTCACTGCTGCAGAGATAGAGCACACGCGCGCACTCGCGACACACTGCTGGTATTACGTGCGCACACGCGTATCGTAGATGTATCGCTCCTCTTCTTTGCTCGACGAGTAATTCTCACACAGCACGGCACTTGTCATGTACCGCGACGATCGCAGCGTCAAACGGGAGAAATAATTAGAGAGAGAGAGGCGACGGCGGGCGGATGGAAGCAGTGGTTGATGTTGTCGATGTATATATCGCGCAAGGCTGTGTGCGTATGGCGCGAGTGTTATTATGATTGGAAAGAGCGAAAGAGAGAGAGAGAGAGAGAGAGAGAGAGAGGTGACGACGCACGTGCGAAGACAAGCTGCTGCACACTGCACACTGCGATATCTCTCTCGATTCGATGCTGGCGCGCTACCTGCGCTCTTGATACTTGTACAACATGGGATGCATGAGTGATGCAGGTCGCGCGAGTTATAGGGTGAACCGATGATGCGAAGGAGGCGACCGCGCGCGCACGAGGGTTATCCGAGATGAGGTCGTATAACGTAAAATACAAGAGGCGAGCGAATGCACTGATATCGATCTATATGTATATATCTACGTTGTATATTTCTGTTGGAACATATACTTTCGAATATGTATCATATATAGAAGAAGGAGAGAGAAGAAGAGGTAGAGTAGAGTGAGGAGAGCCTCTGAGACACTTGTCGACGATGTCCACACACGCGCAGCACACACTCGCTCGCTCGCTCTCCTGTGCGCGGGCTGCCGCGTCTCACTGGCGACTGCTGCAGTTGCGCTAGCTGCTGCTGGTACGGGGATATCGTTGCGTCTCTCTCTCTCACTCACTCTTCGATGCTGCCCGCTCCCTTGCCAACCAGCTGCTTTTCGGGCTCTTCTGCGCAGGAGTCGCGCCGCCGCCGCCGTCACCTCGTGGCAGGGCTGACTCTGCCTCGACCAATCGACGCTTGCCTTTGTCGTGAGTCTCTCTCTTTCTCTCTCGTACTCGCTCTCTCCGTGTCTGTGTGTTTGTGTGCCTCGGGTCGAGTTATTAGACGTGTACGACTCGATGTTGCTATCTGTCAGGGCCGGACAATACCAACTCGGAGCCCCGGGCTCTCGATGCTGCGATGCACCGAGCGCCTGGGATTTCTTGGATATTTCGAATTCTTTCCGACGGACGAACGCACATGCGGGTGGTTATTGCTGCAGCGAGTATAATGCGTCGCCACTGCGGCCATTAAGAAAACGTCGTAAAGCGAGTCAACGATGTACCCTGTAATATTGAGAGCTAGCGCTCGAGCTCGGGCAGCGCAATTGATAAAACTATTGTGTTCCATATTATGCATTTTAAATTACTAAAGTGGTGATTTGGTAATACGCCTCTAATGGGATACTCTACAAAGCGGACGAGGCTGTAATGCACGTTTTACAGCGGGTCGTTTAGATCTAACGCTGCGATGCTGTGTGTGGGTGTAATCGATTTTTTATTATTTCATTGCGACGCGTATACATTATGATTGACGAAAAAAAAAAAAAAAAGTTTTAGAGTTTTAGGTTCTACATTCGTATATTATGTACACAGCCAGACTGCAGTATCGCGTATGTGTTTATAGGGAATGCTACACGGGTTATCTTATCTCGAGATAAGAGATGCCATCAAATCATGAGTTATGGGATATTTTCGTTCAAGACGTGGGCACTGCAGCAACGCGCGTTTTCCAGTGCGCAGGAAGATAAAAATTCGACATCAATCTTTATTTGAAAAAGTCGTGCAGCGATAAATTCGAAAATATTATCGGCCGTCTTGATGCAGCCGTGGACGACTGCGTATTTTCGGGGAATCTTATTTACTTACGCATACTAAATATAGTCGCAACACACGTCGCATTACAGAATAGAAATTGCGCAGGATTTGGAACGCTTTCAACGAGACAATTTTTCAGATTAAAATAAAGTAGGATTTAATTTAATAAGCGTTCGAGGACGCGCAAAGTTTTGTCAGCGCCCCTCCGATTAATAACGTCGAAAATTGAAGTTTAAAATACTCCATTAACAAGTCAATTTTCATTGCTCCTCTCGTTATATACACATACCTATAGATTTCGTCGAAAATAGGACGGAAACGCTATCCTTTTCGTAAAAATACGCGTACAACGGCGTTACGTTTCAGAAGTTAGTTAAATTCTCTTTGTTTTTCAGCCCCGCGGAGAACGAAAAGTATAAAGTTGCACGCCGGTACTCTCGTTACGCCGACTTACAGGTCTAAATCAACTTTTAAATCGTAACCCGTTCCTGGGATAGGATTTCCATGGGCGGAAAATTAAGACGAATTTTACGAGACTCGAGATCAACGGCAATTCAATTCGATCCTATATTATATAAGTTAAAAATCACATCAGCTCGCTTATGCAGCAGCGGAATCGAAAGTGACCTACAACCAGGGGCAGACAATCAATTTCCCTGTGCTCGCTGTACACACGCACACACACGGCCCTGCACAACCCATCAGTCTCCCCCTTTCGCGCAAGCTCTCGGAGCTTTTGCGCGCCACGGTTGCATATCCGGGGGCTGAGCGTCGCAGGGCCGGATCTCGCGGACGCGTAACCTTAGCCTTCTTTCGCGCGACTTTCTTTGCGCTGTGTACACATCTTCTTCCATATACACTGTGCTGTAGGCGAGGCGGCAGCTTAAGTATCTGTAATGCGATTTAATGGCCTGGAATGTCAGGTGGGATTCGATTTCGAGTCTTTCGTTGTTTAGTCTGTACGAGACTTTCTGAATTTTTGCGGTGAAGTATAAGAGTTACAAGCTCTTTTTTCATACAATATGCGGCTTCGGAGCAGCAGTTGGAAGCGCGAAATACATCACGTCTATTTTCGCGAGCTGACTTGAAAAGAAACATTTTCCACGGGCTTCCGCGTTTTCCTCACGCGCGCACGTTCTCGCGAGCGAGCTTTATCTTTTAATACACGGCAGCGCGGCTCTTTCAATAATTCTCTCTCTTTCTCGGTATATACGATAACGATGCGGTAAATTATCCGGAAAAAATCGAAGTTCTTTTCGTTCTAGCGATCCCTCGTAGATGAACAAGACACGCTCGCGAATCTAATTACGATACAGCTATTTGATTACACAAGGATTAATCAAGTACAATGTCAAAGCGCTAGCGCGCCGAGAGCAAAATTGAAGCGACATTCGCATAGCGCGCGGTATATTCGAAATGAAAATAGCCTTCGCTCGAGCTGAATATTTATGCATGCGCATATTTTTTTTTTTTTTTTTGCACTGCAGTGCCGCACGGCTCGTCTACTTTGTAGAACTTTTTTTTCTTCTTCTCTTTCTCTGCGACGATCGTTCGCTGTATATTCGAGAATTAAGAGAGAAAAATCGCGTGGGTGTATGCAATATATAGAAACGTTTCGAGACACGGGGCAATCAAAACCGAGGCGTCTTTGGTGCGATGAGCGCGACCTTCGAACGATAATTTATGTTGCTATGCGCTGGCGGATGCATCACAATGGATGAGCGCCAGCGCAGGTCGATGCATATTTTTCGTCGTGCCTTAGCAAACTGGCTTCGTATGTGGTTTTGTTATTGTCGACGTTTAATATTTTTCTTTTAGACGATGATAATACTAATGAGTCGGAAAACTGGTTTCTAGCTTACGTAAAGTTCTCCTGCACACGATGGCGAATAATAGTATAGAGTCAGCGAGTATAATCGACGTGTGTATAACAAGACTTTCCACGTAGGAAAATCCTCGAATTGATTCCCTTCTCGTATACATCAATCTTACGTCGTTGCAGTCCTCCGAGAGCTCGATTCGAAAAAAAGCTTGGTCGAGTAGAGGGAAGAAAGTTTGGGAAAAAGTCGATATGAGAGGCAGTGGGGCTGTGTGGGAGGAATCGATTTTTCCGGCTCGACTAAACGAATTGTTTGAGATGGAGTGTTTTGGCGACGAACACATGTAGGGCTGCAGTAGATATCGCCCGCATCGTTTCTCATACGTATGCGCGTGAAGAGCTGACGGAGTAGTGAAACTACACAAGAGGGAGAGGCAGGAAGTAGTAGGAAAGAAACTGTTAGGTGTGTATGCGAGACAAGAAAGCTAAGGTGAAAAATGAAAGCTGCTTCGTGTGGATGTGAGTCGAAACTCGAGCTTTAAAATTCGCCATCAGGGAGAACCAATCGAGACAGACGTATATTATATACGTACACACAGAATCTCGAGAAACACACAAGAATCTACGAGAAAGCGCGAGCGAGCACAAGAGAGAGAGAAACTCGGAGCTAAAGCTAGATAAGAATTAGAGACGAGCAAAGAGAAAGATAGGCGCCGCTATAGCGAGTCGCCAGGCGGGCGATAAGGCGAAAAAAAGGGGGATAGGGAAACGAGCCGCGTACAGCCGCGCTGAGAACGTGAGCGCTCGCGACGATAAAGCCCGGCTACTATATACGATATACCGCTCTGCAATTTCTCCGGTCGTGCTGCTGCAGTAAATAATAGCGGCTTTCGCGCGCTGAAGGAAGCTCTTTGCTTTTGTGCGGTCGGGTAATCGTCATCGCGCGAGCAGAGGGCGGCGATACTTGGCTTTTTCGAGACGCGGAACTTTGATTCGCTGATAATTGCAGTGGGAGACGCCGATGTGTATACTTTGAGCTGCTTCGCTTTTCCCGCGAGGAGGCGGGTGTATAGCGAGGATTTCTATTTCGCAACGGAGAATGTCGAAAAGAGAGTTGATTTGTGGCCGATGATGGGATTGCGTTGAGTTTTTTACGAACTGTGTATTAATAACGGAAGTGTCGTTCAACTTGGTCAATGCTCGTTCGTTAAATATACGCGAAAGAATCTCGATGACTATATTTTATGTATGGAGGATTTTTGTTTCCAATCTCTGCAAAAGTTACGAGAAATAAATTCGATCAAACGTACATCGTATAGTAGAATCGTCCCGCGGATCCAGAGCCACGACAACAACGCACGGACGGAAAAAGTTCGATTCGTATTCATACTGCGCTCTCTCTGCGGTAGTACTATATCCGCAGCTAAACCTTTGCCTCGCGACTTCCTCTCTCTCTCTCTCTCTCACTTCGGCTTTCCACTTCGGAAATATCGTTCCTGATGCGGTTCGTAAATTTTGTCGAACCACAAAAGAGAAAAATAACGCGTTATATTCGATGACGAAATCGTACCGAAATTCATCCGTGGACAGTCGTATTTGTGTATCTATATACTACGAAGCATACAGACATATCATTGACTCATCGCATTCTATATACCTTCCGGAGTACAGACGGCGAACTTTGTATAAATACCGCGGCAACATTTCGGCTCTACTGCCGAGAGCGCGTTACACATAGATTATTAGGCTTATCTCTCGACCGCGAGGAGCGATAATACATATTCTGTCGTGTTAGAGCACAAGCGTTTATATAGGAGTGTTTGGAAGAAGACTCGAAAATAATTACTCACCGTATGCGTCCTGCTTTTCGCTTGTGTCACTTCCTCGGACACAGCAGAATCTGCTGAACAACGGCATTTCGCGCTATTGTTCCCGTGACGCTATTATCGGAGAGACTCTCGAGATATTATATGTAGAAGGAAAATAAATGACCCGATGGATTTTGTTTAGCTTTGGGCGATTTTTTCCGATGCGTGTGATTCGACTGCAACGATCGAGGCGACACTGATTGTACGGATTTCGCAAAGATCCGACCGCGAAAATTAATCGAGTCGCAAATAATACACCTATCGTATCTGCATCGTATCCAGATACGGACTTCGAAGGCCATCGCAAAACAACATCCCTCAGCACACAGACGTCGCCGAAAAGAAGACTTCCTTATAGTATACAAGGATTGCACAAGCCATTACGAGCACATATTATACACCTTAACAGTGTATTTACATTCATCTCGTGTGCTATGTATACACAAGCAAATCGGGAATAAGTCAGACCCCCGTAGGGTTCTCGTCTAATAAAATCGTCGACTGGCATCGGACGGCCTGACTGTTGCGCGCGCGCGCGCGCCTTGCACTAATAGCACGCGTAATTAAGGCGCGCCGGATACAGCGATTAGGGCCCCGACATGCACCTATGGAAGTGCGCGCACGCGCGATACGCGTGTGTATACCTATATAACTTCGGTATACACGCTCGGTAGTTAAGTGGCTTTTTAATGTGCGTGTACGTCACGGGCCGCTGAGGTGATAATACGATGCAGTTATATATATGAGTCGGTGAGCTGTCACGTGTGTTGGGTTTTTGTGAATTGACGCTGGATTAATATTGCGTCTCTCTCGAGTCCGTGATTGAAAACGAAATTATGAGGGAAACTGCAGGCCTGCGACATCATCGGTGTTAACTATACAGCTGCAGCGTTCGTACTTATATAACCACTCGATCCATTGTTGCAACAAGATTATACGCGGAAGCTTACTAACAGTCATGGGCGCATCGACTGCGCATACATCTCGATACTTCGAGTGTACAACGTGTGTGCGAACGTATGTATTTGAAGCGTGTCATACTAAATGATGTATAATACTAAAATTGATTTGGAATCTATTAGTTTGCTCTGGGCCGAAGCAGCAATAAGCCAAAAGAGGCAGTTTTATAAGCGTTAGGGCCACACCACTATAATCTAGATTCGGCGCGCATATTGTTATGGGGGAAATGGAAAAATAATGTCTATGCGCCACCTATTTTCACCTACCGCACAGACATAGGGCTCGCGAAAGGACCAGTCCAAAACAGCATTGATATATCGCTCTAGCGGTCCACACCGCTTATAATTTAAGCTCGCAACAGTGTTTTTAAAATAAAACCCAGCTATACGCGAATGTTTTGAAAAAGCTGCATGCATGCATGCACAAGGAACAGGAAGAGATGCGACGCGATATTGGACTGCGCGTGCGCGTAATGGAAAAACAAAGAGGAAGATCGAGACTATTAAGCGAGGCTTGTGCAATGAGCAATTATGCCAATCTTCTACTCTCCTTATATTCGTATATTATCGTAATAGACATACGTACATATACACTCATAATCTCGTTCTAACGAGTTCCTTTTTTTTTCTCTGAAAAAATCGACAGAGTTTTCCCTCTCGATCTCGCATCAGCTTCATTTTCCCAGAAGTTTTGCTTTCACTTCTATTTTTAGAATCGACGGAGAGACGACTGGCCGCCGGTAATACTCCTCCCGTCGCACTCGGACATTATCGTTAAATATTTATCTATACATTATTTCCATATTCATGAGTAGCCGCGCGAGCGAGAGCTGAAACTGCATGACGAGAGCATTGTTTTCGCGTGTCGTCATGACCGATTTTCGCTATTATTGAACTGTAGCGCTACTACGGGACGAGTCTATGGTGTCGACTCTCGGTCGAAGACACCTGTTAGTAGCTGGCTATTATCGGAGAAGGTGTGCGAGGGAATTACGTAAACTTCGATATCTGATTCCGAATGCAATAGGTTCGCTGGCTCTAAAAATCCAACAGAGTTATTTTAAATTACAAGCGACCCACATTCTGTGCGTCGATCGCACTCAAAACTAGATCAAAGAAGTATTTATTAATTTTCGCGGCGCAGCGAGACGAGTCTGAAATTAAAAAAGTTCTTAAATCTTTAATCTCCCGATTTCTCACTATTAACTCGCCGACACGCCTCTCTTCGCGCGAACCTAAGACACGCATCACACAGAGGATAGTCTATTTTCGCGTTGGAAGCCCTTTTCTTTCAGCTGTTTTCGTCCAAGTTTTTCAATTTTTCTCCTCTCTCTCCCTCGACGAAGCCGTTTCATCCCTTTGTGCACGGTTCTCCTTTTTTCGCGCGCTTGGCCCAGTTGACTTCGTATGTACACGAGCTTTTCTTCGTTTTCGCTGTAACGGCGGCATTGTTTGGAAGAGGTCTTCTTAGTTTGGACGTCGAACGTTGTTTTCGTTGGGTGAAAGAGTCGAGTATTATGCACGGATTCCTTTCGAATTTTCGAGAATGGCGAAATGAAAGAGTTTGATGAGAAAAAAAAATTAGAAAGACGCTGATGATAACTGATTATCGCGATGAATCATAGGCTGTTTTTGATCACAATATTTTCTACTGAATTATTATGATAAAGATGGTTAGTGAATCTCCTCGCCGCATAGCGACAATTATGCGTATAGAGAAAGGAATCCGAGAATGACTCTCTCGGATCTCGCTGCATATTAGTCAGAATACTTTCAAAAATTCTCGAGACGCGGGTACATCAACGGGAGCTTTGGAAGACACGAAATTCGAAATTTCGAAAGTGAAAGTTCGTGGCTTATTATTCGGAAGCGATAACGCGACGACGCTGATGTGTGTGGAAACAAAATTTTTTATTCGACTTATCGCTCATACTTATAATGAGCCCGTACGAGTATACATCCTTATCTCTCAACTCCGTCATTAGAACGACGATACAGGTATACAAGTCGCCGTTTACTATCTCCTCACGCAGATAGCAGATCACACGTAATTTCTCGAACGGGAAATCTAGTGTGTGCAAAGCAATTTGATTTATTAACGTCCACACATATACATATGAAGCAGTATATAATAAAAAAAATTCATCGAATATAAACTCCCCGAGACAGCCGAGAGTTACATTTCAATCACATTCGTATAACTGCAGTGGCTCGACAAACGTCAGATAGTACATACACACGCACGCGTGGTAAAAAAAAAAAGCCTGCAATTTGTTCGCCGACAGAGCGAAATCCATTCGGTCGAAGCACGCAAAAAAATGGCAAAAGCCAGTGCGCGCACATAACTCGACTGGATGTGTGCATGAAACGCCGGCGACAGTCAGCTATGTAGGATAAAAACGGAAAAACGCCCATAATCGTCATCGTCGTCGTCGGCGGCGGCGGCGACATCGACGTTTGCTTTGTGTGTGCATTCTTAGCCTCTCTGTACCGAAGTTATCACGCGGAAAAATGCAGTTTACGCAGCTCGCGTATTCGCGCAAGTTTATCGATACTTTTCGCTTGTAATTTCTCCACGGACTGATCATTTTCGAACACTTGATTCTAACGGCTTTTCCTGAAATATACAGCACCTATAGAGGAAACAAGGTTGAAAGCGTATTTTATCGATTCCTAGGAAGCCGTATAAATACACACACAGAGGCAAGCTAGCGCAACATCCGAAAAAGCTGAGCTTTTCAATTTCCCGGGGAAATCCAAAACACGTTGGTGCGTATCCTGCAACGAAGACTCGAACAATCGCCAAACCTCGGCAGTATATATAAATATACATATATATACAGCATACCCCGCCCTCGTCCGAATCAATAAAACCGCATCGCACGCACCTCTCGCTCGCTCGGCAAGTCGACATCAGCGGACGTCTCCCTATAGTAGCCAAATCCGCTTCTTTCTATATACATCTATCTCTTGTAATATCGCTTTACACCTCGCTTGCGCGCGCGCGATCGCTTGAATTTCCAGTTGCTCTATTAACTATAAAACTCGGCCGACGCGGATAAATTACCCCAATGAGGCCAGTGGCAAATGTGTTTATATCGCGAAAATACATGACCGTGACATGAATCAAGTTTATTTTGTGTAACAGCTGCTGCAACGCGCGACGACGAGACGCATACTAGAGAGAAAGATTTCACGGAGAGAGAATAAGAGAGGGATTATTGCGATATAGCTTTTTGAAGCGGCCATTAGGCGTGGTTTGAGATGCTGGCTTGCGATGGGGAGAGGAGCTTTGGATTAGTTTTCCGATAATGCTGAGTAGACTGGCCGGTTAGTGTAGTACTTTGGCTTTCTCCGAGCTAAGTGTCAATAAAAAACAATTCAAATCACAAATTTTTAATCGACTCATTCAGACTCTCTTATAAGGTAACACAATGTGTTATAACCTTTTAACGACCGAGCCATCAATGTATAATAATTCGATCCCAAATATTACTCGCTCAATTAAATGTACGTCGAGCAATTGCTCGTGCCGATCATCCAGTTTTTATTTTGATAAGACACGCATTAACCGAGAGTATATGATGCGTGCGAGAGCTACCGGCGGAAATTTTATTCACCGTTGATGATTCGTTGAATGTATTATCGGCGAATCAGACTATATACGCGTCGTTCGATGTATCGACTCTCCGTCTGAATATAATAACTCCATAGGCATTCCATCGTGTCTGCGAAATTCTATGCGAGTATAGTTTATTGTTAAACTGATAATGTACAAAGTCGATGAAATGCTTCGAATGTGTGTGTGTATTATATGAATTAAACATCGATTAAAAACACTTGCCAGAGTAACAAGGTGAGTTTGCCGTTCGATAAGGGAAAAACGAGGCGAAGCGAGCGCGTAATCGGCAGTTGTTCTAAAATGGAAATACAATTAATCGGATTTCGGAGCTAATCAATCAAGGCGCTTCGGTGCCCAAGGAGCCAATTAAATAACACTGAACGCGAGCCTTGATACCGAAACCCAGGGTGAGCGTTCTGTACAAGAAAGTGCGCTTATTACTTTGCGACTTATATATCATAAGGAAAATTCGAAGACTATTCGAATCACGACTCGTTACGCTCAAACGGCTCTAATCAGCCTAGCGAATACAACGAGAAAAAAAATAACGAACCCACTCGAGATCCCTTTGGAAGCCCGGCAATTTCGAAAATTACTCCCTCATCAGTCTCCTAAAATAGACCGCAACAGAGGGTGCCCTCGAAAAAAAAAAAAAAAAAAAACTGGAACGTTAAACATCGCCGCGAAAGGAAAAGGTCTCCGTTAAAAATTCTTTCGATTTTCCGCTCGACGCGAAATTCTGCAGCCGCACCTCTACGCGACACTTGACCTTGCGCTTTGTGTTCATTATAAGCCCACCGATGTAGAATTTACGAGTACGGAGGTATATACACTCGCTATACGGATTCTTCTTCCTTCCGTATAGTGTACAACGTTTCCTCCCACTCGCTCCATTTATACGAGGATCGATCCGCGGAAGTTCGGCGCAATCTCGCGCGGGGATCGGCGAGTTTCAGAGCGCGAGTCGTCATTAACCTGCTTCGAGGCGATTGTTTTGTGTGGGTCATCCTCTTTTTTGCTTGCTGAGCTTGCGATACTGTTTTTTTTTTCTGCGAATGCATGCACATACACTCTTTGTTGAGTAAATGCCGTAAATATTATTGGATTTTCACGGCGACGATGTCGTCGGTATTACGATAACCGAAAACAAAGGATTACAAGGAAAGACGCGCTGTTTATAGGAGGAAAGCTCGGCTTTAGAGGCTCAAATTCGAGATACGGCTGCTGCTGCATACTACGTTAATTAGGACGCAGTGACAGGGAAAGCATCGCACAACCAGCTACCCTTTACTGGCTTATACATACCCCTTATAAACTGCTGTATATACACCTGATGTACGTGTGAGCCGGCTCGAATTAAAATATACGGGCCACTGCGCACATGCGAATTGGTGCACGCGAGGATGTGTATAGCGTAATTTTTCGCGAAAATGAAATTTTCAGAAACTCAGAAGAAATTAACGCTTATACTGCCGCCACACGGCCACACGCTCGAGCGCGTGGTTTATGGTACATAAAAAATTAACTTTAAAAACGCTGGCAGCGTCTCAAAAAGCCCGTGGCTCGCGCCGCGGCGAGTTGATGATTAAAACTTGGGAAAACGTGATTCGCCATTGCGATGGGCATTTTTTTCAGTCTCGCTCGTAACACACATCAGAACTGCAACGTATTTGCTTTCCACGCTATTGATCACTTTGAAATGTAGGCTATATACTCCTTATCTATAGATTAGCCACATATATTATAAATACTCCGAATTAAAGCGGAAACTTTGCGCGGTGTGCGAGAAGACCTGTATAAATAATAGAACTTGCGTACTTATTCAAATATAAATCGTTTTAATAAAGTTTTAATAAACAACAAAAATAGCACACAACCTCGAGAGAGCTTACCCCATCATTATTTCACGAGCCATTAGCGCATTATAAAGTGCGACTTACACTCAACAACACACGACCCCGGCGCCTTTGAATAAAAAATGTCCGATATATCGACGTACCTGCCTACAAGCGCCAGGCTGTTTTCGAAACAAAGCTCGCAAGCGATTATGCAAAGAAGAAACGGGCCGTAGATTATACGCACGTGTATACGAAGCAAAAATTTGGCTTGATGCAGGAGTTTAGCGCGCGGTTGTGGATATTTTTGGGTCACGAGACGATATAATGCCGCTCGCGGGGTTTCTGTCGCAATATTTGCCGCGTATATAATGAGAGAGAAGGGGACTACAGCTTGATTTTCGCATGCGCGCGGATTCGGAATATAGCTCGGAATATGCATTCGAATCGCGGAGCTTTGTAAAAGAGAAATTCGGTCTATTCGGGGCTCTTTTGGCTGGTGTGCGGCATTCCAGAGTGTGTGCTTTTTTAAAACAGAGCGAATTTTAAGCTTTATTGTATATAGGCTTGCGTATAAGAGAGTAAGAAGGAAAATATTGTTTTTCATCTAAGCGGCTTATGTGAGTCATTGCTCGGGAAGTCTCGGAGGAGTATCTATATAGCGAGAGACTCTTCTTTTCATCCTCTTACATTGGCGCCTATTAAAGTGTTTGTCGACCTCGTCGCTCGGAGTAATCCGATGATTATATCGAGAATTTTCAAAGCGACGAGAAACGTATAAACTGTGCGATAGAATAAACTCGAAAGCGACAGTAGGTCCAGTGGCGACAATCTGCATTATCTGCAGGCCCGAGAAAAAAGAGCCTACGTCAGCCGAGCATATATACACATCAAGCGAATGCAAATAACATGCACGTGCGCGCAATCCACTCAAGGCTCTCTCTCTCTCTCTTACCTACTACATCGGCGCCATCAGTCTCTCCCCGAAGCAGCAACGGCGGCAGTTTTTCCATGTCGGACAATACACCGGCAGCTAACAACCTGTCGGTCGGAAACCCTCGTGTTATTATACTATTGGCGCTTCGATTCTCCTCCTCCCCTGCAAAAGGTCAAACCGAGTGTATAATATAGTGTATGTATATACTATGCGCGTCAAAAGTGACGTACTGCCACGTGTACGAGGCTCGGGAGTCGCGCCTCTCACGTGTCGCGCGAAAAACTGCGTGACAGGCGCGGCTGCAACGCTGGTGATGCACCGATCTTGCGTGCGGTCGGAATATAAAGCTCGACGAAATTACGCACGCGACTGTTGTTCTGTGTATTATGGGGAGAGTTGTGGTGTGCATAAGAGGTCCTCGAACTTTTGGGGAAGGGATATCGAATATGTATTACGTATAGGCTTCGATCGTTTTGAATTTCCTTTTGGAACGGCTCGATTTTTATCTATGCATCGGGACAGTATAGAGGTTGGCGTCGCTATAGGGGACGACGATTATTTTGAAAATTATCCAATGCGCCGGTCGTCGATGTCGGGGAGAGATTATATTGTTATTCGGTGTCGAGAGGACAATGTTTGTTACGACGATGCGCTCGTGTCGTTTTACGAAAATAAATACGACAGCGTGAGTTAGTGGCTTCAAGCGCGATGAAAAAACGTCGCAAGAACGTAAATTATGCGGGAGTATTATTCAGCGCAATTATTAATGGAGATGCGAGATATGAGCGTTTGAATATTCATCGGGTGATTACAAAAAAAGTATCCGCGTGAAACTTGCGGACGAAAAAGTCATCTCCCGCCGGAGCGCGAAAGCTCTTCCCTCCTTGTTCGACAAGTTGAAACTGGCGCGGAATATTTTGAATTTAAATCTCTTGTCTCTTGGCAATATAAGCAAAGTATAAAAGTTTTAACGTCACGGGGGCGAGAGTCGTCCATCTCTATACTTACTAGAAAATATATTTCAGCTCGAGATTTCACGGGTTCTGTCGGGTCTGACTCACTGCGGTCACGAAGTGAATTAAACTTAACTGTATATACTTTTGCATACATATTCCACTAATGCACGGAATATATATTATGATTACCTCGTTTGAAATCCGGGCTAATTTAGAATACTAGACTTTTGGCGCAGTGCGCTGCGCGCACTGTAGTAGAATATTAATTCATTAACTTATTAAATGAAATATAAATGCTTGATTGATATTTTTAATATTTGTTTTCTATTACGGAAATATATCAAACTTTACAATATATGATTGATTCATTTCGCGCTCATGTAAATTTCAAAATTGCCGCGGTTTCGTCACCAACTACCTTTTAAAATTTTAAGGTTATGTCTCAACTCAGTTCGTGTCAACGTTCACATCATGTCACTTTTTGTAACAATGATAATATTTACAATAGAATATTATAAATACACAACTAATAATTATTGATATGTATTATAGTAATATATTACATTCTTTGTATTAGGATCAATTTTAGAAATCAAAAACAAATCAAAAAATTCTAACGATACTTTTGACGCATGCGCACTACACGAGCCAATCATATTGACGCATTCTTGGCTTCACTTCATCCGGTCATGACTTTTTTATATAGGGATATTTCGATGACGAGGGAAGATTGCTAGGTCGATTGTTGGTCGATTTTTGCTATTTCGGCTCTTGTTTGGTGCGCGAGCTGACGGTTTGATGAGGTTCCCGGAGAAAATAGACTTTTTTGAGGAAGATAACCACTTTGACGACGCTGTTGCGGAAGCCTACTACGTCAAAGCTTTTTCATGGCACAAATTTTCCGAATATTCTGCTCGTTGGCAAATTCGTTCGAGTGTGTGCAGTTGGTTTTTTCGTCTAAGTGTATAAGGAATTTGCATTTTTCAAGGATTAAAAACTCGCGCATAATAAGCATTCTAACAAACTTTTTTCTTTCGGTGGATTTGTCAGTAGCATTGAGTTTTTTTCTATTAGAATTATCCCGAGGTTATAACAACTAGACGCGCCGTTTTAGCATGAGCGGCCGAAGCAGTAGGCCAAAACTAAGGCAGTTTTAGCATTGATGGCACACCACTAGATTTAGACTCAGCGAGGAATATTGTTATGAAGGTAATGAAAAAGTGCCTATTATGCGCCACCTATATGTTCACCTGCTACAGACACGAAGAATTTAAATTGATATGGATCTAGATTTCGATAATTATCGAAACTCTATACATCATCACATAATTAAGATTAAAAAAAAATTTTTAATATAAAATAATATGATGCAAATATGAACGAACGAGGAACATGTCAATTCGATTATTTCGATGATATATAATCGCAATGATTCTTTTATAGGAGGAACCTCTTTTTTCAGCCTGACGCGAGGGTCTCTAAATATAGTCGTCGCAACGTATTTATACAGTAAAGACTCCTTCTCGCGCGCGATTTAAAAAAAGCGTTGCATGTTCGAACTATAGCGCAGCGAAGCTCGTCTGTAATAGCATAAACCACACCACGTGGCATTTGCCGTAATGTGCTGCAGCCGAGAAATCAATAATATCGGTTTCTCTTGGCCTTAATAGCGTCTCTTTTTAAATATTTGATCCGAACTTGCTGAAAATGGAAAAAAGTTCTCCACATCACCGCTCGCCCGCCCCCACCCTTCCCCCTTCCCTAAAAGGTCGAGCCGTATTACACATGCATCTAGTATAATGCTTTCGCTCGTCATGCAAATCTCGCGAATTTGCACAATGCAATTAATGCGAAATTTAATTTATATAATCAAGCGGAGAAACGTTGGCTTTTCATCACACGCGCAACGTCATGTATATATATAATTCCTTGTGGTGAGGTAAGTTAACGGTCTTTCGCGAAAAAAGGAGTGTCGATTGTTATTTGCCTTGATGACTTTAATCTCCATAATAGACTTTTCTAGGACAGAAACGCGCTTCAAAGCGGATTTCTTAAGAGGCATCAGAGCTCTTTTGAGCAGTTACCGCAGCGCTTGTTGCAGTTAGATTTAGTTTAAAAAATATAACTACCGCTCCGCAGTGCAGCTGTATATATAGTTTGAGCCTTGAACTCGCTTGCGTGTGCATATCTCGCCTTTGTACAAATGCGATTTTCAGTGTGTCTCTGAAGCTTTGGAAATATCATTCGAAAATATATATGAGACACGAAAACAATGGGCTCGAATACAAAAATACGAGAGAGAGAGAGAGAGAGATAGAGAGAGGGGCGAGAAATGTGCTGGAAATATGGAAATTCCGAGGACGCCGACGAGGAAGAGGAGCATCATCATCGCTCGAATAATGGAATAATATGCGACTCTGTTTTGAAAGTAAATGAAGTGCCTTTATATACACGCGGCGATTAAAATTTGTGCGCTTTCCATTCAAATGCGCATATATATATATACGTATATAGGTCCGGACGGACGCGTCAGGAGCCCAAATGGTTATTTGAATTCTTATTATAATCGCGCGCTCTCGGCGTCACTGGCCCGAAGAAATGACGCGATTTTCTATGTGAAAGAAGAAAGGCAGCCGTGACAAAAGGCTTTTTCTAGGCCAGGAAATTGTCTGCATACGGGCCGCACACACACAGACACGCATATAGACACGTACGTATTATACTCCATATGCCTGAGTCAGCACGCATGATGGGTTTTATTTACGAACCAAGTGCCGCATTGTGTCGGCGAATTTAGGTAAAACAGCGCTAATCGTCCCGAAACACGACGGAAACTCATGGCTGCGTGTAATTAATTGCGCAGACTCGTGTGCCCGATTGTCTCTTGCTTTGGGCTTTTCGGTTCGACTCTTTTTAGCGCTTCTTCAAAGATGAAAGAGTATGTACACAAAAGACACTCTTGCATAAGCGGAACACATGATGCAGTGTTGCAGCTAGCGTAACTTTATTACGAATAAAAGATAACGCGATGATAATAATTTTTTACTCTGTGAGTACAGAAACGTGTTATGTATAGAGAAAAGAGCAAGAGGGAGTTGAATAAAAATAACGAGTTTGTTTTTGTTGTGAATTCGTCTGTAATATACGCTCATACATATACGAAGAGCGTTAATCATGACTTTTTAATAGCTGCGCAAGGCTCGCAAGGTTCCGCGATTGTTCAATAGACGCGCTTTATTCGCGCGCCGCATATCTTTTTCTTTGCACACATCGCACAGCTGTGCATGCAAGAAGCGCCAAAAGAAGCCTGCGTTTCTTCAGTACAAGCGTCTACACGTGTGTGTGTGTGTGTGTGTGTGTGTGTGTGAGCTGTTAGTACAGGCGTTATTCCGCGTCGAACAACTATAAACGCTTCGAGTTCAACACTCCGATTCACAACAAGACATACTATTAACGAACGATTTTTCGAAACTTCCTTCTTAACAAAACCGCGAACCTCAAGCAATCTAACCCACATATCCCAAGTTCAAAATCACACCTCGCGACGTACATGAAACTCGACATCAGCGCACGGAACAGCCACTATACACACAAGCGCTTTGTCACGGCGGCATTGCAGCGAGTAGTCTCGAGGCTGCGCTGGCGTTAGAGGGAGGTTATAAGAAGAAAAAAAAAACCGAGCAAGACGGAGTTGGTGTATAATGCCTGTACGACACTCACATACATACGAGGAGCCGAGTCCGTTTAAAGGCGCAGGCCGTCCTTGCCCCACAGCAGCCGCGCCGAGTCGATCGAGCTACTCGACGATAGTGCAGCGGTGCATGCATATACCGCACGCTGTATACGTAACATTCTTTTCTGTCGCGTATGTGTGTTTTGTATGGGTGAGAGAGACTCGAAAGGCGTATACATATTCCGAAGACGATTATCGCCCGGATGGGCGGTGTTTGATTAGATATGAGTTTTTGGAATCGGGGGACAAGACTTTTTTTAAACGCTCAGATGCGTATCGGCGATTTTTAATTTTGGTATCGAGATCGAATCCGCTTTTGATTTGTTTTTCATGCTTACAAAAAAAATATACTGGATCAGTAGCACAAAATTAGTCAAATTGTCAAGCGTCACTCGGCAGTTAATCCTCGTAATAATTCTCGACACTCTGTCAAGCTCGCAACGCTCAATCCCAATGAAAGTGTCACCTTATCCCTCAGCACTGCTCCACTGGCACTGCTGCTGCAGTCGCGCGCACTTTCCGGTCCAATAAACCGGTCCCTGTTTTGACCCTATCCGCGTCGGGCCGGAGGCTAACGAACCTAATCCTCCCAGCCTAAAATCGTCGGCTGTATAGGTATACACACGCCTACCGTTAACTCCTCTCTCTCTCTCTCTCTCTCTCTCTCTCTCTCTCTCTCTCTTTCGTGCGGCATTTCCTGGGGGCGACAAATCATCCGCTGTGTACAGTATACAAAACTGTGCTGCGGCCGACACGAAGACACACTTCACGCACTACCAGCTATAATACTCGCATTTGTAATAACGCTTCACTGGAAAGTCTCGCTGTTTACTTTGGCTGCTTGCAGATATATATAGTAATGCGTCGTCGCTGCGGAAATTTATGCGGCAAAAGTCTCGCGCTGCGCTGATTAACGCTGCTGAAGATTGCGCGCGTGGGAGTAAGTTTGGCATTGGGCGAGCCTTGCTCTGGAGAATGGAGAGCTCGGATATGCTATGTGCGGGAGAATTCGGGCACTTTTGATTGCGTGGCTGCCTTTGTCGGACGAGCGGAATTGAAATTCTGAAATTTTCTACGTATATCGCTTGATGAAATCTGTGACGAGACAGATGAAGGCTGCTATTTTTTTTTCCTTTTACCAAAAATCGCAGGTAGAAAAAATACCTTCATTGTTTAGTCAATGCCGAGTCTATTTATACATATGGATCTATTTCGATGGAAACCGGAGATAAGGTCGCGAGCTGCATGAGTCACGGTATGGCTGATGCATCGAAATCCATTCTCACATATATCGACGATACGCAGAAGTGACAGTAATTCCAGAGTCTCTGCGAAGGAAACACATACACGCTCGTGACAAAACGTTCAATTGCAGCCGATGCGATGCACCTTAAAATTAGTTACCGTTGCGGTTTTCTTCCTGCATATCAGTAGCGCGAAAGACACGCAAAGCTACGGCTCAGCTATATTGGGTCACATCGGACAAATTTTTTTTTTTCCACCTATCATTTGTGCGCAGCGCCGTGTACGGGTTAGTCGAAGTTATTCATGTGTAATATGTATTCTTGCGCGAATAGTATGTGTATTTAAATTTCGTGCGCCGCGACGAGAGCTCATTTAAAAATATAATCCGGAGTACAAGGGACGCGTCGTAGGGTTTATTAGACGGTAAATTAGGCAAACTGCGTTCAGCCGCTTCGAGTTTTTTTTTTTGTACGAGACGCGTATCCGACTTGGTTCACAAAGTTTATTATATGAATTTTTTTACATTTTCAGCGAATGATGCGTGTGTATGCATACATTCATTTCGAGCGCGTTACCGAAATGTAACGTGAAACGTTCTCGATTCGCATGAATATTTATGAAATTTCAGGAATCACTGCTTTCTGCGTATGCATCGAAAAACAGAAAGAAATAAGGGAGATAGTATGTGTACGAGTAGGAGAGTGCACGTGTACTATATACGCGTGGCGCGAGCGAGTCGCTAGCTGCAAGGATGTGTTAAATCGATGCCGCGTGTTCCACATAGAATCATATACCATCAAAATCTCATTTTCGGTTTTTACGGGTCAGGAGATTCCGAGCGTGGCTTATAACGTGGTTTTCCGCAAATCTCGAATATGCACGACTTTCATAACGAGCTCAAAGTTAAAATATTCAGCAATATAACGCAGTTTCTGGTGTATAATCTCGATTATCTCAGTTATGCCAAATTGTTATTACAGAAATACTTCGATTTTAAAATTATTATTGTAATTGAAATATCTGCCGTCAAAGCTTTAAAAAGCGGAGTCACGCAGTGGAATGTATGAAAAAGGCTGCAAGAAAACTGCAGTCACAAAAGTCTTAAGGTCAAACGTGCTCAGATTTACTCTAAAGTGCCTGTGGCCGTTGCTTCGTTTCTCTCGTGAAAGCTGAAAAAAATGCTCCGTTACATATAGTATAGTGGATTTGTCTTTGATTCGAGAAAACAACGTTATTTTTATTGTTCACTTTAATTACAACATCACTACGAGTTCTGCTCTCAAAAAAAAGTTTCGAGTTACTCGTCGCGGTCGATCTCCTACGAAAATATTTGCGAAAGCAACTTTTGAGTACAGCGTCTGTCATATTGACTCTCCAATGCACACTATGAACTTTCGCAAAAAGCAAAAACAGAATCCTCTCTCTCCCGTGAGCTTTTTCTCTCTCTCGAAAATGCACTTTTTATAAAAATAGCCCCAGCGGAAACAAAACAAACAGCAGCAAACCTCGGATTTCAAAATAAAAACGAACCGCATCCCAAAACAAAAAACCGTCGGACTAGAAAAATCACATCTCACCGCTGAGTGACGCGTAATAACCCATGCATAACGAGCTATATAGCTATAAGCTCTCTTTCTGGCGTTGCCCAATCAAGCTTTTCTCCCATTGTATATATACACCCCATGCGTAAATTGGGACAGCATCGCAGCCCCATAAATCGTGCTTGTCCGAGGGAGATGCGTGCGCCGCATCTCAATCGCTGAGTTAGCTCTCGGCCGATGAGTTCTTTGTTTATACACGTATACACAGACCGCTATTCCACTTCGACGTTATATAGTTCCAAGCGAGATATATGATACGCGATGATGCGCGTGAGCCGGTCTCGGTGCAGCGAATTTATATAGATCGAACTACGCCGAAGGGGTGTATATAGTGCGGTGCACGAGGGCCGAGGGAAGCGCTTATTAGGAGGGTATTAGGGAAGAAGGTGGACGGAGGATCGATAGCGCGTCGGCTTGTATATATATACCTACGGGAGATGTTTGCGGATGGGCGGGATGTTTGCTCGATCGTGGATTATGATAATGCTCTTGACGCTGGTTTTAAGTTTTCTATTATTCGCGCGCGCGCTAAATGCAAGTATAAATCCATACCTCGGCGCAGGTGAAACTC
Source organism: Pteromalus puparum (assembly GCA_012977825.3). Lineage (NCBI taxonomy): Eukaryota > Metazoa > Arthropoda > Insecta > Hymenoptera > Pteromalidae > Pteromalus > Pteromalus puparum. The sequence continues at coordinate 48,422,101 of CM053172.1, forward strand.
GAGAATGTCGCTGTTGCGCATCGATATTCCATTACGATGTCTCGCGCGCGATCTTATGTGATTAGATGTATCGCAACGTCATCGCTAACGCGCGTACTCGCAACGCTCTGCTTGTTCATTCCGACACACGCATGCATCGCGGCTATTCGGAAATATACATACGTGGCAGAGACGGTATAGTGGCTATTTTTTTCAATATAAAACAAGCGCGACGCCACTGACCTAATTTTAAATTCCCAGAGTAGAGTAAAGTAGTTCTCTGAATTATTTATTATCATTATTTTGGTAGAACACACGCACTGCCGAGACTTGATTTTCCCATGCGTATGCAGCGGTTCTATATTTAGAATGTTTACACATCATCTTTTTGGCAGCTAGAGACATTCGAGAACCGTATAAAGGCGCAGTGCGACGCTTATCGTTTCAATTCTCAGATGATACCACGCACACACACACACACACACGCGCGCGCGCGAGAAAAATTTATACTGTACAAAAGCTTTTTTCCCGACAACATATTCCCGCAAGCTAACCCCAGATTTTACAAAGCCGCCGGCTCGCGCGCGAGTCCAGCTAAACAAGTCATCGATCCGACGCTGCTGCCGCGGGGCTGAAATTCATCCGGAAGAAAGCAGCCACCCCCGCGAAATTCACATCCCCGAAAAGAGCGCGTATACGTGTGGGTGTCTACGTGAAGCTCTCTCTCTCTCTCTCTCTCTCTCTCTATATATATATATATATATATATACATAGCCGAGCGCAGATATATGTAGACTCGCTTTTCACAAATTCCCGATAAAAAGCTGCATCGCCTCATGCAAATGAGGAAAATGGGATCGAGGGGCGTCGCTGTCTCTGTCTCTCTTTTTCGTCGCCACGTCCCGGCTGCAGCTAGAGAGAAAGAGAGAGAGAGACTAGATCTCGAACGTGTGGATATACGTGTATATATAGCTATATACACATGCTCGGGCTGCAGAGCCACGCTTGGCGACGTGACCCTATTTCTACTGCTGACCCCATTTACTGCGCCGCGCCGTCGCGCAGATGACGACGACGACGTCGACGGGCTGCTGCTGCTACTGCTGCCGCCACCGAGCTCTGCGTCTCTCTTTTTCTCTTCCAACAGGTGACTGCGTCATCACTGCTGAGTTCGAGCGAGAGACGCGGAATTTTGTTGCTGTTGACTCGGCTATGAGAATATCGATGGAGTTTTTAAATAATGGAAATGGCTTCGAATGTTAGTTAATGATTTAATCAAATGCCTGCTCTCTTTTCTAATGAATTCAATGTACTAGATAAGAGGCAGAAATGAGAGATTTGGACAAAATTTAAAAATCTAGCGTTAATTATCATGTGATGATAATATTGATCATTTTAACCAATAAGATTGATAAGATAGTACGAATCGTGATGATAAACATGTGAAAATATTCAATTCAAACGTTCGCGCGGTCTACCTACTACCCGAGTCGAAAGATCTGAAGTTGTACGCGGTATATAGCTTTGCGATCGCGCGCGAGTTCGTCGAGCGTTTGAAGCGCGAGTTTTCAAAAGACGGATACGTACAATAAACTTCCATACAATATAAGTCGTAGCAGTTTACAATGCTCGCTAAAAGCCGAATTGCTGCATTAAAATTACCCTCGTTTTCAAATCAACCCAAATGAGCTAGCCGCAATATACAACTTTTAATTAGAAAATAATGTTCGAAGCGTCATGCGTTAACTATGAGGACATAAAATCGATCATTACGGCATCACGCAAAATATCATTACACTCGCAGCCGCATAATATTGTACGTACACGTTAAGATATCAAACGAATAGCATCTCATCGTCAGTCAAAGTGCAAACAAGGCCGTTATAATTGAATTAGGTCTAGACACTGCCGCAAGGCGACAGAAGCGCACTGATTAACATGTCTACCCCAAAAGTTGATCTCAAGGAGCAACAATAACCGGTCTCCAACACAGAAAAGGTCAGTCACCGTCAACGCCGTCCACCGCACATATCCCTTGGTTCTACGGAGAGAGGTGGAGACTAGAGGGACCGGTAGACATCCAGACATATATAGTCGGCGCAATATTAGATACGTGGAAAAGTTCATAATTGGGCCAGACTACAGACTCATTATAGGGGGTTCCGGAATTTCGCACGCATAGTCAATGGATTCGGCGGCGGTCCACTGATTAAAGTGTAATTAGCCTGGCGGCCGACGAGCTTATCTCTTTTGTGTGTGTATAAAAACGCTAAGCGTCCATATACTTCTTATAATTTGTTTTGCGGTAAAGACGAAAAGTTCTCGGTGCGGATATCGATGATCACGTACTGGAGCGATTGCGATCGTCGCACGGAAAATTGTGGTTTAATGTGTAACGCGATTTTTCAGGGGATATTAGTGATATGGAGCAATATGTGCGCTCGGGACATTACGAGGGCTTGCGCTTTGTGGGGAACACGCGTACGGCGAGACTGAAAAAGATCGGCGACGGTGATTGTTGTGGTTTTTATCTTCCCTATCTCTTTTTTTGAAATTTGCTCTGATATGGGGCTTTTAGATATGATCGTGCTACCTGAGCATTCATTACGAAACCATTGTGTACTAATTTTGCAGAGCTGTTTGGCATATAAATATATTTACTTGAGCGGGCTCCATAGCCTCTTAAAATACGAGTACAGTGCAGTATGTTATATATTTAAATGTTGTTTATAAAATTGTATATGTTATGGCTTTGACTTATGAATATGATTATAGTTTATAAACAAATGAATCTACAGATATAAATTATCAATCTGCCAGGTATTCATAGTCAGCAAAATTAGTTGTACAAAATTTCAAAAATCCAGACGTTTTATCCGAAATCCTGGAATTAGAGCGATCGGCGGCGCCGAGACAGTCTCTCGCACGCGCCCTTTATCTTAGGTTGCCGGAGACCTCATTATCCCCTCCATCGCATACCGATTTGAGGGTGATACTTACAGTCGATACAGTATTTAAGGCCATCGCTCTCAAGATGAACTATTATTTCACCCTCGAACGTCAACCGAACAGTGGGTAACCGAGGCCAGTGTTGTGTTTATTTGCCAAGTGTCCTACAGTGTGTGTACCTCGTGACGATCGCCACGCAGTACGAGTCTTTCGACGTGATCCAAAATCAAAGTGCCAACTGTACATTACGATGGTGAATAAAAGTGCGGAGGAGTTAGCCGACGAGAACACGATGTACGTGGACAACTACGAGGAGAAGAAGCAGGCCAACCACTACAGCCTCTCCTTCGAGGATCGCCACCTCCTCAGCTCGTTCCTTCTGCCCCGCAACCACTGCTTCGACCAGCACGAGGAGCTGCTGATGGAGATTCTGGAAGGAAACATGGACATCGACGTCCCCGACGCTCTTAGCCAGACACCACTGCACATAGCCAGCCAGTTCAGTCACCTCGAGATGCTGGAGTTCCTGCTGGCCCGAGGTGCCCAGGTAAACGCCGTCGACGTCTATGGAAGGACAGCGCTGCACTTGGCAGTGATGAACCGAGATGTGCGCGCCGTCGAACTGCTAATCAGCAGAGGCGCTAATCCCAGGATGACGACTCTGTCCGGATTCAGTCCGCTTCTGCTCGCTGTGCAAGCCGGCTACACCAGGATCGCCGAGATCCTCGTGAACTACGGCTGCGACGTAAACGAGCTCATCGTCGACCAGGACATCGATAGGAAGTACACGTGTCTGCACATAGCCGTCGAGAGAAACTTCGTTGAGGTAAGTTTTGAAGCAAGTTTTTCGCTAGATTCTACTATAAAATAGTCGAGAGCATTCAATTTTGACGAAGCAGAAAAAACAGCGTTATTAAATGATTCTTAATCTTTTCAGATGGTTGAAACTCTCCTGCGCTGTAGAGCCGACGTGAACAAACGAGACGGTTACGGCAACACGTCTCTGCACTCCGCCTCTCGTCTTGGCCGTCTAGAAGTCAGCCGTCTCCTGCTGGCCTACGGTGCCAGAGTTCATGACCGAGACAAGAGTAACCGAACTGCCCTGTACTTCGCAGTAGAGGCCGGCCACAGAGACCTCTTCGAGCTGCTCGTCCTCCACGGCGCCGACATCAACGATCGAGGCGTCTCTGGCACCAGCCTGCTCCACCTCGCCATCAAGCGTGGCGACCTCGAATTCATCCAAGTCCTGCTGAACAAAGGCGCCGACGTGAACGCTGCCACCAGGTTCGGCAGAACCCCGGTGCACTGGGCCATCGTCGAGAGGAAGTGGACCGTCCTGGAGTTTCTACTGAACCACGGCGCGGACGTCAACCACCGCGAGTTCTACGGCAAGACGCCGCTGCACTCTGCCATCGAGTACGGCAGGAAGGAGGCCTTTGAGATCCTGCTCAGGCACAACGCCGATATCAACGCCAAGGACAACCTGCTCCAGACGCCGCTGCACTCAGCCGTCAGAGAGTCCTGTCCCAAAACAGTGCAGTTGCTGCTCCAGTGCGGAGCGGACGTTAACGCCAAAGACAACAACGGACAGACGCCTCTGCACATCGCCAGCGACAAGGTCGAAGTTTGCTCCTCGGGAACCGTGCAGGTGGTGATGACGATATTAGCGGAACACCTGGTGAAGAGAAGCGTCGCGGGATTCCACGTTGACAGATTCCACGTTGACAGCGCGAAGGCCAAAGCTCTGATCCAGCAGAAGGAGAATACCGGCTTCAGAAAGCAGTGCGTCTACGAGGTCAAGAAAATGATAGAGTCAAAGATGTTTGGAGACGTAACGTACTACGACTTCCTGAAGGGGAACAGGCGCAGCCTCGCCACTTTCGTGAAGAACGAGGCGCTCGCCGCGATATTCGAGCAGCAGGTTCAGAAATCGGCCTTTCCGATCTACGCGGACATGCTCGAGAAGAACTACGAGATCGGCAAGAAGTTCGAGACGATCCTGGACGACGCGACGGAGAGACTCAGTGCAGTCTGTGGGCATAAGCTTCCCAACGTACCCGTGGAGAGGATCGTTAGCTACATGAATGTCGCTGATATGAAGAACCTGCTGGTAGCGGTACCTACGTTACCGATCTCCTTCGCAAAAGAGTACTGTTAAAGAGAGATTATTCGATAAACGATGTAAATACGTTATATAAACATAGATGTAAAGCGAAACTTGTACATTATGCAGAATGGATTTTGTAAAACGCACGCTGTGATTATCGTAAACGATGTTTGTAAAATCCTGAGAACCGATCTATTGATATATAAGTTATAAATGTAACGTTCGGATCGTAAATATCACGTTGCTTACTCATAATATATTAAATTAAATAATTAAAAACGTATGATTTTCTCATTAAACTCCTGTTATCCCCGCCGTTGGATTAATGCAAAAATAAATTCATCTTTAATTAATTTGAGATTTTTTCTTATTGACTATTAAACATTATACCATGTATATGTATATCGATACTTTTTTATTTATTTTTGAAATACTTAAATAATATATGTACTGTAACTTGTACATATTGGATCATTATAGTACACATGATAGTATGAGTCTACGTATATAGACACACTCCACCCACTCTATAGCTTTTACAGCAAAGATTCGAGTTCAGTTTTATTGCTCACAACTAACTCTGCAGGATGTGGGATGTAGTGGGATGATTCAAGTCTCCGGTGAAACTTTAAAGTTGTACAATTGTATACCTGAGATAATTCTAAGAGATTCGGAGAACCTCCCATTCACAAACTCATGCTGACATTCATGAAATAATTTCCTGGATTTTCATACGGCTCCATTGTCTAAACATTGTATCGTACACGATAGAATTGATTTTTGAATTCCGTAAATCAGCAAGGTGTACTTGCAGTTTCGCTCAGTCGATAATTGTACACAGGCTCGGCATATATTACCGACGTTATAACAACGCTGGCGCGGAGAAGTATCAGTCAAGAGAGGGAGAAATATCCGGCGTCTGCTCCACCCCCACAATTGTGGTCAGTTTTGAGAGAGCCACACGAGAGAGTGCAGACAAACCGCACCGTAGAAAACCGTAAGTTAAACGTAATTGCGAGTTGATTTTTCTCTTGTTGGTATGAAGCTCATCATAGCGCCCTGAACTCTCAGACAATTACTGGACCTTTCATATTTCTCTCAGGGCATCACTTATTAGCGATCGGACAACATAGAGGCTCTGTGTTCGGTAGCAGCAATAGGACATACCGCATTTAGTATCGTCGGACCGTCCTTCCAGGCCACGGGAAAATCTTTTATGTTTATCCAATTTATCCTGTACTTTGCGAGGGCCATGACCGTTATTATATGTATCCCTGCATACCAGAAACGTACGACGACGAAGACGTCAAACGCTATGACCAGGAGCTGCATCTTACGCTTCAGAAGATCTTTCGCAAGCGCTGTCTCACCAGACGCAGCAGTCGGATGGAAGCATTTCTTCGTTCCTTCGAACATTCAGATCAGGATTCCATAATCAAACTAATACTGGAGCTGAAACCCACCCTCGGCGTAGGATTTGTGAACTTTCTATAGATGGAAAGAAACTCTCAGTCTCGTGGACTACGGTCTTAGTGGGTTGCCAAAAATCAGCCGAGCTGCTCGTGCTCTCAGGTGCCGATGTCAACGAGCGCGTCGGAGTAAAATTTAAAAAAAAGATTCTGATCTTGTTTTTTTCAACGAGAAAACGACCATCATCCAAGCTCTTCTTAGGATGAATCCCTCTTCGTGGAACGAGCATGATTCATTGCTCTGGTAACGGAACACGGCGCCGACTTGAATGCACAAGACTCGGTTGGCTGGACCGAAATGCTTCTCGAAAAAGGAGCCGACGTCAATGCCGCTGACGATGAGGGCGAAACATCACTGTTCACAGCAGTTCGGAGCAATGTTGCCGACGAAATGATGCTGCTGTTGCTCGAACACGGAGCCGATGCTACCGTCAGGGACGCTCAAGGTAAGAACGTCGTACACCACTTGGCATATGCCTCTGAGGAAAACACTATGGAACAGGCTTGTAACCAAGCCAGAGAAAGATCTTGATCGAGAAAGGCGTCTCCCTCGACGACAGACTTGCATTGGACCTGTCTCAGCCGTTACACATAGCTATCCTAAAGAGAAAAACCGCATTGGTATGTAGCAGTAAAGTATATTGTACAACTATAGTGGGAGGCGAAATTCTTAGGGAGGGTTAGATTTTAGCACGAGTTGAAGTCGAATCTAATAATAAGCCTCACCCGGGCTCAAGTCAAAGTTGCCCAGTTTTGACAAGTGCATGAAAAGGCCTGTTTTTCACGCATCAAGGGGGACTATTTTGTGAGCAGCGAGATTCGATTCAACTCAATTGGATTTAACGCGCGTAAATTTTAATCTCTATATTGTGGTTTGATTTCCAGGTAGAGCTCTTTTTGAAGCACGGAGCAAACGCAAATGCACGAGCAGGGCACGACATATTTCCACTGTACGTCGCTGCTGAAAATATCACAAAGATCGATTTTAAGATGCTGGCAGCCCTACTGGAATACGGCGCGGACATTGACATGAAAACGATTTATGGTCTCACGGCGTTGCACATCGCCTGCGAAAAGTTCAAAACTGCTACCATCTATAGACTTATCATCATTGGCGCAGATATGTGCCTCGAGGACAATGATGGTAACACACCTTTTTCTCTGATGATCAATCAGATGAATGCATCGCGTCGTTCAAACGTAATAAGCATCCGGCTGATGCTCAGAATGCTGGCGCTGAACAAGGTTTGCATGCAGCCATCGATCGAATCGAAAGATGAACGACTTATCAAGGGGCGCCCGTTTGTATCAAACAAATCCGTAAGGCAAATTCCACGAGATTCATTGGAACCTGCACAATTTTTGATCTCTTGACGAAATGCCAGTGCCAGACAGTACCGCTCACGCGGAACCGCGAACTCGAGAGCTTATTCGAGCAGCACGGTCTCAACATTTTTTCCGAGCACATCAAACTTATACGTTTCCATATCGGTTTCGGACAATCCTACTATCGACATATGTTTGAACAGGAGGACAAAATTGACAAGGCGTTCCATAATACTTTGCCTTATACAATCGTGAGAAAAGTCGCTCGTTACGCGCTTGACTGCGAGATTTGTAAAATTAGAGAAATGGTGCGTGTTTCTCGAGGTAGCGGTGCTAACTCAAATGCCCCGCACCAGCAGTAAAAATCCGCGATTAAAATGTTATTTCGTTAACCGACCATCCGACTGCATGCGGTGATCGAGACGATACCTGGTAAGTAGAGTTTAAAAAAGAGCTGTGCAATCGGGCAATATAAAGCAAAAGCTCAAATTTTGAATTTTCTGATGTCCAGAATAAGTATGAATAAAATTTACAACTATAATATCATATACCCTGCAATTATATGCCTTATTTTTTCCTACCTCTTATCAGTACTTTTTTCACTTTGCGCACTACCATCGGAAAAAAATATAGTAATTGCATGCAATTCAGTAATTTACGTACTCGCGAGCTCTCGTGAAACACGAGCGTTAAAAACTCGGCATAACGAAATAATCAATTCGTGCTATATAGTGGAACAAACGGCCAATTGACATCCAAATACCAGCTCGAAATGACTTATGCAGCGCTCGCACACTTAATATAGCCTACATCCACACACACCCACACTTACCTCGCGAATTTCAAACAGTCCGCCTCGATGCTGCAACGTGAAGTTGGCACAGCAGCAGTTAGCTCTCCTTCCTCACGGTCAATATAACCTACAATATTCGAACTAAACATAAGTGGCCCACATTACAACGTGTGCGCACCACAACATTCTCTTATATGCAGATAAGTGTACACGTATTACCTCCCTCTCGTTGCGTAAGCTCCCGTGGCGCGAGTAGGAAGCCGAGAAAGGCGGATAAAAAAAGGACGAGATAACGATGTCATCGTCGGGCACGTCGGGCCAGCAGCAGCGGCAGCAGCAGACGCGGAGTAGAGTAGCAGCCGAGAGCTGTCAAAGAGATGAGCAGCAGTGCCGGCGAGATCGCACGTGTCCGTGTCCTCTTCTTCGCGAAAGCACGTGAGTTGGCTGGTATCAAGGAGTCCGAGCTCGTCCTGCCTAAGACTCTGTCGTCCGGTGAGTTGAAGGAACGCCTCGTGAGGGACTTTCGCCTGGAGAGTATACGGGACGTTTTCATTCTTGCGCTGAACGAGGAGTTTCTCGAGACCGACGTCAAACTTTGTCTCAGCGAGAGGGACGAAATTGCTGTTATTCCACCGCTCAGTGGAGGTAATGATCCTGCAAAGATAAATAATGAGCGTTTTTTGATGATTCTATTTTTTATTATGTGTTGCTTATTTTGCGGTGTTATCTGAGGGAATGACATTTCTGTTTAAGGCTAACACGATGGCAGAAGTCAAAGATTTTGTTGGGCTTCAGTCGAGCCAGTTGAACATAAACGACATAATCCAGATTGTCGTATCTCCAAACTGCGGGGCTGTGTCTACCTTCATCGGTACCACGAGAGATAATTTTGAACAGAAAAAGGTATACTTGATAAGAAATATTTCTCTAGGTAGATAACTTTGCTTATGAGAAGATTAGATTTTTTTTTATCTATGAAATTTCAACATTATTAGGTTGTCAAACTGGAATATGAAGCTTATGAACCAATGGCTGTCAAAGAGATGCAATCGGTTTGCAACAAGATTCGCTCTCAGTGGAATGTTGAGAAGATAGCCATTTATCATCGTCTAGGTGAAGTTCCCGTCATGGAGGCCAGTATTGTTATTGCTATCTCGTCACCACACAGGCAAGAGTCCCTGCAAGCTGTGCAATTTGCTATAGATGCAGTGAAAACTTCTGTACCTGTATGGAAGAAAGAAGTATACGAGAATGATGAGCCACAATGGAAAGAGAATAAGGAGTGTTCTTGGGCAACAAGTAAATAAATTTATTTACTTGTTTTGTAGAGAAAAGTTATATTCCAAAATGATATAAAACAAAAGTTGTTTATTTTTTATGACTTGTTGCATTTTAAATAATTACTCTGAAACTATGACAGTATTCTTGTTGCTGCTGCTGTTGTACTTATATAACGAATCATAGTTCAACATTGCATAATATATCTATGTACAAATAGTTTATATAAGGTTAAAATATCTGGATATCAAACTTGTCACAATGTGCAATATATTTAAACTTTTGTTTTACAATTTAGAAAATCAATAAATTTTTTCATAATACAAGTGCGATTAGATTCAAGACCTTTCCACTTTGATTTGTTTAGATGTTGCTCAAAAGGAAGTGGAGCCAATTCACAGTGGAATGAAGAAAGATCGTCATCCTGATATAGCAGACATTACTGTGGATGATGTGGAAATAGATATTGATAATGTGTGTGGCACTGTAGAGATCGGTTCTGAATTGACTAATGAATTTGACAGCATTGGCCAATACAGTGACGCTAGCAAAACAGAAGATTCTTCAATTGATCCTGATCAAATTCAAATAAAAGCTGATACTGCAGAGCTTAATCGTAGAATAGAATCTTTCATTTCGCGCAAGCGAGAACAAGTAAACTTGGTAAATATTCAAGAATTTTGTACATACAGGTGAGTTATTTTGTGACTAAAAAATTTTTTCATGAATCTTAAGATAGTATTATTGAAAACATCAATTTCTTTTATCAGTGCTCAAATGCAAGATGACAGCGATGATGGAACATGTGCCAGAGTTAATGCAATATTGATAAGACGAAAAGATTCCAAAAGTCATGTGAAAGGTAAAGATGCCTGTTGTATTTTACAATAAGTATTAATTTTATCATCACTAAATGTATTGATTATTCAGTTCACAGAGTGTACAATCAGTGGAGTCAACAAAACGTTAAGCCAACAATGCTAATTAAGTCGGAGAAGGAATCAAGTGACTTTCCACCAGCTCTTGAAGAGCGATTATCTACAACTGAAAAAATATTAGGTATTAATAAGCCAGTGCCACGTGATGTCTACGAAAGAATAAAAAAGATAGAAGATCGTTTGTTATTTTTGGAAAGCATATCTCCTGAATACAAAGATTTATGGGTAACTTGCAATTTGACTTATATTTTTTTTTTGTATTGAAAAATCTTACTTTAACATTAATTCATCTGTTAATCTTGAAGGCCATTGATGATGACTGTGATAGTATTAAAAGCTGCGATAATAATTCAGATGAAAAAGTAGAAGAAAAGCCAAAAGATAAACCAATAAGAAAAAGGGTAATTGAAAATTATTAAGATTTAGCTATTCATCACGTGACATGTAATATTTTTATTTTATTCGTATTTTTTAGACCTATTCGTCAGCAGAACTAGACACAAAGTTACATGAATTAGAAACTAGGTATGGCAAGAAAGCTAAATAATGCTTTATCAAGAAAAGTCATCACAAAGCACTGCAAATGCTTTATTCAAACATGATTCTTTTCATTAAATAATAAGGCACGTTAAACTTTATTTATCACATTGCTGCATAGGTACAAAGTTTAGAAAGATAAATCAATCGTGCTTTTTGAACGAGTTTGTGTAAAAATATCAATTGTTTATAGCTCTATCATAAGTGTACAGTCGACTTATACAATTTGCTTTTTAAATTTTTATACAAGAAACAAAAGATTTTTTTATTTTTGTAAGCAGTAGTTTGTTAAGATGTATTATATTTTTGTAAGAATAAATTCATCGTTATAGAATCCAAGAAAAACCATGTTAAGGCTCGTACATGAATTTTATTTTTATTAGTCTAGCTCTGCGATCTCGAAAATATGCTTTTTTAATTACTTTTCGATTTTTGTAGATGCTTTTTGACAATCTCTCTATTTTTAGATAACATCATCGTATTTAATACTGTAATGCCTTTCATTTATACTCTCATAAAAACTATTGAATCAAAACAACGTAAAACTTGTTCTTGCTGCGCTAGGTTTGAAGCATATGACAAAGTCGTCTCAACGCCATCTACGATCGGTAACCGAACCGAAAGCGCTCGAAGCGCGTTTTTCGAATACTCACTGATCAAAACGAAAAGTTGTTAATTTTGTTTTACCCAAGCTCTAATGAATATACTAATATTAGAAGAAGTCTGATGGGATAAGTAACGAACTCCAACCCAAATCAAATAAAAGACTATCGACACGTATTAGATCAGCATTTCAAACCATACGATTTTACAACTTTTTTATCATCGCATGATGGACTAGCCGACTATCGATTCCTACTACGATTATATAGCTGAATACATTATCGAACGAGCTGCTATCATTATAAGAGCCAGTGCACACAGCTAACCATCGGCGACAGAAAACAAAACAGGCATTAGCGGAGTCTTATCAAAGATCCTCCGCCACGCCTCCTTAATCTACCTCCGCATGCAACACGGAATCGTCCCAAGCGCATCTTCGTGTAAAGGACGTGAACCCGATGCGACATGCATCTAATCTCTATCGCTTGTACACACGCCCACGACTGCAGTGGTTGCAGTATAGTTCTATATAAATAGGCGCCTCTCTGTGCTATGCAGCGACGAAATTCAAATTGTCCGAGGTGTGTCACACTACGCGCATTAGTCTGAGGGCGGCATGTCGTGACGTAACTTTACAGCTTGTTTAATTTACATAATTACGTTATTTTGATAGTCGCGTGTATTTCTCAGACGCCCGATAGAAATCGACTGTAAATGTCTGGAGTGTTTTATATTAAACCACCCACGCATTCGAGCAGCCACTACATCGCGCGGTTGCTCCGAAAATTGCGCTATCCACGTTTTCATATGTGCATGCACGCATACATTCAGCTGCCTACTCGCATATTATAGGAGTGTCCCTGCGGTGGACAGTGACAGAACGAGCGGAAAAATGCACTCGACGAGGCCAGTCGGCTCGATATTTAATATACGCGGCTGTTCGTATTTCCCTATGCGTGTAACGCGAGTTCGCCTCTATACTCGTCGCCGGAGCTTTATGACTCTCGTGTGTGTCTATATACGTGCGTATAAACGGATACGCACAGGATATATTAAACGGGTTGGCAATGGGGGTATTTGAAAACCGCCTGCGCGCGAGCGAGCGAGCGGCTAATTAATATGCGAGGCGGCTGCGTTGCATTCGTATTGACCTAACACATTAAAGTGTATATAGCCGCGGCTAAAATGTAGACGAGCTGCTGCGGCGCGGAACGGCGAGCTTAACGCGATGAGGGGGCGGGTTGTTCGTCGTGTGTGTGCTCTCCTTATACCGTTTTCGAAGTTGGCTCGTTATGAGTTCAAAGTTTGTAGGTCGTATGCTTAAATTTTTTTTTCGTTTTCGACTTTGAATTAGTACATACATATTCTTTTTAATTACAGAGGAAAAAGTTGAACGTTCGTTAGCGCGGCGTTTTTATATGAACTTTCTAAGCGTCGTTTTATAATTCGATGCGCGAGAAAGTGTGCATTTTCGAATTAATACACGTATATGGTTTCACTTGGAAAAGTGCACGCAATGAATTTCGATAAAATCAGAGCAAAAAGCATATCTACGATTCGTTCGTGTCTTCGAAATAACACGTTCCGTGTACTGATCCATATAGATTAATGCCTACGAGGGCAAAGCACAGCTTTAAAAATATACGGCTGCGAGAAGAAGCGCTAATCCCCCAAAGCCTAACAAAAGAGCCTAATCGAAAGCAATTACAGAGCGGTGGTTGGGACTCCTGCTGTTACACCGCTTATGTCAAAGTGCAGCCGTACATATGACAGAAATTACTGTGTACGCGGCTTCCAACCCCGCTCGTCGTTCTAAACATAGTCGCCCCCCCCCCCCTGTGCGGCTCTTTTGCATTTGAAATTCAATAGTCTCGTTTGGTCGTGGTAACCGATACACGCCAGAACACGAATTGGCCGTTTTTCCGGCAAGCCGGCAGCAATTTAACCTATAAGCTCGTCCAACCATGAGTAACCTGTAAACAAGTCGGTAGCTCGCAACAAAAAATAAAGTGAAAAACATACAAACTCTTCTCCAGCAGCATCGTCCTCGAAGAGTCTTCACCGCGACCGTGTTATCCACGACATCGAAGGGGCACGAGCTCCCGCGCGAAATCCTCGCGCCCGCCATAAAACTATTATATACCTCTGCACGGCACCGGGCACGGCGCCGCGGAAACTCGAAAGCGAGAGACAGTTCTCGCGCTTTAGTTCCGCCCTCTGCAACCAGACGGCAGTAGTCCTCGCGGCGCGCACACACGGACACGGCGTATACATGGCTGGCTGCTGCTGCTGCTGCTGCTGCTGCTGCTGCTCTCAGCTGCGCCTGCTCGCGCTCAGTCAATCCGGCATCAGCAGCAAGAACGAAATACCCGCAAGGATGCCGCAGCCGCCGGCAGCAGTAGCGCGCCTCTAGCCCCCCTTTTCTCCGTATTTCGCTCTGTGTGTTATATACTTTTCTGTATTATCGAGGATATAACAGTGCTGCAGGAGCTGAAAGAAAGAGAGAAAGAAGTGTCTGTGTTGTGCGCGTTGTTACATCTGCGAGGCGACGGTTTGTTGACGACCAGGAGGACCACGGCGACGGTGAGTCAGGCTATATCTCTCCTTTCTCTCGCGCAACGCTACAGATTTTATACGTGTTATAAACAACCCTCGCGGTCCAGCGCCTCTCTTGTGCGAAAATTCTCTGAAACGGCTCGTGGGGATTCAAGGTCCTCGATACTGTAAACAAACGATCTTCTGCTAGGCTGTTTCTAACCTTAATCTCCGGCGAGTTGTCCGAATTTTTGGGGAGGACGTGGAGAGGAAAGTGTCGCGAGTGTGTCTAGAGGGGGAGGGAGGCATGTATAGCTAGCTATACGACACGCGGACGGCGGCACGTCGTCTGCCACTAGCATGACAAGAGGCTCGACTCTGTATCTGTGTGTGTGTCTGTGTGTGTCACGCCGCATCACGCTTTTTTCTCGCCTTTTTCGGACGTTGACTCGATGAAAGTTCTCCTCGCGCTTGTGGCTTTCTTCGGCGTATCGGCTGTATATAAGTATAGATTCACGCTCCGAATCGCGGAGAGAGAAAAACTATATCGCGTATAAAGTACGCGCGCCGCATGGAAACGAGCTAAGCGGGCCGTTAGAGTAACTGAATTTTTCTCTCTCTCACTCTCTCTCGCTCTCTCTGTCTCTCTCTCTTGCGGCACGTGCTGGCCGGTATACATGTGCCACCGAAATTTTCCTCCTTAGATGAAAATTTAAAGGGCCGCCGCGTCGATATTTGGCTTACACAGCCCTTGTATACATGTATATACGTGCGACCTTTAGGCAAGTGCGTGTGCGTGTGCGTGAATGACTGGTGGAGGGAGGGAGAAAGGAATTATAGTCGAGGGGGAGAGTTTGTGCGAGGGCCGTGAAAACGTCAACGACGCCGGTCGAATCGCACACGATGTCTGCTTTTCGGTTTTAGCTGGTGAAATATTTTTTCTTCGGATCTTATTTTGGGAGTGCAGTACTTGAGCGATAAAAGAAAGATCATGAGAATCTCGCGTTTACTTTGAAGTTTTATTACTCAGCCATGTGGGTGTGTATATTTAGACGCTAAAACTCTGTGTGCTCTTTATAAAAACGTCCGTACATTTATCAGGCATTTTCTCAAATTAAACTCGTACGCGGCGGCAGTGACTAACTTGTGCAATTACGCTAATAGCGGATTATCACGGTGATTTGCATAGCTATCTGACGCTTGATATCTAAGTATACGCGGACTCCTCTTCCCATTATCGCTTCTTTCGAGAATCGAATTACTTTCGAGCGCCGGTGATTCACGGCGTACGCATGCCTCGCTACTTGCTTTTGTAAGCAATGCATAGCAAGTGTAAGTATATGAAATTGCGAGTTTATTTTGGTTTTAAACCGAGTAAAACTGTCAAGGTTGCTGATGTACGTGTGAATTTTCAATGTTTGTATTGATCTGACTGTAGGTACTCGGCACGCTGTTTGTCGCCCGACTCGTCATACGCTATTATCGATTCGAGGCGTAATTAGTTTTAATGCACTGTCTATTACGGCTAATCAATCGATTATGCAATCCGATGGAAGATCGCTAATGCTCGGATGGGCCGATTGATCTTTCTCTGTTTTTTTTTTTTTTTTCATTGACTAATGGGATGATTAACGCTCGGTAATGCAAATTGTCGTCTCGTTAATTATGATTTCGCCGAGAGTAATTCATTTGTTATAAATATTCATTCGATCAGTTTGAATCAAAACGAGCGGTATATTGATGTTTTGAGAAAAAGCGCGAATGGAGTGGACGAGCCTCGATTTTTGTTTTCCCAAAGGTTCTCTCATCGTGTCCGAACAGAGGAGTCAGTCATGCCTAAAATCATCATCTCGATGATCTGTACAAATAATGAGAAACCAAAGGAGCCGTTGGCTTCTCTCTTTTCACTGTTATCAGAGCGCAACCGGCGCCAGTTTTCTGCTTATGTAAAGTCGATTTGTGGGACATAACTCGGGCCGCGTTGACCCTCCCACTTTTCGCCAAATAGAAGAGCGCTTGTACTTTTCTGCACATTTCTCTATCTCTTCTCTATTGGAGAAACTGCATATCTGACGGAAAGTCA
This sequence comes from Pteromalus puparum, assembly GCA_012977825.3. NCBI lineage: Eukaryota > Metazoa > Arthropoda > Insecta > Hymenoptera > Pteromalidae > Pteromalus > Pteromalus puparum. The sequence continues at coordinate 48,438,698 of CM053172.1, forward strand.
AATCGGCTGGTCGTATACACAATGTATTCCCGACGATATACATTTCATTTCAATTATACAGCTATTTCCAGTGTCTGGAACGATAAGCATTGACACATGTTCCTCGACACGCGAAAGTTTCCCCATCCGTTGACGGATATAAATTTCAGACTACTTAACTCTCCCAAAAAAGAGCCTGTCGGATCGAACAGCATATCGGAATTTTCCACGAAAAGCCCAACATCCTCTTCGTCGACGCTCTCTAGCCGACAGACACGCGTCCATCGCACTTTCAATATCGCAAAAAGCCTTCCTACTCACTATATAACACGCAGACACGTATACACACGGAACTCGAGTGCGTCGGACGATCATCGAAGCAGCGCAGCTCAGCCGAGCGTCGAGTGTGGGTATATAACACACACACCCACACACACATTATACTTATACACACAGAGATCGTCGAAGAAGCCTCCTGCTAATATTACGGCGACGCCGCACGTGAGAATGAACAGCTGTGTGCTCGCGCGCGCTATCGCCTCGGGATTTATATTCGGGACTTTGGGATCTTCTCTGCGCGAGCGGAGAGATGCATAAGGCACGCCTCGTCTATTTTTGCGCTCGCGGTATAGGCGCTGTAAATAATACAGTGTTCTTTATTGCGAGGCTGCGTTGCTGCTGTATGGGAGAGCTTGATTTTCGGATGTAAATCGGTGGTATACGTGCTCGTATGCGATTATTAGGGAGACGATGAGGAATTTAGGGTATATTGGGGAGGAGAGAGAATGTTGTATGTGGTGATTCACGGGATATTATTAGAGTTTTCGATCGACAGGCACGGTAAACATTCGTTCACGCGGGATGAGTAAACGGATATGTTCGTGCGCGTACGGAGATTCGAAAGGGTTAGCGAACGTTTTCTTTGAAGATGTAGTCTTGCGAAACTTGGTGTTTAAATTTTAATAATAGTTGATCGATCGATCAACGTTGAAGTTGGTATAGAGCGGTTGTCGTTGCGCAACCGACAAACCACAAAAAACTACTTTCAGATGTTAGCGACCTTTTACGCTTCGGATTTCAGTTTGTAACGTGTAAAAAACCGCACCAATGCCGCGAAATCCGAGCGCGTGAAATCAACAGTTTTTTTTCCATTTCCCCCTGAATAAAAAACTAGTCTAATTACGCAACAATAAAATCAGCCTAAAAAAATAAGGACCAGTCATAGCGGATCAATCGCGATAAAGAGCCCCGAAAAGAAAAATCAGATCGAGAAAACGGTGACTAATACGCTCGCGCGGCAGTGTACTATATAGCACGCGCGTGCATAGCACTGTTCGAACGGTATAATTCACGGGCTATCGATTAGGAAACTTCCAAGTTTAGCGCTTCCGGTTTCGCCATGGCGCCCGCATAATTTCCCAGTTTCTAATTTTCAATCGCGAACACTAGCTACGAGCTAGTAACGATCGTCCGGGTAGAGATTAAACGCTGCACGTGTGCGAGGTGGATTAAAAAAAAAAGTTGTTAGGAGCTCTGAGTATAGACTATATGCTGCGCGAGGTTATTGCCAGACTATAGGCTTTGTCAGTGAGCAGGCTATTGTAGGCGTGCATTGGAATGTGTGTGATTATACTTGTGTGAACTTCAATTACTGTGGGGATAAGTAAGTGGATAATTTTACGAGCGAGAAGTGGATTGTGTATATTTTTAAAACAGATTCAATCATAAGATGAGCCAAACAAATACTTTCTTTCTTATTATAAACCTTGTAATCACGGCCCAATAAGTAGCAATTCGTGTTTCTCCCACAACAGTAGAAAAACTGCAAGATCAACGAGTCACATCGATGACTCCTCGGCATTAAAAGAAATATATCGGTCGTCGAACCGAGTCGCGATTTCCCGCTCGAAAATAAATCCTTCCCCGCGGAAGGAACTGATGCGTTTTGTTGCAATTTGACGTTTTAAAACAAACTGTGTCACTGGAGCGCGCGCGAGCTTCTCGATTGATTGTGTTAAACGAAAACGATTAAGCCCTGACCTTTTTTTTTGTTCGAGCTCGCGGGCGCGCGCTTCTTCCTTCCTTCCGCTTTCTTGGCAGCGACTCTGCGCTCTTTATCTCGCTTTATATTTTGTCTTATCTAATTGCCTCGACGCTTTCTCCGTCCATTGTATTGTACTCGAGGTTTCTTGCGGCTTCTTTTTACGGCTGACAATCGAATGTCCGTTGGGAATTTTGTAGGCCTTTTTATTGACGGACTGATAATGGAAATCTTTATTTTAGTTTGCTGCAGTAGGCTTCGTTATTATTATTATCAGTTATAGTATAGCGTCGACATCGGTGTAACAATGAAAGCGACAACTTGCAAGGTAAAAAGTGTCTGATGTATAGCAGGTTTATATAGGAAATTGAACTGTCTCTGCCCGATGCTAACTAATAATTCCTCGCTGCAATCTATTATTACTCGTCAGACACATGTACATACATACACACGTGCATCGATCGCAAAGTCGAGAGCAAACGTTTTTTCAGAAAAATTAATAACGCGCACTTTCCTTCTACCACCAAGTGATATAAAAAGTAATTTAAAAGTGATACCATCTCGTGTTTGCGCTTTGCTAGCCGTTTGCAACGATTCTACATATGCAATACAGGAAAATAATTAGTACGCAATTTGTTTATTCATGAATTGCTCACCCACGCAATTTTCTTCTAGCTTCTCTCGACCGCTCCATACTTGGAGTGGCTCGTATAGATAAATCTCATTCGACAAAAGAAAGAGTATAGAGCTCGAGCTTTTCGGGTGAAATCCACCCCCTCGGCTATACATAATTGACCCAATACCTGCGCGCGAAAAACTTTCGTATCCCAATTACACTCAGCGGAACGAAAGCCAAGTTTTGCAGCCTCGAAAAAGTTAGCCAAACCCTCTTCGTTCCAGGCACATCTATTGAACGTTCTCACGTCGTCATCATCAAGTGGTGCCTCCGTTTTGCCCCGAAAATTTCTCCGGGGAAATGACGCTCTATAAACTTTGTACCTTCCACGCGCATTATACTCCGAACTTCGATTTCTCGGCAGTACATATAGCAGCCAGAGATCCTCTGCTCCCAGAGGAATCCTTCGGTGTACTCCTCGAGGCGGCACCTTTCAAGCATCGTTTATTTTTAATAAGAAGGACTGGTTGCGCTCGGTATACACACGCTCGTCGGCTCTGTACAATGCGCCGAAACTCAAGCGGGAATATATGGCGAACACCTTGGGGGGTTGGAGGCGACCCCGTTTTTTTTCTTTACTTTTATATCGTTGCCTTGAAGGCGAAGGCAAATGCTAAATGATTTCGACGAGTTGAGGTAGAGCCGTTGTCTCCGCCGATGGTCATTCGTTTGCTGTATGTATAATGTATACTCACCCTTTAATTTGTGTTTATCGCGGCTGCTGAGGTCTTTGTACATGGTTTTACGAACTCGCTGTCAAGGTTGTGTTTAGGTTGCATTGTTTTACCTTCGGAATATTCGAGTTCTCTAGCTGTGGGCTTTATTAGGCGCGCGGGATGTAAAATTGGAAATGGCTCATCGCTCACATTATTTAGAGTGCGGAGAGAGAATGAATAGTTGTCTGCAACAGAACAATAGCAGTAATTTCGAACTTCTCAAACTTTTGCCATATACCCGCGCAAGTTAAGAGAAAGACGACCGAAAAACGTATCGAATTATAAGATTTCAAAGTCCAGCGGTTAGCTCTTACTTCACCGCACGCGTAACAATCCCCTTATTAAATAACAAATTAAAAAAAAAAAAATAGAATCAACTCTACCACAAATTTGCTCAACATCGGTTAACCCGGCACCTGGCTTCCATCGGAAAGTAACAAGAAAAAAAGCACCCTCGTGTCCATGAATAAGTCGGTTAGCGCTCCCCCACCTGACCCTCCACAGCACGACAACTCGGCGGCATTATTTCAGTCAAGTTTACGGCCGCGGTCGATCACATCCCGTGCTGCCGTCGCCGCACCGCCGCCGGCTAAAACAAACTTTCGCGGTATGCACCGCCCCCGCGACGACAAGACAAGACTATACCATACCTCCTCACAGGGAGAGACACGGCAAACGTCGAGCGGCCGCCGCGAGCTGCAGTTCTCTGCTCTCGTGTTCATATATAGTTAGTTTACACGTGTTTCCCTGGATCGTTGGACTCTGGATTTTGAAATCGGCGTTTTTCGCGTCATAGTTATACCGATCTACTAAAGGGTTTGTGCGGTGGTGGAGTGTGTGTTGGTGAATTTTTTCGGTGTGCGTCAAAATGAGTGCGACCACGATCGAGTGGCGACCGCTGGATTACCACAAGAAGATGCGCAAACCAACGATAAAGATAGTCCGTATCAAAGTCAAGTAAGTCGCGGTCTCCAATAATACATTCAAATCGAATAAAAAGAACAACGTCGCATTAATCCTCCAGCTCCACGTACTCAGTATAGTTCAGTCTGTCAGGGTCTGTCAATATACGGCAATATTCAATTTGAATTCCAGCGCGCGAGCAGATTGCGTGACATAATCTCCGCTGCTTAGCATTCTCTTCGTGCGCAATCGATCCTTTCTTGCGATTAGAGCGAAACTTCTCTCATTGACTAATGCATATCCCGCTCGAAACTGTCCGAAGGAATCATACTTTTTTTTCAACGGCAATTCGAATTCTGTTATACAAGTTCTCTTAAGACGCGAAGGCTGCCTACTGCTTTCTGCATCTGGTGTAAGTTTTGATCCTCGAGGCGAGAGCGACTTTTCGAAGTGTTCAGTTAACTGTCTATAACGGGATCAATCGCTTGTGGAGGATAGAGTAAATTGATTTTCCGAGGAAAATCGTTGCCCCGGTGAAATCGGCAGTGTCTTTTACGGAGACGCGGCCGGTCTCGTTTTCTTTAATTACTCGCGGTTAGTCAGCGCGGAAATCTGGTCACCTGCTTACAGCCATTATATCAGCTCGATTCGGCCTACTATAGAGATCATCCCTACATCATCCGTACTCCAGTCATTTATTCGGCAGCGATTGCCCTTTTGTTATTTTCGCTATACTACATCGCACACATAAATCTCTCGCGATGATCCGAACGAACGTAAAATCGATTTGCGTCAAAGCTCGCGACACGTACACGTATCGCACGCGATGCCTGCGCTGCTCGCTTTTGTGTTGCGCCTATATCCAGCTCGCGTCTACATACACACACGAGCGAGAGAGTTGACAAATAGAGCCTTAGGACCGTTTAAGGCTTTCCGCCTGTGTGTTTGTGTGTGAGCGAAGGAGAAACTCTCAGGCAGAGAGACCTGTTGTGTCGCCGCTGAATGAAGACGCCGGATCTCGTGCATTTGCATAGATAGCGGCGGAGGCATTCACGCTTGAAACGACGCGTCCGACGCTGCACACAGCGGTTATTATGCCCAGGAAGTGATATTCTTTTTTATAATTTCTTCTCGATTGAATCGCGGGCGTCGTGGTCTTATTTCAAGCTCACGCGTGGGCGTCGCGTTGTAGGTGCGATAAAGACGAAATTACAAAGTAAGCAATTGGGTTAACGCTCGCGCTGCGTTATAATCTCGGCGCAGCATCGAGGTGAATGTGTAGCCCGCACGTAAAAGCAAAAAGCACACACCTCGGTGCAGGCAGTTAATTAAAAAAATAGTGAATATTAAAAGGGTGTCAGTTGTGTCTCTAAATCTCTGCGCGAGCCACCCCGTAAATATAACCCAGCGTGCAAATATTTCCGCCTCAAGCGGGGCACACTATGCAAACCTCCGGCTGGCAATCTGGACTGCCGATCTTTCCGCCGTCCGGCCATTAGACGAAAACGAAAAGCGATTCTGCATGAGCTCTCTCCCGACGCGAATAGATATCCATCCGCGCACACGCTTTCTCGCCGCTTGCACCACCTGTAAGCTCCGAGCATGAAACCAGGCCAGATAAGTGTTTATCAGCAGCGCACGACTCCCGGCTCTTATCCATATATACATATACCTAGTGTATACCCGCATGCGAGGGTGTGTGCACGTATGATGGATATGGAGAAGGAGAAACTATAACGGTGCAAGCGAGACTTTTCTCGCGGTATTGTTTTCTAGGTGGGTGTCTCGAGACCCAATTATTGTTATAACGCGACGCTGCACCGGAAGTGTGTGTGTATATATATACGGATGTGCGACTGTGTTTTAAGTTGAGAGAAAGGCGAGAGAAGAGAAGATCGCTGTGGCGTTCGATCGATTTATCCGAGAGGAAATGTCGAAAGTTTCTGTTGTCGAGTTGGCTTAAGAGACGGTTTGTATAGTGCTCGGAGCATATATTGTAACACGCATATTTTAATAGAAGTGCGAACATCAAGGCCGCTGGATTAATATTTTACATTATTGTGGGAATGCCTGCGTAAAAAGAAAGTAGAGAGAGAGAGAGAGAGAGAGAGAGAGAGAGAGAGAAAAAGAGAGAGTGCGACTGCGAGTAAGCGTTTATGTGAGAGAGGGAGTAAGTGTGAGGGAAGAGGCCCGAGCAGCCCTGCCGCTCGGTCCCAGCTGACCCTCACCCACCTCGAACTGCCGAGAGGGCTGAGGCGTCGCATCTAGCGTCAGAGAGGACAGTCCCAGCGTGACCTCGAGTGAGTGAAGAACCCTAGACACCAGCGAGCCTTAAACTGTCATATCCGATTCTTAAAGCATATTCTATTCCTATTAAAGTGTATTCAATTCAGTGTTTCTACTTCAATATATTACTTATATCTTCAGTCTTTTATTTTATTTAAATCCTGTAATACCACGAATCCCACATTATTATGATGTCGCCCTTGAAAGTCGACGCGATACTATCAGGAAATTGCACACCTTTTTCCATTTTAATTATTCAGTCTCACTCGAACATTTGACACTTTCATCGCACACATTATTATGATGTCGCCCTCGAAATCCGACGTAACCCCCAATCGATACCCATCGCTAAGCGAAAGAACTGGTTATTACAAATCGCAGACTAGACCAGATCAATCCGCTTTTCAGAAATCCCCCTCAATCCGTCTATCGGCTTGTCCGAAAACCAGCTCTCGAGAAAAGTCCCGCACGAAGGCGTTGTAGATAGGCATCGCGCGCCTATCCCATAAACGCCCACGTCTCGAAATCCACACAGCCCACGTGTGTCTATAAGCCCACATAGACGCGCACGGATATTATTCGCCTCTCCCCCGTAGACACACACACCTAATAACAGCAGCTCGCAAAGACGTTCGTGATCGCCATGCCGATCATCGTCGCTGCGAGATCTGCCTCGTCGCGTGCGCTCGATTATTGCGAGAGCTTCCCCCCGCGATAAGCGCGCCTCCTCCGCGTATATACTCTGACGTGCTACAACAGTTCCATTGGCTTAATTACCCTAAGCGACTCGTGGACGATGTGTATACGCGCGGCCCTTTTTTTTGAGCGGCTTTTTTCCGTTTCTGCATCGCTGTATAAGGCTCGGCTTCAATTAGCGGGGAAAAAGTTTAATTAACGAGGTAAGGAGCTGGATTGGCTTTCTTTTTTTTCGAAGCGCGTTTTTGCTAGAGATGGCTTATCAAGCGCGACAAGGTGGGAGGTATTTTTATCGCTCTCCGAGAAGCGACTTGAGAGTTCAAAGAACTATCGATTCGAAGGAGCTATGCTGATAATTGTATGGTACGGTGCAAACTCGTGCTGTAGAGCTAACTCAATTCGCTGGCTGTAAACGAGGATTGTTGATATTAGAAAGACGCTTTGTCTAATCGTTTCTGCATAATAATAGGCGCTGCTGTCGGATTGTTCGGCAAAGTGGTTTCTAACGTGCCGTCAATTCTCATTTTATTAATATGAAACATCGTAGTGCTTCGCGATACAGCATAATCCAATCATCGAAATCAATATTTTCCACGTACAACATCAATTATATCTCCCGCCCGCAAATTTACATAATAACACAGTACATCTCAAAAGTAGGCTTCAAAGTATACACAGCTATCCCCCCGAACTTTCTTACATCACGACAGCAGCAATAGCAGCAGCTAACGATGGCCAAAGTGTAACAGCTCCTTGTACACGCGAACGGCTTGTATACACACACAAGATCTCTCAAGCCTATACGCGAGAATTATACCGGCAAACACATACACATACAGAAGCGGCTGCAGTCGGGAGAAAAGCGAAAAAAGAAAGCAACATCGATCGTGTAAACGTCAGAGAGAGAGAGAGAGAGAGAGAGAGAGAGAGAGAGAGAGATCCACGTCGCGATTGCGCCAATTAATTCGGAATTACAAGCTATACGCAAACACGAGAGCTACCTAGTTGCGCGATTAAAAGTACTTATCCTTTGGAAAGTTTGACTATTCCGGATTACGCAATAACGAGGAAATAATAGCGTCGTTGCGTATACGGATTGACTTTTAATTAGCGCGACACGATGGATTGAAAATTCACGCGTATTATAGTCGTCGTCGAATTAATCACAGCGCGTTTTGCGATTCTATTTTTAAATACATAACCGGCGTCTGCTAGGTATATGAGAAAAAAGAACGTTTGCATCTACTGCTGCAGCAGCGGGAAATTTGAATAACAAAGCGACGACTTTTGCGGAGGCACGCGCCATTCACCTCTCGCTGGCAAATGATGATGCTCTAGGCGCGCAAAAGTTCAGACTCGCGCGCGCGCGCGCTCATTTGCATGAAAAAGTTGCTCGTTATGCGCGCCGTTGCAGGCGACGCTTTGGAAATGATTTCTTTCCTCGGAACGTTTGTCACCGTTGATCTTTAGTCTTAGCGCGAAAATTCAAAGCTTGCGTTTTATCGAATGAATTTATGAATGAGTTTTACTACTGCCAATAGTCTTGTGTGTGTGTGTGTGTGTGTGTTTTTTTTATATATAAACGGCACCCTTTGACCCCAAAAACACGCTTTAGACGTGAAAATTCGCTTCCAACCCCCGCTGGGACATTATTCTTTCTCCAGAAAGAGAAAAGACGCGCGCGGTGGAGGTGCGGATACAAAGGAAAATCGTGAACTAGATTGCGGACTGCCAAGGCTTTTTAGGTTGAGAGAATCTGCAGCGTAACGCCGCCTCGGCTTCTTTTCTAATCCGAGTACAAATATTGGGCGCAGGCTTGGCGATGAAAATTGATATCGATCGATCGCACCTCTACATTACACGTTGCAAATTATACCAAGTAAATAAAGGCTTAGAGAATTTCGGATAGGTAATTATACCAAAGTATATTGATTTGTTAGCTCGAGAAAGGAGAAAAGTAAATATTCACTTAGACCGAGAGGTAATGGATACATACGCGAACAGGCAAGCTTCCAAAAGTGCCTCTCCCTATTCTTAAAACGCTGGCGTCGGCTGGTACAGCGCCAAGCGAATCGCCGAAAAAACTTGCATAAATTATCCTTGTCGAGTTATTAAAAAAAAAGCAACTGTCATGGACTAGTTCCTCTCGTATTTATTTTCTAAAGCTACTGATGATTAAAGAAACCATTTTGAGCGCAGAATCCGGCTAATTCGGCGGGGCGACTCCTTAAATTCGTCTCCGGCGGCAGTCCATTAATTTTCAGCCCGGTTACACGCCTCGGGGAGACTCGTCTGTGTCTGCCTACCCGCGACGGCTTTTCTTCTCCGTGGAATAATTTTCGCCGGCTCTTGTTTGCTCCTCACAGACTGTCGGAATTTTTAATTGAAAGAAAAAAACGCGGGAATAGCAGTCTAACGAATGTATTTACAAACACGGAGACGTTGTACACAGTAGCACGCACGTTGATAAATATTATCAATTAAAACGAGGACCAGTCCGCGATTGAAGAAATCTTTGTCAATTTTTTGCTCATGTGTCTACGATCACACGGTACTTTCGGCTAATTTCAGTTGCATCCTCAGCGGGGCAGAGTAGCCCTGATACAGCGCCAGGGTCGTGTTCTGCTTTTCGACGACGAAGTCGAAGCTGCTACACAGGGTGACCGCGCTACTGCGGAACATCTGTAGTATGCACTCGAGATACGTCTCGAATCTGCAACGAGCGATTTTCGTATAATACCCCACCCCCGCTCACAATCAGTACGTTTCAGGCTTATACAGTCGAAAAGAGCTCACTTGAGAGTATAGGGACAACCGGGCGACTTGACGACTATCCTATTCTCGAGCTGTCGTACGAAGGCGACAAGCTGATTGTAGCTGATGCTGGTGACGTGAAACTCGCGTAGCCGAGGGATAGCCGTGCCGAGGATTCGATAGAACTTGATACCGGAGAAGAACGAGCCCTCGATTCGAAGGCTTCGGAGCTTGACGCAGCGCTCGAGTATGCGCGACAGGTATCCCGAAGCCAGGTTCACTCTACCATCACCCAGGCAGTCGATCACGAGAAGATGCTCCACGCGCTTGTTGGATACCGAGATCTGCCGGAGAATCAGGTCGCAGGGTGTGCGGTTGCGGATGCTGATGGAGCGCAGCAGCGGCATTCGCTTGAGGTCTTCCATCACATCAATCGTGCTCATCTCGTTGTCCCAGATCTGTTGGCGAACGCGAGTGTCAACATCTGTAGAGTCATCTCTTTAATATGTCCAACCTCGTAGGCTTTCCAGATTGTCCGGTTCTGCAGCAGCGTCTCGAAGCCTTTGGAGACCTTCCGGAGGACGAGAAGGTCGCGCGGTCCTAGGTACCTCAGGATTTCGAGCTGGACGTCCAGTGGTAGACTTAGGAAGCCCATTTCCGCATTCAGGGTCTGTTGCAGCATTTTGAGTCTTTCAATCGAGCTCTCGGTAGCTTTGGCAGATTTTATAACGCGTTTGGGACGGGGTCGGAGCACCCAAGGCCAATTATTTGCGGTAGGCTCCATTCTCGATATCACCAGACATTTCTTTATCTTTCTTGGGAACAAATTTTTCCGGCGAGGTCGTACTTTCGGACTCTTGAAATTTTTTAAAAGTTTGTTTACGGGTGATTTTGAGGTTGGGTTGACGACTAGAGAAAGAGAGAGAAACGGATGATACGCGTGAATTTTGCCGCCTATACGCCTCGCGAGGATCGCCGAAATCACAGAGCGCGCGCATATTTTTTTCTTCGATTGTTACGGGTATGATATGATTGCTCATGAAAATCTTGCACTTTAAATTAACAAATTATAGAGTCTGTCTTGTTAGTTCAAAGTTTGACAGTATTTGAAAGATCAATGGGGCAAGGTTGTCACAATATTTTGATATATACTTTTATTTCTTTGAGATGAAATTTCAATTCGATAGTTATACTAAAATGCTCGAAAAAACACAACTTTCTAGGCCCGGTGGACCCCTTGACCCTCCCCCCCGAGACATGGGCGCGCTTGCGCGCCTGATTTAACCCTAGTGTTTGTTTATTTACTTTCGCGATAAACGCTATATTCACTTCGAGATCTAGATATTCTCCTTCTCTCACTGGTGTCGAAATTAGGTATAATCGCTCGCTCAATTAATATTAAGGATACACGCTCCAACCTGACTCTGGTCTTTCTTCGCATTTTACGTCCGCGTGTGTCTGATGTTTTCCACAGGGGTCTCGATCAAATTTATTAAAATTCATAGAAACACCATCATACTGGGCCGTTGCGTCTGATTCATTCGCCGCGATGGACTGTGTATAATTAAGGCCAGTGTTGTGTGTTTCGCGTGTGCGGCAGTGAAAATGCGGCTCTGCGGCCGCGTGTTAATACTCCTCGCGGCGGAAACAATTGGGGGAGCGGTTTTCGAATTGGACTCTCGCGTGGCCTTTAATCGTGGACTGTACACAACATCGTCGTTGTTGACTCAACGCGTGTATATGGAAAAAAATAGCAGTTCGCCAAGGTTTCGATTAAAATTTTATCGCCGCGTCTATTTATTGCACCTATATACGCGGCTAACGTCGTATAACACGATTAGCCGCACCGGACTCGTTGTCATGCACACATATAAAGAGCGACGCGCCCGGCCTTATACGTGCGCACTCGTGAAATTGATTTTTCGAAAAGTAGTCCAAGCGAATTCAATGCCATCGTCAAACGATCTTCAATCTCTTTCGTGCAACTTTTATAATATGCAACTGTGCAATTACTCTGAAACCATGGGACAGTGTGTGCAATTGTCTGCCTAACCTCGAGAAAAATTGATCCTACTTTGCTCCGACAATGTTATACTAGTTCAGCTCGTTATTTTTACATTTCTTATTGCAGCTCTCGTATAACGATTTTATATCCGACCCTAAGAACTGAGCGCACACCCCATGAATTTCGGCTTCCGACCCGGCACGCACGAGTCACACATAAATTTCAGATAAACTCGCGGCGATACTCACCCGCTGCAAAGAAAAGAGAGAAAAAAAGGAGTCCAGAAAAGTAGTGGAAGCGGGCTAGGAACACACAGGAGAAAAAATTGTAAACACGAAGCCCCCATAGTCATATCGATCGTCCGGTAATTTACCGGAGAAATTCTCAACCCGAGCCTTCCGCGCACGTAAAACGAGAGGGTGTAGCGTAACACTGAGTGTCATTAAGCGTATACATGCGAAAAAAAAAAAGAAAGTTACACGCACGAACCGATGGCCGCGACTTATATTCTATAGGTGTACACCCTCGCGACCTCTGGCAAGATTGGCGAGCTTGACCGACTTTTGTTATATGGATAGGTATAATAAGAGACTACTGGACAGTGGGTTATTTTTTTCGCATCACGCGATACATCGCTTCCGGATAATATACTCGTCGTGTGAGGAGAAACGGGAGAAAGTATTATATTATGCGCTGAAAAGATTCCTGGCGCGGGTATAATCGTTGCAGGAATAATCGGCCGATTTTTCCTCGATTTCTTTTGTTTCCCATTGTATGCGTAACACGAATTTCATAAAAAAGTCTCTCCCAACGACTCCGAAAGTCCAGAGATTACATCAGAGAGCTTTTTAAAAGCGCACTTTTCCCGGACACCTTGCTTACTCTCCAATCAAATCTAATTAAAGCTACGCCCGTCCGATCAAACGCACTCGAAAGAATCGCGATTAATTATACAGTAGCGCGCAGTGTATATAAACGTCGCGCGTCCATCAACGTCACAGCTCGAAACAAAGAAAAAGGCGAGTTTTATGGGCTGGTCGTTTCATGCGAAACGATACCGAATTGATAAGTCAATTTATGTAATTCACGGGCCGGACCGGCAGTATACGTACATACACTCCGCACTCGGCCTTGGTGTCCGATACGTATCGCTGCACGGGGCGATATATGCAAAGTATAGTCGGGTTTTGCGTAGACGGAGATATCCGCGCGTGGAACGCGGTCTTTTGCGCTTGACTAGATTTATTATCATTACTTATTTTAAGTCGATTTTTTTTTTTAAAGTGGTTTGTGCGCTTTTGATTGCAGGTGCAGAATGCTGTCACAGATGAAGAGCATAACGGTGGGCAAGCTCGAGGGCAACAAGCGCTCGAAGCAGCTGATGTCATCGTCCAGCCTCTCGGGCATGTCGCAACTGTCCAACAGCAGCGAGGAGGCTTTCGAGCCGCTTGTTCACAAACCGCACAATTCGGATAAATCCGAGAGGTAGGCGCACTACTTACTCTGCTCTGATGCACGATAGTTCGTTATACTCTGCTGGTTTTGTTTTATCGAGTATAAACATTATATTGTCGGATTGTGAAATTCGTTTATGTCGGGATAGCAGAGGTTGCTTATGCAAATATTTAACCGCGTCGGTTGCATGGTTTCTCAATGTTACATGGTGGTATTATGTAAAGTGTTTTAGCGGTTTAATGGCATTTTGCAATGGGCGGCTGGTGCATAAACATCGATCTTTATGTCATAATTAAATACCTATACAGGATTCTGTGTGCTTGAAACAGGTTCTTCTATACGTTCGCCAGTGAATTAGAAGTTGTATACACCCGCGGAAGTGTAAAAATTCGTCTTGCTCAATTCGCATCATTCGATTCCGATAAAACGCATAACTAGTCTATTCTATACGTATAAGATTTATTCGCAACGATTGCTCGTTAATTTATTACAAAGGTAAACAAGCTTTATCGCATATTCATACATCTCAGCGGCGAGACGTTAAACTTAAATCACACGTTTATTACCCTAAAAGCCAATTCGAGAAAGCATAACACTCGAGCAATGCTTTAAAAAGTTTTTTGACCCGCCTCTACCCATGTTACTCACGCACCGGAACCACTTCCCAACTCGAGATCGATAAATCTCGCCTGCGACTCACAACAACACTGCTTAGTTGCATTCCTTTCAGTCAGGAAATAAAAAAAAACTCGAGAAAACTACGTCCAATAACGCGATTCACGCGATCTCGCCATACCTCATTTTCGCAATCTCCCGCGTCGATCGTTCTCCACACACACGCACACACACACGTCGCTTATTCACAGTTCAGTTCCCTACCTTACCGACTGCCTAGTGGCGGCGCCAGCTCTCGGCTCCACATGTCGCATGCCGGCCGCTCTTTTAACAAACCGGCGAGACGTATCGATTGCGGAGTGTGTGCGTAATGACGATTCTCTGCATTACCCGGTGCGACCACTTTTGAAAGTGTGTGTCGTCGAAGCTGTCTTTAACGGGGGATAATTCGTAGGATTAGAAGACGACGGTGTGGGTATATACTTTTATTTTTAAAAGGCTGCTTTTAGAAAGTGGAAGTGTTTACGGGCTGGAAATGACGGTGTTGCTCTCGGGCGCGAGTTTTTAAAGAGCGTTAATTTCAAAAGTTATCGGGTTGAGGTTGTCGAGCTCGGTAACATGAGTGGCTCGGTGTATTAATGACTTGATTTCTCGCGGGACTGGTTGTATGATACTATACTGTCGTCGGTAATATTTATGTACTCGATCAAAGATAGTACGGGCTTCGAAAATAGCAAGAATATCGATCATTCGTTATGTTTTAAAGAAGCATAACGAGAGATTTTACAGTTTCCAATTCAACATGCAAAATTTAACGATCGAATCTCCTTAATACATCGCCAAGATTTAGCAATCGAAGTTTGAATTTTCGATAAACCGCAACGCGTAACAGGACGCACCCATACATCGGAAGAAGACTTGAGCTAAGTAGTGCGAAATTAGTTAGCAATTCAGCTCGAGTAAAAAAGGTCGGCAAACGGCCGATTAGCGGAGCGCTGTCGTAAATTCACTCGCGGTTACGTTTTTCTTTTTCTTTCAACGCATACCTCACCGCATCGTGTCGGGCCATTAACATTTCGCGCGGCTCCTTTCCGCGTTTCGACGCGCAAAGACCTTCGCCGTATGCAAAGCGACGACGATGGCCGCACAGCGTTTTGCTTCCGTAAAAGCCTCTCTTCCTTTTTATGGTCCGCGAGCTTCTCCTTCGTTGTGCCTTTCGTTTCTAGAAAGCTTGGGTGATGTCTCTTTGTGTTGTACTTTATATACTCACCGTTAAATCGACGATTCGCTCTGTTGCAGCACACCAAAGGACCGAAAGGCGCAGCCGAACGACTGGCTGCTGAGCAGCCCGAACGGCAGCAAGACGCCGATGTTGCGGTTCAGGTGCGTGTTTTCTCTGGTCTATGTACTGCTAGTTGATTTCTAAAAATGGAAAACGAAACTTCCATAGCCGGACGAGTATAACGATCGAGTGATTTTTCCTTTTGCAGATGTTCAGCGCTGGCAGAGCCTCCGGTAGATCCACCGGCAAAGCAGCTGCACATGACGTACAAAATCTTCCAAACGGATACCAAGCTCATCAACGTCCTGCTACAGTCGCACGGCCTGACGGAGGTGAGTGTGATTATATGAGTTTAAGGATTGGAAGGGAATTTGTATAGAAGCAAAAGCGTCTGGTTGCTTATAGATATTCATGTAGCTACATAGAATCACGTAGATACACAATTTCGATTTATTGTAATCGTCTTCATGCTCGTTACAATTATTATACATACAAACTAGCGCATAATACATACTATAGATCGATCAAAGCATAAGTCGTTGCGTGATATTATAATATATAAAGGATTCGTCTTAGACTCTATTATTCGTAACATTATTATTCCTTAACGATATCGATGATATATCGGTGTGTATAAGCTTATCGTCACGCGAGATATCTCGCGATCTCGCATCAGCGCAAAACACATCACGTCCGAGGAACTGCTCCGCTGCAGACCAGTCCTGCCGAGTTAAAAAGCGAATTAACTCGTCGACCGCGCGACTACTCCTCGTTCTTCGTCTCACGACACTGGGGTTTCCCCTCCCGAACAAAGTCGATAATACTGATAAATTTACAGTTCGCTGTGTGTGTGCGTGTATACCTGTGCGTATGCGTGTGCAACAACAATGCGGATACAGAGTGTTATAAACGATGGCGACAGAGAGTATATATAGCATACATCGAGAATGGCAGCTATCAGAATCGACGGCTCGAAAAAAAGTGTACCGCGCTCGTCATTACGTCGAATTACATGCTGGGTTCGTTTCACTCGCGCAAAGTAGAACGAGAGCACGCCGCGCACTTTCTCACGACAGAGTTCCGATCTCGAGAGACCGTCGACGCTTCTTCTTCTTCTTCTTCTTCTTCTTCATGAACGACGCGTCCGAGGGGACGAGTCGGCTCATCGCTATTGGATGCAGTCGCTCCAGAACCAGTGGGAGCCCGGGCACAGTTCGACGTCGAGGTTGGCTTTGGCCAGGGTGTTCCTAAGCGTCCGGACGCCCTCGCAGTCGAGGCCCCAGTTGGCAAGGTTACCGATCCTCTTGAGCTTGCGGCAGCTCTTGAACATGTTCAAGACTGTGGAAGCTGAGACCTTGCTCGCCTCGTAGATGTAGAAGCACTCGAGGTTCCTCACGAGGCTGTTGTGCTGGACAACCGCCTCGGAGCGCCTCAGTCCCAGGCCGTACGATTTCACGGGCTTCGCCGGCTCCGTCAGTAGCTTCTCCAGTTGCTCATTCGTCAGGTCGAAGCAGCTGTGCACGTGTAGAGCCGTGAGTTCCGGGGCGAGCGAGAGGATCTTGGTGATGGTGAGGGCGCTGACGGTCCTGCCGACCTGCACGCGTCGCAGGTGCTTGAGGGTTGGGGGGTCGGGTCCCGCCGACCAGATCACGTTCGAGCCGTCTTTCGTGAAGGTGCGTAGGTTCGGACAGCAGAAGAAGATCTCCTTGAGGTCAATGTCGAGAGGCACCTCGCTCTGGGCTATGCGCAGGTCGAGTTCCTTCAGGTTCTGGCCGTTGGTGCGCAGGTAGCCGTAGAAGCTCTCGAGCCACTCCTTCTGCACCGGGATGCTGTGAACGCTGAGCGA
>CM053172.1:48456685-48474374 GCA_012977825.3 Pteromalus puparum
CTCTCGAGCCACTCCTTCTGCACCGGGATGCTGTGAACGCTGAGCGACGTGACGTAGGGGAAGAGACGAAGCGCCTCCGGGGGGTGGTGGGGCTCGGATATGTGCAGCTTCTCCAGTCGGGGACAGGCCTGGGCCAGCAGTTCGAGTCTGGCCTGGGTCGTCCTGCAGCTTCGGGCCTGTGTCAGACTGAAGGGCGTCTTGAAGTCCATGACGCCCCGGTTCATGATCTCGACGACTCGGCCCATGTGGCTGTACTCCGCGAGCGACTCGAGCTGCGGCACGTGCATCAGTGCGAGGAGGACACCCGCGCTGGTGACTCCCGTGTTGGCTACGTTCAGCACTCGCAGCGTGTCGCAGAGGAAGTTTCGGCTCTCGCAGTGGTCCAGGAGCACCTGCTTTTCCCGCTTCTCTGACTTGGGTCCGCGCATCTTCAGCTTGGCCAGGAGGCCCTTGAGTCTGGACCAGCTGGTGGATGACTCCTGGCTGGCAGGGTTGGGTATCCTGTCTCGGAACTCGACGTGGAGCAGGAGCTGCTTGAGCCCGGCGTCGGTGACCTGCCTGGAGCAGGCGACGTCGAGGATGATGAGCTTGGGACAGGCCTTGCCGACGACCTGGAGCATGGCGTCGCTGGCGATGTTGCGCAGCGTCAGTCTTTGGAGGTTCTTCATGTTGAGCAGCGCCGATCTGAGAAGCTTGCAGTCGAGTCGCAGCAGGGCCGACCTGGCCAGCTCGAGGGACTCGAGTCCCACACCCTCGGTGGCCAGGAGCTTGAGCAGCGAGGTTTGGTGGCTGCAGCCGTAGTAGCAGCAGAGGTTCACCTTCAGCCGCTTGATGTCGTGTCCCAGCAGTAGCGCTAGAAGGTACAGCGGTGCCGGTCCAGCGATGAGCGTCGATCCGTCGGTCGACGGGCCGTAGAGCATCCGCGAGGTCTCCTCGATGACTTGGGAGCGCAGTCTGGCGGTCAGCGCGTTGGCGTAGTACGGCCGGATGGTCTGCTTGGCGTAGGCAAGCACCTGGACTGCGGAGGACTCCTGCGAGAGCACCTGCAGTCGTCGGCAAGTACCGTCCAGGAGCTGGCAGACGCGGCCCAGGGCGAGACCCTCCAGGGAGTTGGGCTGTCGGTGTCCGGGCATCTCGCCTTGATCATCCGCTGAAACAGGTCAAAGGAAGCTCGGTTAGACGGTGTGTTTCTGTGTGCAGAGAGGGATATTCAGCAGCTGTTCGTCTTTCCCTTTTGAGCGTTTGTGTAAGAGGATTTGGCTCGAGGGCTCGATCCGGCCGAGCTTTGGGAATTGCATCAGTTGCGTTAGATAGGGGATTATCGATTTCCAGGCCGGCTTCAAGTTTTGACTCTCCCGCAAGAAGTTTCGGAAGCTGGTCAAAGAGACCATCAACGAGATGATATTCCGCGGGAAGTTCGAAAAACCGCTCTGATCCTCCCGTCAAAATATACCTTTGATTAAATAAGCGAAGTTAGCGAGCCGCGACACTACGCTCGCGAGTTAGCAGCGCCGCGTTAATTTTGCCACTTATTCAAATGACTTTCTTGCTTCATTTTACGTCGATTACGCGAAGACAATCCCGCCGCGAGGCCTTGAACCTAAATGGATGCAGCTTTTTTTTTCGTTTCAATTTGTCACCTCATCGCCGATTGTGATATTTCGAAACGTCGCTATACTCGATTTTTCTCTTTGGCTTATGAAATTCGTGTGTGTCTAACGATGACCAAGCGGGATTAATTATAGCTCGCTCGAAAAAGTTCGGGAAGAACCTGCTTCTTCTTTTTTTTTTTTTGTCTTTGTCGTCCCCGAGAAAACGTCGCGCACCACATAGCTCGAATTGAGTGAAATGGCAAGCTGGTTTTCATGTAATTACGCTAAAACTGATATCATTTTAATGACGGCAGTAGGCAACCTTCCATCACACTAACGCGACTGCCGGTAAAAATAACAATTACGTGCTACTGGAGCAATTACTCGGCGAGAGAGGCGGTAAACATATTAACTCCGTTGTTCGCGTCGATTAACAAAAAGAAAAAAACAAAACAAAAAAATGAAGAATGAAGAAGGTGCATAATCCGCTC
The DNA here is from genome assembly GCA_012977825.3 of Pteromalus puparum. Taxonomy (NCBI): domain Eukaryota; kingdom Metazoa; phylum Arthropoda; class Insecta; order Hymenoptera; family Pteromalidae; genus Pteromalus; species Pteromalus puparum. The sequence continues at coordinate 48,458,769 of CM053172.1, forward strand.
CATCTGGATCATTATCTCTAAGTGCCCCAACCTCTGCGCACCGAACGATGCGGAACAATGATGCAATGACGTGTATATGCAAAATTGATTCATGATTTACAAAAACACGCGAATATAATCCGTCCGAAAATAGAAGGATCTATAGTGCACGACAAAGTCAACAAGCTCAGCTCTGGAAGCATTGGGATGTTTTCGATTATGCGGACGGCCCATTACGCCATGGCGTTTTGGCATCTCTTTCGGTTCGTTACCGTAACCGCCTCGCCGAAAGAAGACGTATTTATGACCGCGACCTTCCACCGGCGGCTACGATAGCCGCTCACCCGATGTGCTGCAGCAGGTTAAACAACAAAAAAAAAGGCGACGGCAACTATACACACACTTACACACACAGGTTCACGTGGATCGGCAACGTGCGTTTAGGCGACGTGTGAATAAACAGCGACGACGATCGGTAGTTTCCTATACACGCGGTTTACTAATTGACTTCTTTTTCGCGCGCGTGGACTGCTTTTCCACGAATAGATGTCTCGAATTATAATAACGTTTTCCTTGGCGAGCGAAACGAGCATCGCGTGCGCGCGAGCGCGTGTAAAATACCTACGGTGTGAACGAACTACATACATACAGAGTTTCTTTTGTTTATACAGCGGACTATTAGAAACAAAAACGAGTCGACGCTTCTTCCCCGACGACACTGCATTGCATTTAAACGTATGCAAATTCGCGGATAAGCACAGCTGTGAATAATAGAAGCACCTGCTCGTTTATTATTTTATTTATACAATTTTCAGCGAAGCGACGCGATTTGTACTTCCTGGTCGTAAATTAGCCTCTTTACCCTCTCTTTCTCTCTCGCATAAATTAAAATAATTCCCGATCTCCGCTCCATGCAAATCCGCGAGTCTTGATTGCCGCGTGTATGAACGAAGTGAAACAAAAAGAAATAAATATTTATCAACTTCCCGTACACACACGCGAAAATAACGTCTTCCTCGCTAAGTATCAGAGACACATCCCCCGGCATTGTTGCTGCTAAACAGAGGCATAAATAACATTTTTGCTTAATTGCTACCCCCACAGCCAGCCCATGAATAATTCATACGTTTATTCGCTCGCGCCTACATCTCTTTGAAGAGTCTGGCGTGTATGTGTGTATAATTGTATATACTATATATCGATTAGCAGAACGTTCACCTCTTTTTGTCACGCGCTGAAACGGCCACAGGATATCCTTCCTTTTTCTCGGCTCGATTTGCATTTTCGCCAAGATGCGTTCATACGTATATATAGATGTAAAGATCAAAATTCGCGTGTCTGTCGCCGATAATTTTCCAATAATGATTCGACTCCACGCGATCTTCATTCGAATTATCCCGAGGCACGTTATACGTTTCTGCGGATCGTCTGTTTTTACGCGTTTCGAGTATACATCGACTGTAATGATATCTGGCCAATTATCGAATGGTCGACTTCCTATTATACATATACATAAACCGAACAAGGAAGTCCATACCCATCAGGCAAATTCGCGATGCTCAATTAGACCCACGTGTCTCGTCATTCTCGTTTCGTATAAAAAAAAAGCGCGTCTCCTCGTCGCGGCGGAAAAGCACCGAATCGTCACACGTCGCATTTAGCTCGACTGTCCACCCGGCGCTAATTCACAATCTACATATCGCGCGTGTGTACACCTATAGAGCTTTATTAAACCTGCGTCGTCTGCGAATTACGCAAGCGCATAAGCGCCGAGAGCCAGGAACGAAAATAAAAAAAAAACACACAGATTGCACGTGCTCACCTATCTTCCGTTTGCATGCAATGCTTATCTCGCGATAGGGCGAATATGTATCTCGGAGTTTAATACTCGTATACGCGAGGGGGAACTGCTGCTGGTCGATCGCGTGGATATAGTGCTCTGCTCTCGGGATGAATATTTTACCGAGAGCTTTTTCCCGCGCAGTCGTCTTTATAATCTCTATGTGTGCAGCTATACGCACAAAAGTGTGCGTGTTCGTGACGATAGCCGTTGACACCTCCTGCACGTCCGTGTCGTAACGATCCCATTCACGTAAAGCGTCTTCTCGCTGTCAATTGTGTAATCGTGATCGATTTAAAATCCAAGCTCGTCTCGTTCGAAAGCGACCAGCAAAAAAAAAAAAAATAAAATAAATAAAACGATACAGTTCCTCGTTAGCGATTTTTCCCTCCCGTTTTTTATTTCCTCCCGACCTTTAAGCATTTCCATCAGCGATAAACCAGCGCTTTTTAGGCTCACCTCGTGTATGCGCGCGCACTTTCACTTCTTCCCGCGCGCGAGCGGTGTGTTTGGGTTCGCGAGAGAGGATAAATAGCGGAGAAAAAAAGCTGCACAGACGCGACCGACGAGCGATTCGAGAAAAGTCGAGCGACTCGAGAGAGAGAGGAATGCGAGGCTAATTTGTCAAGTGCAAGCGAGGAAAACGGCAGTTTGCGCTGCTTAGGTGTCGAGGGTATATATACGCGCTAAGTGCTCAGTTCCTTATTAGCTTGCGGTTTTCGCCTTTTTTTCTGCAGGCCATAACGTTTCGAGAATTTTTAATTGGCAATCCTGTCCGCGGGCGTTTTCTTCTAGTTTGCATGCGATTGGAAAAGTTCGTGCGCAGGTTACATAAAGCTTTGAAATTGTGTTATAATACACACACGCAGTGTTGTGAATCACTCAATTTATTCCGCGTTCGAATATGTTCTATAGACGCAATATTGATCCCTCTCGGATGGCGCGTCGTGCTTTTAAAAAGGTAAAGGTAATATTCACGTGCACGACGTATTCTACAGCGCGTTTTCATTCGAAAAACCGCTCGATTTTCACGCACGCACGTCGTCGTCTCAAAAAACAACGGCATATCGTTCTGTCTCTCGGGCAGAGTTTTTGGAAGCTACCCAAAATTCCTCGGCGCGTCCTCGAGGCTCAGTGCATATACGTGCATACGTACACGAAGTCACTCGCGGTGCGCCACTTTTGCACGCGAGGCGATTTATCGTATTATATGGGCGGGCGACTCCTTCTCGAGAAACAAGCAAGAGAGAAGGTGATACGCGAGGTGAGCCGCTGCAAAAAAGAGGCGCACGAGAGAGGCTCGTTTGTTGTTTATCTTCTTTCTCGCTCCTTCTTGTGTGTAGGTATATGTGTGTGTATTTGCGTGCGCAAAATGGAGAGAGGATTATTTATCTCGGGCGGACAAGACTGTCGCGAAAGAGAGATATAGAGAGAGAAGTTAAAATTAGTCCGGCTTTATTTTCGATTTGACTTTGTTATTTTTGTTCGATAGTATTATAACGATCTAGTCTAGTGCAGATCTATCGATTTTTCTCCTCATCCTCCGTCAGCGGTACTTATAACAGCGTCACACACGCACGCGACTCACGCATTTCTCGGTTATGCAATTAACGCGAGCTCGCGCCGGTTACATAAAAGACCAGTATTTCGAGCGGCAATTTTGACTTTTATTTCGGGACGCGCGGCGCCCGGGCTCTTGCCCCCGACTGCACCGTATAATCGTATAAGCCACTCGGGATCGGTTGCGATTTTTTCCGGATCGGTCAAGGATATAGGTAGTGTATCGTTAATTCTTTTTTGGATATAACGTTCGACAAAGTTGGCAATCGTCGAGCTCGCGCACACATCCACACCAAAATACCGATCTATCGTTGAACACTGCAGTACGCGACCGTTATGATCTCCTTGCGCCAGATGAGCGAACCGATTTCGTCAGTGCGGCACACACAGGCGCATCAGTTCTGTTTACATCGTCTTTTCGGAGCATCACTCTATACTTTCATCCCGCCGGCGCATGTAAGCCACAGTCGCACTCCGATATACACTCGCTCGTATAAACAAAACTCTCGCGGTTCGATCGTCGCTGCTTCTCTCGCGCGCACTCGGCGCATCGACCCGCGTATAGTTCTCGATGTATGTACAGACCGATGAGCGAAGCACTGATCGCGCTGAAGTTTCGCCGGAAAAGCGGAGAAAGCAGCGTGTTCGAAAAGAGAAAAAGGAGGAAAGGAGGGTAGGCTTTTTTTGTTGTTGTGCAGCAACTTGCCTGTCTTCGTGTGTAAACAGTAGCCTGACACTGATGCGGCGTTGACGTGCCAGCCTCGTATGTGTGTGCTCTTTTCTTTTTCGACTCGACGTAGGTATACACACAGAGAAACACACGTAGAAACTGTAGATATATTATGCAGTATAGTATATCGAATACACTGGTGAACGAGAGAAATCGACGGGGGGGAGAGAGCGAGCCGCGTCCGCGTCTCTCCTGAGCAGCAGCTCGTGCTAGACTGACTGCCGAGCTCTCGACACTGCCGCGCGCAAGCGTCGTCGTCGTCTTCGGAGCAGGAGGAGGAGGAGGAGGAGGAGGAGGAGGAGGTGGTGGTGGTAGCTGTAGTAGTGTGTAGTAGTCTCGTGCGCGCTCTCGCGCGACCTCGTCATCCCGCTGCGAGTGAGCACGTGTCTGTGTATGTGTGTACACGATATCGCGTATACTGTGTGCACGCGCCTTCTCTTTCTTTCTCGCGCGCGCGCGCGCGAGCAGCCGGTTGCAGGGCGCCGGTTCTTCGCCGATGTAGTCTATATACAGTGGACGATAAGCCGGTGTGCTATACGCGAAAGCCGGTACTCGTGATTCCTGCGAAATGAACTTCTTGGACTCTTCTCGCCGATCTGATTTTCTTTTCTCTCGTATAGAGCTTCTCGGCTATACTCTGACCTTTACGCTATACAAAGGAGACGCAGCTTGTTAATCCAATTTTCGAGGGGGTGCGGCAAAAAGTCTCAAGGCGACGCGGTTCTTATATCCCTGCGCGTCCATCATCAGACGCTGCAGTCCGCGTGTATAATTAAAAGGGCTAATTCCGCGTGCGGCTGGAGGAGCTCTTCACACTTTTGCTTTTCTCCTTCTTACCTACTATACTCCGCTCGGTTTTCTATTTTCTCTACTTTCTCACTGTGCATCGCTGGTCGGCGGAATGTGGGACGAGTTTTTAATTGGTCGAGAGCACAACGGAGTCTAACCGTGTCAGGAGGATGCTTGTTTACTCGCACACTTGTTTTAACGCCGAGAGAGACAATGAGATTTCGAGATGATGCACTTTGTCCTAAGCTGTCGTCCCGAATTAGAACGCAGTCTCGCGAGCCTTGTCCCACCAAACACATCTGATACTACTTACGATTGTCGATTTCGCGAGGAAAATAATTTTTTCCTCTTCGATACTATCGTGCACTAGCATAAGGCGCAGACTGGAATAAAACTGTTTACACGTCGACTCACGTTCTCCCAGTTCGCGTGACTACGGATCCCGTCGCTCGGCTCTGATCCACGTGCGCGTACGTATACCGCGCGACAAAAACGCTACAAAAATTCATTCATTCCACGCGCATAGTACGCACTCTCGCACACACACGCCTCCGAGTTACGCAGCAAACTACGCACAAGCTTTTATATACCCCCCACTTGCGTCTTATCGATGATACACTGCGCGGCAACACAAGGAAGTGTGTTCCGGCACGACTAAACCTTTTTTTTCTTTCTCACTTTGTCTAGTGTATTATATATACGCTTTTGCACATACGGGCAATCGCGACGACAGCGGAGGTGTGAGCTGGTTCTCTAAGCTGTGTCGTGACGTACGAGGCTGACGTATAACGCACACTCAATTCCGAGATTTCGGATGAAAACGATCGAGATGAAAGGCAGTATTTTTATTTTTTTTTATTTCTCGAAATACGATTTCATTTATTCAACGGCGCCGGTGTTATTGCCGGCGCGTGTGCAAGATGCACAGCGACGCAGTCGAGGTGAGCGGAGCGTCGACCCCGACTACTCTCCCGCCCGTGTATTTTCGATCGGCGTTAAAAACGCACGGCGTCGCGAATATAGCTGATAATGGCTAATTACGGATGCCGCTCTCTCTCTCTCGTCGAGTTTTATGAATAGCTATACAGTCTCGAGCTTTGATTTTCGACCGAGCTATAATAAGATTTCCGCGCTTGCTATATGCTTTTTCACGCAGAAAGTCGATGTTTTCCACCGATGCTCCTTTGGTGAAGGTATTAACGAGGGGGAGGACCTTTGAGCTTGTGTTTTTTTTTTGAAAATCGGCTTTGGCTTCGGTTACGGGACTGCCGAAGCAAAATACGAGTTTCTTTGACGCTGACTCCCTCGTGGATTTCTAAAAATAAACGATAGGTACGCACAAAACCCCCGCACTCGCTCGGTTCCTAAAATCCAATTTTCTACGCGGAAAACCAGATGAATCCGATTCTCCCGTTTCACGTCAGGATGATAAATATTAATAACCTGACAATAATCGCTAAACTGCAAGAACGATGATCGATTCCGATAAAGCTTCGTCATTCAAAACACTTTTCTCTCTCCGGCGCATAATACATTGTCTGCATCAGTCTTCCCGCGCCTTTCGGTTTTCCCACGCTAAGCCGTGATTATCTCGGCGACTATCGCGCGCACAGGTGGAATTCCCGAGATAAGGTCGTTGCCGTATAACACTTCAATTTCTCAGCAACGTCGACCCTGCGCGAAAATCAATGTCGAGCATTATACTGTAAAGATTTTGAATAATCGCGTTGTAAAAAGCTTACGACTTTCCTGCACACACGCAAGACAGCGTATATAATAATTGCACGTGTGTGTGAGGTTATTTCTCCGTCGGCGGCAGAGGAAAACCGCAGCGCGCAGAGATTAAATGAGAAAAAGAATGAGCTTATGCTGATGAGCCGCGACGTTCGTGGAATGTCAATAGGCTAGAGAGAGACGTTCGTTTGTGTATTAGTCTGCGGGACCTGTTGATTGCAGCGAAAATACACAGGATTCGGATAAAAACACATTCATCTCTGGAAAGAGGGATTTTTCATCGGTCTGTTTATGCGACGTGAGATAGAGCTCGAAAAATATTTAATCTCGCTTGCGAAAACACGCCGGTGGACTGCAGGATTATCGAATTTATTATTCTCGATGGTAGTCGAGTTGTTTATTTCTGTAAACACTGCGCCGAAGTGGTCGAAATAACCAACGAGCCAGCGTGCAATAAAGCGATCGAAAAATCCTTGAAACAAAGACCGCGCATACCGCAAGAAATAATCCCGTAATCGTTCGATCCGATTCTCTATAAATACACGCAGCTGGACCTTTGCAGCCCTGAAAACTGCGATAAAGAGAGAAACGCGAAAAGTCGGACTGTGTTATATATCGGGGTCAACGACCTTCTACGCGCGATATCATATACAGCAGAATTTCGCGAATCTCCCCTGGAAATCTCGAGCACGCGCCTATACGCTATAAAATAAAACACGAGAGAGAGAGAGAGAGAGAGAGAGAGAGAGGCGCATCAGTGTGTGTGTGTGTGTGTGTATGTGTGAGTCAACGCAGCCGGCGAAGAAAGGAGTCGCGTCGCGCTCTGCCCATCGATTCCTCTCCTCTTCTCTCTCGTCAATCGTGATTCCCTCGAGGTCTCTCTTTCTCCGCTGGCTGCTTGCTCGCTAGCCTCGTGATCTCTCTCTCTCTCTCTCTCGTTATCCTTGATTCGCAATGCGATACACACACGCAAGTAACTCAGACTCTTTTATTTTCCGCGTCATCGTGTGCGCCACCGCCGCTGTCGTCTCTCTATGGCGATTATTCGCTCTTCGTTTCTTCTTCGTTTTTTGGAGGGAGAGATTTTCGGTTGGTTCGATTTAATTGACGGCGAGACAATGGGTTTTGTTCGCGCGTTTATTAGTGAGGCGATGCGAGCGTGGAATTATTTTTGGGCTTTTTGGATTGCTTTTTGCGAGAATGACCGCGGCCAGAGGGGACGTTGATTGCCAGAGAGGGTTTGTTAGGCGGATGATTTCATTGTGGATTGTTGATGTGCGGAAAGATTTTAATTCGATTTTCGTGACTTGTTCCTTTTTGGTGTAAAGAGCGTGGATTTTTCAAACAGAGCAAAGCAGACAATCCTATCAACGAGCATTTCTCTTCCCGTATAGGCTATTCAATCCACCTCTCCATTTCTCGCTCTATCTTCACTACGCGCCAGATGGAATCGGCCGGTAGATTGCGAATCTGTTATTCAAGCAATATACGTATGCGTGCAGCTTTTTCTCGCCATATATTCCCTCGTGAAATGGAGCGACTGCCAACACATAGATGAAAAATTCGAAGCCGCGGCTGTTAACGCAAAATCGAATGACACACGTGTGTATCATTACAATTTCATCGCAAGAGCGCGCAATCTTTCGCATCCTTTTATCATTCTAAAACGCTCATTCCTCTAATTCATTACACATGTAGACACTTTTTTTTCTGTTCTCCCGCGCGCAGCGATTACGTGCCGTAATCGCTCGCGTAATAAGTCGTCACACGCGCGCTCACCTATACGGCTAATCGATTGATCATATATACAGCGACATGTATCCTCTCTCGTATGTCGGTGAAGCTCTGCTTGCTCCGCAGATTTCTCGTCGATTACTCGAGAACTGATTTGAAAAAACAATCTTTATTCATCGAAAGCCCAAGGCAATCCTTTTAACGGACATAATTGCAGCTTTTTTTCTCTCTTCGCGAGCTCGTGGAGGCCCGAGTTTCATCATATCCATTGGGATGACGCGTCGGTAATCGGCTCGCGAGAAAAAAGCGCGATGTGGCATCGAGGGGGGGGGGGGGGACGTAGGTATATGCGACCGCGTTTCCGAGACGAAAATTCTCGGGAAAAGCAATCTGCTCGCCCTGATAACGTATACGCGAGAGCTCCATTTTGCCGCGATTAAAATCTTACATCGACGCGCGCTCATAATTGCGGGAGAAGAAGAAAAAAAAACGCGGAGCGAGCGCTATAGCTAGGAAGGAAGGCAATTTCGCGACAATCTCACTCTCGCCGTATATCTCCAGAGAAACTGAGAGGACTCGAGGTTGCAGTCGATTGGGATTCTCTCTGAGTAGGCTCGAGAGACTCGATAGATCGATGCGGACTTTCACGCGTTGCTACGCTCGAACGGTCGTTATGGAACGATTGCTGGGCTGTTCGGAGACAGTGAGGAATTAGCGCTGTGCCTATTAGTTAATTTACAATGTGATCGGAAGAAAGTGAGGTCGAAGCTCGCGTCAGAAACGTTCATAAGTAGTAAATCTTCTCTTCTTCTTGAAGCGCATTCCTCTTGGATGTTTAACGGGCTCTGCAACCACATGTTTATGTTTTATGAGCGATACAAACTTTTAGAATCGGATTGAAGCTCTTCTATCAAAGACGGCCTTCCTCAAACCGCACGACACACACGCATTGCGTAACGTCGTACATTTTGCATATTATTACAACGACGATCTGTTCCTTCTCGCACGCACGCGCATAGTGTCAATGACAAACGACGATTAATCAACTGTAACGTAAATCCCAAGCGTCGTTTTTTGCTCGCCGAGTAATTGCTCAATTCTCGCGAACATTTGTCTTCTTCCATAAACCACGGGAGTAGAAAAAAACGCGAAAATCATCGCGACTAGTTTGAAAAATCCACACTGGAATAAATCTCAATCGTCGATACGTCCGAACTATGTTCTAGAAGTATCAAGTCGCGTGCAGCTACGTTTCTTCTACTTTTTGACGTCATTCGCACGCGAGATTCTATCAAAGAATCCGTGCGATGCTTTTTACGCGCAGAGACACGCACATCGAGTGCAAAGGGTGTATTGTCCTGTCTCTCTCGACTGAACGCTTTAGCCCGCGGGAGACAGCGCGAGAGAAAAGTTTGAGCTTTCCTCGAGACGTATACACCCTTTTTTCTCCGTTTCGAGTCTCTAGTTTGCTCAGCGTTGAACGTCACGGCGTTATATGCGTGGGATGTTACGTGCGGGTGTATATACTGCAGTAGAGGAGATTTGCGACGAATTTTTATCGTCGCGCAAATTGCGAACTACCGTTCGAGCACTTTTTAGTTACATAAAATTTGATTACATTTTATTACGTGCAGTTCGCTCTGAGCGAGATATATACATTTTATGTAACGGCACAGGCGTTTGTTTTGTTTAAAATACTCGCGAGAGACTCTCCGCTTTTCCTTATATATATATATTGTACACTATGTCTCGTTTCAAAACTATCCGAACAACAAATTCTCGCGAGAAAGCTTAAAAAATTTCGCCCCGCCTCGTAAATAATGGTAAAGCCGCAGTATATACACTTCGAAAAACCGACGCGGCGATAAATATGAAATTTCAAACTCTCTCGCGCCGACGCATTTTACCGGATGCATTTTCGCGCTTCCGCGAGAGCAGCAACCTGTCTTCCCGCCTGCCTATACGTATATATGAGTGTATGTTGTGTGTAGGCAGGCGTAGGCTAGACCAGACTAGACGAGGCTTTTTCCCAAACCCGTTTTCAGCGATGTACGTGTGAGACTGCACGTATACACACCGTCACACATGCGGCGTCGACGAACTCTCTCGTGGGCGTGTGTGTGTGTGTATATGAGCGAGATTTTAGAGTGTTTTGAAGGTGCAACGATCTTTTATTGCTTTGCGGCGATAATTCGAGAATAAAGATGACCACGGCGGGAGTGTCTCCGATGTTTTCCTTTCGAGCGCTGAGTCATACTTATGTGAAGTGCGGCTCTATATCTATCCGAGCTGCAGCGATTTTCGGTATATTTAGCCGTCGATTGCGAATTTATAGACGACTTTTGTATCGACAGCTCGTTCGGGCCAAGCGGGTGTCTAAAATTAGCATAACGAGTTGAAAACGCGAGTAAGCCGTCTCGAAAAAGCACACGAGAGCGAACTGCTTCGTTGAAACTCCGAAACTGCTTTAGCAAATTGACCAATTCACTTGAGCGAGGTAGCCGAAAGAAAAAAGCTTGCTTTTCTCAGCTCAAGCCGCTAGTTTCGGTTTTTACTTTTGTTCGCGAGAATGCGAGCTTAATTTTTGTTCGAGGGAATCATTGCGTAACTCTGACATTCGCGGCGTTGCGTACAGTAGTGCAGAGAATTAAAATTTCTGCTGCATCGGGAGAGAAAAACGCGTTTTCAGAGATGATTGAGTAACGATCTTAGGATATATGTATGATAGGGATGTGGTTGAATATCCGTTATACAAGCGTTATTGGTCTTACCAACTCGGACTCATACTACTGATCGCGTGCTGAAACTTCCTACGTTATCCAATCGGCAATCTGCCTTTCGACTTTCTTCAAGGATTTCGGAATGTACTCGTATACGTGTTCTCACCGAAAATCCCATCGAACACCTTTCAATTTGTATATAGTTTCATACGCACGCTCTTTGTGCAAATATGTGTGAAATATCGATATCATAATCATATATCTATACTGCCGAAATTCTTTCTTTCTAGGTATTTCCTAGACTAAAAAAGTACAAGATTCTTTCCAAGTTGGTAAGCAAAAAAAAAAAAAAAAAACTCATCATCTAGCAGCACGTAAATACCTCATAAGCAATCCTCACGATTTTTCTGTGAAAAGAAAAAATCTCAACCACGAAACAGCATATCAGAATTATTGAAGCACACAGCCACTTATAATACTTATATACACCACTATACTCTCCGCAGTTGCGCACAGGCATTAATACAGTTTCAGACTCCTCGCGTTCATTACTCGGCTGCTGAGAGAGAAAAAGGCCGCCTCGGCGTCGGGAGGCAGAGACAAAAGAACGACGACGACGACGACGACGTCTCGCGAGCGCAATAAGAAAAAAAAGGAGCCTACGCCGCCCGACTTTTGTACATATACGATTCTTCAAACAAAGAACTTCCGAATGCTCTCTTTCTCCGGTCTTCTCGCTGACGATGCTCTCGTCTCGCCCGGTAATTATCTCGTGGAATTAGCGCTCGCTGAGATGACGCGCTCTCGTTCGAAAAGCGTAAAATTCATCGGGAGCAACAATTAGATCCAGAACTTCGCGGCAAACACACATATACGCTTGTAGCTTCTCCCGGTCGCTCGCGCAGGTGGCCCGGAGGTGGGAGTGGATGACCTTAGGAGATCCGTGACTGAAAAACCAAGAGACCGGCTGTACAATTATATTCTCGATTATATTCTCTCGTCGGACGCAGGAAAGCCTCGCCGCCGATTCTCATAGCGCTGTACAGTTTATACGGCATGAGAGAGAGAGAGAGAGAGAGAGAGAGAGAGAGAGAGAGAGAGAGAGAGAGAAGAGAACATCGTATACTATATAGCGCAAGCAGACGTATACACTATGCGCTGGGTTTCCGCATTGCACGCTACTCTTCTCCCGGATATGGCGACAATTTCCCCCCGCGGAGATAAGCGACTAGACCACCGAGTGGCGAGCTGCAGGTGCTGCGGTTTCGTGCGCTCCTATCTTGGGGTTGCGATCTGTTCGCTGATCGAGAGTTTTGATTGGATGGCTGCGAGAGAGATGCTTCTTTCCTTTGGGTACAATCTTGTGCGATAAGACTGTGCATAGTGTTGGTATAATTATCGGATATCTGATTACAGCGGGTGTATACACTTGTATCTGTGCTCGCATTGTTTTCCCATATACCGATATATCGAGAGAAACTCTGAATAGTTCGAAACTGCTCGCGAAACTGCGACCGATACGGGGCTCGGAATCCAGAAGCTTGTAAAATAATCTTCACCGTATATACGTTTACACATACGCGTATACACACTACCCAGCAGAAATCTGGTTTCAGCCGGATACGTCTGGGAAGAAGTATATACTGCTACATTTGCGTATAATATACACACGCACTTTATACTTCACGACCATTCACTTCCATCGTTGTCGATCAATTATAATATACGTTCCATTAATCACCGATTTTACAAGACGCATTCGCAGCGTGCAAAAATTACGATTCAGCAGATAATCATTTCTGCACAAAGCTGCCTTCAATGCAAGCCCGCTAATTGAAGAACGTGCGTAGTGATTCTAAAGACTCTCGAACAAGCACACGCGAGTCTCAATACCGAATGCATTTTTCAAGCGCGAGCTTTCTTCGACGTCGGCTCATTATCACATGAATTCACGACGTCTCTGAAAAAAAAGCATCTTTGAATATTTCATTCAGCGACGAGATATTCTTGCGTTTCTATTATTCCCCAAGCCGTAGTCTGCCGCAAAAAGTCACTCTTCTCGATTTCCATAAATTGCTAGCGAGTAGTGTATAATATTCTGTTTACGTTTTAGCGCGAAAAACAATAAAAGAGAAAAAAAGACGAAGACAATCAGCGTACACGTGCAACAACGATACGCGTGTGCGTTTCATGCATAATAAAACGTCAAAACTGATTTTTTTTAATCGAAAGAGACATCAGCGGAGGAGGAAAAAACGTAGCAACGCATCGTCGCACGCACACGCGAGCTTGTTTATGCCCCAGTCCTTATAAAGCGTTATACGAATGTATCTCGTGCTAATTTTAGCTTCGCACACTGTACGAAAAGAGGAGGGTCTAGATACGATCTCGGCAACGATTTTCCCGAAAAAAAACCTCATTCGATTATACTCTCCTCGTGCGGACGGACACGTAGGCCGTGCAGTGCATTACACTTTGGCATCGAGTTTAACTGCGCGCTAATTATGACTCACTCGGAACTTTTCGACTTTGTATATATTATCGACGTAGTATAATGAGTCGACTCGCTGGATGTTGATAGTTAATCGGCACAGGATGACAGATTCCGTGTTTACAAACGGAAGCTTATCATTTTATTATTAGGAGAGAGGGAGACGCGCAGTTTAATACACGCTGCACGCGACAGGTCATTTTTTGTCGCGTCCGAGCGTTTTTAGCGTAAACACACGGTATTATCGCGCGGTGATAAGTTAAAAATAGTGTCCACGAACGAATGCAGGCGTTGCATAAAAGTGAGCGCATCTGACTACGAATATTATACGCTCTTTGTGCGTTGTATTCGCGATTAGGATTTTAGAACAGATGACCGTCTCGTTTCGCTGCGCGCTCATGCAATGGAGAAAATTACACGATCTTTTGAGAAAGAGGCAGTACATTGTTATGGTAATCGGGAACTGACGCGAGTGATTGCATTGCAAGTTTATGCACGACTTGATTCGATTGGATCGTCGTTTTACAAGTGATTATTTACATAGTTTATACTCCTGCGATGATTCCCGCGTATAAAGCTTGAATATTGTTAAAAGTCAGAACTATTAGAATTCTGAAATGAACTTGCAGAATTTTCACTCGTGGCGTGTACTCAATCAACGTTTAAACTTGAGTTTAACGTCATCGGTGAAAACATTATACTATACTCTCTGTACGGTAGATATGCGCGTAAAAAGCCGTATAAATTTTATGCGTTTTTTCATGTGCGTATATGGACTCTCTCTATATTCCTTGACACGTACGGCACAATTGACAGATCGTATATTGCTCGCACGTATTTATTGCTCCATAAACTATGCAAATTACGATCGTAAATAAAAAAAAAAACAACGTTCTTCCCTCCGATGCACGTATGCGTGAGTGAGACATGATTCGTTTGTTGTAATAGGTCTATCGTGAAGTATACTTTTTACTATCGATCATTATTTCATTCTGAAAATCGTTAAGGCTCGCGTTTTTAATTTCGCCGGTTAGGACGGCTGCGAATTCCTCGTAATTTGGTTTTGATTACCCGATATCCCGCGACGACTTTTCCTCTTAGACACTGTGTGAGAATTGACTATCGAAGTACAAAGTTATTTAAAAATCAACTCGGAGCAAAGCGACACCTCGATCTCGTTTCTTTTTTATCATCCTGGCTCGTCACGTGGCTCAGACAAAAGCTTACGTAAAACGCAACACACCATTACGAACCGGCGCGAAAAAACGTGATCCGCGCACACGTACGGGTCCTTGAAACTCTCCGGAGCGTAAATACCAATGAACCCGCTTCTCTCTCACTATCTGTCTGTCTTCCTGCAGTCTCCGCATTCGTCTAACGCCGACTGTGACGATAATCGAGACAAAAACGCGGAAATCCATCAAATCGATCGAGATTCCGCGTCAAATGACGCGAGTGTATAGGTGGAACTATTGCAGCTGCGAGAAATCGAGTCACGCGCACGAGATGAAAAGTCAATGAGCTCGTGTGTCTTTGTTTTCTCTCTATACTATACGCCTATGGAGAAGGATTATGCATAGGTACGTCTTGGGTGTAATGAGCACTTTCTTATGCGGTCCAGTCGCTCATGCGCTCGCGGGATGTGTATCTCGAGGTGTATCTTTCACTCGGCCGGCTTGATATTCCTCGAAAGCAAACGCACGTATAGACTGTACCCCGGCATATCCCAATGCAAATATCACTGCGCCCATTGTCTGTTATTGTAATGACGCCGCGGCCGGGTTTATGTTTATACCCGGCGTTGTTCGCCAGATGAGTGTTTGTTTGAGATATACATATAGTGCTTTCGACTCGGAGAAATCGCGAGTTTTGACGTTCGAATCTTAGATTCGGAATAATGATTCATGGAAAATTGAGAGCATCGATAACAAACTGCACAGAGTTATACGAGCCAATATTAGTTCTCTCTCTCTCTCTCTCTCTCTCTCTCTCTCTCTCTCTCTCTCTCTCTCTCTCTCTCTCTCTCTCT
>CM053172.1:48474874-48609411 GCA_012977825.3 Pteromalus puparum
TGTTAGAATACTAGAGTAGAAGTTAGGTAGTTTTTGTCTTTCTTTTCATTGCCTCTTTCATAGGCTCTTATTAGTTTTCTCTCTCTCTCTCTCTCTCTCTCTCTCTCTCTCTCTCTCTCTCTCTCTCTCTCTCTCTCTCTCTCTGTCTCTCGGTGTAAAAGACGTCACGCGTGCGCTGCTAGAGCAGCGTTTAAATCACGTATACTTAGGGCAATCAAAAAGTAATCGCGCTCAAGTACCCTAATTACAGGCGCGAAAATTATTACGCCAGTACAGACGACGACGAGTGTGTCAATCGGTGTCGCTTATATACATATAACGCGCGGCTCCTCGTCGCCTCATAAAACGCCAATTGCGGATTATTAAGCTCGGATGTATCGCGCGGCTGATGCGCTCACGTGAGCGCCGAGAACGGCAAATTTATTGTACAGCCCTGTTGTCGCGATGATTCGATGAGTCTGGCCTGGTAATCTTTATCGAGATGTAGGCTTTCTTATTTTCTCTGTGATTTATAACCACACGTTCATTTTTTGCGAATTGGAAATTACGTTTCACGCACGTATCGATGACGTCGACTGGCTCGAGAGGAAACGATAATGATCGACGTATCTAATCAATGCTCAATATCGCGCCTCTAGATCCAAGTGTAATGATGCAAGGAGCAATAGATCAAGCGAAACGACCCGCCGTATATAATACTGTATTAGAGCTCGATCCGAACTTCCGTTATCCATTAATCATCGCCGACGACTCTATGCACGTACGTTCGTAGTTTCTAATTTACATGGAACTACGCGCGTACAATTCTCATTCGAATAATAATTTTCTTCTCTGCTCCCGATATGGTTCTGGTCGAATTTTCCGCGAACTCTTGAAACTCGGAATAGCGAAGATCTCTCACTCCCTTATATATAACCTACTGTCGACTCTCGGTTATTTCGCAAACTTTAAGGAGGTTGAAATTCAATTTATTCCGCGAATAAAGTAGATCAAAGCCGCTTGAAATAGTGCCTCTCGCCAAGGCTGGAGACGCGATCGCGTTTCCAAATGAATTTGGCACAATTGTCCGGAATCAGCTCATACATCAGAAATAACCGCAAGGGTCTATTACACACAAACTCTACGAATCTATTGGTACACGGAAACGCCGAGTATTTTATTTCCCTCTTTCGAAAACTAAGTAGCGGAACGCCACGATAAGAGCAACAAAACATTACAGCACAAAAGTAAAAACCGTAAGAAATTACGGGCAGTCTACTCGGTCTACTCGGTCTCCGCCTTCCTCAATAAAATATTGATTACCCAATTTTCGCAGTGAAGGCCGGGAAGAGCTTAGAAGGAGGACGAGCGTAACGAAGTGGCGTACTTTTTCATCAATCGTAATAATGTACGCTGGCTGTATGATTAACATCGTATACCCAACGATCGTTCAGCTTTCAGTTCAAAAACCTCATTCAATAGCCGCTGTAAATCCTCTCCAGGGCCGCTGTTGCAGTTATATATTTTACACACCAGTTGCGTTCACTTTTTCCAAATGCGACGAAATTCGATTCGATTTAGTCGAATACACAACGAGTATATATACAATGTATACCGGAACAAGAGGCACCGCTTGACACTGAAAAAAAAGAGAGCAAACCCAAGGCATATAACGCAACAACGGGTCGACCTACGCAAGCAAAGAAAGTAAAGAGCAAAACGCATGCAATTAAGAAAGAGAGAGTAGTGCCCGCTAAAAGCACAACGGAAGCGGAGCAGCGAAAGGGGCCTCTCTCGGCTCATCGGCTCTTACGTGTACACGCACACACGCGTACAATCGCTTTTAAAAGACGTTAGAATGCGCGGCGACGAGGTGTTGTTATACAGCAGCCTTGAAGTACACGGCTCGCTCGCGTTTTCCCGTGTCGTACCGCGGAAATACAAACGAGAGCCGTTATGATGACGCGCGAGCGATTAGCTCACTATATACTCGGAAGAAGTTAACGTTCGCGCCCTTGTGATCGGAGGGACGCGCGCAGATTTTGAATCGCTACATGGCGGATGTGGTTTTTTTCTCTCTGACGCAAGCACCTCTGCGGTCGATCGCGCCAGGAGAATCCATACGCTGACCCTTGAACCGATGTATAGGAAGCTTGGATTTTTTGCTGACGTATAGTGAGAGAAGATCCTTTGTTCAACCCTTTTTTCTCGGAAGATCGAGCCGTGGATCTTTATGGCGCTTGGAGATGCAAAAACTGACACAAGCACGATGTTTATGAAATTGTTGAAGTAACTGCGTCGCATAATCGCTCGAAAAAGCTGCGGCTTTTCATACGAAGATTCTCCGGGAGTATAGAGAGACGACTAATGAAAACATTTATGCGCTGTCGCTCGTATTTAGTCTTTAAAAAGCCACCGCGGCGACAAGGCCGTCGTCGTCATCGCTGGTAAATCGTCTGCTTGTGCTTGTGTGTGTGTGTGTGTATATATATGGGTATATATGGAGAGAGATGTGTGCGATAAGAAAAAAACTCGCGCGGATACGTGCATTTTTGCACGGCGATTGATCTTCAACGAACAGAAGCTTTTTGTACGACTTCGGATTGACCTTATTTCGTTACGCCGTATAAGTGAAATCGATTACCGAGATCGGTTTCTAATACATCGCGTCATATGTGTGTGCTTCACTGTCTATCTTCAAATTTTTACCAAAAAAATAACCGACACATTTTCTTTGCTATTTTCCAGGTTTCCATGAACGAGAACACGTTCAACATCCTGTGGATGGGCAACCATCCAAAGCCCGATGTTCTCCGTAATCTGCTGCCTTATCAAAAAGTGAACCACTTTCCAAGGTATGTATATACTCGCGTTTGCTTTTATTAAATTAAGCTAATTAATCTCCTCCTGGCCGAGGTCCAAGAATCCGAGGTATTTTTTGAGTCACACCGCGCGTATAACACTCGCGAGAATACGCCGCGGCGCCAAAGGATAAACACGTTCGTTTGGAATACTCCACTTTGTTTGAGAGAGAACTTTATGGGCGACGTTAAAAAAAACGAATTACTTGTCATCTCTCGTCTTTTCGCGATGTCGCTGCATTTAAACGAAAGAAAGAGAGGAAACAAGCATAACATTGTAGTCGTAAAAGAGAATCGAGGTATTTTCTGCGTATATACGAATTCTATTTTCAATTTCGTACGAAACGGCCGGAATGTAACGCGGCCATACGAATTTCAGTAATGCCCGGTAATATTGTTCCAAAAAGATTGGAATTCGTATATTAAATTCGCGAAATTCTATTACGCGCGGTATACACTTGCATTTCCGCTATATATCGGACGACGGTGTGCAATACATCGAATGGATGTATTCAATTTTGCACTTTTATCGAAGCAATTTTCTATACGCACACGTGAAAATATTCCAAATAAACTCGCAGAGAAAATTAACGTCGCTCGTATAGTAGCGAGAAAAATAAAGAAACGATTGCATCTCTCGACACCTTGCGAGCGAGCGAGCGAGCGACAAACATAAACCCGTCGTCTGGTCTCTGCTGCAGATCGTACGAGATAACGCGCAAGGACCGGCTGTACAAGAACATCGAGGCAATGCAGCGAAGTAAGGGTGTGCGCAATCTCGACTTCATACCGCAGACCTTCTTGCTGCCGAACGAGTCGCGAGAGCTGCAGACGGCGCACTTCAGGTACCGCGGACCCTGGATCGTCAAGCCCAAGGCTAGTTCGCGCGGACGAGGCATTTACATCGTCAACAGCGTGAGTGTGCTTGAATTTATTCCTCTTTTCATCTATGCGCGAGCATGTGTCTTTTCTTCATTGCGCAATTGTTTGGATAACGCCGCCGACCTCGTAATTTCAGTAAATTTTAACACGCGTTCGAGGCTGAATATATACTGCAGCCATAGCTATAGCAGTCGATTGGAAATATTGGTGTAAAGTAGTGTTTTTCCACTGCTTCCGGAAAAGAAAAAAATGAATTGTATACCCTCATACAAACAAACGCTGTAGCGGACTGTGCAGCGCGTTTATCTTTATTACCTTTTCAACTGTGCATTATCTCTAATTGAAGGTTTTTTCGTTTACTGCCCGAGAGGTATTGAATAAGAATTAAGCGCTTAATTACGGCTCTAGTAGTAATGAGAAAATTAACGACGGGAGCCGAATTCACTTCCTCGGTAATTTATCGGCCTGTAACACGGTTTATTCGAAATTACACATTGTATGTGTATACGCCGATGACGTATTGTATGATACTAAACGGTGCTTTCACATCGGTTTTCTCGTAAAGACACGGCGCAGTTAAATGTTTAACGCGCAATATTTCTTCCGACGTACTTCCTTTTCGATAAACTGACGATTCGCTTGAAAACCCACAGCCGGAGAAAATCCTTACGGACGAGTCGGTCATCGTCGCCCAGTACATCAACAACCCTCTGCTGGTGGACGGCCACAAATGCGACCTACGCCTCTACGTCGCCGTGACGAACTACGACCCCCTGTTGATCTATCTTTATGAGGAGGGTCTGGTGCGATTCGCCACCGTCAAGTACGACGGGGACAATCAGTACGTCTGGAACCCGTGCATGCATCTCTGCAACTACAGCATCAACAAGTTCCACGTGGACTACGTCAAGTGAGCATTTGTGTGAAAAAAAGTGTTAATTTCGATATCCTCTTTATTAGCCGAAAATAGACTCCGCAGGAGAATAAGTGTTTATGAAGCGAATTTCGTGAGAGAAACACGAGGAACCGGGCATTAATAATTAATAATTCATTATTCAGAAGCGAAGATCCCGACGCGGAAGACGTCGGCCACAAGTGGACCCTCTCGGCTTTGCTGAGGCACCTCCGATCGATCGGCCAGGATACCGAGTTGCTGATGCAGCGGATCGAAGACATCATTATAAAATCAATCCTCGCCACCGCATCCGGAATAATAAGCGGCATCAAGCAGTTCGTTAAGCATCCCGACACTTGCTTCGGTAAACACGCCTTTCTCTCCTCACCCGTCGCGGAATGCCTAATGATTCGCGTGAATCACCCGAAGGAAGAGTTGTTTTTTTTCAGAAAATTCCACTCTGTAACCGCGCACATTTTATAGTCCTGCTTCTCCTCTACTCGATTTTAATAAACCGACTGAATTTGAATAATGCAACGATGTTAATCTTCGACAGAACTCTTCGGCTTTGACATCCTCATCGACGACACGTTGAAGCCGTGGCTACTGGAGGTGAATCTGACGCCGTCCCTCGGCTGCGACTCTCCTCTGGACGTGAGATTGAAGTCTGCTCTCATAGCCGACTTGTTGACTCTCGTGGGCGTCCCGGCCGTCGATCCCATTCTTCGGCCGAAGAGCTCGCACCCTCACAGATCCGTCAATCCCGCCAAGCGAATGACCAGTGTGAGTATTTTTCTTTTTGCGGCGAGGCTATAAAAGGTGCGACGCGTGTATGAGGTTTAACGGTACGAACGGTGTGAATCACCCGTGATTCATGTCCTTTGCTGCAAGGTTTCTGATTTTTTTTTTCTTATATATGTATTACTGCCTTTTCGGAGGATCTAAAATTTGTTTATGACTTCGGGCTGTTTGCTTGATGTGCGAATGGCCTTTTTGGGAGGATGTGTTGTGACTGGAGATTTTACGATGTTTGGCAATTTTTTTTTTTATACCCGGCGGATGAGGTTTGATTTAGTAGAATTGTGAGGAACAGAAATAAACCGCGCGGTATAGTGGAGATGATTAAATTTTAATGTAATTCTGGAGAAGCTTCTTCGACGTTCCATACCGCAGAAATGCAAAAATTATGATTTTAAGGAAACATACAAGTGGCATATTTATTTTGAGACGCTGCTCTTCCTTCCGCAAGTATAAAACGTCCATTAAAATGTTAATGACCGAACGATTCTGTATTCCAGTGTAGGAGAGTCCACTCGGCGGAGACGCTGAATCAGAAGAAGAAGACTGCCACTAAAACCAGTATTAATAAGTCCGGCCTCAGCTCCGAGCAGCAGAGAATATTAGCATCCGCCAGGGCGCAATTCGAGCGCCGAGGCGGATTCGTACTCATATTTCCTAGTCCCAAGTCGTGGGAGTTGTATTCTCAGTATTTAGGTAAATTTCATTCGATCCTAAGATACACTAGTGATGTGTCGATATTTTACTTCTGATCGTTTTGTAGATCCATCAACGGGCATTCCAGTCGTGACGGATCCACTCGGGCCCGGAAGAGTCCAGCATTCGTCGAGTACCAATCACAACTTGATGCTGCACGAGCAACTGTTTCCGGCAGCTAGTCGCACTCCGGGTTTCATAATTCCTGAAGTCAAGCTGGATCGATTGTCGAGGTAATAGAATTTCTCGTTGCGCAACCATTTCGCGAGTGCTCAACTGTATGATTATCCGCGCACAAGAAGCCAATGCGTGGTATTTCATGCATTCGATTGGTTTTCAGGTTCGAAAGATACGAGAGGGCATTGGTCAAGGGCCACAAGCAGAGTTTGGATCGGAACGATAGCAAGGAAAATTTGGATATCGATACGCACAAGTACAAAGCTCAAGTCATGCAGATGATGCACGAAGGGAATAAATTGAGGTTGTTACATGCTCCTTGAGTGCGTTCTTATCAGATTATCAATATTGAAAAAATCTATTCATTTTTAGTCATGGAGAAGCCAGAAAAGCCTTTGGTTTGTATTTAGGTCACATTCTACGCAAAATATCGTCACAAAATCCTGATCCCGTTTGTTGCGATCTCGTGACCAAGTTTCTGCAACAATCCGCTAGTAATTTAAGGACACCCTTCTTGTTCACTGTTAGTATTCATTTTTTTATGTGATCGCTTGGTTATTTAAGTAACTAAACAACGAAAATTGATTCCAGTTGCCAAGTAGTAAATTGGGAGATAAGGATAGAGCCGCAATAACAGCCAAACAACTGTCCGATTTTCTATCACTTTACAATAGAGAGACCGACCTCTACGCAGACACGGTCGATAGACCAAGAACTGTGCCGAATAGACTTTTCCAAAAATTCCTTTTAGCTGCCAGGTAAATTACCTACGTTTTTATATGAGTACAAAGGTTCAAATTACGAATTGTTAACTAAATTTTTGTTTCCAGTGAGAAAGACCTCGATAGTGTTCTGTTACTGCAAACCAACCTCTACAACTGCGCCCACACGTTTCTGGGGCGCAGCGGTTTTGTCAGTAGTCTGCGAGGGTCTAATCTTTTAAGCTTGCTGCCACATATCACCTCGAGGGTACACAATAATGCAAACATCACGGAGCAATGCAAATGCAACCAGTCAAACAATCGAACGAGAAAGGCACCTAGAACATAGTTCGAGCACTTTCAAGTCATAGTTAACTTCTAAATTCGTCGATTTTGGCCAAATCATAAAAAATTTTAACTTATTAACGTAATAGCGCACTGCGTCGAATTAGTTTTTGTTG
This sequence comes from Pteromalus puparum, assembly GCA_012977825.3. Taxonomy (NCBI): domain Eukaryota; kingdom Metazoa; phylum Arthropoda; class Insecta; order Hymenoptera; family Pteromalidae; genus Pteromalus; species Pteromalus puparum. Next base: position 48,482,325 of record CM053172.1, read on the forward strand.
TACAATAAACTTGTTCATGCTCTGTGTGTACCGAAGTACAAGGTTGCGCTAACAGTTTCAAGAATTAGCGGGCTAAGAGCCCTGTCGAAAACTTACTCTTTCGAATTCTTATTACGCGACGTGCGAATTTTTGTTACTTGGTTATGAGTTTTTAAGAGAAAAAATCCTGCTTACTATTTATTGTCGTTAGTGTTTTTTAAATGTTTTAATATATAGGCAATTTTTAAATTTTAGCTTAACTAAACGGTGCTTGCTACAACGTATTTATTTAAAATTAAACGCGGTACTCGAGAAACAAAAAAAAAAATTATACTTTTATTTAGGCGGTGTTGATTGTTTTCAAGTTTTTCTTAAATGTTTACGAAATTTATCGTGTTCGTTACAGCATTCAATAACGTTCCTACTTTCAATCTTCTTCCGCTTAAACTTGGCATCCTTAAACCGAATCTTATTAATATCCGGTTATATCAGATAGTAGAACTTTAGAAGATGTTTCTACACTATGTAAAGGTCTCTTCTGAACATTTTATAAAGTAACGTTTGCGAAACAATCTCTAATACATTTCAAAACTGCGTAATGAAACCTTTGTAATTATTCAAGTAACAAAAACTAATGATAATGTAGAGAACAATTATACTGGCTCAGGTAACTTGATCGACCTCGTCGATGTCGAACAAGCCTAAGTAAAGTAAGAAAACAAGCGAGGTCTTCTATCGCACTTTAAGACGTGAGGTCAAGGATCTAAAATGTAATATAAATCGCTTTTTACCGATATACTTACATATAGCGCACCATACACGGCTTTTCACGCTTTTTAAACTTAGAAAAAAGAAAAGGAAATCTGTAAGCGAGCTCTTTTTTTGCAACGCGGTTCATAAAATCACGCACAACTGATAGCTGGATTGGCAGGTACCAATTCAGCCAAGTTGAGATTCCGGAACGAAAATCGCCTCCATCCACTTCATTCCGTCTAGATTTTCATTTATGCATCCTCGGCCGACAACTCTAATTAACGATATCAAAAACTTGCTAGTGATTATTTTTTCGTTTTCAAATAAGTTTAATTTACTCAATTTCAATTTCTCGACCATAATAATCCGGAATCCGTATTAAAAATCGTTAATTAGTTTCCAGGTCCGAGTAGTATTTTTGAAACAAGCGATCATTCACCGCGTCGATTTTCGAACGCTGCCGCACAACGGCACTATGTGTACCACACCGCTTCTTATGCCGTACCGATTCATTGAATTATCGCGTTCTGTGATATTAAAGACGTCGTTAGCACGTGCATGTATAAGCTCGCGACTCGGCCAATGTACAACGTACGTTTAATTTCTTGTATAGCACGCGTCTCTGTTTTGTAATTTTAAATCTCAACTGTACAGCAGTGAAGTATTTTGCGCACGAAGCTTTCAAGCTTGTAATATCGTAACTAGAGATAACATCGTGAGGATAAAATATCATTATAATCTTTTTACAACGAACACGCTTAAACATAGAAGTAACGAAAGAATTGAAGAAAAATAAGTGACGATCAATAAAAGTAAAATAAATTGTCTTATACACTTTTATTTTATACGAGTTAACAAGTACTTAAACGTTTGAAGAACTCTGATGCTTCCAAGTTTTAATCTTGAAAGCTGGAGAAGCGCTTATCGAGCTAGAGTAGGCGTCGAGTCGTATTTTACTAGGGTAATTTCCGATAAATAAACCAGTGAAATTGGCTTAATGTTTAGCTTGGTCTAGAAATCGCGCGCGCGCACCCGAATAGGCGTTTAATAGTATTTTTCACGAGTACCTCGCAACCGAGTGCAATAATTTAAATACAAGGTGTCAAACTCTTGAAAGGTTTCGATGACGTTATAACGCCGCGAGAAGGGCCTGAATGCGTATATAATATATACGTAATATACATGTACGAGTATTTATGCTGCGAATGTGTATCTAATAAAAAGGCGAAAGAGCCTTTGGTCATTTTTCACGTGTAAGGATATTTTGTATAAATCGTATGTGATCGATGAGCACCGATTACTGTCCGGATATTATATACCGCCGTTACGAACGCTGCAATTCGTTTGCGTTTTCTTTTTCTTTGTTTTGAACCGATGTAACGAAGAGCGAGACTACACGATAGGGCTTGTTCTAATTCTTCGTTGAGTTAACTTATTGATTATTTTATGGCAAAGTAATATATGCGCTGTTTTCGTTTCGTCGTCGGATCGCAAGATATTTTTTATATTTATTAACAATGAAACATTACTGCTATTAATATTAACTATTGTATTCATCGTTTGCTCGCAGCACAACAGATTGATGCACGAGAATTTCGCGCTGCTAAAACGAAAGTTTTTTGAACGCTATAGGTCTTTGTTGTGATCCTCGAAGAAGAAATCGAGGGGTGTATATTAGGTTAATCGCGTCTATTCGTTTAAAGTTCTATCAAATGCTTGATCGACGATAAAGAGATAATTTTTTACGATGGGTATCACGAAAAATCAAGTTGGATCTAAAAGTTTGTTGAGGCTTTAACGGAGATGGTGTTTTTTTAAACTGCCGCCTACCGTCGACGTGTATATTATACAATAACGCTCTCATACTGTGTAACGATGCATTTCCCTTATTTATTCTGTCTCCTCGGAATCTTCTTTTCGCGTAGTGAGAGATAAAGAGTGAGAGAGTCTCGAGAACTGCCTTTGCGAGAACCAGTTGATCTGTAAACATTATACGCTTCGATTGCGTAACTGAGTGTTCATTTAATTTTACTAGCGATGCTATTGATCAACTAATTAATTACCCCGCATCTTATCGTTGACGAGAAAAATCGCCAGCTCAGTGCTCAATACGTTCATATCAAGGCTCATTAATTTTTGCGATGAGGCACTGAGGAACTCGCTGTTTCGTTTGAATCGAATAAGCAATGGCATGTGATTGAGATTAACGACGAACAAATTAAAAGTAAAAGGAGACAAAATGGTGCTGAACGATAACAAGGCAAAGATTGTCGACGTTGTGGATAAAATTAGTAAGCTCGAATGGAAAAATGCGTATAAGAGACACGCGCTCTTGTGTATATCGAAAACATATACCTCAGCACACGCGGCCTACTCAGGGCAGCTGTACAGCAAGCGGAGCGACAATTATTTTCATTTTACCTGTGATCTTTTGAAGATGTGAAAAAAATAATGAGAATTTTTGCTAGTCAGCATTCGAGGAATATTGTATAGTCTTGCGAATGTAAGAGAAGCGCCGACGTTTGTAGTTTACGAGTCACCAATGGCAATCAGCGGGCCTAATGTTTTAATTTAGGCTACGCGTTATCTCGAAGTTAAACTAGAGCGTTTTGCGATATTCGCCTACGATGAAGAATCCAGTTGCAATCGTTACCGGATCATAGTGACTATTTTAATTGCGCATCTATTTTGAAATCGTGTGTTCTCATTTTTTATCGATTTATTTGTCGCTGTAACTGGATTTTTCGCTCAGCGTCCTTAGGATCTATAAGCATTGATTGTCAGCGCCTAATATTAAAACATATTTTCCCAATGTAATATACATAACTTGTATCCATCATATTTTAAACGATGAAAAAAAAAAATAAATTGAGCGAGCAGAAAAGACTCATTTGTATTCGATAAATGAAAAAGCACGCCACTTCCTTCTTAGAAGAGAACGTTTCTGTGGCTTCCAGTAAGAACCAACTATTTTTTTACATATAGATTTGCAAAGGTAATGAAAACACAGAATCAATTGTCGTTTACAATCGTTTATTCATTTGTGCTTTCGTAGTTCCATACAAACGTGGGATATTTCCTCGCGCATGTCGTCGTTAGACTCATGCTGTGTAACACGTATACACATTATACATATATATCGCTCCCATTCCAGCGAATCTGAATGTACGATTTATTATACAGCCAAATCCATTCGACAACACCTCCTCACAGCCCTTGTCATTCTCATGCGTACGTTACCTTCGCTACATATTCTGTTATTTTTTTTGTCGTTTAGTATCGATTTCATAAAAAATTACATTACTTGAAAAAGTGGTGTATTCGGTATATATATGCGTTTTTATATTTATTTATGTCATGAGATGGTCTGATTCGTGAACCTTATCGCTCTCTCGTTTGCTTTGTCACTCGCGAAAAAAGAAAATCGTCTGCTCTCTCTCTCTTCGACGTTGTTGCAACGACGTGCCGTCTTTCGTTCTTTAATGCCTGCATTGTCTTGACAGAATGTGAATGAGAGTTATATTACGCATCTCGATAATTATAAATTCGCCATATAAAACGAGGTTTTTATTCATTTTTTTTATATCATGATCATTTTTTTTGTTTTGTTAAAACCCAGGTCCACGCTTCTGTGTGTATAGCTACATACACGAACACGAGAATTGTTTTTTATCTTAACAGTATGTATATATATAAACTATGATGTATATTATATACTGATGTATGTATATGTTATGTGTGTATGTACGTAATTACAAGCGCGCAATCAGCGGACAATCACGACATTTACAGTTAGCTTCATTATTAATATCGTTATAATAGTATTATTATTAGCATTGTTATTAGTTCATAAATGTTTATAATAATTGTTACGATCATTTTGTTTTTCTTCATTAGTTATTTATTTTGTATTATTTTAGAGTGATTTTCATATGGATATACTTTACTCGTTAAACGCTATTTTATTTTATACATGTACAGAGCTGCAGGTCCATGTGGTGATCTTACACGTGATCATTATATACCGATGTTTTTTAAACCTCGTCACTTACACCCATTGATCTCATTTTCTTGAACAAATTTGTTAATCGCGAAATAAAATGTCCCCGCGATTGTGTTGTTTATAGGCTGAACGCGATTTCAGTTCATTTTCGTTACTTACTCTCGTATTTATTCGTCGATCAGTTCACAAAGCCGTCCGTAATTGACATTGTATAGATTCAACTTTGTGTGTATGTGTATGTGTGTACGTGCTGATTGAAGTGATGCGTGCGGGTGACACCAAGAGGGAACATTTTTCTTAGCGTTAGCAAACTTTTCTCTCAATAACTTCTTCGTTTTACGACTTTTTGCAATTTTATACACGTCTCTCTTCACGCAGTAGGTGTTGCGGTACATTTTCATATATTAATATTTATTATCAACTAAATTCATAAAATTTTCAATTTCGATAAAACTTATTTGATATATAACTCTGTGGGTGTGACTTATAGTACTGTCTTTTAAAATAGAATCTCTCGACAATTTATTTTTTATATATACCTTTTTTTAATCTTTATACTTTTTTTGTACAAACAAATTTATTTACACAATTTTCTCTTGCTGCGATTCTCGCTTAAAGCTTTCAAGCTTCGAAATAATTGAATTGAACGCTTTGATACTCTCTCAACGTTTTACGGCTATCACATTAATAATTCATAGACATCTTTACTGGAGCCAAAGATTTTATACCAACTAAATTGACTCGATTTAATAAAAATTACGTTATGCTAGTAGCTACTTCGCGATTCAGAAGTACAACTAGTTTTGCTCACATCTGTAATACTAAATTGTGTGTGGTATACGATAATATATAACACATGCGCAACAACTAAAGTCGTACGTTGTAACAGTAGATTGGAAAGTTTTCAATAACTTGGTGCAATTCAATTCTCGCCACAGCCGTACCTTAAAAGTATAACAACATAGTCGATCAATATCCTCAAGTACCGTCAACAATATAGAAAAAGAACCTGCTCTCGAACTCCATCTTCGAAAGTGCGATACAACGACGTTTTAGAAAAAAAAAACGATAAACTTGAGAATCTTGAAAAATCGAGTAAGTTATACGCAGTCGAAAGTCGCGCGAAAATGTTTAACAAAATCGCTCAGCGAAGAATTTCGACGCTTCGAGCTATATCTCATACGACCGTTCAAACTTCGCAAAAGTCTTTGTTCTTAGCGCCATAAATTTTCTCAACTTATTTTCGTTGCTATACGCGCGCTCTTTTCTCTGTCTCAACAATTTTTTTCTCTGCCTTCTGTTTTCACAATAAACGAGTAGTGTCCGACATAAATCGATTATTCGGCTGCGATCCGCTTCGTTATTGTATGTTTCATGTGTCTTTTTAGATTATTATTTATTATTATTTGTTTTCGTCGTCGCGGCTAAAAACTGCGCAGCGCGTTTTATGCATATAGCGCTATTTTTGTTTTTCTCCGCACTGTTACTCGGAAAATAGATGTATACATCACACGCGCAATAATACAATGTGTACAATATATAAGAGGGTGTGTATAACACGAGTCGCTGCTCTTGTAATCGCGCGACTGTCTACGGAAAATTATTATATTCGCGCCTAAGGAGAAGCAAATGCTCAGGCAGCCAGTGATTGGTCTCGAGAGTATTGTAAGCTTTTGTGTCTGTGTGTTATTTTTTATTCATCAGAAGCTTCTTTTTGCAGATATATATATCCTATGACGTCGTAGGTTTTGTTGTTCTTCTTAAGAGTACGATCACATATTTGGTACATATAAACGGAGGATGTGGAGAAACTTTTCCTATGTTTGCTTTCCGAGATGCGATGATGGCGCGCCATTTCCCGCGGCTCACTTATATTTTATTTATGAGAGGATTGGCTTTTTTGCGTAAGATTGCATAATTCGCCGTGAGTATACGAGATCAGCCGAAAATGTCGGAAGAATTTTGAAAACAAAACGGAGTAAACACATGAAAAAGCGAGTTTTCAGTGAGATGCACGAAAAGTAGATGATGTATTAAACGCTGCGCGTGATGCTTTTTTTGTCTTTCGTTATACAGCTGAATTCTGTAGCGTTGTGTGTACTTATCGAAAAAAGGTTGATTGCCTACTCTCGAATTAGATGCGTCGATTTATACGAAAAAGCACAGGCGTCTCTCGGCAGCGTGTAAGTATCTAAAGTGATTGGCTCTATGGCAGCGTCGAGGCTAAATCGTTGGATTCGATGTTTTATAGACAGTCGCTGTCTTTTTGCTTTTTTTCTCAATTTCTCCCGCAGTCGTCCTACACATTATGCATCGACGATTCGCCTCGATCCTTTAATTTGTTTGTTTATTTATTTACATACAACACTTCATCTACAGACAAGTGGTGGGACGTATTATGAGAGAGTCTTTTGCTATTATTTATTATCGCAGACCTAAAGTCACGCTATTGAGTATACAAACTTGTAACATGAGATGCCTGGACTTGGACAAATTTTTTCAAATTTAGAACAATGCTTTTCTTTGCAGTTTATACGCCGATAAAAAATGGTTGAGATCGTGTGAATTGAGAAACATCAATTTGTAGAATCAAAAAAATTTCTGAAAAGATCGCATAGGCGACGAAACATAGTTTTCTATCGAATTGACTATAACTGGTGATGCATTTACGAATAGAGTTCTTCTTTTACAATTTCAATTGTCGATTGGTTCTCAGTACAAAGGTTTTGAATACAACTGCAGCGTTCGGTAAATTATTTGTCTTCTTTTTCTCTATAGACGCTCTATTATCTACTTCTACTGCTTATTTAAAAAGAAAAAAAGAAAAGCAAGATGCAAAATCATAACTCTTTCGTCTGGTATACGCACGATTTCGGAAGCAATAATGAAGAGGATTTTGATTTTCAAGCGAGGATAATGAAAAGTGCGCAGAAAGCTCGTTAAATAAATGGTAAATCATAAAAGGTGCAGTAAAATATAATTTCAATTTAATTTATTGGATTAAACATAATATATGCCATTACTCTCGTAATAATAATTAACTAAAACGTGACAGCTTGGCGTGAGTAGAAAATAAAAACAAAGTCGACGACATACGCAGGCGCTAATTGAGGTGCGCAATTATACGTACATATGGAAAAATTGATAAAAACGCTCGGTTTACACAAAAATCTCTAACTATACGACGAATCGGGAGAAAATAAATGGTAAAATATATACCCATTCGTACGTAATATAAAGTAACGGCGCTGCACCGATATACAAAATTTTGATGATGGCAAAGTACGATTTCCCTTCGTCCTGTGCAGGATAAAATGAAAAATCGAACGGCACACGTGATTCTTTCGTTACTCTCGTTCTCTTAATTATATTACACGAAATACACATCAGTCCGCTCGCTCAACGAAAATCGCGTAAAAACGCCTCTCGCGGTAAAAATTCAACGGAAAATTCGCATCATCATATCAGCACCTATACACGTTTGTGTATATATTGCATTGCTCAGTCTATATGTATACATAGAATCATCTCGCGCCTGCACGTATACGTCGCAACGGAAATCAATTACTCGCGCGCGCGTATATAAGAATCCAATTGTTTATACGTATGCTGAACAGGACGAAGAAGCGCCTTGTCATTATCACAAAACTTTTTTTCACTTATCGTCTATGTAATATAACACACATACGCGCGAGTCAACGCTCGTGCGGCAATGAGAGGCGCTGACTCGGCGTGCGTATATTTCATTTTCGTATATAATATTCATATAGTAATCGTAGTAATAATGTGTATACTTAAAATCATACATGTATAGCATAGCAATGTAATGTAATAATTGTCCCCTTAACTACGGTATAAAAAAACAATAAAGTATATATACTTCGAATACATACAACGTATCCCTAATTGTATAATATATATATAGCGATAGTACCACAAAAACTAAGGCAACTTTACGCTACGATACTTTCGAGTCGACGTACGTTAATACAATGTTTTTTTTCTTTTCTCGTTTTTCTCGCTTTATCTCTCGTTATTACAACCTCCCCTCTGGGCGTGTTCTATTGTTTATATAAAAAACATAGCGCGTCGGCTCCGACTACGCGCGTATCATATTACAGCGTGTTTGGTTGTACATACGTCGACGAAGCGACTTGGAAACTAGCGTAAAAACTATCGGTATACATCGCGCGCGAGTCCATATGTGTGTGTGAGTGTGTGTGGGTGTAAAGTGTGATATTCGTGAATCGTCCTGTTCGTATGGTTATTTCGTCACTTTTATGATACACTTTGTTCCTATTATAGCGTACGCGAACGACGGCGCGACTGTGGCGTTCGACTCGTCGTTCGTCCCCTCGAGATCATAATAATTCGTTTTAGTACAATTTTTTCCATTCGTCTCTATTATATAATATTATAAGTAAAAAAGATGTTCGGCCGTCGAGACAGCGCGAAATCCACGTCGGGTATATTCGATTATCATAATAAATTACGTTATATCTTTCTGAAGTCATCAGCCCACGCGAGCTCTATAATGCCAACAACGCTTCATTCATCTTCGATCTACGTGTACAATGTGTATATAATACTATTGCTGAAGGAGGAATAATTATCTCAGAGGTAATGCAATGCGTGCGCTTTTGAAGAAAAAAAAACGATGATATAATAGTATAAGAATGACGCGACGCGAGCAAGTCGTTGGCACTATACAAAAGAAACGCGCGAAAGAACGTTCGGCAGTACTGCATCAGGGAGTAATATAATACGTAGCCCTCTGTGCAATAAAGAACCGATTCGGCGCTGCCTCGCGCATTGTGTATAATAAATCGAGAGTCTGCTCTCTCTCTCTCTCTCTCTTACCTCCGACATCATTATTGTCTATATGTATAAGTCGGTGTGCGGAGGCTGAAAATACGCGGCTGGCGAAACGATCTATAAGAGAGAATATAATGTCCGTTGTTGTCGCGCTTTAGCGCAACGAGCGCAGCTTGAGCCTGAGCACGAAGTAGGCGACGGCACGCAGGGCTATGAGGAAACTGATGAGGGCGACCGCGTCGATCCAGTAGACGGCTTTGTCCATCGACATGTCGTTGAGGAACTTGCGCGGCGACTTGTACAGACAGAAGTCCTCGCTACACTTGAGCGTCTTGCGATTGTAGCCGTAGACGCTGATCATCGCGCCCTCGAAGCCGTAGCGAACGTACGAGACGTACGGGAGGTAGCTTAGGTAGGCCGGCATCGCGTTGAAGTTGACGAAGAAGCCGGAAAACAGGATTATCGGCACCGACGTCACCGGACCTATGAACACGCCGCTCTGCACACGCGCGTTTTCATTAGTCATTGTTGAATGATGCTGATTTGTGCATGTATATAAACAAGGGTATATGAATCTCACCTCGACGCTCATCGCTGCGCCTATCAGCAGACCGATCGACTGGGCGACCAGTGATGTCAAAATGCAAATGTTGAGAAACATGAGAAACCTGTCGATTTCCAGCGGCTGCGACGTCATGAAGTAGACTATTATGACGTAAGCCACCGAGTAGACGATCTGCAATGCATACGAGAGAGTCATGTATCGTTACGATCGATCGTCGTCCTCAGATTGTTCGCGATTCGATAACTCACCTGAAATGGTATGTCAGCCAAGGATCTCGCCAGGTAGAAAGCCTTGAGAGAGTACCAGTAGTTCAGGTGCTCCCTCACAAACACGGCCATTTCCACGGGAACTGTGTGCACAAGGAAAGCGATACATTAGATTTCGATCGGAATCGAAATTTTGAATAACTTACAGGTGAGAATCGTAGGCATCATGGCGGTGAACATGATGAACATGACGGTAAAAAAGACGCAACCAGCGTTGCTCATTGCCTTGGAGGCGTCGTTGCCAATGTCGTAGTAAATTGCACCAATAAGAAAACCAACTATAATATGTGAAATCAGCCTTAGCCTCGTTAACGTCTGCAACAAAGAGATTATGCCAAGCATGAGTATACGAGCTCATTAACCGCAATCATTATTGTTCGTAATATTCAGCTCACCATATCTCGAATCTGGGAAAGAAAGGTCCTCTTCAAGAGGATCCAAAACTGTATCCAGCCGTTGGTGGGAAAGCCGACCTTCTGCTCGATGCTCTCGGCGCTGTCGAGCAGCGAGGTCGTGCAGGACACGGGCATGTTGAGGACGGTGGCATTGCCGTTGCCGTTGCTGCTGCCGTTCGTCGTCGCGTTACCTGCAGGGGCTGGTTTGGCTACACCGTTCGGCATCAGACTCGCCATTTCAGCCTTGCCGCCAGCCTCGTGCTCCTGGGGCGGCGACTGTTTGGCGATGTCGTTCGAGACCGTCTGAGCCGCTTGGAGGGCTGCCTGGTGGTGCTGGTAGTTGTTGCACTTGCCGTTGTTCACAGCGCAGACGAGCTTGTGTACGCACTCGCCGTGTTCTCCACAGGCCACTTCCATCACTGCGGTTGGAGAAAAAAAAAATCGCGATTAGAATTCGAGAAGAACGAGCGAAGCGAAACGGGGGCAATTTATCGTGCATACCGTAATCGGCAGGATTGTGGTAGCCGGGACAGTCGAGGCACATCGAGGAGAGGAAGGGCACGAGTCCGCCCACGTTGCCTTGGTAGATGCACTGGCCTTCGGCTAAAATGTACAGGTGATCGAACATCTCGAACAGCCTCGCGCTTGGTTGATGGATTGTACAGATGATTGTTCTTCCTGAAATCGCAGCGAGATAAACGTGTGTTTTATATTCTGCGGCTTCGAAGAAAATTATTATCAATGACGATAGACACGAACCTCCTCTGCTCAACGACTTGAGCAAGTTGAGGCATTGGAAGCAGGAAGAGCTGTCGAGGCCGGAAGTAGGCTCGTCGAAGAACATGACCGGTGGATTGTTCACCATCTCCAACGCGATCGACAGTCTCTTCCTCTGACCACCGCTGAGACAATGGGTTTGCGTATTACTCGCGTCGCTTAGGCCGAGCGTTTCAATGATTTCTTCGATCTGCAATTGGGACGTGAAGATTAGCTTTTCATTCTCTCCTCTTTTTTTTTTTTTTTTTTTTTTTTTTTTTTCATTATTGTCGTGGGTGTATATTCTACTCACCACAATTTTTTTCGCGTCAGCGCTTATGTCCTTGCCGAGTTTGAGATTCGCCGAGACCGTCATCGCCTCGTAGACGGTCAGATGTGGCAGAAGTCGATCGTCCTGCATGATATAACAGGACATCTTTCGAAACCTCCGAAGATTCCTGTCCTTTCCGTTTATCAGCACCGAACCGCTGAGATTCGACGTTCTGAAACGAGAATTTGGTCATTGATCGCGCGAAACACAACCTTACGTAATCGCTTTCCAAAACACAAGCCGATACACCACCCCCAATTAAATAAATAACAAGCATCAGAGCTGAATCTCCACAGCAGTAGGTATAGCGCGCAACCCCGCGAAAACTGGATCAGGTCAGCCGAGCGCCTATCACACACTCGCAGCCTCTTTAATAATTCATAAAGATCATCGTTATGGCTGCAAGAAGTCTCTCGCGGCATTCTTTCCGTCAAAGGGCTTCGGGGTGTGAAACTGAGCTGAAATCGAGGGCGTCTAGCAATCAACGGCGCGACGTTCGAGTTGTTGAACTCTTGCCGACGACGTGGGGGTGGAATCAATGCGTAGGTGTATGTTTGCGAATCGTTCGTGAATGGGAGGAATAAGGGATCGGGTGTCGTTTGTTTGGGATTACACTACTGGGATACGAAAATAGCCGAGGCGGTTCTGTGAATATGAATTTTGCGAGAAGGGTCCTAGATTAATCATCGGAAACTTCGACGCGTATTTTCTCGAATCGAACCGGTATATGCCGAGTAAAAACAGTCGCGCGCAATTTCGTTACGAATTCAATAAGGCCATTCGTGGAAACGCTTCGCAATATCGAAGGATGCACTATAGTGTAATACGGAATCGAGCAAATGAAAATTTAACGAGAAAACTTGGAAGCCTGAGTATAACAGACCTCATTACAAAGTAATTTTGAAACAATGCGTAATTCACGATGTATAAAGCCCGTTGCGAGTTTCAGTTCTAACGCAGCGCTTTATTGGATTAAAGTGTGATGCAGGCAGCATCAAATTTTCTTAAAGAAGCGCGAGTGTCGCATTGCGGCTTTTCCTATATACAACCGCACGCGACAACGATTTCGTAATGCGTGCAATTTTATTAGACACACAATTTTCGACTTCGTATAATATGTATACCCGCGGGTGTGTCAACTCTTCCGCGAGTTGACATGCACGCGCGGAATTGTCGGAATGTGCAAGATTGAATCTAGACCTATATGACGCTCGAGTCGAGTTCTCGACTCCGAAGAATAAACTCGAAGCGGAGTTTCGTAGGCGGAACTTGCCCGAGTGTAAAGTTTCCTGTAATTTCAACTCTATAGAGCAGACCGGAGCATTTATTATTGAGAGCAAAAGTTGTTTATGGGCAAGTTTAGGCAAGCTATATTTATGCAAAAGAATATCGAGAAGCATTAACTCGGAAATCGTTCGACAGTATAGCGAAAAATGAGTCATAATTACTTGTATCCAGCGAGAACGTTCATGAGCGTGCTCTTCCCTGCGCCGGAAGGGCCCATTATGGCAGTCAGCTCTCCGGATCTGAATTTTCCCTGCACGCATTTCAGTATAGTCTTGTAGCCTGGAACAGCGAAAATACAACAAATCATATAACATATTCATCCATATCCTCGTATCGATTTACCGCCGCGTATTTTTAAGCCGAGAGTCGCGAGATGCGCTTTTAAATACACGACGCGCCTTGGTCTAGGTCAGCTGGCGATGATATTTTTTTAATTAGGCCATGTCACGAACCTCCTGATAGTGTCTCTCTATCTCCTCTGCGTGAAAACTCGCTCTGGAACGCGATCATTTCGGTTGGCAAACAGCTATTAACTTGCCGGCTGTGATCATACGCTTTTATTATGCCGCGTATGCGTATGTGTGTGGAGTAGACTACGCGAAGCGAGTTACAATGAGACGCTGATGTTTTCGCTCGACTCGGTTAATAACTGTTTATACCGCGGAGTTGTTATTACACGCCCGTTGCGTGCTTCTCATTGAGCAAGTTTTCCTCGAGATGAACTTTTTCATCCGGAGCCGCGAAGCTGTGTTAAGACATATTGTGAAACTTGTACACGCTGCTGAGGGTAAAGTTTTCTCGGCGAATTATTGGTTGCTGCGAGAGAGAATCGATGGGTTTGTCAATTTTCGAAAAAAAAAAAAAAAACAACGAGGAATTTAAAAAAGAAACGCTCGAGCCTCGCTAACGGCTACCTAATAAAGTTCAAGGAATATCGATCGACGTAAAAAAGTAAATAAACCGATCGACCATCGGATTTTTCAGTATAGGTCGCCTCGAAAACGCGAACTTTCCGTTACGCAACAATCGGAGCACCTTACAAGAAGCGTATACCTTCTCTAGAACAACCAACGATATCTCTCCAAAAACTCCAGCAATACAATCATCTCGTCCCGAAAGCTCCATTCATCGCGGCCCGGAATTCAAGAGGTGCATCCTAGGTGCAAGCGTACCAAAGCACGCGCGCGCGCAGCCGTCCTGGCAACCCGACCGCGCGCACCTATACCTACGTACATTTCTATCGATCTCTCCGCGCGAGCCAAGCGAGGGTAAGTATTATGCAGTGCGCGCTCGGGGTCATTCACTCGGCCGAGTACGAGGCAACGGCCAGTGCAACTGAGTAAATATCAGGGAAACTCCTGCACACTATTTTGCGATTGATGTAGGCATAAATACCTCTTTGTCTGCCCTCGGAAACGCTGTAGGCGAGATCCTTGAACTCTATGTCGACGGGCGGCCGTTTCGGCAGGTGGGTCAGCGAGACGGCGGGCTTCTTGTAGGGTTGACCTGGACTAGCGCCGCTGTGGTTCGGTACCTTGCGCGCCAGTACTCCGCTGTTGCAGTTCGAACCAGCCGTGCCGTTTGTCGCCGCGCCGTTGCACGCGCACTGGAGGTTGTTCTGCGAGCCCCTAAAATTTGGAAAAACATTTATTGTATCACCATTTTTCAGACAGACATATTATGATATCGTACGGTCAAGTGCAGCGGCATCTGTAGCGACTGCAGAAGAGGCTCGTCGGGTTTCGCGAACTTGAACCGAGGCCAACGTCATCGTATAAACGTAAATGTATACGCGCCTTATCGGGCTGTAAATCCTTTGTGCGGAAATGTACCGCTTCAGACAAAACCAAACTCGCGGCTGCTGTACGAAAATAGAGAGCTTCAGCGAACAATTCCAATTTCTCGGTGTAACTGCTATTAATAGGCGCCAAGCTATACAGACAATCATTTTCTTTTCCTCAAAAACATTCCTCTAACTGTGCGCTCAATCGACGCTGATAGAATTTCATTCTCCTCCGCAGTATATAATCCTCACTAAACGCTAAAAACTCAACCGGTTGCACCCGGCGAAATCCGGCGTGACTAAGCGACGCGTCAAAACACGCACGTGTCGTCTCATCATTCCAATTGCCGGTGTGGGAAAATTTATCTACTTTTCTCGCTGTAGCTATACGCTAAACTCGATGTTTGTTTTTGCATATATAAGATTTTTTTCTACTCGAGAGTGGATATGTCACGCGTCGGATAAGTATCCTTGAGCAGGAAACACGTGGACACACACATATACTAGTCAGAGCTAGATGGATGATCACGATTCGAAACGCTGCCGAGTCATGCTGGCGAATGGGTAATTTTTCGCGATATTAAAACCAGCTTCTTTGAGGCGAGGATTTCAGCCTTTTTATTACAGAGAGAACGTCAGCCGTCGGATGCACTCGACGTGAATAAAATTTTAATAACGCATATATGAGGCTAATCGAACGTGCGCACATGTAAGTCTTATCGTAACTCGATTTTATACGAAAACAAGCCCCATCGCTATTCCCAGACGCCAGAGCCCAGACACGCTGTAGGTCAAAGCGCACAAAGTCATCCGAACGACGAATATATCTCACTATGCACACGCGTCACCGAAATCACGTGCGATTCGCAAAGACGACGGGAGGTCTAAGCGCGCGCTTGTCTAATTGACGCGTATAATTTCGTCATTTTCGTCCGGGGGGTTAACGAGCCTAACAGTGTGTGTTGCTTTGGTGGGCAGATGTTTAATTAGGGACGTGTTTGCCGCGGGGGGAAATTAGGATACTGTGTGTGTGTGTGTGTGTGTGTGTGTATGTGGCGAGAAAAAATTTAATCTCGCGCCGGTGAGTTCAAGGGAAAGGTCGTCGATGTGTGCATGTGCGTTGCATAATAGATGAGATACACGTATGAGTTGTGTATACTGTGCTATGTGCGTGAGCATTCAATTTCACTTTTTAAACGAAATATACAGTTTCCCGGGAAAACTGTTCAAGAAACCTTTGAGAAAGTGTACTACGCGCTGTAATCGCCGGGGATATTATCCAGGTTTGACGCCGTCGCCTGTCAATGACCGCGACGTTTGGCGGGCGTCCAAATGTGTACTCGGAAACGACATTTTTTCACCTCGTCTCTCTCGCGAATATTATAATTAACCACAACGACGAGCATCGTCGACTCGAGCTAATTGAAAATTTCAAGATCTCTTCGTACCTACGTATATATAGAATCAGTACAAATGCAGGAATACTCGACGCTGTATAAATCGTTCAAAATGTACCTTGGACTCTCTAGGAAACGCAGTAGGTGTGTGTGTGTACACATCGCAGCCGAGAAGTAAGTTATGATTCGGCGTTAAATAATAAATTGGAGCAGCGCGACTCGGACATTTAATGCAAAATCGATAGCATACGGCACGTATATGCGAGTTTTGTCTTTAAACTTCTGACGCGTACGTCCGAGAAACTTTACTAATGTTTCACTCGCGATCATATCTGATTTTAAAAGCACTATAGGTGCGATTGTTGATAAATTCACGAGTGTCAACCGAGACACTTCAACAAGTGCACGTATATATGTACCAGATAAAAAAGTTCTCCTCAAGCGCGATGCATACATACATGTATACAACATGTAGCAAGCAGAGATTCGAGGGTATAAGGCAAAAGGGAGAAAGAACAATAAGTACACTGATTTATCAAAACACTCCTTTTAATGTAGCGACCAACGCTAGTCAGGTGCGAACGACGACTAACTCTTACGCATCCTACTGGCGCTTATAATAGCGACACACACACATCCACACATAATATATATATATACACACATGTACATCGGTATACGGTATATACAATGTGTTCAAGCATTCGTACAACACAACACATGTGCAGCCGAAGTAATTCCGGCTTTTAGGCGTCGTCGTCGCCAGGCGGTGAAGGTCGTCCGGAAGCGATGATCAATTTGTACTCGAGTCAAGTTCCCGCTCTTCTCTGTCCGCGATGTTCACACAAAGATCTCTCGACTACACTGTGTCGCGCGATTTTTTCTTTTTTGTTCGCGCGCGCGACTTTTGGAGATTTTCGAGCGATCGATCGTCGCTAGCGCGGTAATGCTCGGATTCAGCGATATCGCGAGGCCTTGATAGCGACTTCTTCACGCGTGTATTGCATACGGATGTGTGCTAATTTTGGAGCATACGCTTGGATTTATCAATTCGATGTACTAAAAGAAAAGATTGACTATATAGGCAATCAGTAGCATCGAGCGGTACACTATCGGAGGTACACAAGGTCGACCTTTTCTCCTTGGACTGATAGCATATCCGCAGCTAGAGTTGGAAAAGCGCACGGAGCTGCAGAATTTTTCCGCCAGTTTCACGAATTAATCCTCCGAGACGACGACGATCGTCCGAAAACTGCGCCGCTGGCGCTCGGGGGAGGCTGAATGGAAGAGCTGCGGAATTCGGGTCAAAAAGCGAGCTTGCGATATCGCTCGATAAAACGAGCGACACCTACGACCCGTTATACGGAGACATGTGGGCGCAGATACGCAAATACAGACGTTGAGCTTTCTTATGTAAATTCGGGGCTGGTGCTGCTGCAGATCCATTGAGTCCGTGGGTATTCGAGCGGGGGTGGTTAAGTACTCTACGACTCGACTCTGTATAGAAAAGTTTTGAGGTTTGGAATCGTAACCGCGGATGAATTTTTATGTAACAAACTTAACGTTTCATGTCGATTGGCACTCCTGCAGCTTCTAAGTCTCCGTACGTATAAGTATAAGGTTTACAGTGTCTCTATATGACGAAATCGTGTACATCATTGCGCGAATTCATCCGAAA
Organism: Pteromalus puparum; assembly: GCA_012977825.3. Classification (NCBI taxonomy): domain Eukaryota; kingdom Metazoa; phylum Arthropoda; class Insecta; order Hymenoptera; family Pteromalidae; genus Pteromalus; species Pteromalus puparum. Next base: position 48,500,333 of record CM053172.1, read on the forward strand.
TTCCCGCCTACTCCGTCACAACAAAGGTCGCAACGAGAAATTCTCACGCGAGCCGCGACTTTTCCTAAAAATTAAATTATCGACATGCTCGCGACTGCGGAGAAAGTTTAAGTGCGCGCCCATATCGTTAATTATTCCCGGCGATGAATCGATCTCTCTCGCGACGTTTTTTTCCCTCGTACTTTATCATCAAAAGGACAAATAAGCCGACCTTGCACGCGTTCGCGCGTCCGATTCCTTCAATTACATCCAATCGTAATCCATTATCGGAATTATCCACTGGCCTAGATGCACACGCGAGATTACACGCGAGCATCGGTGTATAATGTATAATATGCATTGTTTAAGATGCACCCGGTTAATTCATGTCAACTTACAGTCGCTAATCGACGGATACTTTGTATATCTTAAGGTACATGCATAAACTGTATATTGGGTTCAATTGGGCCTCGAACGTGATTCAATCGTAGGCCGAATCGTGCGGACAGATTATTGAGAGATATCGCCAAGTATGGTTGTTAAAATTATATTTGTCCTAATCCATCGATCGCGTGCGACTAATACATTTAATCCCAGTAGAGAGATGAGTATAACGTGCGAGAGAGTCAATTAAGCGCATCACGGAAGGAGCGAAGAATAGTATGCGCGTAATTAGCCCGAGGAATAATGCAAGTCGTCGGATTGGGAGTCGAGCATATTTCGAAACCGAGTGTATTAATGATGTAGAGTGAAGGAGAGATAGATCGTACAAAAGGTCAAGGGTCCTGGTTATCTGCGACAGACCAGTTTTTTGACGGAGTTCGGGAGGATTGCGATACACACCGGCTTTGTTCGATATTCGGGAGCAAAAAATACCGTATGGGCGCGTGATTGATCGCCGAACAATGAAAGTAGCTTGCGACACTCCGTTGGCTTATATTTATACGCGAAATAGATATGAATAATTAATTATGTACGAAAGTGTTATTATACTAGACTTTTGGCGCAGTGCGCTGCGCGCACTGTATGTAGAATATTAATTCATTAACTTATTAAATGAAATATAAATGCTTGATTGATATTTTTAATATTTGTTTTCTATTACGGAAATATATCAAACTTTACAATATATGATTGATTCATTTCGCGCTCATGTAAATTTCAAAATTGCCGCGGTTTCGTCACCAACTACCTTTTAAAATTTTAAGGTTATGTCTCAACTCAGTTCGTGTCAACGTTCACATCATGTCACTTTTTGTAACAATGATAATATTTACAATAGAATATTATAAATACACAACTAATAATTATTGATATGTATTATAGTAATATATTACATTCTTTGTATTAGGATCAATTTTAGAAATCAAAAACAAATCAAAAAATTCTAACGATACTTTTGACGCATGCGCACTACACGAGCCAATCATATTGACGCATTCTTGGCTTCACTTCATCCGGTCATGACTTTTTTATATAGGGACTAAAAGTTCCGAAGCTTGAGCAATCGATATACTTTGCTTACTCACGCAAGAAGTTTCCTCGAGATACTTTTTCTACAATATCCTACGATGTTTTTCCAACGACACTTTTGCAAATAGCGTATACCCATGACGGCACTTTCCATCCCGATCACGAATCAAGTCTCGTTACGGAAACTCCCGTAGCACAAAAATCGATTCTCTATCAGACAATCTCACAAACGAGCTGCTTCCCAAAAAAAGATGATACACACAACACACTACAATGGTCGCCATCAAACGTAAAATCGATAAAAAGTAGGCGCGCGTAATTACCCGAGGACCGCATTGTTGAGATTCTCGAGGTGAAGCGAGGGCGGTGGCGAGCGTATCGTCACCTGGTGACTTCCGCCCGGTATAAACTGGACCTGCTCGTCTCCGTTGTACCTCGAGCCAGTGCCGGCGCCGAGCGTCAGATTCTTCAGGTCTGCCATCCTCTAGCGCCGTACCTTCCTGAAAAAATATTCCAAAATTAATTAATTTCAACAATTTTAGCTTATATACAATTGCGATCGCTCGCGTTTCACACCCCTTGCGTCGAGAGCTTTAAGCTCGACTTAACGCGCTCTCGAGCCCACTCGGGATATTTTCTTCGCGGTCACGCGCGTTTTCACCAGCTTAGCGCCTGACTCACGCAGATTTTGCTCGACTTCTTTCCACTGTTTGTTTTTCTGATTAACCGAGAGTAGAGGCTTGTGTTTCTCTTCTCTGGCGTGAGATATATACGAAAAGTATATGTTGATACTGTGCGTTAATTTTTTATACGCGCGGATTATTGTAATTAGTATGGTTAAGTTATTCAACGCGCGTATTGTCGTATGCATATGAAACTGCAATTATACACGTATACCTTATATGCAAAGTGACGATAATATTGAAACTATTGCGCTCAGCTTACATCCTTCCTACGCAACGATTGCGCTGAAATAATGTATAATAACGATTTTTTTAAACGCAGTAATAATGAAACTCGATATCTTATAACTTAATTAATTTCTCGCGTACATAACGAAGCTCTCACACCGTTTCTTATATTTACAGCAATAACACATACGTATACAAGCGCATATACAGTAAATAAAGAAGCTTTCCCATGTCGACCCTGAGCTATTTTTACAATAGTACGATAGTGTGCAGCCGCTTATACTGCTCCGATATGTATCTCCGCGAACTTTACTTACAGCCGGCATTATATACATAGAGGGAGAGAGTGAGAGGAAGCAAGAAGAAGCGTTGCCCATTAGTATCGCAACACCCGGCGATCGATCGGCTCTGCCGTTCCGAAAGCTACTGCCGCGATCTTGGACGTCTTTCACATTTGAAAATTTTATTTTACCTAAAAGCCCGCGAAAAAATAGAGTGAAACTTGCTCTCGGCCTAAAGACTTTTTCGAGAGACTCGCGTCCGCACAAAGAAGACACAGAAAATTGCAACTCAAAGAGAAAGGGAAAATAATAACGAGGAGTAGTATAGTATTTTCACGGGCTAAGCTAGTCCTGAGCGGAAGAGACAATATTTTCGAGTGTTCTCGCTCGCGAGGGAGGTAGTCTTTTTTTTCCTAAGAAGAATAAAAAAAAGCAGATGAAAGGATGGCCTGTGCATAAAGACACAGATTAAACTGAAGCAGATGTGCGTATGCGCAAAAGCAAGAGGCGATTTAGCGTGACCAGGCAGGTATTTTCCAGCTATTTATAAAGCTTCTAAAAGGGGCGACACTAAGCATTTTACAAGGAGAAATAAAAGGAGTAATTGCGGCATGCCTGAGAGAGATGTAATCTTCCCGCCGAGAACATCAATCGTGCCTGTGATTTTATTGTTCTTCAGATTTACGAATATTAAAAACTAATACCAGTATATACGCGACGATTAAGAGGATATAATTTGAAAAAATACACACACAACCGGTTCGCAACGTTCGCTCGCAATTACATTCACGGCTATCTCTCATAGCTATATCAAGTTCTCTCGGACAGCGGCCTGTATGTGACTAACATAACGAAACAAAGCGATGAGCTGTCACCTTCATTTTCAAGTTCGAAAAGCCAAGCTTTCCGTCCGGCGAGTATACGCGTGTGTCACACTATCATACTAAACTCGTATTATGATTTCGCATATTCAATCGCGCACATCTAATCTGCGCTTTAGTCATCCAAATATTAAAGAGAAAGACGATTAATATGATAACAAAACGTAATCGAAGGGATTATTCCCAGGCTTGACCTGGAAAGCACACAAGCGTTCGTTAACCACGAACATACGTGTATCTTCTAATCGTTAACAAACATCAATTGGCCGTAACGAGGTGTCTGGAATCTCCATCAACGACACGTAACTCCCTCGAGTTGAACTCTGGCATATAACACGTGACAGCGCGCAAGCGTGGGCGCGAAGCGCCGCGCGACGTAGAGATATCCGCGTTGTTCGTGAATGGTCGCGCATAATAGTGCCGATCGGTGTCCAGTGACCTGGTGTAAGTAACGCTTTTTTGTTTCGCTGATGCGTTAATTCGACGAAAATAGATCGTTTGCATAAGTAATTTTATAAATGTTATACTTTTTAAAACTTTTGTGTTCGATGCGCGTGTATAGGAATCGATACAGTTGAACTTTTACGCTGGACGAAGTGCTGAATGAAGAGTCGAGACCTAATAGCTCGAGCAATTAGACCGAGAACACTTGGAATACTATATATTCAGAAGAGTCTTAATAATTCAATCAGCGTTGGCTTAAATATAGGAAGGAGGGAACTTTTTAATGCATTTTTGACTCGCGCAAATCGAGTTGGCGAGTCGCTGCATTTTTAAAGTTTCACTTAGAAAATTTCCCGGAATAAAATCGCACGCCGGAGCGAACTCACGAGTGTCTTTGCGCTCCGTTTCCCTTTCAAATTTTCCAAAAAAAGACGCGCCTCCTCTAACTCTCCTCGTCGCGCATGACTTGGCCACGTAACAACCTCCGAGAAAAATCGTGTCCCGAAGATTAGAGCAGAGCGAGAGAGAGCAAAGTAGCGAGTAGACTGATTGGCGATGACTACATATGCGAAAGCTGCACCGTACCGTAATACACTGGCCGCTTGCCAGTGAGCTTGCGCGACGACGAGGTTCCTTTTTTTCGCGCTACTTGCACTCGATGGCCCGCATTCGGTGTATAGTATAGAGAACCGCGAGAAAATCGGAGGGCTGCGTGTGCTCGCAAGGGTAAGGGGGACTATTTTTACCGGCTCGATATACGTATAGGGTATATATTTAACCGCGAACCGGACTGTAAATGCTTGATGAGGGTACTCACGGTGTAAGCTCGGATTTTTGCCCTTTTTGACGATGAATTATTCATCAGCGAGCTTTATTGCTCCTACAGGATTGTATTTCAAAGTCACCTATCAACCACGTTATCAAGAGCTCCAAAAAAAAAAAAAAAAAAAAAAAAATGAAATTACACATTGCAATCAATAGTTAATTAGCAGACCACTGCACTGTTTACATTCGACTCAGATAAATCGCAAGAGGCTTATCGCAAAGAGAGCGCACGTGTGCGCGTGTACACAAGAGTTAATAACAAAAAAGCTCGCGCGTATCAGTCCGCGATGAACTTGGCGCGCTCGTCGAAAAAAAAACAAAGCTCTCGCGAGAGATTTCAATCCCAGCACCTTCGCTTTCCACGGTTTCACAAGACCCTCTCTCTCTCTCTCTCTCTCTCTCTCTCTCTCTTTCTGCGCGAACAATGCGCATCCATTCCAGCGTGACTCAGAGCAGCAGCCTGTGTGTATAATATCTCGTGCAGCCTTTTTCCTCTCTCTCCGCTCTCCTCGTTCTTTCTTCCTCATGGCAACGCTGGAGCTTCTTTATTCGCTTTGTTGTGTATCCTACTCTTATATACGCGGAGAACCGGATTCGAGTTTTTCAGAAAAAGGACACGATCACTCGCTCACTCGTGTCTGATTACGCCTTAATCGTCAGCGGATTCCTCCGTAATAACTCGGGAGTAATTTCGGTGCTGCATGAATACATGACTGCGAGTTCAGTGCAAGTCCAGCTGAGGAACAGCTGTTTTCATCGCGAATAAAGAGCTACTGATGCGCGATGCAGTTCGAGAGAGCGAGTCCTGACGCGATAGCGCTTTTGTTTTGAGCACCGCGCGCGAGATAAGAGCAGACAGTAATTTCCGTGCAGCGCGATTTTGACAGCCAACGAGCAGCGCATGGTTAACCGAGTTAGAGGAGGTCGACGCTGCGCGGAGGTCGGAAGAAGAGAATCGATCGAAAAACTGAGAGCTGCCGTTCCACGGGGTTGTCAGCGGGCGAGAAAAAAGTGCTGTCACTCTAATTGACTCGCAGCCTCAGCGGAATCTTCCATTCCCGAGAAGCGAGAGAAAGAGAACCCGGGTGAAGAAAAAAAAAGAGGAGCATCAGACTCACCAGTAGGCAATAACGTAGCCTCGACCAGCAGTCAAATCAGCAGCAGCAGCAGCAGCAGCAGCAGCAGCAGTGGAGTCCGGGTCGGCTCGTCGATCCTTACTCCGCATGCCCCGCTGCTCCAGGAGTTCCTAGGCACTCTGCACACTTCACACGACGACGACGACGACGACGACGACGACGACGACAATAAACTCGCTCCAGTCCGCCCCCTGCACTACAAGCTGTGTAAGCGAGCGCTGTATCCTAGCCCTCTGCACTCGGGCATGCACGGGCCGCTTCGATTTTCCGCTGACACTCGCGCAACTACGTCCTCTCGTACTTGTATACGCGCACTGATGTGTATACCGACGAAAACGGAGAATTGACGGAGGGCGACGACACGCTTGACGCTGTGCAGTTGCCTGGCAGTATATATATATTGAATAGAGGCGAGAGAGTGAGACAGACAGAGAGTTTAAGTGTACGTTATATGGCGATGTAAAAACGGAGCTGCAGCGATCGACGCTGCCACTCGCGCACTGTCCGCTGCCGCCACTGTCGCTGCGTTTATGTATATACAGCGAGCTGGCACACACGGGGGGAAAAGAGATAGAAGGAGTGAATGAGAGTGAGTGTGAGTGTGTGTGAGAGAGAGAGAGAGAGAGAGAGGGAAGGCGGGCGCGCGCTACTCCCGTCAAAATCAGCTGTCCCGCTGCGCGCCCGTCGAAATAAACCGTGCCGACTGCGAGAGTAGCGAGCGAGCTCTCCGCGGCGCCCGAGTCGCGGAGTATGTCTTTTAATCCCTCCGCGCATGCGAGCCAGGAGCGTAGCGACTTTGCGGGAACTGAGAGAACAGCTGTGCTGTGTGTTGCCTGCGCGAGGCTGGGGGACAAAGGAGGCTGGCTTGATACTCCTTCGAAACTATACATATCGATACTGGTATTAGTTTATTAGTCCGTATCTGAGGATTATCTCAAATGTGTTACATTGTATACTCGAGTGTTTCTCATTCTCGAGAGAATCTCTGTATACCTCCAAAGTCAATTCACTGAAATATATAAACGTTGCCTTGAGAGAGCATGAGCGGCCAAAGCAGCAGGCCTAACAGGGCAGTTTTAGCATTATTGGTGGAACACCGCTATATCTAGACTCGGCGCGCGTATCAAGACGTGGGAAATGAAAAAGAGTCTATATGCGTCACCCATCTTCATCTGCCTCAGATACGGAGAGTCTAAGCGCTGGCGAAAGAGCCGGTCCAAAATTGCTTTGTTTTGGTAATTGAAAAGGAAAAAAAAGCAGAAAACGAGGAGTGATCGACAAAGATCAATGTGAGAGAGCGGGTGAATAGAACAGAAAAGGATTACCTACTGCGCGTATCGCGCGCGCAATCATTACTTATAAGTTTCCGACGCCGATTCTTCCTGCTTCCTGTAGAACAGTCCGCAAGGACGAATGAATCGACTGGCGAGCGTCATACGCGCCGCCGTGACGATCGACAGCCTCTATTTTATTGCGGCGTTTCTTTGATTCTGCTCAGGGGGCTCGAATGCTTTTCAGGCGGAAGGCTGTCGTCTACGTCAGTATAGAGGCTTTTCCAGCTTCTATAACCGGCAGCATTATCTTGATCGTAACGCAGCCAGTTTTGCGAAGATGCTTTTGGAATCATGCTCGAATATATATACGGTTTAATTGGCAAGATATTCGCGTAGCCCGCTGTTATATAACCAAGCATCCTTTGCACTTGTCCGATTTTAAAAGAGATGCATCAACTTGTATCAAAGTCGTCCTCATACAATTGATGTGTGTAATTATTCGAAATGATCGGCTGAAAAGTTTAACGTCTCGATCGCTTCCTTCGATGCGCAATTCGTTCTCATAACGTTCTCGCACGTCCGACAATTAACGTGTGACATGACTCGCTGCTCGATCGAAGACGCAAGTCTCTTAGTCGGAATCGTTTAGCAAAAACAGCTTCGCGTTGGAAAATACACTTGGCCGCGACGAAGAGTATCGGAAAAAATAGAAAAATAGCGACGACTTGTATATGTAGATCCTGACACACTTTAGTTCTAGTTTCGGTATTTTAATGCATTTTTTTAAAAGCTTTTACAGCGAGCGTGGATGATGTCAAAAAGTCGCGCGTTTCAGTGCAGAAGCTAACGAGATTACAAAACCGTGATATTAAACGTTGAAGAACATAATCAGCGAGAAAGGAAAATTGAAAGATAAGAATTACCGCATAGCCAAGAGTACAGTCTAATACAATAATTTCATCGCTGAGGAAGTTAGGGTTTCGCAAGTCATGAGCAATAATGCCAGCGCGATTGCGAAATACTTCAGTCGTAAAACTAGGCCCACAATGGATACTAAATTCCCCCGTATAGTTATCGAATTCTCCCCTTTACATAAGCCGAAACAACAAATCGAATGGAGAAACCAAAATATCGAGCACGTGCAGCACGACGAATCGGATCAAGTTCAAGGCTCTATACCCATAATACTGCAGCCTCCCAAACGTGATCTCCCCGAACTCACGTTTCCCGCCTAGAAAAGCCACTCACTGCACGCAGTCATCAGCTTTCTCCGCGGGGAACACTTTCGAGTGCGAATTCGCTCCTTATACACCGCGATATATAGCTCTGGCATTGTCTAGTACACACACACACGCACACGCGCACTCGAGGTATATAGGAGAGCCGTAAGTACAGAGAAAGGAGTGCGCGCCGCGCAGCGAGATGAATGCCGATACCTCTACTGCTGCGATGGAAATTCTTGGAAAAGCGTGCACAGGCCTACTGTAATCACCGTGATCCAGGGACTAATGACGCGACGAGAGGTACATTGCGCTACGGGAGAGTGTTTTGCAATTCTGTGCGCGCGAGATCGATTTTCCATACAGCTGCGCTGCGAGATGGAGAGCGGATGTGTTGGTTCGGTATGGAGAAATCGGTATTGTATGTTTGCGATTTTCCGATGGAATGATTTATTGTAATCCGATGAGCTAGGACGTTTTCTGCGTATCCGGGAAATCCGACGGATTTTGAGCGAGTCATGATTTGCACGTATACGCATGTAACTTTACGAGTAGTTTTTTTCGTGTGACGCAGACACTGCAAAAAGATTGCATGCTTTTTAACCGATCCTCCGTCAGGATGTACGAGCAAAAAGCCGCTGTGATAGACCGTCATTGTGGAGAATTCGAAAAATTGATAGTTGACGAGGATGGATATTCGGTAATGAGCTACTTTATTATAGAGGAAAACGTTTTCCTCTTATGAAATCTTGGGTTCGCGCGTTAAAAAATATTCCTTATATTCGTCCCCGGAAAAATAAATCCGTCGCCTAGCTTTTCCAGGGCAACCTAGTTTCGATATTGAGTAACGTCTTGATCAAGCAAACTCTGCTCATCCAAAAATAAAGATCCGCTTGCACGCTTCCTGGTCCCTTAAAATTTCCAATTCAATCCCAATAACAGAACTCAATCTCAAGAAAAATAATTTCCAACAACAAACCCGGGAGAAAACTCGGGGCACCCCCGACTCTACCTGCCGCACTGTGGCGTTCACCGCGCATGCACTCACCGCGGCGCGCTACTGGTATTAGGCACAAAGGCCGCCAGCGCGCAGAAGCTCGATTTTCCTCTATACTGTCCGTACGGCTCCGACTCGGATACCAGCAGCTCGGCAAGAAAGCAAGAGTAGGAGGCAACGAACAGAGCGAGCGAGAGAGAGAGAGAGATGGTACAGCAGCAGCAGCGTGTATACACCACCGGGTCGATACTCTAGCACCGAGTCTCGCGGGTGCGACTGTACTCAACCGAGTGCACGCGCACTCGCGGACAACTATCGAGCCAAGTGCATCCGAGAGACGACTGCACTATACCTACTGTAGACCAGCTGCGGGGGAAAGGTGTGCGCGCTGCTGAGAGCGAGCCAGAAAGAAGAAGACGTTGTCGATGATAATAATATACACGTGAATAGAGGGTCTGACTTGTTCTTGCGACACTGAATGAAAGAGGGTTAAGCGCGAACAAGGGCTTCATTGAGACGCAGTTGGCGGAATTTCGAGGATGGCCCTGTGTAATCGATTACATCTATAAATCGATCGCTCCAATGAGCAACGAACTTGATGAATTATGTAAGAAGGTATACGCATAGAGCTTTTGGAATGTCGCATGGTAATGAGCAAATAGAATATGACAGCCGTCGCGATTGAATATTTACGCTATATAATTGCCAGCTGATTCTGCCAAGGAAAACAGAACGCACGTCGCGTAAACGCGCGCTTATTCAATTGGAAGATAAGTGAACCAGCTGTAGAGAGTGAGAGAGAGATGCGGCCAAACAAAGCCGTGTACGAAGCCAGACGCTACCGCAGCGGACTTATCGGGACCGAATGCGTCAAAAGGAAGCTACAAATGCCGGTACACGACGCAGTTAACTACTACTCGGATATTATATGAGTCAGCGACTGACAGAAGAGTTCAAGACTCCGTCGCATCTTTATTGTCACTGGGACTAATAGCTCGAAAGACTTTCTAGGTCATCAGAATCAAGCATAATGAGTTTATCAAAATTGTCACTCTCTCGAGCACATTAAAAAAAAAAAAGAACACACACCGCAACTGCGTTACGAGCTTGCTCGAAAAAGCGCGCGATAAGATACGCAGTTTTCGCGTGCATGAAAATTTATCGCGCGCGAAAAACAATGCGCACATCGCCACGCGCTTCCTAAACACTGTACTACCGCGTCGAAACGTAGCATCATCCAGTATATAGAAAGAGATATGACGAAAAAGAGCTGAGAGAGATAATACTCGAACCGTCCTGCGAGAGAGTCCTTCGCAGGACGCGCTCGGTGCACGCGTACTCGAGAGGAGACAAAGAACAGGACGGCTCCAACCGCAGGGATGGGATAATCCGACGTAGCACACACACACACACACACAAGCTTCTTTCGAGAGGGGGCAAGGATCGGGAAGGAATCTCTGCAGCTTCGGGAAAACCTTCTTATAATACACACAGTGGCCGATGAATCTTCACGACGATTTGATTCCTCGTTGTCGCGCGGAGATTGATTCGCATCAGCCGTGTTTTTCCTACTCGAAAAGTATATCGCATACTATACACGGAGGAGTTTGTGCTTTTTTTCGCAAGCAGAAGCCTTTGAGCCTCCGTTAGCCCAGTTCTCTTCGTAGTTTTTTTTTTAAGGCGAGAGTCGTACATACGTCGGCTTTTTAGATTGGAAAAGTTGGCCGGCGGGATAATGGCACGGCTTGTTGTTTAGAAAAGTTGAATTTTCCTCTGCGTCGTTTGTATTATATAGCGTTTTGTGGAAACGTTAGGAAATGAAAATAATAGGACACTGGAGAATTAGGGTCAGTTACGTCGGAATATCAGTCACTTTTCCAACAACACTTTGCTCTCAATTCGCCTTTTTTTCGTCGGCCTCTGTATTATCACATAATGCGCTTTTAATTGGCCGCCGTGGCCGCGCTGAGTTTTCAGAAGCAACGCGCGACGAGGAACAAAGGCTGGGGTAATAAGATTTTTATGTGAAAGTAATTTCTCGCTTCGTGCGCAGTTGGACTTGACTAATTGTTTGCGACGATCGACTTTTTGTCAAATTGTAGTACATGATTTTCATTTGTTTGTACACGTCCGCGCCCTATTACTCCATCATCGTTATCGGATGGAAAAGTCGAGATAAGGAATATTACGTACCAGATCTCTGTATACCTATAATAATAAATCCATTGTGCTATTTTCGGCTTTCGTTCGTAGCTGTATAGACACTATTCTATCCTCTATAGCACTCGACCAGAATGAACCCATTACTTCTCCCAAAAAAAAAAACATTCTATACTCGCACTATTACCAAGCAACGACAAACAACCCTTCCTCGCACTGAAACAAATCTAATCGCGCCTCTCGGCGTTTTTTCCGTCGCGAAAAAAAGTGCTCGTCATCGGGAGCGCGCTTCCGCCGGAAACAGAGTGCATACGTGGGTGCAGCCGCACTTTGCTCGTGAGCGTAGCAGTAGTATACCTACAGTGCACTGTTTACAGCTGCGCATCACGCAAAGCGAGTATAATGTAGGTATATACTGCGAGAGCACAAGGCGCGTTAACCTTAAATTATGATGTCACGGATGCGACTGCGCAAGGCTTCGGTAATTGCTGATGTGTGTATATGTATGCACGGCCTTTTCGCGAGGCGTTGCAGATTAAACGAGCTTTTTTCAGCTAAACGGTTGGAGTTTTGTAGTTAAGTGGAGGAGATTTTGCTTCTAGAGAAAACTTTGTGATAATTGTGATAGTACAATTTTTGGGTATGTACGTTACAACTTTGTAGAAACCTGCTGAGAGACTTAAACTTTTGAGTGAAGGTATAGATTTTGTCTTTGTGCTGAGCTGAGTTAATCATCAGCTGCACTCGCGTTTCGTTTTGGGTAACTCGGAGCGATGTACAACCTAAAATTGCTGTTCAGATATTTTACCCCCACCATTGCACCATTGACATACGGTAACGGACGTTCTCGTAAAAGCGGACAGTAACAGTTAGGTATACACTTGAAATGAGAGGGACAAACACTGCGTTACTATTGGAGATAGCATGTGCCTGCGAGAGGACGCTTCACGCTCTAAATTTTTTTCAGCGTGGATCCTAACATATTAAGGATTGCATTGCTTGTTGATAATTTGTCGATTGTTTTTAACCGAATTTCTCTAAAGATAAACGGTTGCTGGTCACCGTAGTGGAATCTCAGTAGCATCGTAGTTTACTACGAAACTTTTCTATTAAGTGGCGCCGATAGTTTTTTACGATAAAGCATACAAAGATGTCGACTAATTACATTGTATTCCATAGTATCAACTAAGGTCCTTACAATTACTACCATTTAAACGATACATCTTCAGATCCGTACGACAACGAACGCGTCGGAAACTATGACCAGATACTGCACCGAACGCTCAGCGAGATCTTTGGCTGTCTCATCAGCGGCCAGATCGGACAACTTATTCGTCGTCGCAGGAACTTGCGCAATAATCAATATGTCATCAAGAATTCCATATTGAATCTAATTTTGAATAGCGAGAACCCAACCTCGGCAAGCTGCTTTTAAAAAGAAGCGAGCTCCAGCTCCTGTGGATCGTGTAACGTCTGGTAACAGCTGTTACCAGAATTCAGCCGAACTTCTCGTGCGCTCTGGTGCCGACGTCAACGAGCTCTTGAAAAACGTCAATGGATTGGACGACTCGTTCAATGAAATACTCACCAAGCAATCGTCATTTCTCCATGCGCTGCTTTCGATGTATCCGTCATCGTGGAACGAGCGGTTCTTCGATCTGCTAATAGACCATGGCGACAACTTTTGGAAGCTTAAGACTCTGAAGCCCGTACCGTTCTTCATGTGGCGGTTATGAAAGGCCAAGTGAAAAAGGTTGAAGTGTTACTCGAAAGAGGAATCAACGTCGTTCGTAAGGACAAAATTACAGCAGTGCACGACGCGGTCCGCAATGGCAAAGTCAGCGAACTGATGCCGTTGCTGATAAGATACGGAGCCAATATTCGCGCCAGGGATATATATGATTTCAACGTCTTGCGCTACTTGCCAGAAGCTCCTGATGGAGAACACGCCGACCTGGCCAGAGTTTTGATCGAGAAGGGCATCTCACCTTGCGAGTCAAGTATGTCCGGCAATTTATATCAGCCGATACACAAAGCCGTTGCGTCTGGGAAGAATGAATTGGTAAGTAAAAGTATATATTATAATCTTCTCGAAGTACGCCGCAAGATTCGATTTAAATCTGCTGTGTTATTCTTATATATTCGGATAACTACTTGTTTCCACTGTACATCGCCGCTCGAGAATGCGAGAACCCGGCAGTTCTGCTAACTCGATGTATTTGCAAAATGTATGCATTGTTTCGTATTGCCAGTCATTTCATTTACAATTTTCGGAATTATTGCAGGATTCGTGGTGATTAACTTGGAGTTTCCCGCCTCCGAGTAGCGCATCTTGACGTAACGCGAATTACTAATAATAAATAAAATGCGTAACTATACTGTCTGAAATTTTTAAAACCATATTGCTCAACATGAATCTATCCATACAGAAATCTAAAATTACCAATCCAAAGAAACATACCCTACTGCAGTCATACCTTTTAACACACACAAACTCTAAAAAGACTCTCATCTCGAAACTCCATAAACCTTCCGATAAAACAAGCAAGCGGGCAAGAGATGCGCTCACTCGACTCTTCTCCCAAAAATAAAGTTCGGTTGCACCGAGCCGCCGTCGATTCATCACCTTCTCGGCGGCAGCACAACGCGATAATCCGTCTCGGAGCTTTGCCAGCATCTTCTCTCGGAATTCTTGAAATGTCGCGACTCCTGGCAGTCGTCGTCCTCACTTGGTATCCAAATTAATTGCGTAATCGGTGTCTATTTTCGAGGCCGGTTGTACGTGTGCATAGTCCGGAAGAATTTTCCCGTACGATATCGGTACAATATGCAGAAGAGAACGTGGCTGAATCAATGCTCGTGGATTTCATGAGTCAATTCGTATCGAGCCTTTCCCTCTAAAATTCATACTCATGCGTAGATTAGATTCGCCCACACGCGGTCCGGTATACTAACTATCCAATTGTTCCAAATTCGCAGATACCGTCTTTGCAGCAGAAAAAAAAATCGATTCGAACCAGCGGAATTATTCGACTTTACGGTCGACGATTCGCAAATTAGGGAAAATAACCGGAGAGTATAGCTGGGAAAAAAAATATTCCTAGATTCTATAGCCGAGTGTGAGCATGACACATACGCGCAGCATCTTTCCACGCGCTCATCGGTATGAATGCCCTCCGCGGACGTTTTGAGTGCACGCGCACTCGGAAAGCGCGCGCGCGTTCAAACCAGTTGTGCCATTTTCTGCTGAAAAACATGTGGCGGTATTATTTAATGCCTTGTGTTTTATCAGCCTTTTTGCTCGATCGCAGAGAGGATTATTATTATTTTTTTACTACCAGCTTTTCGTACTTTGTGCACGTTTTGTCCGCGTATACTGTACGTGTTATTTGTTCGTTAAACTCGTTCGAGCTAGGATGACTACACAGTGTTGGACGAAAGAATTTTAATAATAGACGTACTTAATATTATGCGCAACAAGTGGAGATTTCTTCAAGATATAGCGCTGCGTTTCTTTTCCATTCGTATACTCTTTATTTCAGCCCATATCATTATAAAATCCCTTCAAACTGTTATTACACGCAATAATCGCGGCATTTGCATAGCGTCAATGTCGTATCCGCAGAGGTGTATTACAAACTATCCCCGTAAATTCGAACAAAAGGATAAACCTTCGTACGGATACTGCATATAGCTTCCTTTTCCATCGGCTATCCATGCATCTTTCCGTAATCGCTTTAGAAATCACAAAAAGTACAGGTCGATTAATCGTCGTTATACCTATCGGACAAACGTTCATCCGTACCTGCAGCAACTGGCAACATGCATCTCTTTAAGCGCACGTCCTAGAAGCAGAGTGAAAGAATGAAAAAGAAGGCGCACAGGAGTGACCTCGCAGAAGTTGTAAACGGCCGGTGCCTTTCATCAATCATTATAGCGGTAGCCAAGCGCGATGAGAGTGTATATACCGCGCAGTTTATGCGTGTCAGATGCATACACGCGCGTATAATACCCGCGGTATCGATGGCTGCAGAGTTTTCGCTTACTTTGGAAATGATAGAGAAAACTCATCAGGATAATTATGTTTTGTTCGAGACACCTGCTGGAACTATATAATTCGATTGTTGTCGGTCCCGCGGCGAAAGTGCAAAAAGTTTTTATGATAGAAAGCGCACTTGCTGCTGTTGCTGTCAATTTTTATTGCTTCTATACTTCACAATTCGAGCGGATGATTTTTATAACGCACTTTTGTTCGAGAGACGTTCACGCAGAGAAATAAAGTTTTCACTTGTGAAAAAGTTTACTCTCGTCTTTACGCGATGTTGTATAGTTTTTTCTTTATAGATTTCGCAACGGATATAATTTATTTAATCTCGCTCTTTACATTATTATAAAAGCTAAACTTTATTAGAAAGTTTGCTCTCTTATTATATACCTACTGCTGCGGCAATTATATTGCGAAATAAAATCGCGTCTTTAAAGTGCATGCATTTCTCGATATTATTCTGCAGCAAGAAGTCCAGTTTCCTGCAAAGCTTCACGTACTAACGCGCAGCAGGTAAATATAATACGGTTGAGAAAAAGCGAGCAGAGCGAAGGCATAATTGCTAGATTGCAAGCAGCGTCTTTTTTTTCAAACGAGAAGCCTGTTCGAGTACTTATAATCTATAGGTATGTACTACACAGCGGTGGCGGTATAGTAGCGTTTTCTCTCTGCGGAATATATTCTTCGCTGCGTTGCTTATAGGTATATTCTCTGGTTCGAAAATGCAGTCGAATAAACCGCGCGCTCTCGATTTTAATAACCCACCATGATGAAGAGCGTATAAACAGCGAAAACCGCATGATGGACTAATTCACTTTCCCAACATGCGTATCTCTAATAAACGTCGGAACGAAAACAAATCCACGAAAATAGCGACGAAATTATACAGACCGCAGTATAGAGTCACGGCGTCACGCTATTCGTGCTGATAAAAGCCGCGAAAATAACATGTGTAGCGTATTATGCGCAACGCGTATATCGCTCTCCTCTCGTTTTTTTCTTCTTCTTCGCGAAATGGAAGGAGTAGACTGTTTGTGAATTTACCCTCTGATCGTGCAAGGAATGACATCGCGGTTAATTAATTTGGATGAGTCGATGGATTCGTATAGAATGTTTGTTAAAGCTAGAAGAAGTTTTGATCGGACACTTATGCTGAACTAATTACGATGCTTTCGTGTTTATTTCCCGTTTTTTATGCGTAATGTATTTATTTAAATTCGTTTGACATTTGTGCCGAGTAATTCGTTATGTAAAAGTTTATGTCTTGCTTTATACTCTTGCAGTTGCAAAATCTAAATTGGGCAGTCGGTGCAAGTCAGTATTAGAGAAAAATGTAAATGTATACGATCGAGCAGTACCTACTTCTCGTTGCCATTTTCTGACTTTGCAGAATTTTGTTGCATTATTTTTCGTTTCTGACGGTATATGCAATGTTTCTGGGATACTCGTTATCAAAATTCCAGTAGAGAACGACGAGTGTTGTCAGACATCTTCAACCAGTTTCGCGATATTTGACTTATCAATTAAATTATTTTCATCTTTTTTCCAAAAAAAGATTTCACTTCGCGGCCAGCATGTTTAACGACAATTATTTCCATCCGCAATTACCCGCCTTACTTCAGCGAAAACGAGTAGTCGCACTTAAACTATATCTGCATCCACGGAGCGAAAAAAATAATAGGAGCACAGCGTGGCAAACAGCTCCGCAGTGGAGCGTCCGACTGTGTCGAGTAGTGCGCGGTGTCGACGTCCTCTCGAAAAGCGAGTCACACTATCGCTTCGACGTACGCCTTATATACAACATTCTTGATTTTTAAAAATTTAATTTTTTTTTTCTCGCCAGTGCCATTATTTGCATTAAAGAAAAACCGACTAGCTCAATTCTCAACTGCAGCAAACGAAAATATAAAAAGTAAAGCATCAAGCAAGCTATTGCTGTAATAAAGGCCAACTCGGCCCTGGTATACACAGTCGTCCATCTGTTCTGCTCTCATATCCAGCATCAGCAGAAACCGCATCTGTTCGGTGCAATCGCACTGAGCCTCTCTCATAATAAACCCGCAAAAACTGGAGCCTAGCGCTCCGCCGAGCGTTACGGACAAAGAAAGCGAACTTTATTAGTCATTAACGCGAGCTCAGCTGTGTGTACTCGTGTGCATGTGTGCAGTGTATAGCTGAGGTACATACATAGTTGCACAAGCCCGCGATGACGCCTTTCGCGCGCTAGCTAGGTTTTTCTCACTGAAGCGCGTGCTACCACTACAATATTATGCGGACGATGCTGATTTAGGTTGTTTTCTTTTTGAGACTCGATATTTTCTCAAGATGATTTATATACAGATTTGCATTTGCCGAACGAATTGCCATCGCACTAAAAGTCCCCTCCAAAAACCCTATATTTGCATAATTGTCGCATCATGCAATCTGTTATTGATGGCGATGCCGTCTGTTTCCTCAAAAAAAGCGACACTCCAACAAAAAATCGTTTACACCACTGCATACACATCACGTCGACGTGCAAAATCCAGCGCGTTTTAAATCAAATTCCAATTACTGGATTTAAGCCCCTCCGTCGCGCGATCGATTTTAAATAGCCGCTCATCAACACAACTATTTAAACAATCGAGTTAAAGTTACTTTATAACTGACCAGTCGACGATTTTTTTAATGCGCGCGCGTAAAGTGGAACAAGTGCTCCTCGTCGCTTCTCGGAATATATAATGCGAGATCAAGTGAATGAATGGGTGCAGCGGCCTGCAGGAGGTGAGCGCCT
The DNA here is from genome assembly GCA_012977825.3 of Pteromalus puparum. NCBI lineage: Eukaryota > Metazoa > Arthropoda > Insecta > Hymenoptera > Pteromalidae > Pteromalus > Pteromalus puparum. The sequence continues at coordinate 48,518,732 of CM053172.1, forward strand.
TATACTGTCTTTATGGTTCAATGATCCGAAACCACTTGCGTCCACCCAACGATTCGTCATTGCAGACTCGACAGTCGACGCGAGATACACTACGTTAACGGCGCATAAACTTTATTGGATTGACATATTTTTCATTTGATTGGGCGTGCCTAATTCGAGCGATGAATGAAAGAATTACGGTAGTGTTCTGAAATTTGCTTAATGGACTTACAATTTGGTTTATTGAATTATTTATAACAATCGAGTGTTGATTATTAGAGTACTTTGAACTATATACTTATACGTAATGCAGTGGACTTTGAACAACTACTTTTGAAACTGGCGCCATCTATCTGCTCAAGCTCCGACCAATAGAAAAAGCTCTTAAGCTTGCTTGGAAGGTAGATGATGGAAAGTAATATCTTATTGGCCGAAGCAATGTGACTGTGAAATCAGCTGTAAGCACATCAGCTGATCGTTCTATCCTTTGTATGTGCAGTGTATATCGCGATCTGTCAGTAAACGCTGTATTTATATTAGCATCTTTAGAGCTTTATATTGATTACTATTTGTACTTTTGTGAAAATTTTAATTTGTAACGTCATAACTATTTATTGTAAGTGTCTGATTATTTCTTCAAAAGAGCAACTATAACCTTGTATTTTCAATATTTTCAAAAAACACTATTTACAGGACACAATAAAATGGCAACAGCAAGTGAAATAAACAAGGAAGAGATGCAAGGAGATCAAACTTCTACAGATACACAAGAAGCTGACTCACACTTGAGATGTGAGTCTCCTAAACGAGGAACCACTCTATCCACGAGTACAAGTAGTTTCGAAGCTCTGGATCCACATGATCCTAATCTCAGTCGCCTTGCGAATACCATGTTCCAAAAAACTAGTGAATACTTGCAAGAAGAACTCACTGCTACACATGCAGATTACAGACTGCTTGAGCGAATGAATAAGGAAACCATAGCAAAGTACGCTGAACTAAAAACCATATCATCTAATGTGTCTCAGTCATTAGATCTACTCAACCAAAAGTACAAAAAGCTACAGCCTGTCTTGGACAATATCAACCAAATAGATGATAGTGTGACAAAATTGGAGCAAGCAGCTTACAAACTTTTAGCATACTCAAATAGGCTAGAAGCCAAATTTAAAGACATTGAGAAAGAAGGTAAAAAGTGAATGTGCTTTGATCAATGGATTGCGTTGTTTTCAATATCATGAAAAGAGCCTAGTGATCTGGCTAATACATTCTTTTGAACAATGTTCAAAACAATGCCTGTGATTTCACTGAAACTAAGAAAAAGTATTTGCTTTTATAAGTTATGTATGTACAAATTAAAAAGTGCATTTTGATCATCTAGTTCAGATTTCATTGTGCATTGTAATGATTCGTTTATTATTTAAAAAAGTTGTAATTTAAAGTGTTAAAGTTTATTATTTCACTTATCATCGGCAGAAAATGTTCAAATTTTTTTACTTCGAGTAAAATACTAAAAAAATATCACAAGACAAATGTTTTTAATGATTTTTGCTGCAATCAGTTATGTAAACTACTTTTTGCAATAGTAGGACATAAAATAAAAAGAATACATATTTTTTAAATATTATATTTATTATTGGCTGTTTAAATCATATATGCGTTACGAATTATTATCCTCAATATTTCACTGTCTATTTGACTATAATTCAAATAACAATAATTTAATACTTCAAACAAAACAAGGTGTACAAAAAATTATTTAAAAATTATATAGCTTTTATGCAAATTGCATTCATAATCTTTCTGACTACTCTTTTGCTAATTTATGGTAATACAATAGAAATTCCTTATAATGCTATAATTCAGACCTTTCATTCATTTCACAATCCTAACATGTTATGTTTTTGTTATATAGCATTTTCAAGACACTGTATGGTATACGCATAAGTATCAGTTAATCAGGGGAACACAAAAGTGAGGCATGACTAATCTGTCACTATTTTTGTCTGATTTCTCTAATTAATTATAAACCTCGAAAAAACGGAAATATACATAGTTGTTAACCAAAAATAAAATACATGAATCCATAGTAATTATAATTCTGCAGAAAGATGCATTGATTAGTTATTTTGTTAGCTTATATTTTGTTCCCCTATAAATGTTTTCATCAATTGTTCTAAGCTAAAAGAGAAGAGGTTTATGCTACTGTTGTGTACTAATTATAACATGCACCAAAATTTATTTTTTTTTAAGTCTATTCAAATATTTTAGTCATCATAATCAATCAACTTTTAAATAAGTCATTTTGAAGGTATTTAATTGAAAGAGAAATAATTTTTACATATTCAACACGAGTAAATTGTTAGATAAATGTAAACAATAAAATGTACAATTTATAATAAATTTTTTGTTAAAATCGAAGTGATGCCAGGTTCTCTTTCTTTTATGAAAAAGATTGCAAACATTTTTAATGCAAGGTACGGCTGCTTTCAAAATAGCACATACAAAAAAAGTTTCATGTATAGATTTGAAATTTTACCTACAATTCTTTTAATGATTTATTTCTGGAAAATAATATTAAAATTCTATTAAAGATTTAAAAAGTTCTCTAACTAAACTGTTTTAATAAACAAAAGTAGGTGAAAACTACCAACAAAATGGTGAAAATTATTTACTTGTTATAAGTCAATTTGTTCTCATAAATGGTGGAAATATTTGTAATTATCAAGTAATACGTATCATTTAATAATATGTGACATAGAGTTTTTATGTTATCAGCAGATGGACATTTTGCAGCTTTGTATTTTACTGCATCTGCAAAATTTTAGTTCTTACAATTGAACAGACTATAATCTCTCTTGGTTATCGACCTAAATCTTTACGTAAAGTAGTCTATCAATAAGGTAAGAATTGAATTGTATCTATCAACGCCCATATTTTATCTGCAGTATCAGAGAAATTAATTAAACCTGAGTTTCACTTTGTGGTAAAAATTGGTTTATCACCAAGAGATATATATTTCTTCTCATATAAAGTGGAGTGATAAATCCTGAGTAAACAATGCTTCCTTGCAGTGCTTTCATTTTCTGCTAATCTTCCAAACAACATATTCATTGAAGTTTAACAATCCAAGAAATTTCCAGCCATCAACAGTTCCAGAGCTATTTCTGGTGCAATAGGAAATTCTGGAATCTCTGTGCTGCTGTTAGTGTATCGAACTTTGTATGTAAAGTACATACAAACTTTTTGCAAAACATGTGATCTGTAAATATATGCAAATGAAATGATACTATTTCTTTACAATTTTATATCAGCAAGCCAAAAAAATCTTTCTAAATTAACTTGATTCATCCTCAATATTTTAAAATATAATAATACTCACGGTATTTCTCTAAAGTTAACCTCGTTAGCTTCATTTTCAGCAAATTGACCAGGACCGCTCAACATAGCCTTTATAGTACCACTAGTTAAAGCATGCTCCCGTTTAACAATAAATTCATGACCATCGCTGCTCACCAATTTGACATACATAGCATCAGGTCCTTCACACCCACCATATACTGGTCCAGATTCCTGTTCAACAAAAATACATACAACAAAGGTATACCAAAGACTGGTGCATTCCTATAGGCATATTTATCAAATATAAGCATACCCTATCTCCTTGCATGTTCACATCTCCAGACATTTTGTGTTGTTTATATTCTATTTAACCTAGAAAACCAAAAATAAATTAGAAAACTCATATTCAAACGGTAAGAGGTCAATCGATTTTAACCTCGAAAAATATTCCTAAATTACAAACAAGTATAGATGTATTTAATTATCCAACAAAAAACTCAAGATAAAGGGGTATAAAAAGACTTTCCAAAATGCAAATTTTAGACTTTTTTAAAGAATATTGATTCCAAAGTTAACAATGACACTTGCAAATGTATATATAGCTTTTAGCATCATACAAATTCACTCAAAACATAAGATACCGCTTCTTAATTTCCCGTGCATCGAAATATTAACGAAATAACTCTTACCTAAACGAGAATAACGAACTGCAACAAATTAGAGTTTCGTCTAACTCCAATGATGATGTTAATTTTCAAGGATAAATAAATATGACCAGCAATAACAGGAATGGAGTTCTGAGTTTTAGTCACTGACGAGTACAGTCATGAAGTTTGCAGCAGTTGACACGAGTTCGATTGTGAAGGGCTTGCATCTTACTTCACACCATAGATAAACGCGCGAAACCAACATAAAGGAATAAATGTGTTATTGTTGTCAAATTACTTTTCTATTTGTTGTATATATTTCTTAAATATTTTTATTTCATATTGTAAAATTTTTCCGAATTCAAGATTTATAAAAGTCACAGATTAACGATTACACGTTACATTTCTTAAAACTTATTTCATGATAATAATAGATAACCTGTTGAAACATTTTTTACATTGCTATTTATTTTAAATTATTATGGATAGTGATAATGAAAATGAAGTTCCTTTGAACATAAGTAACGACAGTGATTCAGGAATGTAAGTACATACAACAAAATAATAGGAATATTTAAGTGTAATAATTGAATTACATTTTTCATTAATTTTTTTGCAGACAACTACTAAAGCCAGAAGAAATAGAAGAATTATTTAAATTGGCCAATATTGATAGCTCAGAAGTATATCCAGTAGTTCAAAGTCTCTATACTTCGGTGCCAGTAGATAAAGATACTAGTGAGTATAAAGTTTTGGAGCTTGATCAACATTTGTTAGAGGCTTTAAAAATTGGAGATACGTAAGTAACTAAGTGTTTGCATCATTCTTCGATGATATTAAAAATTCAAGTATATGATATTTACCAATTTAATGCAGGCTTACTTTTCGGGGAGATGAAAATGAACCTGCGGTGTTGTGCAGCGGTACTAGGACATATGAAGTCAAAGAAGCTGAAATATCAAACACATGCCTGTTAGTGCCAAATTTGAAATGTGCAGAGGAGACGATGATTGAGGGAATCAAAGGGCACATTGCTGAATCAGTTGAAGTGAAAGGTGTATACAGCAAATATCTTGAAGTAAGTTCCTACTTATCATGAATGAATTTATTAGTAATTCGGTTTAAGTACTATTTATTATTCGATTTATTCGAACAAATATTACTGTTTATAGGTAAAGGAAATCAGTCCAAAATTAAGTAAACTTCAGACTTTATTAGAACCATCATCATTCAAAGGGATGGAGTATGAAAAGTTAATAGACAAGTCAACTCTTTATGACTGGGAAAGAATTCAGGATCATGTTCAAGCTAGCGATGGAGAAATATTAAACGCTCTCCCAGAACTTTTGATAGCTCAAATAGATGGTACATTCCTTCAACAATGTGATTTATTTTAATATTATAAAACTGATTATTATATTTAGAAAAAATTTTCAGGCTATTATCGGCTTATTTCTTTTGAGTTTGAAGCTAAAGCTGTACCATTTATGCTAGATTTAATGGAAGAAAATTCATGGGAGATCGATGAAGTAGATAAAGAAGTTTCATATGAATCTTTAAGTGAAATTATTCCAGAACCAGTATTTGAGTTACTTTTTAAGAAATATACAGAACCAAGTACAAAAACCAAAAAAGATGGAACTCAATTGTACAAGTACAATGAAGCAAAGTCTAGCAGACTTTTGGCTCAAATATTATTGACTGCTTGTCCATCAAATAGCTACGGTGATTTTATGGAAGCCTGGAAAATTGGAAGTCCTGACAATATACAACCAAAAGAAGAATATCTTTATGGTGTAGCTATTGTAGTTAATAATAGTCAAACAATGAGAAAGGAAATTATTCTGTATCCAGAGTCAAATTTATCTGATGATATTCAGAAAAGGTTGAATGAACTTTTTAAAGCAAAAGAAAAATGGACAGTAAAAGAAATTTCTCCTTACATCTCGTAAGTCATTGATATTACTGTCAAATTTAAAAAAAAAAAAAATTAATTATTATATGATTATCATTTCTTACAGAAAATTCACCACGAGAAAGCAAGATGTTAATGCTATTTTGACCAAATATGCAAGACCATCTACAGTTAATGGTGTAAAATATTACAGTTCTAAGCATGGTAAATAATAGAAAATAAAAATAATTTCAAGCATAGAATGTTTATACAGACCGAATTCATATTTATGTAAATATAGCAATTTTATATCTTTTTATTAAACAATCTGATAATTCATGATTAAAACATATAATATTTTCTTATGGGTGAATTTCGAATATCTGTGACTATTTAGTTTTACTATCACTGTAATTATGTAAAGGTTGTCTTGGTTGTTCTTTTTATATTAGGTACCATAGGTTGAAATAACAGAAGTTTTGTTTAAAATCAGAAGTGTAATTTATTTACTGATATATTATAATTAATAATTGTTATAATCATACATCATTACATTTACACAAATTTACAAATACCTTTAAACGAGATGACAATATTTTTTAAGTTTCTCTATCACGATTAATAAAATGAGTATTAAGCTGTAAATTTTATAAATGCATTCATTTGAACAATTAATATAAACCTAAAATCATATAGAACCTATAGTTGCATATGTCAATTATCAGATAGAAAGTTAATTAATTAACAGTGCTGTACTTTGGATAGTTTCTTTCAATGCAGTTTATTGTGCCATTAGTGTGTATACTAATATAGATAAGCGTTAAGTTATATACTTTATTTTTTTTATTTTTTTTCTAAATGTTGTCTCTCGTTCTCGGCAAAAATATTGCTTTGCATAATTCATCGATGACAAAGCGCCTTAATATTGCATATGAGCTAATTAGATGATGCTATTCTGTCGCAAGGGATGACAATTTGTAAAACGTGTGCCTTTGATAGGAACTGATGCATACCACCAAAGATGACTGTTCGTATCTGTTTCTGTTTTTTTTTTATTTCCTCATACTTTATATAAAACATCCCGTATAAACGTCACAAGCCAGTACGAATCGCTAATTGATTACTTAAGTATAAATAGAACATTCAGTCGCACTCTTTACATCATGTATATAATCGATTTTGCACAGCGCGTAATTAATAATTTTTTTTTCTATACGTCTATGTAATATTTATGTGCGCATATGCGAACATTATTAGGAAATAGACTATTGAATTACGAACTCGTTTTTCAAAAACCAATCCGCCGTAAAGTTATCGACTCTATAATATTATGAAGAACTAAATTTTGGTCGCATAGTCGTAATTGCGAACACCTCGTCTTTTGTTTTAAATATACAAATACAGATTTATACAATATAACTTCGTACATATATAATAATATTTAACTGACTACCAATGACAGGTGACGCGAGGTAACAAATGACCGCGACTTAAAGTCAATCAAATACGTATATAGCGAATATTGCATCAATCGGTACATCAACGTCTTTCGTGATTATAATTTTATATTTGCATCTAGGATAGAAAATAAAAAAAGAGGATTATAAAAAATAAACACGTTCGAACTAAATATTTTATACGTCACCTTATAATTGATGTCGTTATTATGTATATAATTTATGTATAACAAATATCGCAACGGTAATTCTAAAGCTTTGGAGTCGCGATTTCGATATAGTATCCGTGACTTAAATTATTTTTATCGATGTAACTATCGCTAGAGAATACTGTCCTATGTATAAGTACGTTTTTTTCTTTTTCTTTTAGATAGAGAGATAAAATTTTGTCCGACTGACAAATCAAACAAATTGTGATCAATGTATAGATGACTGGAGAGCAAATGCAAGCGTTAAGAACCGTACGCTCTTTGCGGAAAATGCGATAAGGTAACTTTTCGCTCGGTTTATAATATTTACAACATACGCTGTCAATGATACCAAATTCAAAAATAGTTTGGAATATTTGAAAATACATTAGAAAAATGAAAGAAAAAAAAATAAAAAACGAATGAAAACAAATAATTTTAAGATAAATATTTGGAATCACGCCTCAAAAATTTAGTAAGTTTCTGCATGTTCCAACATTAATCTAATGCATTTCTCGTCACTTTTGAAACATGGAGTTTCATCGGCAGATCTGTCACTTTCCTCGTCAGTTATTTGAGCGTGATGATTTTACTAGACAAGTAAGGTCACCTCATCGTTAGCTGTCGTTTGACTGGACCTCTTTGCCCCGTTTATTGTTAAAAACAGAAGACTGGCTGATGTCGGTCGCCATAGACGTTTGGTGTTGATGAATAATTGGCGTCTTGGTCTGAACGATGCTGCAGGTGACCGGGACGACAGGTGGGAGATTCATCGAGTTCCCCGTATTGCAGGAGAGCGACGGTCTTTTTCGCTCAAGACTGTTGGTGGCCATTTGGCGCCTCGTCGTTGAATTACGCTCAAGGCTGTTAACCATGTGATGCCGTCGCTCCAAGCTCGACATCGTGCTTCCATCCGGCTGGCTACCCTACGATTTTAAATTAATTTATTTAGTCAGGAACATACTTACATAGCTAGAGAATTATGTAAAAACGAAATTACTTGAGATCCTCGATCGACGGATTGACCCATTCTATGCAGAAGATCTCCGCTCTGACTCTGCCTGAAACCAGGGTTCTGCTGCCTCTCGCTGGATTGACTTCTCCTAAGCAACTGTTCACCCGACTGGCTCGAGCGCATGCGACTCTCTTGCCCAGAGTTTCGAGAGTTAGACATCTCATTGTGCTTCTGGCAAATCTGGCTATCCACGTAGGGGAACCGAATGCGAATTGAATCTATTACGTCTAGCAGATTCTTAGCATCCATCGCCAGGATATGAGCGGCTGATAGCATACCCCTATAAAAACGATACACATTTTACAAACGACTATTGGTAAAGATATTTTGGTTTGGTCTTAAAAAGACTATAACACGTACTTGCGATATTCAGCATCGAGGGTCGTGGCGCTGTAGTTTTGTGCCAGCTTCATGGCAGTGACGAGCTCGCCCATATCTTTGCTCAGCACCTTGTGAGCCATCTCGACTTCTCGATGGGCGGTCACGGGGAGTATCTCGACGAGAGCATCGACCGATGAGAGAAGTGCCCGCAGCTCAATACCGACTCGCCTGACAAGCTCTAGGTACTGGGCAGCTTGACTCTGCTGCACACCTTGTGACAAGGACATCACTGCTCGAACAACACTGGTCGTGCAATCGTAGACTCGGTCGTTCGTTCTATCGAGGTCTGCTGTGGGTGTCGGTTCCATTTTCTGCAAAAAATAAATGGAATGAATCAAGAGTCTCTTTCACTGATCCTAAACGATGTAGTTACAATAAAAATAATTTACCTTCACTACAATGACTTTGTCGGATCCTTTGTCAGAGCCGAGAGATCCTGTATTTGTGGTGTGAGGTTCGTGATTCGGTGATTGTGTGACGGACCGTGGAATAGGTGGGCTTGCGCTCTCGTCACCGCTCGTTGCAATTGAGAGACGTTTCTTGGGTAGATAACGTAAGGTAAGTAAATGTCGTAAGGGATATTTTACTAAGTCAAGATATTAGTTTACCTCTTCTCTTGCAAGCCATCGGCTATCCTCTTCGGACTGACGCTGCTGCTCAAGCAAACGTTTCTCCAAAAACTGCTGTTCGTCTTCGACACGTGGATTAAAATCGCCTGTGCTCTCAAACATTTGAGATTGTGCATTTCTCTGCAATCGAAAGAAAAATATATTAGTATAGAAACGTATATATATGTAGATTAACCGCTTAAATAACGTTACATATCATTAAAACTAAAATGTTATTTGCAATAAACTGTACACAATGACTTATATTAAGATTAAATAATTAAACATTATATGTACACATTTCGAAAATAAATTAAAGGGATGCATCACTTCTTGCAAAACCATTTAACATCCAAATAATATTTTACATAATATCTTCTTGTGCATGCAGGTGTATGAACATCTATGTAAAATCTTTGCAAGTTTTACGTAAACTATACGGTGCCATATAAATCATTATTAATCTTCATGCCATCTCTTAATTGAATAATACTTATATATTGAAAAAAATAAACATGTAACTTTACAACTTTATTAGTAAATTATATAAAAACAATCGTTAGTACACAGTCATAACTAAAGAAGTTAATTAAATAGCTTAAGGAAATTTGAATAATTATTTTTTTAATCAAGTTCAGAGTTTCAATCAAAATATGTTAATAAACATAAAATCAAATTGATAAAGAGCTTAAATATTTGTATTCTAAGTTCTAAAGAACAATAATAATTCGTACAAACTAAATTTATATAAGTACACCTGTTTCCAAATCTCCTTATAAAACTAAAAAGTGAGAGCATCAGAAAGTATATGTGAACGAAAAAAAAACCAAAGCAAATTGAACAACCTGGGTACTCAAGTGTTATAAAAAAAAGATATACATGATGAACCAAGACCAAACTCAATAAAAAAGGGAATATGCTGCCAGAAGGCAAAAACAAAATCACCGCTAAGAAAACTAAAACAAAAAAGGATAAAACGTCAACCCAGTCAGAGTGCAAATCTACAATACAATGTTTGCATGTATCCTGGTCCGAAAATCCAATTTCCAGCCGCCAAATAGACAGCAACTCAGCCAATGTTCTCCAACCAGGGTAGCAACAAAAAAACCAACGACATAATAAAACGACAGCAACCAGACTACAGAGCTCGCATTCCCGAAGCTCGGCATCACCAATCCAAACCGACAAACAGAGAAGAGCCACTGCAAACCTGCTGCTGCTGGTGCTGCTCGTGCTGCTGTTGGGCCGCCTCATCAAACGACCCCTCGCCAAACCCGTTACTATCCTTTCCGTTTTCCCCAGCAGCACAACCTTGCGAGCTTGCATTCACAGCGGTGGCATTGGCCACGAAGACCTTGCCCACCTGAGGCATAGCAGACTGCCTTGTCTGTGCGGCATAATGAGCCTGCACAACTGGGTGGTGGGCGTAACTAGTGCACTGTTGTTGCTGATGCTGCTGCTGCTGTTGTTGCTGCAGCTTCTGAGCTTGCACAACAGAAGTAGGAGTCGCGTGGACCGTATAGATCGGAGCAGCTGAGTTTTGCAGCGAGTTCTGTCGCTGATAGTTTTGCGAGAACTGCGAGTACTGAGAAACGTTCGAGTATATCTGTTGCTGCTGCTGGTAGTTCTGGGGGTACATAGCTTGTGATTGATAGACTGGCGCTGCGGCGCCACTCATATAGCTAACACCTCGAGCGTTCTGCACGTAGCCACCACTTTGATCGGAGACCGCGGCTGTCTGTGCGCGGAACTTCATGACAGGCCCGTAAAGGTTCTCCGGGGTGGCGACCGTTGTGCTAGAGGAGGAAGAGGAGGTGGCCGCGGCAGAGCTGCTGCTGGGGCAAGAAGACTGACAGAGCTCGAGGCTCGTTGGACCAAAGTTTTGCTCGGGCGGGCAAGCTTCGGCAAAGTTGCCTGCTAAACTCGGGCTTTGACTGAGATTACCCACGATAACTGAGCTCTGACTGAAGTTCGCTACGGGCCCATATATCTCTTGTGCCTGTGAAGCACATGACGAGGCTACTGAAAACTTCTGTACAGGCGAGTACAGATCGCCCGTGATGCTACCCACCGTCGCTTTCTGACCGGGATATAAACCACCCTGCTGCAGGTCTTTGACCTGATGATTGGGCTGTGACTGTTTGCGCGCAACGTTGGGGGACTGGCTCTGACTCTGAACCGACTCGGAGATACTGAGATTCGACAGGAAGGAGGAGATGGTGTCGGAGGACTCGATTGAGTCGAGGTTGGACTCGGATAGGGTAGCCGAGTGATCGGAGGTCAGGGAAGTCTGAGCCTCGGAACTGGGTACAAGCGCCTCGGCAAAGGGCAGATCGGATACGATGGCCGTGGTCAGGACCTTATCCTCGTCCTGAAACTGCACGGCCAGCGAGTTGAAGGGGGTCGCGGGGGTCGTGTACACCGAGGGACATACCCCTCGTGCCTGGCTCTCCTTCATCAGCTGGGCGAGCACCTCCGGACTCTGGGCGACGATGTACGTGGACACCGGGGCAGACAGATCCGACTGGTCTGGCGTCGTGCTGGATCCCTGGCGACTCAAGCCAGCGGATTTCGTACCTGCTGGCTGGACTTCATCACCTCCCACTGAAAATTGTCCTCAGTTATTCAAGAACCGCCTAGATAATTTATATGCTCGTAGATGAACTAATATTCTTACCCCATGACATAGCTTGAACTCGTCGTGTCTCCCTGCGAACACTCTCCTGTTGTTGATGTCGTTCCTCAATGAGAATTTCACTGAAAAGACAATACGATATTGTAACGAGCTCTCGATCAGTGCACTTAAAATAAAAGTATAATATAGTATAGGAGACTCACTGTAAATTTTCTCGAATATCTTTGAAAGTCGGCCTCTTGCTTGGTTCATAGCTCCAACACTGAGACATGAGCGAGTAAAGCCTTGGGGGACAATGACTTGGCAAAGCTAATCTCTCTCCATTCTCCAATTTACCAATGACTTCGTTATTCTTTACCCCTTGGAAGGGTTTAACGCCAAACATCAGTATCTCCCACATGCAGACACCTGTGCCAAAAAAACATGAAAATTTAAAATCAATAAACGAAAATTATCGCAAGACGCAAACCAAGTAAAAAAGTGAAGACTACACCACTTACCGAACATCCAGACGTCGGACGATGTAGTGAACCTGCGAAAATTGATGCTCTCGGGCGCCATCCACTTGATGGGAAGCTTGCACTTACTGGCGGTGTAGTAGCTTTGGTCCTCGACCCAACGACTGAGGCCGAAATCGGCGAGCTTGACGCAGTTGTGCGCGGAGACGAGGACGTTACGTGCGGCGATGTCCCGGTGCACAAACTTCTTGCTCTCGAGGTAAGACAGGGCGGTGCTCAACTGAAACGTGTAGAGGAGAAGGGTCGCGAGATCGAGTCGGTGTTTGTTGGATTGGAGGTATGCGCGCATCTCGCCGAGCTTCGCCAGCTCCATCACCAACCAGATCGGCGCCTCCGAGCACACGCCTATCAGACGGATTATGTGAGGGTGCTCGAACTGTTGCATAATATCTGAAAGAAAGAGAAACGTTCTCAAGCAATTATAGTATGAGCGGCCCAAGCTGCAGGCCAAACAAGGCAGTTTTAGCATTGGTGGCACATCGCATAATCTATAGACTCGGCACGCATATTGTTGTTATGAGGAAAAACGAAAAGTGCATGTGCGCCACCTATTTTCACCTGCCTGAGACATGGAGAGTTAGACGAGGACAAGCAGTGACAAGAGGGGCAGTCCAAAACTGCATTGTTTTGATAATCATTCGCATGTCCAAGCAAAATTGGCACATCTAGCGGTAGGTTCAGAAAAGATTGAAACATATAATAAGCAGACGACAAGGTCTTAAACAATAGTATATTGTGTGCCAAGGGCGTAAAGTAGGCTTTTTTAGGCCGAGTGTGGAGTTTGCAGTACGAGTCAAGGCGAGTTAGCCCGAGCCGAAGGCGAGGGCGTTTACGAGCCGCAGACGAGTACTGCAACCACACGAGGCCAAAAAGCCCACTTAGCCCTTGGTGCACACCATATTTTTTGTAACGCAAGTATAGATTTTTGCGATTTTTTTTTTAGATATTGAGTGCGACTGATGCAACTTTTTTCAGAATCGGTGACCACACTCTTAGTAGACTAATTTTTAAATGTATATATATATATATATATAGTATATATATATATATATATATATAAATGCGTTTTTCATTTTTTTGCCCGCATATGCGTCAATCGTGCGGAAAAATGAAAAACGCCCGCCGGGCAAAAAAAAAGAGAAACGCCCGCTGCTTCGAGAGGCGGGCGTTTTTCAATTTTTTTTGCCCGCCTGTCTGAAAAAAGTTACTTTAGTCCCGCTTAATAGGTCAGAAAAACGCGAAAATCGTGCTTGTGTTACAAAAAACAATTAATTCATAATAATACAAAGTGAATAAAGCGTTTATATGAAAAACTGATGATTAAGTAGAAATTAATTAAAAGTGGTAATACGGAATAAAAATTGCTCTAAAACACATTTCATTCACGTGACTGTATTATGCGTTTTAGCGTTGACAAAAGCGCCCTCCGACGGGACTTGGACATGCGAATTCATTGAATGTTTGATTTAATTAAACAAAAATAACGTTATGCACAAAAATCAAGTAAAGTTTGTTTTCCTGATAGATCAGCGAAAGAAATGTCAGCTGTTAATGGGCCTCACACCGCTAGAGAAAGAGAGAGGGGTAAGAGCTTATAGGGGCGGCAGCGTCCCCTCCCACAGAGCGTCTCTCGCAGAGCCTCAGTCTACTGGAAGACGTGGCAGTGTGGCGACGTTGAAATCGAGAGAAAGAATTGCGTTGTGTTTACCATACACTCGTCAAAGTTTCTGATCAAGAACGTAAGTATAATGTACAACTTTTTATGAAATCCAACAATAAAAACATCACATTCTTCTTCATTATTTTAGAAATCATCGACTAGCATTATAACAGTGAAATAAAAATGAATGTGAAAATTGGAATAGCAGATGCACTGAGTTTGATTCCTGAGTTGTCAGGAAATGAGTCAACTTTACTGGAGAAAAAAATTAGGTTTGTATACTTCAAAGAAGGATGTAAAAGTGCTTTGAGGGTTTTAAAGAATAATGAAGAATTACTGCTGATCTGTTTGATAACCAAACTAAAAGGAAACGCTTACACTAAATTTGCTTTAAAATTAACACAATATAAACATGTATATGAATTCTTAGAAGCTATAGAAGAAGCATATGGTTTGAAATGTGTTGATCATCTAACGTTTTGGACTCAGCATATGATGCAACTAAAGCCGCAGGAATATGAATCTATACTCAGTTTTGGAACTAAATTTCAAGAATTGTTGCAAAGTGCTATTTTTGAAATAAAATACGCAACTAATAAAGAGGAAAGATGCGTTATTGCAGATGATGATATAGAAAATGATATAGAAAAACAAATTGCAATTTTGGATGAAGTAGCCACAGAATATTTTTTGCTAAACTTGAATAACAACATCAGAGTCAAGAGTCATTTATTAGGTTGTTTATCTGGTCGTTCTATCGTTAAAAATTTCATGGAAATGATTAATTTAGCAGTATCATTAGAAGAACAATACGCAAGAGATATTGAAGAAGAAAATACATATTTTAAAGATTAAAAAAATATAAAAAAACAATCTAAATTATGGCAATGGCTAAATAAATAATTGCGAACAACGTAATAAAATTTAAAATAAAGATGGTAAATAAAGATTTCAAAGCTATAAGAAATGTTAGATCGAATAATTTGTAATTGTATGCAAAATCTGTGAAATAAATAATTAATCATAAAATTGAATAAATTGTGAAATAAATAATAGTTAATAAGTTAAAAATGTGTAAAATGACATATAAATATTGAGACAAAAGACAGGTTGGAGACAAATAGGCTTGAGAAAGCTGTTTTCTTGCTAAATTACTTGAAGTGTAAGGCTGATTTATTCAAGGCATAGAGAATAATACTCACAAGCTTCTTCAAGAAACTTTTCTGACGTAGCGAGATCTGCATCAACTTTGCAAGTTTTGACAGCCACTGGTATGGTTTGACCATCCCGCCCCTTATAGGAGCCTTTGTGAACATTTCCAAATTGTCCTTCTCCAATTATTTCTCCTAACTCAACTTGATTTCTGACTATTTCGTAATCTCGAGCTGAAAGTTAAAAATCATGTAAATAAAAATATACTTGATGCTTCAATTTAATAGCGATTTATGTATTGATATAAATCAGGAAACTTACTCGCTGGTGTAGAATAGTCTCCCTCTTCGTCGACTATTTCAGCATAATCTTCAGATAATATTGTTCCAGTCTTTCCAGCATTTTTTTCCGGACTTTCAGTACCATCTTGTCTGTACTTTGGTGGATGGGCATCTACGAGAAAATTAAAAACCAATTAGCGCTGGCTTGGCAGACAAAATTCAACGTGCAGTATACAGATTAAAAAGATTACAAACCTTTGCAAGGACAGGGATAGTTTTTCCAAGAAGCAGCTTAAAGCGTAAACAATTGGACTTAGTAGTGTTAAATTATAATTAGATTTTGAAAAAATGAAATATTAGAGTTCATTTTTAGTAGGTTTAGTAATATCATGAAGAACAATAGTGTTGTTTAAAGTAATCGGTGCAAATATGGGTTTCAATATTCCTACTTGACAGAAATACGTTCATATAACCTCATAATTTAATTAGCACAATTTACGCAAAAGAACAAGTTATTCCTGAAAAGAGTCCCTTGTTAAATAATCTCGCGTACTCACCTTTTCTATTCCATAACGATGTGTTGCTTCCTGTCATCAATCGGCAGTATCCATCGATCAAATCAGCAAGGCTCTCGGCCTGATCAAGACTCGAACAAATAATACTGAGGGTTTCGGAGGCACCAGCTACTCTGAGCTTGATGCACGCTTTCGCGTGCTCCTTGCAGTCAGAAACAAGCGTCTGGATCGACTGAATTTTCGTAAATTCCGCCATCCTCGTTGGCTGTCAAAAGTAAAATTGTTCATTAGACTAGCGTATATTGTATTATTCGAAGAATGAAAAAAAAAAAAAAAATCAACCAATCTATTACTCCGCAACGTTTAAGAAAGACTTCGTCATACTTACAACCGATCCACCACGATGAGCCATACACGATATGCCGAGATCCGGACCAATGACTAGTTCTACAGGAATAGACCAACTTGTCTGAAAACAATAGGCATGTATTAAAGCTCAGCACACTTTTGCAGTCCATTTGACAGCAGAAAAATCCATGATAAACTCACCCCCAAAGCGCAGATAAACCTCTCCTGGTCGAACCTGTAGTGCGCTCGAAGAAGGTCGAAAAACTTGTACATACACTCGAGCTCGGAGAGCGCAGCGACTTTTTTAAAGTGCTGCTGTATGAGCTTGCGCAGAGCTTTCGGCTTCATGCCATTTAGTACCGAGCGTGGCAAGAATTTGTGCAGGCCCACCTGTGAATAAAGCGGTTAGACATATAGGTATGTATAAGTCAACGGTCTTCGAGTCACGAGTTTGACTGTTACGTATGCGCCGTGTATACCTCTCGTTCCAAATACTCCAAATTGCTCTTCTTGTCGAGAGCTATCTGCGGCATGTCTTTGAAGAAGTATCGGATTTCCAAGCAGCACAGCTGTACGGCCACCTCCTGGTCCAGCGTTGCGTGGTTCGCGGTCAAGTAGTCGTTTCGCACCTGGGAAAGAGAGTGTTTCGTTAGATCGAAGGCATTTCATTAAGCTTAATTATGCTGGACTCAAGATCAGGATGACGATTTTTACCTGATCGTAGTAGTAGTAAAACGTCACTTTGTCCTTCTCGTAGAGATCGTTTAAATTCTGCGGCAGATACCGCACCCTCAGTTCATACCTCCACTCGCTGTGCGGATGTTTCTTCTCGTACTTCTCTTGCACCTGAAACCAATTAAAAAACAGTTAGACTAGGATATGACGGAGGAATAGATCGAAAATCGAATGATGTACGTGCCTGGTACATGGTCGTGTCCTGGTGCAGCCAGTAGCTCTCTCCGGAGCCTGGATGGTGTAGCCTCATGGCGTAGAGGTTCCTGTAGTGTCTCGTGCCAGCTGCCAGTCTGCTGGTGACCAGCGATATGATGCCTTTGACGTCGATGGCGTCGCCGAATTTGACCACGTTGAAGCCGCCTGCGATACAAAAATTCACTATTAGTTACAGTAAATAATCGTATCCTCAAGATCGCGAGGCTGGAATTAAAAATTTACTCAGAAAAGTGTGACATTGTTTGATTTTAATTAGCATCGCCTTTTTCATCGCGTTATTAAATCGAAGACTTGTGTCAAAGACTCTCTCTCTCTCCTTCTTTCTATTGACATTTATGCAGCTGTACATGAAATTATCAAGAGGATAAGTGCACGTGATTCATTATTCAGCTGTATAAGTTACGAGGTTGCATACACACTCTGAAACTTTCCTCGACTCGTACGAAGCGAGCAATTGAAAACCGATAAATTAGCGTTCGCTCGTATATTACAAGTACTATTCATAGTTCAAAAGTTATTATGTATAGGGATGTATAAGGATCAAATCCCGGTCTACTTTTCATAATATAATCCAAGGACATTACTTATTTTTCAATAAAATCCGAGACCACCCCAAAACACCAAACATCACGCAACTAAATCCCCTGCAGTAACGGATTTGGCTAGTTTCACTCGTATGTCTCGGCCTGTCGAAATGGGGGGGATAATATCCCAATGCATCAGATTTAACGAGAGCGAAATGCAGTTATACGTACCATTGGGAAGGTGAACCTTGAGGGTCGCTTTGTCCATGGGGGTGGGCGATCCATGGGGAGGTGTGTTCCTGCCGCCCTGTACCCCGCCGAGACCACCGCCGCCGCCGCTGCCATCGCCTCCAGCGCTCATCCCCTCATGGCTGAAAAGAAGAAGGCTCGTTTTAGTCCAACAGTTTTTTGTTTGATTAATAAAATATATAGACAATTTATGATAAGGGTATAATGTTTTATAATTTCAAGGGGTAAAAATCACGTGCATTTGAAACAAAAAAAATGAAACTTTTTGTTCATATGATTTCGTAAAAAGGCCGCAATCACAAAACCACTTCATAATACACCCGTCAAATCCAAACAAACGTACTATAAAATAAAGGGACAGTGCATCTCCGCATCAGCGACGTCGATTATTCATCGCGTGCATATAATAAACACACATTCAGCAATTCGACACGACGTCCGCCATAAAACTCTCTTTTGTTCAACGAGGAAACGTTGCACAGAGCAAGAAAAATGCCCTCGAATATTACCGGCGAAAAAAAGCACTACAGCAACGGCGATGACTCGTCGCGCACTGCTGCAATCTCGAGCCAGCGAAGGACAATGCGCGCGAGCCAGCCCTGACGTCATAGTCGATGATCTAACGCCTCGCAGTGTGCGGTATATGCTCAAATCTCCTTACTGCTGCTGTAAGTCTGTGGATTTGGATTGCACGCGTGGGAGTTTTTTTTTGTCTTATAGGAAGGTGTGATAAAGTAATTCACGGATTCGATGAGGTTTTGTGTTGGCGTAACGGTCTTTTTTGCGCTCGCGTCGTCGGTCGCGGTTTGAATTGTCGGATAGAGCGATGATGTCGGCTCACATAATATTGCGATTACGAGCATTGTACCGAGAACTTAATGGTCTGAGGTTGAGGAAAAGTGGTGGTAATGAGGATGAATACAGTATACGGTGTTGATGGTCGATTGCATAAGGTTGAAAAAAAAAAACATCATTACTGTATTCAAGGTGGTTTTAGCACTTTTTTTGTATAAAGATTACTCGAAAGCTTGCAAAAAATGTTAAATTACTGCTATCGTAAACGCATTGTTCAATGAAACTCGTCCGACATTCTGGCGACGTATGCGTATAGAGCTATAATTAATCGCCAATTTGAGATGTTGAACGAGTTCGAAATTGATTTTAAAATTATGCAAATCAGCGATAAGGACCGCTAGTGCGGAATAATTCAAAGCTGGTTCGGATGAGTTTCAATGGTCGGCAAACGATGACACATCAGGGACATACTTTAGTCGGTTATCGAACCTGCATTACTCACTCGCGCACAGGCACATCGAGTGCAATTAACCACTTAGTTATTCCTTCACTGTATCCAAGGAGTCACTTTACGTTTAACGAGCTTGTAAATCCACGCGCAATTAGGTATATAATACACCCGAGACCCGAGAACAATGTCGAGACGAATTAATAAACCAGCATAATGCGAGTAAGAGAAAATAAAAACTCACGAAAATTAAAAACAGAGTGTATAAGCCTGAGATAGACGAAAAATCTCTGGACAAACAAACGAGAGCCCAGAGCTGCTCTATACCACGAAACTCAAGCCGCGAACACGGCGTGTTCCCCTCGAAAAGCGGCGGCTGCAGAAAATACATATACGCAGACGCCGAGAGCGTCGTCGTGGAAAACGCGAGCAGAGGTAACGCGACACTTTGTACACACATTCGCGAGTCATTAGCGAGACACGCGAACGCCTCTCCTCACCGAGAAAAGCTTATTTCTCTCTCGCTAGCACGCACACCTGCTGCGCAAGCGCAATTACCCGACGACTGTGGATTATTTATGTGTTATATACGGCACACGTATGTAAATATAATGTGTAACGCGTAGGTATGCGAGCGAAGGGCATCGATCCGAGTGCGTTCGCTTAATTAAGGAGGAGTTTGACGGTCTAATTTCGCTGGGTGCCTTTTACTTTTTTTTTTATATAGGCGCTTTTTCTCGGGCTGTATTTTCGAGCAATTAGGCTTTCATTCGAGTTGCTCGGAAGCCCCTCAAGGAAACCGAAAATAAATTTTCTTTCAGAGCTCTGAAATCCAATTAAACGTACTCTTTCGTTTACGTATATATACCATATCGGTTTTACAAAAATCCAAGCAGAAAAAGTGCCCGCACATCCGGCGCATATATCTCGGCTGCATTTATGAAATTACAATAGGCCGGCCCTTAAGGCCGTTGCACCGCAACGATGCAGATGGAACACCGGCAGCGTGACGTGCCGCACGCGGTTTTGCGCACTCGCGCGATGCGGGCTTTTTCTTCTCTCTTTACGGCGCTGAACTCTCTCGTGAGCATAAGGATGGGAGTTTCAAAAATTTTGTTGTAAACATCAACCACATATCCAGACTACACACCAAAGTGCAGGATAATTTTGACAGATTTACAAAACAACCGTTCGACTCGTAAACATCCGACGCTCTCTTTCCAGGTCAATGTCTCGAACAGTCGCCGAGGCAGTTTAAGTCTCATGACTCGCTATGCAGCGCTGCTAACTCCGGCACAATACCAACACAGCCCATTGACTCTCATTCGCACGAGTGAAATATGTACATCGTCGCGAGAGCTAACTTCTCGCGCCTGTCTCTTGGTTTCGTCAAAAGCGCGCTTATTCTTGTGCAAACGCGAACGTCCTTCACACTTCAGTACAGAAATGTGTAGTTCTGTGCACGTACGGGACAATTATATTATAATCGCGTATTCGCGCACTTGCGCAAGTCGCCATGGGAAAACAATCTCGATCAGCTGACTGGGACCACACATACGTGAGTGCTTGGGAAAATTTATGTATGTCGCCGGTGCAGCTATATATGCGCGAGGAAAAGAAAGGGATCTCTTTTAGATAGAAATAATAAATGTTCATTTAGTTTCGCAAAATCACGTCCCGCAATGAAAAGAGAGAGAGAGAGAGAAGCGCTCACCAACTGTTCTCGCACAATGCGCGCACTCGTCACTCCGAAGGTTGCGCGAAGAAAAGCTTCTCATTGACAATTGAGCAGCAGCAGACTAAGTAGCGCAATTGTCGATGAGGCAGCTGTCGGCGACGTGTGATTTCTTTTTAACTCGCTGCTGCGTGGCGTCAAAGCTGTATATACGTCCGTGAGTAAATAGAACATCTCTCTTTCTCTTGGATGCGAATTGAATGCCTTTATTACTGCGAGAAGAAAACGGAGACCTCGAGAGTCGAGATTCGACGTCGCTCGGGTAGTAAACGCCAAAAGCGTATATTGGTGCTCGATTGAAAATTAAGTGGAAACGCGCTGAACCGGAACATTGGTTGGTTTTACGTAAAAGTATAGTATAGCATGCGGGCTCATTAAAACGGTGTGCGTTTTATAATTGAAAGGAGATAACGAGCGAGATGCAGGTGTCGAGGAAGTGGGTAATGAAATTGACTTTTATTATTCATTCAAAAATCACTTATCTCCACCCGACATGCGCGTATATAATTTTGAAAAAAAAGAGAGGCTCTAAATCTCTATTATCAGAGAGAATGCCAAAGAAGACGACAAGTCGAATTAAGAGCGAGAGAGGCAACAGAGGCATTTGTCGCGCCAGACGCCTTCAGTATCTCGTCGAAGCAGCTGATGTCACGAATATCCTCGCGACGCGACGTCTGACACCTCGCCTAGCTGTATATATACATGCTTTACGGAGTGTCGATTGCGGCAATCGATCCACACACGCGACATCTGATCCGCGCATCGCTGCGAAAATCTTGAGAACGTGTGATACCGACTCCGTACGTGTATAGTGGGTATAGCTTTCGTTACGCTGGGGAGGTTCCTTCTTCTGACTTTTGAAAGAGGGTATAGGTGAGAGGCTGGCGTGTTGCCGGAAATTGTGGTGGGCTTTGTGCGGTGCCGATTGTCAGGAGTGTAGGTCGGTGAAACGGGTGGAAGTAAAGCATTGTTCAGTGTTTCATAAAAGAAAAATTCTATGTTTGGAGAAACGAAAAAAAAAATTGTATTTCGTAACATTTTAAATCGGATTTCAGCTCGCCTATACAGCGTATCACCTGCAGCGAAATCCTATCTTTCGGGAGGGAAGATTTGCTGTTTCTGCTCTAATGGTATAGTTCTTCATTTCCACTATGTAGATGGAATTACACTCTGCATCGGTGTGTTGCAAACGTAACGTTACACCGAAATAAATTGCGATACGATTTTTATTGATGAAATCTCATAATTACAACGATGTTCGTTGTACACGCACCAGAAAATCGTAACGTTACTCTCGCGTGTTTTATTCATATTTTTCATACTCCGGGATTATAAAAATTAAATCAGATTAAAGACTGCGGTCTAATTTAGTTTGCACATTCTTTACGTGGATCACGCATGCATAAAAACATATACGTACGAAGTGTAATAATTACGATCGATCACACGCTCGCGCATAATGTAACGACTGATCCTTGAGCGGATCAACGTGTTCTCCGACAATTGGCCATTAAAGCGGCGAGTGATCGGACTCGCATATGTACGCATAGTTTCGATATTCCTCAAAATGAAAGGTTAAAAATACAACACAGTGCACTTTCAACCTACTCTCTTTCATTGAATTATCCGACTACCCCGAGAGAGGAAAGCCGTTACATAAACCCCCGAATAACAATCCTCAGCGATACATCTGCCTAAAAAAGCTCCGCTATACACGTCTACAGTTAGCGAGCAATTAGCGCTCCAGCGTCGATTTAACGAGCTCGTGATGCAGCAGTAGCAGCAGCAGCAGCAGCTCCGATCGTGTCGAAAGCAGAATTTCCCGGCACAAAGACGTGACCGGCCACGATCCGTCTAGTTAGAGTAGACACTATCTAAGGTGTACACAAGCGCAGGTGCTGCGCGCGCGAGCGCCCACGCCTAAACGTATACATGTACCCTTTCACCGTGAGACTTTCTCCGCATCGCGACGAAAGAGATATACACTTATTGTAGCGGCACGTTTTTTCTCTCGCCCTCTGATAATCTCCGCTAATCGCTGAACAAACTACAAACAGACGTGTGAGCTACCGAGAAGTTTTCCGCTTTTCTTCTTATCTACTCCGCTACTACTTACTATATATTGTATATCGTGGGCTTTGAATGCGTTCCTTTTTTTCGAGATATACTCTATTTCGGACACGCC
This sequence comes from Pteromalus puparum, assembly GCA_012977825.3. NCBI lineage: Eukaryota > Metazoa > Arthropoda > Insecta > Hymenoptera > Pteromalidae > Pteromalus > Pteromalus puparum. The sequence continues at coordinate 48,542,239 of CM053172.1, forward strand.
GTAAAAAAAAAGAGTATAACCACACACCTGTCGTCGGCGCGACATCACTGCGTTACATAATTACTCTCGCCGAACGGCCTATAATGACTTAATGCCGTACACGTCCTATTCTAAACTACTTTATATCAAAGCCGCAACGCGCTATAAATCAAACTCTGTGAAAGACGCTCGAAAGAAGAGCCGTCGTTCCCAATATCCCACATCGGACGTATGTGCTCTCTCGCCGATATAAATTACCTGGCGCGCGATACACGATGAAACTTCCAGGTGCCGATCGTGTCGGGGCTGTAATAGTCCTCGCAGCCACCGAGAGAGCACAGCAGGCCTCTGCTGCTTCTTCTCACCCACTGATGCTGCTGTTCAGCTCCAGCTCTCTTCCCCGCGGGCTTTCTTCTCGCGAGCTGTTGCGGCTCCTTACCCAAATTCTTATTATCCTTATTACTTGGCTGCGGAGTAGCCCTGGGCCACGAAATTCCGCCGGCTTTACGCTCCACGAGCTCTAGCATCCTTTCTCGCTTTCGTCTCTTCCCGTTTTTTGTCTTCAAGAGCGCAGTCGTGTTGATCCCCTGCCTCTTTTACGGGCGTAGTGGTGGCATGTTGTAGGTGCGCGGGATGCGTGTGTATCTTCTTTGTTGAGTTTTTTTTTTCACGGCTTTTTGGTAGGTTCGTGCTCTGCAGTGCGGCGAAAGCCCTTTGTGTAAGGATAATTGAATGAAGAGGAGCAATGATTGCGCGGCTTTTCTTGGAATACGCGATGTGTATTATATGGCTCTGAGATTCTCAGAGTAATGATTTTATTCCTGGTTGCTATGCGTGATGCGTTCGATGCCGAACGTATAAAATTGTATATATCGTGAAAGAAACGACCACCTCCGAGAACAAACGAGTCCCTGATAACCCCTTCTTCCTCGAAGGAAGAACGAGAGCCTCTCTCTCTCTCTCTCTCTCTCTCTCTCTCTCTCTCGGCGGTTTAATTAGCCGCGAAGCTCTTCTCGCGCGCGAGCGCTTTCATTTCAAGTTTTTCGGCTCCGAGTTTTTGGCGTCGGCGAGACGCGACTCTTTCGGATATATACCCGTCACAAGTGCCCGACACTCGAGAGGGAGATTATATTGATACCGAGAGACGATATGAACTCGGAGAGAGGAGGAGGATGAGTTTTATCGGCTGCTCTCGGGGGATGAGGTTCCGAGAATATTGGTGATTAATTGTTATTATCGGCGAAGTTTTGTTGCTCGCTCGAAAGCGCGCGGCTATCTCTTTGTATATATCGCGGTTATTAATTCGTCAAATCGCGCTCTAATTTTTTCCCCTATGTTTGTTGCACGTTGTACTCGGAATGTGTGCTATCGATTAGCGCAAAAAAGATGTATCTCGTTTCTCGAGAAATCATAATTATAACGACTCTATTATCGCCGCGCCGGTATATATAATAACAAAATAAAACCTCCCGAGTAATCAATCACAAGGTTTACAGTGACAGTCCAAAAGCAAATCCGCTATATTTAGCCACGCGCTCGCGCGCACACACTAAATCACCGTATTACCGGCCAAATTTACGATACACTGTAAACTTCGGTATGTATTCAAGTGCCGGCGCGGGCTGCACCGGCTGCAGCCTGAGTAAATAAATTCGAGCTACTCCTTCTGAAAAACGGCGCGACACTCTTCTGCAAATAACTCGCACGCGGCCGCGTCATTTGAATTTTCAGTCCTCTCTCTCTCTCTCGCTCTCTGAAAAATTGAAATTCAAACTGCGCGCCGAAAAAAAGCGCTGCATTGACATTCTCGAAAGAAACGCGCGACGTATTCTCACACTCCGTACGGGAAGATCCTCGCATAAATCGGCCGCGCGTAAACGTCGCCGTATATGCAAATCGTTGCTGATGTGTGCGAAAAAAGGAGTCGCTTCGTGATTCGCGCGTAAATTCGAAATTTTCTCGGATGACACGGGGTTTCTAGGAACGACGCTCTAAATGCCGCGGGATGCCTTCGAGACTCGTTGCGTCGCTCGGAGAGTGTTTTCTTTTTGCTTCTTTCACTCTGTTTTTCCATTCGTTATATCTATTGAGTAGTTTGATATGTGAGTGGCATTCTCGGCTATTTTTTTTTTCAAACGAAAGTATGCTAATACTAACAAAGAAATTTCATGCATTGCAAATCGGCATAGTGTATCTTATCGAGCGCCTACGGAATAAATTTCATAGCACAGCCGAAAGCTCGATGTTAAGCAGCCGAGTGATTTTGAATATAATTCTTTATTGTTGCATTTGAAATTATAATCGACGGTTTGGGATAGCGTAATACCCGGCACGTCTGTATATACGACAAAAGTTTATGAGTAACGGAACAATCGAACTGCTTATTTATTGCACGCGCGTAAAAAAGACAATATGTACTATCTTTCTCTTAATGTGATGTGATTTATGGGCGCGAGCCTGCGAGATAAGAGGTTCGCATTCGTTATACGGGAGACATTATTGCTGATGTGTGCGAAAAAGTCCTATTGTTTTTAGAAAAAAAAAACGAAGATAACAAACAACCGAGTACACGGTACATACAGTCGTAATGAGTTTCCTCGTAATCGATTACAGCAAATCATTACTTCAACGATTCTGCCCTGAATATCTTTATCATCGCTTGCTCTTCACTCAATTCCCTCTTAACAACCCTCTGTACTGCTCACCACGAATTCAACGCACTTCGGCAATTTTCACCGCAAAAACGATTCGCACAACAACCGACACTCAAAACGTACTTATACAAGACTCCGAAAAGCTCTCGCGTCGATGAGAAAGACCGCCGCAGCAAGGACTGCACTGCGAGAGATCGACTCTCGCGCGCTCGACAGACAACCTGCAACTGTTATATTCTCGCACTCGCGCGCGGGAGAGGCGCGCTTCCCGCCACCACCACCGCCGTCGTCTCGCCGCACTTGCTCTCGGCGATGTGTATATAGATATACCGTATGCGAGGGACGCGAGTGTATAACAAGCAATGGTGGTGGGTATAAGTACGAGCGGCTGAGGATCGCGGTTTCGAGTCGTGTATTTTTTTTTTTTTTTTTTCGACGAGACAATTTTGTGTGTGTATATCGAAATGTACGCGTAATTTCGAGGAAAGTAAAACCGTCGAAGCCATCGCGGGTACAGAAATTAACTAGAAACTTCATCTCCTCCGTGGCTGCAGTCTCTTAACTAATCACGTTCGCTCAGCGAATCTCCTGGCAGAGCTCGTAAATTCGATCGAAAGTGAGCTGCCAAAACCGCATCGCGGCATAGTACATACGCTCACCGATTGCCGCTTGCAAATTGAGACGCCGAGATCGTGTGGAAATTGGAAGTTGCGCAACGTATACTTGCCGCTCGTTTGATAATGACATCGAGCGCGCGTGAATTCCTGACTTGTGTTATATACTGCATTATATACGCTATATCCGTGTGCAAGACGCTTTTTTCATGGTATACACTTATCGCGAGCACGATATTGGAAAAAAGGTACGTAATGAATACATTAGGCGACCGTTCCCGCGATTGTAAACACGATAGAGAGGAGACGTATGATTTACACTTCGGATCTGCATTTATCGGAGGATTGATCGCGAGGATAGCATGTTAATATTTCGCGATTGTATAGTGTGCTTGAGAAATCAATCAGTATTCATGAACTTTTATCGACTCTCATTATTTGTTGCTGCGTATCGCTCGTTATACGAAAATAGAACGACTTGTAAATTCACGTGCTGCCGAAATTATATAGTAAAGCCTTGAGACTGACACAAACCAGAGAGAGCCCGAGAAAAATCTCCTCGCACAAACAATGCCTATCAAATCTCAAACTGGCCGCGCGATTAAAAACTCCTAAAAATACACCCTAGCGTATAAAAAGTATACACGCGTGTGCAATCGGCTCTCCAACACTTCCTCAAAGCCCGCCTAATGGCGCTATCAAAGGCCTTTCAGTGCGCGGCGATCGCGCTCCCGATAAAGGCCTGAAAAGAGCAAAAACCGATCAGTACACTCGCTTTCCTTCGTCAAACGGTATATATTCCACAGCAGTAGCTCGTGCGCCGAAAGACGAGAGAGAATCAGTAAATAGAAGAAGATTCCAAGACGGTGTAATAGCTTCGACCTTCGGCAAAAATGATGATGATGACGGTTGTGGTGCTACTGTGCGCCACCGCGACGATTTGGCTCACGTACGGACGCGTGGCGGGCCTGCCGATGAAGAGGAACGACGACGCGCGCAGATTTTGGATAACCAAGGCTGGCCCGGTTCGCGAGGAACTGCTCGCTGTTCAGGCGATTGTCGTTAAGGACGAGGAAGTACCGGCTGGCGCCGCTGAGTGCAAACCGAGGAACTCTGACGCTCGTTATTCGTGAGCGAGACACACACGCATATATTTTATATTTGCTTTTTGTTTTGGGTTTCGGAGGCTATATGGCTTTGTTCGTGGGATGTTTCTTTGTGTAGCGATAGAGAGTTTTTGGGAAACGCTGTCGATGGAAATATAGCGCTTTTGATCATAGATAATCAGCATTTTTGTTTCGTTGAGATCACCGATATTAATTAACAGTCCGCGCTTTAATTTATTCCGTGTATAATCGTGAGAAGTCAACTAATCGCTCATTTTCCTTCCCGTGCGCGACAAACGCTGTAATTATAATATACTTCGAAGCTCCATCGAGATCTCATTGTCCGCGCCAGCAGACAATTGTTCGCGAAAAAAAGAGGCTCGACCGTGAACGACTGCGTTATACACGTCGCGCGAACCTAATATCCACACAATGACGTAACGCCGAGTTTTCGTCTGTTTGCGCATGTACACGCCGACAGGGACAAGAGATACCTTATGTGCGCCGGCTCGATACTGACCAGCCGCTACATCTTGACTTCCGCTTCCTGCATTCACGAAGCCACGCACATCAGGTGGGTTGATTGAAAATTGCGCAACGTGTGCCGTTCCCCTCTCGGCTTCCCGAGTTGTGCCAAATTTTGCGCTGACGTGATTTTTTTTTTTCAATTTCGACGCAGCCTACATTATAGCGAATGATCTATTTTCATTGTCCGTCTGCAGACACAATGTGAGGGCACCACTGGCCGCTATGATCGCACCCTTTTCGGACACGGCCCAGGTCATCCGAATTGCGGAATACAACATTCACCCGGCTCATAAGGTGGATCCTCGCGAGGACGATCACGCGCTACACAATGTCGCTATAGCCAGATTGGCTTGCAGGTATGATACGACTACATTCATAAAAGAGCAAAACTTTATTGTACGGCGTTCCAGCGAGATAATTACACGACGGTGATTATTTCTGTGAAAGTGTGTTGACGGATCAAACGAATCTAGAATTCTAGCGAGCTAGTATGCCAAGCGGCACGATTGCGTTGTACGCGGAATAATAACTGTACGTCAGAGTTAATTTTAAAAACAATCTGAACCGAAACAATCAGATGCAAATTATCTTGTCAGCCGCATGACAGGACTAAGTGCGATATGCTATATCTGCGATATAGAGTCTGGTTCTGCGTCACGCACATACTGTAAGTTTCTTTTTAATTTTTACAGGATTTTGAAGCCCAACTTGAAGGAGATCGAATTGCCGGTTCAGCCAGTTACCGAGTACGCCGACGAGGACAGCTGCTTCGTTGCTATTATCAAAAAAATTGGTCCTGTAAGGTTTGATTTTTATTCATTTTTTTTTTCTGACTCATTGCGCAACGCTGTTTTAGACGTCCCACACAATGTACGAAACTCAAGCGAAAAACGTAGCGGATGAAAGAGATAAGCGGGAACTGGCCGAGACTGCCGATGAGATTAAAGAAACTTCAGACAAAGTTTCTTTCGATATAGACGAGGCGAGGAAAGTTTCTGATACTAATTGGAATAAATCTGCAAGTCGAGTGGCCGAGATATCGGAAAAAACTAATAACGAAAGTGCCGAGAACAATAGGAAACTCAACTCGAAGATCGTTAGAAGTAAGTAAATTTATAATTAATCTCAGCTGGAAGTATACTCGAAAATATCCGTGCACGCATTTTCAGGCATAGGTGAAGGTGGCGACAAGAGTGGCGACAGATTTTCAAAAAACTCCTTATCACTGGACAAAAAGTTATCGGTTCGAGCGAGCGATGGCACGAAGGGCTGTCCGCATACTGGATCTGCCGTAATGTGCGGAAGAATTCAAGTGAGCTTATAAAATTTCAATAGAATTACACGTCGCATTCAAGACCCATTCTTTATCTCACGTCGAAACAACAATTTCAGGCCAGCATAATAGCAGCGTCGTGCGACGACAGACAGCCCGAAACAGCGTGGCGATACACCGACGTCTACGACAATGTCGACTGGATAAACGAGATGCTGGGCAACTGGAAACACAGCAATCAGACGAGGTCGGGCATGTCCGTGGGAGGCTGCCAGACGTGTATCTACAATTTCTTCATCGATTACAGCTGCAAGGACAAGAGTATGTGCCGCAAGGAAGGTCCTTCCGGAAGCAATCAGAATCACGCCGATGACGTAAAGATACCCGGCATCGAGTTACCCAAGTGCACAAAGAATCATACCGCCGGTGAGCAACACAGCAGCAATAGCGGTAGCAACAACAACGACGGCCTGAGAACGTCCTTCCTCAAGAACAAATCCAAGCCCGGTAACGGCACGCAATCTCTCAATCTGGCCTATCTCAACGCGGTTAACGACATGTATTCGAACAAACGCTCGAGAAATGACGTCTCCGGAGATGACAATCAGAACGTGAGGACTGGCCTCTACGTCGCGGATGCTAATGAGAAGAAAGAAAAAAACGTTACGGAATCGACGGACGCTCGCGATATCGAGGGAATGCTGATACCCCCGCCGTGGTTCCTAGAGACGACTTCGGAGTCTGCGCCAAAGGAATCAAACCCCATGCCGTGGGATATCGAAGCGCAAGGAGTCGTTCAGCAGAAACCCGATGGTTCGGATTTTAACGATTACTTCAGCGAACTCGACGCGACTTATCGCGAGGCTAAGGCTATCGATACCGACACTGCGGAGAGGATAACTTTGAATTTGGCCAATAAATTTAATGGAGGCAAGAAGGCAAGTCTGGAAGATTTCTTCGGCGACGACAAGTACGAGGAGGCAGGTTTACCCGAGGAGTATGCCACGCTTTACAGGAAATTCTTGGAGATGAGTAAAAAGACAGGCAATTTTAGAAAATCCGGTCAATCGTGATTGATTTTTCATTTTTGTGTACGAAAAAAATTGAAAAATACAATTTTTCGTCCAAACATGCGTCACATTCATTTACCTCCCCAACGGAAACGTTATCGCACATTCACATCAAATTCTAACTCTTACTCACGCGCTCGACAATGCCAGCGAATCGCAGAAAAACGCAATCGAAAGCCAAACTCGGCAAATCGAAGTTTTCAACGAACGCAGAGCTCGCAGTTTAACGATCGACCGATTAGCCGATCTTAATTGAGCGTGGCGATACCGAAGGGGGAGCCGAGAAGGCAAATTTCCGAGTCGAAGAAGTCGTGCACTGTACGTCAGAGCTCGCAGCGATGCAGCACGGTTACTACTCCCCGCGGGGTCTTTGACTCTTTCCAGACGACTATTAAAAGCCCATCGTCATGCGAGTGAAAATAATGCTGCCGCTTCTCTGGCTGCTTGGCTACTGCGCCGATAGGATTGTCGGGTCGGAAACGGGTTCAAGGTCGTCATCGTCGGCTGCAGCTGAAGCCGCGCCCGCGAGCCTAGCAAACCGCGAGCTACAGCAGCAGAAGCAAGCTTCCGCCAGGGAACGTGACTTCCGGCCGTCTTCGCCTTGGCCAGATCCTACATCTGTTTACAAGTCGGCCGATATCGGCGACGAGCATTTAATTGGAGGACGCGTAACCTTCTTCACGCCTGATGACTTTATATGGAAGAGGAGAAGCGTGGCGGCAGAGGCGAGCGGGAGGAGGAGGAAGAAGAAGAAGTGGCCGAGAGAAAAGCCGATGAAGACGTGGAATAGCGAGACGAGGCCAGGTGGCCAAGTGTCGAGGAACAAGAGGTCGGCAGCCGATTGGATTGATGGGGACGTCGATCGGACCGAGGACTTTCTCAAGATGCACGCTTTCGTCGTGAGGGATGAGGACGTGCCCGACTGCGGCAACGCTGCCGACAAAGTTACGTAAGTCGTAGGGATGACACGCGAGATTAATGAGCTGTAAATGCTTAATGGAGGAAATGATGGTATTATTTATCGCGCGCGCTCTATAGCCCGAGGCTTAACGCTGTCTTATATTATAGTGTGTGTAGCTTCGCTTTCTTTGTGATACCGAACGAATTGTCGACTACTGCGTTGCGTTCGCAGCGCAAATTAGAATTTTCTGTACTCGGATACTACGCGCGGCCGTTAAACTTCCAAGTACAACTAACATATATCGCAAAACGTCCACAGGAAAACAAGGTATTTCATCTGCAGCGGAGTTATTTTAAACGAGAAGCACGTCTTAACGTCGGCCACGTGCATGAATCAAGCTCAAATCTACGAGTGAGTAATCAAAGTATTCTTTTTTTTGGAAAATATACCGGGATGCAAAATTTGTTTTACTCGACTCGCTGCATTGGTAACCTGATATTTCCATCCTTTGCAGGCATCACATTGACGCAGAGCTCGCTGTGCTGATTGGAGCATTACAGGAGAACAGTTACGTTATCAAGATTGCGCACTACGAGATACATCCACATTACGTACCCGATCCTAATTCAATTCATCATGCAACCTACAATGTCGCTGTTTTAACGCTCTCTTGCTCGTAAGCTTGCATTTCAGTGATTGAAATTTTTCTCGTTTGTTGTATGTACTTGTAATTCGTATTGGTTTTTTAATGTAGAATTTCACTCAAGTCAGCGGTCATTCCAAAGTTGCCTTCTAACGCTTTTGACGACGTCGGACATATGTGCTGCCCCGATAGGTGCAAGCTTCTGACAGTGATCGAGAATTCTAATGTAATTAACAGCTCTCTATGTTGGATCATTATAGTTAAGTCGTTATTATAATAGGAGCGATTCAAATTTTCAGAATCAACATGTCATAAAAAAATTACAAATCAAGCACTTGCCATCGCCTAGACACATAGATGATGATGATCATGATGGCGAGAATGACGAAGATTTCATGGTGAGATCATTTAAAAAGGGACAGAAGAATAGAAAAAACTCGAGAACTACCAAGCGACCAGCATCAAAACCATTAGGCAGAAAAGTTAGAAAACCTGACAAGACTCCTCCACAATATTTCACCAAGGACATGGCGGACAAAAAGAAAGCCAAAGAACTGGGAACTAGCAAAAAAGAATCCAATAGTAATGTAGCATCGGGAAATGCAGGTAATTTTATAAATTATGAAGCATACAAAGATTTTTATTTGTTGTCATGTTCACTCAACTATTTCAGATATTGGAATGGATTGGGAATTGATTAAAAAGGAAATCATGGCGAATAATGTCGCAACAGAGAACAAAGAAAAATTGTCAAACTTTATGAAAAACTCAATGAGCAATATCATAACGAACATTTTAGAATCAATGACGCGGTATGTCGCTCACATAGACAATACTTTTCCATTTTTCAAAAATATTCTTAAAAAGAATACGCCATCTGCGGACGATAAGATAAACGAAAAAATATCTGACTTGATGGGCAAAAAAGTATTGAAACAAGCTTTGAGGGAGTTGTATATCATACCTAAAGATAATAATGATCCCGAAGATGAAAATTTAAAAAACAAGGGCGATTTTCAATTGAAAGATACTCAAAGAAACATCAACACTGACAAAGACAATTCTAAAGAAATGGATACCAAAGTTGAGGATGACGGGGCTAAAGAAATAGACGCAAAAGTTGACAATGTCGAGGCTAAAGAGATAAAACCCACAGATGACGATGCCGATTCTAAAGAGACAAAAACGAAAGATGTCGATGCTGGTAGTAAGACAGATTTGGCAGAAACAGATTCAAAAAGTGATTTGACAAACGATGCGATTACCACTAGCAAGAATGAGAAAGAGCCAACTACAAAAGAAAAACCAAGCAATACTAATGATATCGAAAATCCTAACGATACAAGTGTTGATACGAAATCAGAAGAAAATTCGGAACCAGAATCGATATTAGAGAAGAACGTATACTGTCCCCCATTGGGGTCACCTATAATATCAAATAATACTTTGGTAAGATAAAAATGAACTGTTGTATAACGCGCAATCTGTATCGATACTTTAGTTCAATTCTAAAAAAAATCATTTCAGGTTGCACTGATTGCATACACGTGTGACGATGCGCAAAGTTGGGTCGAATGGAAATACTTCGACGTTATCGGCAGTATCAAATGGATTCGTACAGAAATGAAAAAAGAGTATCTTGAATGACGATACGAAATCCACAGTCACGTAACGCAATTTAAATGTATTCGAATAAAATTCTTTGTTAAATTGATCAAACTGTTATCTGTTCTCACAGAGACGCATCTCTATTGTTAAAAGCCCCTTTTTTTGCAGAATCACCGCATGCAGTAAATCAATTTTGTCAAAACTCTCTTTATTCCATTATCCAAAGTGAATTACTCCGAGCAAAATGGCAAAGTTGTCAACTTGCGAGTATGGCGCAACTCCATGCCGCAGACCGATCGAAATCCGATGGTCTGCGCCATGGTGGACGACATTTCTCCATGGAAACCCAGGGGTAGGCGCGCTATATCGACAAAACACGCGCTAATGGAATTTGCATATTCGATCTGTTGAGTTGCGAGTCTCATGCACGGGAATGCTGATATACACCCGATAAGACACAACATTTTTATTATAGGGCTGATGTACGTTGGAATTCGGAAGCGCACAGCTGCGCGATGTATATTAGGTACTTACTCGGTTTCGAGGTACTGGAAGACCCTGTAGACCGGCCGGCGGTACATAAAGAGGTGACCCTCGACGCGCTCCACCATCATCCTAAATAGCACTTCATTCGCGTGTGAACACTAAACACTGGGGAAGGAAGTCATTGTTGTGAAAAAGCTTGCTTGATTTTTTTTTTATGAAAAATATTATGCTCGAAAGAAAAATGAGACTAAATGAGCTTAAACGAGCGATTTCTCACAAAAATGACTACCTCCTATTATTCACCGGTCACTGCTTCTTCTTCGCACAGCCGTCACATCGGCAGCAGCTCTTCTCTTCGCTCCTTCGTCAAGCCGTGAAAAATCGTCAGCGAGCGCTGTCTCCGCTCTTCAAAAAGGAATTCCTCTTTGTCACCTTGGCGCGTCGCGGTAGCTTTTTACTCTGCCTCAGTGCGTGGTTACGTAGTTACACGGTCAGTACATCAGCAGTAGCAGTCGTCGCGGCAGCGGCGCAAGGATCGATTGGGGGCCGTTACCGGCGAAAATCCAGCAGTAGCTCCCCTCTTCCGGAAAAACAGCAGTGGTGGCGGCGGGACGAGAGACGTGCGCCTATATATATATATATATATATATATATCTATATATATTTATTTCGCGATCCTGCAGCGCCGGCAGGAGCTACGGTAGTCCGCCATTTTTCGCCGATGAGTATTACCGTTAATGCAAACGTACGTAAACGTCTAGTCCAGCTTCTTCTGATGGCTTGTTCCGACTCTTCCTTTTTGGCTCAGCTGCATCTCTCGATCGATCTACAAGGTAAAGCAGACCAGACGCTAGGATATATATACAGGTGCCTGGCGCAGTCATTCACCGCTAATACACTCAAGTGGAATTCAAAGTGTGTTCGCCGCGCAGCACTAACAGTCAACAACGAGCTGAGAGAGCAACTTTCTCGCGCAGTGATTCAAACTATTCCGAGCACTCGCGCTTTGCATTTAAATAAAAGCTCTGTTATATATAGTCGAGCACTTGTTTCGACGACTTCTCGGCTTCGCTTTTCCAGCCTGCAGCAGCAGCAGCAGCCACGCTACATACCTTTCATCCCTTCCGTTCGCTTTCTCTCGCCCTTCGCAGCCTTGAAAGCTCCGCGCCGGGCAGGTCGCGCGAGCCTCCCCTCCGAGCTTTCGGCTTTAAAATGAGAGAAGCCCGCAGCAGCAGCAGCAGAGGATGGATGAAAGAAAAGAGGTAACCGGCCCTCGAGGCTTCGAGAGCTGCGCCAAGTGTCGGCGTTAACGAGTGCGCGAGGAGAAGGAGTATCACAGGTCCGCGACTGTCTAACGTCTACAATATGTGTACTTTTACAGTGATGTAGTCTGGACGACGATATTCGAGAGGGCAAGGTCAGCGGCAAGGTCGCGCTGAGCTTTTGGCTCGGAAAGAGTTGCGGCGAAAGATGTGTGTAAAATACAATTGTATAAGGAGACGGCCGTCGAGAGAGGTATAGCGTCGCGAAACGACGTGGACGGACTGGAGCCGGCCGGCAGCGGTGGTCCGGCAGCAGCACCTGGCAACACCGACGGCAGAGCGCCGACGCGAGAAAGAGCGAGTTGGAATACACGGAGCTCTCGAGAGCGACGCCTGCGCTGGGTGCGGCAGCGGCGCCGGCGTCCCCTTCGATCTACCCCCATACCACCCTCTTTCTCTCCTGCGACGCAGAGACTGTCTCGCTTTATGGTGTTTGCACGATACGGGGGTTATTGGCCTGCGCTCTGTGTGCGCGTATATATTTGGACAAATATTTGGATCGATCCTGGGAATTTTGGGTTATGGATTTGGGATTCTGGGGGAGTGGGATGGTTGTATTGTATTACGTTGACGCGTATTATTCTATTTTTGGAAGATTAAGGATCTATTAATGATTCTAATACTTGAAATAACGCTTTTTAATAAAACCCGGAATTTTTCACAGCCATACACCGGACGAGTTACACCGAGGCTCAGACGAGAGGATTTACCCTTCAGCGACGGGTATAATCCGCATTTAATTTGAAAATGAAGTTTCCGTCGCGCGACAGCGTTTAATACTCATTGTTTGGAAAAGGCTTTTCCTTTCATAGGACTCGCTTTTATATACACAGCTATGTAACTCAACAGCTTTATTCAGTTTTGCAGTAAAACTAATGCGTAAACTTTTCCATTCACTCTCCGCCTTGAACGCAAATAAAACAAAACGTGACCCATTTAAATCCCCTCGTGAGAATATGAGCTCAATTTTTCAAACCCATGCCCGAAATGAAATTCGTTTCAAAGCTCACGTCTGCGGTGGTCGAGAAAAAAAATTTGAATAAAAATGACCTACATGACGTTCATCCCTTGCACACACGAGTCACCCTCTCGCTTTTGCAGTATCTGTATAAGCATAATACAACGAGAGAGACCGCGTATGTAAGAGCGTCAAATGCATAGTCGCGAGGGGTGATGCAACGAACCAGTTTCCGACGCACGAATAAGGAGCGAGATTTTAATCGAGAGGGAGATGAGCACAAAGGCGCAGATACTGGGCTACTGGGCGACGTCGAGCTGGGGCGCCACGAGGGGTGCAGACGACGAAAAGAGCAGAACGACGAGTCGAGTGTATTTAATAAAGAAAAAGCCGTACTGGAAATTCGCCCAGTGATAAACCCGCGGGGAAAAACGCGTAGAGTGGGCACAACGAGTCGTGCGACGAGCTCTATGATTGATGAGAGAGCTTGTAATACAATGGACTCGAGCTGTATTTGCGCGCGCGTGGATGAAAGAGCGCACTTTCGAGGACCGAGTGTTTTTTAATCTCGTGATGAATGCGAAATCGAGTTTTTATCTACCGAGAGAGAAAGAGAGAGCTTGTGCGTCATATCTATAAAACTATACACATATCGCTATCACACTCTATACTCCGAAAAACAAACCTTAGCGCACGCATCACAACAAAGAAAATGCGCGGGTATATACGAGTGCATTATAACCGCCCTTTCCTGCGTCTCTCTCGCGTTCCGCGTCCTGCGTCCCGTTTTTTCCCCCTGTTGCTTTGCTCACTGCGTACGCGCTGCATGACCAATGCGACGCAGCGGCCTGCACTTCCGGCCCCTCGCGTGTATACGCGCACGACTTTTAATTGGGTGCTTTCGAACGACTAATGCCCGCTGCGTTCGATGATTTTCAATTCCCTCGACACCTCTGAATGCGTCGCTGTACAATGCTCAGGATGAAGTTTGCCCGTGTTTTTTTTTCTTTCTAAATATACAGCCGGACAATTATCGCGCAAGGGGCGATTGTTTTTGGTACGTTGGATTAGGGGTTATCGAGTGTGGCCTGGCCCATAGGAATGTAGCGAATGTAGGAGATTAAAAGCTTGCTAATAATTTCGAGTGTTAATTACGTTGAGTTAACCGAATGAAAGCGGTGAGTGCGTATATGCGTATACTGAAGGAATAATATAACTGTACGATAATCGTATTCATAAGGTATATCAGCTCGTAACGGCGCAAGCGCACGCGACGAGCTGTCTAATCGACGGTCGAAAGAGTATCACGATCGCACAGTGTTTACCTTCGTTGTTATAACCGCGTACACACACAAATAATTATAAAACAACACACTGCACGGAATTCGCGAAACGGACAATAAAAAAAGGGACACGTATGCATTTTCTTCGCGTACGATTGATGCGACGAGTGTAAATACTTATTTAGTCGACTAGTATATAGCTCTCGGTGTACAAGCGGTCACGATACAGGCAGGACATCCTTCCTGTGCACCGCAGCGAGCGGTAGTCGCGTGACGCTACGGAACGAATGCGCGACGCGCGGACTCGATTCATGAGTTGTTTCAGTAGAAGAGGAAATCGTCTGGTTTTTTTAAGAGTAGCTTTTGCTGTAGCGAGATAAAATACGAGAGAGAAGGACAAAGGGAGTAGCTAGAGTTGTTTTGTGTGTATGTGTATAAATCGGCCGGGTTGAATGGCCCTCGTATTTTTGGAAATGCAGCTGCTCCGTACGTACAGCCACAGCCCGGACATTTCGTCAAAACAATCTTCGAAGCCGTCTATTAATTCCGACGATTCAGCGAAGTAACCGCCTCTCTTTGTTATATCTACGCTATGGTTTAATGAAAGCTCGGTACACTATGGCGCTTCATCTCGAGAGACTTAACAGCTTAACAGTACACTGCGGCCGACAATAAAATTCCGTTCTTTTTTTCGATCTTTTTCAGAGACGCGTGCGCTCGGCATAATGGAAAGCTAGCTCGGCCTCTCATTCTCTCGAATAAACTTTTCATTACCGCAAATTACTTTCGAGCTGCAGCTGTATTTTATTATTTATTTCCTCGGCTCGCGAGAGAGAGGCTCGTCTATATCGCGGAAGCATCGCTCGCGCGCGCCGTTAATGGTTACTCGTTAACCGGCGCGCGGCTTACCCCTCGACGCTTTTTTCTCTCGCTCTATACGCGCTGATGGAGCTCAGGCTAAATTGATACGTGCGAAAACGTAACTTAACGGCTCTTCCGGAATCAATTTCGCGTATACGTCTACCGCTAAAGATCGGCAAGCAGAAGTGTCAATGCGCATGCAGGTATATATAAGAGAAACAGCTCTCGGAAAATCGGGTGAGGGTTAATAATCCACGCAGGAATCTCCGCTATAGATTAGACTGGAAACCGAGAGATAAAACACGCTCAATGTCCGCATGCGAGTGTACTTAGTCTGGTGTAGAGAAGGTGAGGCTGGAAACACAGAAGCGGTGTGTATAGAGCCCTTTTACCGGTAGTCACGTCTAGTAGAAGAGACCAGTTTCCTCGCTGGAAACTGGTTTATATCGAGCCGGGGAATATTCAACGCAGCTAATTATGCGGAAGAGCCGAGGTTGGCAACGACAGCATCCCCGGCGTTATCGACCATTTTCCTCCCCCTTCCATCTCATCCCGCGCGCTCTCGTCTTTTCCGCAATATTCGCGCTGTAAGGGAAGCTGTCTGTCGTACTTTTGCTCTCTTTGGCTCATCGCGCCCCTTTGATTCGTCGTCGTCGTGACGCGACGCCGCTTGAATAAGCCCGCTCGGCTGACGACGTTTTTTATATTCATATTTCGAGCGATATATATATATACACACTGCAGTCTCTCTACGTCGAGGGTTATTAGCGGCTATCTGATAATGGCTCGAGTTCTTCCGTACTATTTCAGATAAGTTACTTTCGAGTAGCTTTTCTCCCGAGAGTCGCTTCTCCAACGTGAATTATTAATGGATGGAACGTATATACATATACCAGAAGTAATCAATTTCAACACCTGCGATATATATAATTACAATACATTTCTCGCAATGTACAACAAGATACGTAATCCGTATGACTGCATCGCAGCTCTAGAAGTAGCGCAATTTAGCAGCAATCAAGACCACGCAAACACCTGCATCATTTAGATATTCCGCCGCGATCGAGTAAGCGATCAATTAAGCTCTCTAACGTGTTCAAGCTTGATAAATCTTGCGGAGAGCCAACAAAGTCAACGGTTGCATGTATATACATATATGCAGCGAGACAACATCGATCCGCGAAGCTATCCCGAGCGTTAAATTACAATTATACCCTCCTCCACGACGACAATCCATTCCCAAGTCTATACTCCTTCCTCGCTTTGTTCCTCCGACGCTCTCCGGTGGTATACAAACACGAGGAGAAATGCGGCAGCGGATTATTTCGCTCACGAGAGACAACCGCCCGCGTATATATACATATATATATACATGTATACAATACACAGGAATTGAATTGGAGCACGCGACGCGGAGATTCACTTTTCGCGCATGCCCGGTATGAACCTAATCTTCGTCCTCGTCGGCGGCGCCGGCGGTATAACGTCTCCAGACAGCATCAACACGAGAGCGCCGGAGATTATTTTCGGAACGAGCGCACGTGCCTGCACCGAGGAATTGTAAATTCGCGGCAAACGCGCCGAGAGAGAGAGAACGGCCTTTTAATGGTCCGTTGAACTGCCTCCTTGTTAACGATACATCGCATATAAGTGAATTTTCCGCACAGACGCAAAAAAAGTGTCCAGGTCAAAGCCAATTAATCCGGACAATGCGTTTATTGAGAAAATAACCCGGAAAAGACGCGTCTCGAGGCCATGTCTCCCGAGAGAGCCTGGGCTGCGCTGCAGGAGGAAGAAAAGAAAAGCCTCCCGCGAGGCTTGGGAAAAAAGCCTTGAAATAAACACACTTCCTGCGCCGCCGCCGCCGCCGCGCGCGAGTTCTTGCAGCCGCAGCGAGCTTTGCCCTCGTAATTCAATCGGGCGTGTAGCCTTTGCTACGCAGTCGTCGAGCTACTCTGGGAAAATAGTGCTGATGCTGGGCGTCCTCGGCGTCGTCACGCGGATGTTGAGAGCAAAGTGACTGTTGTGGCAAAAAGTACGGAGAGTAGTTTTGGATTTTTGCCGTGACGCTGTATAATGTAACGGGAGTTTGAGAGATGATGTATAAAATCGAGGAGAGATTTTATGCGCGACATCTTTGGGATTGGATTTGGTTGAGTGGAGGGAGGGGACTGAATTGAGACAAATAGTTCCAGATCCAAGTTGATATTAGAAGAGGAAACGCACTTATGGACGATCTACTCTAGACTCCGTAATTAGATTCATTTTGATAATGCGCTCGGACTACATTTACGACATCTAAAATTAAATGCACATTAAAAAAAAGATTACATAAACAACAACGATTCGCAACGACAAGTAAACAAAATAATCGTACGCGCAGATACGCGCTTAATTAGCGCAAAAATAACGCGAGACTAATCGCCGATGAAAGCTCTCGCTCTGTGTGAACTTGCAGGAGTTCAGCATTTATCGCGACCTTCTATACGACACGGCATTTTTCGACACGACCCAATCGCTTTTCTCTCGCTGGCGGCGGCGCCAAATAACCGGCGGATCGATACCAGAAACAATTCTTATCTCCGCAACGACCGGCTCCCGCACATCCATCTTACACACCAGCGACACGACGATCAAGTCAGCGGGTGGCCCGAAAAAGCAAAACGACACGAGGTAACGCGGACGCGTGTCACGCGAGTCAACCGGATGATTAAAGACTGGCGTCGGGCGAATTTCAGTCCCAAATAATAATTTTTGCGTAAATCTACGATTATCCTCCACCAAAAAAAGAGGTTTTATTACACTCGCACGTATTTTCGAGAGCAAACATCCGCTTCACGCGCGCACACACCGCTCGTTTTATCGCGACTGCGTCGGACTATCATCAGAGCTAATTATTTTATACACAAGAAAGGAGGAAATGAGAGAGGACTGACCGCAAAGTGTCGGCGGGCAAGAAGCGTAAATTTATATAGAAAATCGAGAGAGAGAGAGAGAGAGAGAGAGAGAGAGAGACGGCCGAGCCGTATTTACACGAGAGCAACGCTGCAGGAGCCGTAAAAACGGAGAGGAGTATAGGTCTGTGTGTGGTGTACCTGTACCGATATGCCTCCTATCCCTCTCGTGCTTTATTATCCCAGCAGAATTATAGTCTGCAAATGGGAGGCTCTCGGTTAATGTCCTTGCGCTTATAGTTTTACGTCGAGAGAGAGAGAGAGAGTCGATCGCCGCGAAAAAGCGGAGGCGGTGTGAAGCGCTTGGGTAAGAAATTTTACGATTCCATTTTTTTACTCGCTGCTACGCGAGCGATAGACTCGATGGATATACGCTTATAACGAGCCGACATCCAGTTAATACTAGTTAATGATTGTTCGTCTACTCATATATACGCGGCGGACGTATAAATTCGCGATAAAGACTTGGCTATTGGGAGAAAAATTCGACGACGAACACAATTAGCGCAGCGCGAACATTCGTCACGATAAGCGCAAGCGTCTCCGGAGCATCGCGCGTTGAGAGATAAGAGCAGGACTTTTCTCATGCACTCACACAGAGGAATAACAAAAGTCTCTCTCTTTCTCTCGAGCTTCCGCTTCTCATTGTCAATTTTGCCGGGGCTCGTGGGATATGCCGCTCGCGGCGCGAAATTACGAAATTACTCTCGAGTTGAATGACACGCACCGAGTGTGTGTACATTATAGTATAAATACGAGGCTACTGCTGCGCTGCTGCTGCTGCTGCTGCGCAAGATAACGAAGCGAGAACGCTTTATCGAGTTAATAAGGGGGAACTATCTCTCTCTCTCTCTCTCTCTTCGCTCTTTCTCTCTGCGGACCGATAGGCAGATTTTTTAACGAGTATCAATGGGCTTGTTGACAGAATTATACCGCTGATGCTTTTTCTAATGGTGCGCCGTAATCGCGTTATAATTCTCATTGTGCGCGAATTAAGTGCTCTCGAATATATACGATATAATGACTCGTTCAACCTTCTATAATAGTCAAAGCCGAAATACTCGTTATACCCATATCCGCTTACAGCTGGGATAATTAACGCTTCTCAATAATGCGCAGCAGTATACAGCATTAACTAATTGAAGAGGCTACCCTCTCACATCCTCGCGATCTTATCGCTTCCCGTCGAAGGAAGATCGCGAGTGAGGAAAATGCGAGACGCGCGCGCGTGTCGCACCTGCGCGTAGTCCACTTGGTATGCCGCTCTGGCTTCGTGAGAATGGAAGCCCTATATATGGTAGAGGCGACGCGGCCCGTACGATTCGTCAGGATAATTTCCGCGCGAGAGACGTACGGGAATTCGATTGCTCTGCTTCCAGGCATCGTCGCCGGTTTGTTTCAATTTCCTTGCAGTAGCCAGGGAATAGGGTTGCCAATTCGTTTCTCATGCCTGTGTGTATACGACGACACGGTGCGTAAAGTCTGATAACTCGAAGCCGATTGCTTGCTAATGCGCTTGTTTGAATTCGATATATAGTTGGTCGATTGAAAAGTGTAACAGTAGCTGCATATTGCATACGATATGTCCATAGGTGCAGGAACGGTTATTCCGAATGAAGATATAATCTACTCTCGTTCGTTCGTATGTGTGTGCATTGAAGTTAAATGATCCGCATTGAATGCAACCGATCCGGATTTCATCCAAACCAAGTGTGTGTGTGTGCAGTGTATTTGATCGGGCGAAGTAGTACACGCGGCGTATCAAAATGAATGGATATTAGAAAATACGGATACGGTTTCATTTCCACAAAGAGATATCTGTGCGACTAGCTTGTATTATTTATATATTTGCGATACTTTTATTAATGCGATCAACTGTACAGTGTATGAATCACGCGATAAATTAATAAAACTGGTGTATTGTACGAACGCAGACGTAATTTGTTGAAAACGACGTCTGAAAACGACGTATCGAAGCAATACAAAGAAACAAACGGGACAACCTAATTTCATGAAAACGACGGCAACTATATATCCGAGAGGGAAAAATGCGATCTCGCAAGCGAGATAAGCAGATGAAAAGAACGAGTCTCTCCCAACCAGATGTTTTATTTTCAGCGCGAATTTACGAGAGAGAGGAAGCAGATCAAAGAACGGAAAAGACATCAGAGTAAAATAGAAGCACGATAACGAAAGCTCTTTCTCTCAGATGTCGAAAATCCTGTCAGTTATGCTACAGATAAAATCCCGTAATTTTTCGCTTTATCACTGCAGTCAGTTGTCCTACTTACTCGTGTATTTATCTTTTTTTCAACAAAACTATAATTGATCACTCTTTGTAATAAACACACCGACGCGAAACGTGACCCTAATTTCCATCGCATACATTATAAATCAAAAGTCGCAACGAAACGAAACTGGAAACTAACGCGTGTCTGCGCGTCATTTGTGCAAGAGCTATGCAGTTTCTGTGCCTCAGGTCGCTGCGAGTGTAAGCATCGCGATCTCTCAAATTAGCGATCTCGGCTCCAGAATCACGGAGTTTGTTGCTTGTTTTGCTACCGATTTAGAACGAGTGTAACGACGTAACCGACGGAGACGGAGACTGATTCTAGCCAGTTCTACCTCATAGTAGAAATAGAGAGAAGAAGAGAAAGCTGACAGGAGAAAAACAAGGGTTGAAACAAAACGGCTGCGCGTACCTAAATGAAAGCCGAAATTTTGCGAGAATTTTGTTGAAAAACACAAAATTACAAAATGACAAAGCGATAAACGAGAGAGGCTTAGCTATGTTACTTTAGACGCGCTCCGCGCTCAGTTATAACATGAGCGGCCGAAGCAGCAGGCCAAACAAGGCAGTTTTAACATTCGTGGGACACACTTATACTATAAGTAAGTAGACTCTTCGCGCATATTGATATGAGAGAAATGGAAGTGCCAATGCGCCACCTATTTTGACCTGCCAGAGACACGGAGAGTTTATAGGCGCTGACGAAAAGGTTTGCCGAAGGGCCGCAGTCTCCAAAACTGCTTTGTTTTGGTAATTGATATCGCTCTAGCGATAGTCCACGCGTACAGACCCGCAGCAGTATTTTTACAATAAAAATGGTTAGAAATTCAAACATACGCGCAGACATAATTTTTAAACTAACGCACCGCCACAATCTTACACACGACGATTATAAGTAGCAGCAGCAGCAGCAGCAGAGTGCGATTAAAAGTGGATTCCCTCGTCGCTACGCGGCAGCAAAGACGTACTTACGGCGAAAACGCACGCGGCGCTTATAAATAGACACAGGCTAGGGTCGACGGACAGCAGGCCAAAGAGACGAGAGCGAAGCGTGAGAACGATGGGGGGATTCATTCACCTGTGATCGCAACAATTCGCGATTCGAAATATTTTTAAAAAACGCGCGCTCTGCGGCGACGTTGAAAAAGCTGGCGCCGTTTTTTCTGCTTCAACGGAGGAATTAGAGAGAAGATCGGCTCGCTTTGTTATAGAGTAGATGATGCTTTTTCCGTCGATGCCTTCATCCGTCGCGCTATGTAGACAAAATCTGAGCCGACTTTGAGTCTCGTGTGCGAGCTCGTGTGTCGCGCATCGCGATGAAGTATGTGTGCACATATTCATTAGAATGTACATCTGATTAAGATGCGGCTATTTTCGGATTCCCTTGTTTGTCTTTTATTGCTCGACGACGAACGACGACACTTGTATCTTGTGAAACCGCATCGCTGAGTTTTTCAAAAATTTTCAATGGGAAGAACCCACATTTCTCCTCTCGCCCACTTGAGAACATAACTATTGATTTTTATGAATAATTCATGCACAATTACCGAAAAATATGATCGTACGAAATATTGAACGACTTCGCATTATCGAGACCATTAGTAGCGATTGTAAAAATATATATATATGTAAGCTTGTAGGTTACCAAGCTTGGCTTCGTTATAAGTGAGGTTATTGAAACTGATGCACTTAAAGGTTTGCTATCGGCAATTGTATAGATTCAGGTTAGTCTTAAGTTTATACGTTCACTGTAATATTTTTAGCCTTTACTAATTTGTACATATTGTTAATATTTCAGTTGTTTATACTACAGCACTTACATATATAAGCGCGCCTCGGACATTCCTGAAAACTGGTCACCTTTTATGCAAATCTCGCGCGCGCAGGTATATACAGACGAGAAGCTGCAGTTCTGATTGCAGAGGAAGAAAATAAACCGACGGAAAATCTTTTATCGGGTCCTCCCGATCGCGTGTAATTTGTAAAAGCGGTGAAAAATAAAAAATAAAAAAAAAACGCTCGAGTAAAAGTCGAGAGGCATTCGGCCGGATCGTCGCTTATCTTCTTGATCACCGTTATAAAAGCTTCCCGCGGCGCTATTCACACTGTCGTTTACAAAAAGCCGAGAACACTGCGGCAAATTGACTCTCGTTTTCACATTAAATTAGTACGAGCCGTCTCTTATTTTTCATCGGAGCCGATGGCGATGGGAGCTTCGATGTCGCGTACGATACTCGATCATTCGAGTTATTCTGTATACATTTATGGAAATGTGTAATTACCGCTTTTCTCCAGATAAATTTATCGTTGTTTATAAATTCATTCACAACAAAATTAAAACGATAGTCTTTATTCATTCAAAAGAGATACTCTTTAGATCAATCGTTCAGCCGCAATAAAGCAGCTACTTCGAAATCCATCGCGCGCAAGCGCCCAGTCCAAAAAAGAATCAAGCCCAAGGTGGCCGTGGCCCTGGCTCGTGACAGAATCTACTCCGCCACACACAGACACGCATGATTACGCACACACAGAAAGCAATCATCGGCACATCAATGGCCCGGCTATTCGGAATAGTCGATCGTGCCATCCGGCCATGCTTCGGATTCCCGTTAGCCAGAGCGTCGTCGCGTCAATCAATGCGCGGCTTCTTAGCTCGTAATTATATCGGCCTATACCGGTTCAGCTGCGTCTCAACGACGACGACGATTAGCACTCGAGGAGATTCTCTATTCTGCTTTCTTCTTATTCCGCGACGAGATAATTCCCGAGCTCTTTGAATCGAAACGGCTTCTTCGCGCGCGTCGCGGTAAACTCGATTTGTCGCGCGCGATGATCGCCGGGGAGAGAGAGTCGAACCGGCTCTTCGTTAATGCGATTTTCCGATCGACTTTCTTTTTCCCTCCGCGAGTCTCTCTCTCTCTCTCTCTCTCTCTCTCTCTCTCTCTCTCTCTCTCTCTCTCTCTCTCTCTCAGATGCTGTAAACTTGTTACCCGCGAGGATATTATACTTGTAAGCGGGGAATGAGCTAAGCTTTTTCTTTTTTTCTTATATTCCGACAAATTACCGTTTAGCGCTTACGGTTTCGTACAAATTGGTTAGATTATCGTGTCTCGGATATATTTTCACTCTACTGTCGTGAATTGTATACAGACAAGAGTGAATGACGAGGACGACCTTAACGAAATAACAGCCGCGAGTAAATCCGCGCGCGGATTACGTCAAGGATGTGAGCGCGATGACTCGGCACGATATCTCTCCCGACGCGTTTTATATCTACCTATACATGTATATGGCCCACGTGGACTAGTGCAGGTGTGGGCGGTCTAGCTTCTCGCGAGATGTATATGTACGATAATTGTCGCGCGCGGGTGTCTGTAATATATTTTTACGGGAAGCGGACGAGTTATAGAGTTTATTGGGAAATTGATTTCGCTTATACGCTGCGTGTGACTATAAATAAAAACGAGCCGACGGCCGATCAGTGCCAATTTTAACCACACCTATGTCTATCCGCGTACATTTCCTGTGGTTAGTGAAACAAGCTCTCTCCGAAAGTAATCAAAAACTCTATCGTCTCTACAACAACACACACTGAAAAAGCTGCTGCACATCTCACGAGAGACGTGTACACTGTACACACAGACGGACATATACAGCGATGCGGAAAGTTGGCGCGGCGGGACGATAAGGTGGTCTGGCGGACATGTCGCCGTGCGGACTGCTGCTGCCGTTGTGTATAGGAAGTCGCGGCCCGGCGCTTATCGGCCAAGTTTGCGGAAACCACGTGGACGCCGCTGCTTTCTGATTACACATATACGTGTATATGCGATGCTGTTCTTTTTCATTCGTTTCGGCTTTTTTTTTATCGGGATAACCCAATTCGATGCGTTTATTATTGTCGCCGTCGGTTAATTTATATTACGAAAGGACAAATTTGCCAAAAATAAATTCGCAGTGTGAGATAATAAAGATGCTAATGAATTCCGATTGGCCAGCGTACACACACACACACACACACACCAGAGAGAGTCTAAGGTCGCGGAACGAGTCATAAAGTATAAGAAGCACGATATCCCCCACTCGATCGGTCTTGGTCGTACGGTCGAATTTGGAGAGGACGAGGCGATTGAAAAGACACATTCAGCGGCGCAATATAACCTACTGCTGCTGCAGTAGAAGCCGGCTTTCACGAGGGCATTTCCATATTCCAATATCGGCGAGCGAGAGAGTGAGAGAGCGTAGGTAACCTTATGTCATATAGCCGTCGTCTCGCAGCCCACGTTGTTTCCGGGCGTAGGTGCCGCGAGCGCGCAAATTATTACGAAAATGTCCGCGCGATCGAGCGATGCTTTCGGTACAGGATTTTTCAGACGCAGCCGAGATTCGCGGGGACATCATGGCTGTGGATATAGCGCTGCATCTTATTGCAGGCTTGCAGAGCCGGCGGCGAGAGTAATGTTTTCGGTGAAGGTAAAAATACACGGGGTATTTTCGGAGACTACGAGTGAGAGAGAGAGAGTGCGCTCCGCTGCACGGTGCAATGGTACACGCGAGCCTCTCTCTCTCTCTCTCTCTCTATTTTCCACACTTTGAATTCCATTTTTAGCGGGGGGCCGCTTTTTTCGCGAGAGCTGTTGCGATTTCATCTTTTTTGGCGAGCGTGTGCGAGCTTTTGAAGCGTTGATCGTTGACTGACGCGTTACGAGTTGGTTTTTCGGAAAGTTCGAAAGGGTAACAATACTGACAGGAAAAAGTATCATTGCAAACGTTATACTAGTGGAAAAACACAAAAACGCACAACTACTATATGTTTCAGGCATATGGCAAAATCGATCTACAATCTAATCAAGGCATACTGCTCCGTGCAGATCTCAAATCAAAATCTACATATCTCTCGGCAAACAAACAACGCATCGCAACAGCTCGCGGCGGCAATTCTCTCACTTAAAAAGCCTATACATACGTCGCCGTAGAGATGCACCTCCTGCCGAGGAACAGATCGGCGCTGAGTCCGCAGTAATCCACCGAACAAGCCACTTTGCACCGCACAGAGACACACTCGCGATCCGGGGGGCTCGACTCAAAAAGTGAGTAGTATACAGCGTAACAGAGCAGCAACAGCAGCAGCCTCGACGATGCGAACGGGCTTGCGGCGAGGCAGCGACTAAACTGTCAGTGAAGAGCCGTACGCACCGCCGCCCCGACTCTCCAGTGTATAGTGTATGTGTGTGTGCCCACTGACGTCTAGCGCGCTACTGCTCCTTTCCCCTCTCACGATTCTTTTCTCTCGATCTGGTGTAGTTGTAGCTGTTGTCCCCCTCTTGTATGCGTATATATAATAATACTCGAGCGCGTTTGGTCATCTAGTTTCGTTGGATTCTGTCCGTGTGTGCAATGCGGGAGGACGACGATGCGTCACTACTTTACGCCTGTCGTGAGTTATCGTCAGCTTTCTTTCGCGATGCTTCTTTCGTTCGCCAGGGAAAATAAACACGTTGCGTATAGAGGCTACAACACTGGGCTTTTAAAGTCTGTGTTTTTTCGGAGCACGGCGCGCTCTTTCGACGCAAAGTCGATTAAACAGTTTGTTTTGGCTGCTGTGTGTGGAGAGGAGAGAGGATGGAATGCGATGCGCCGAAACGTTGAAACGTTGTTGTTGATTAGTTTACCGATCGATTGTCGAGTATAATTAATTATGCAAGTGCTTGTGCGTGTTGGAGATATAGAGTTGCTGGATGTTATCGTCGAAATATATTCGCAGGCGATAAAGTAAGTCGAGATGATTCAATTATAGAGGAAGAAATTTATGCGATATTCTCTGATGTGATCGCCGAGCTGCATAGAAAGTCTGACGAAACATTCGAGAGAGCTGATACGGCTCTTCCGCTCTAAGTGATGTAAAAACACTTTACGACTTTTTGATGGCTTATAAGTAAGTCGTTTGCGTTTTATTACAACCGTGCGTCCGCATATGTAAAACTTCTGATTTATCTCGGATTTCGTACAATTACATGAATAACATCCCGCAGCTTGCGCAACGAAATTACGCTGTATCGCAGAGTATAACAACGATGAATGAATTGTCGCGGCGATAAGCCAGCTGCATTTTCCGTGTAAAACGCAAATAAACGAGTATATAGAGCCAATAGAGACAAAGAGCTTCTCAACGCTTCTTAAAGTCTCTCGTCGGGGAATCGACGGGGGTAACGACCATTTAGCCGCTTATCGCGTTACAGATTTTCAGCGAAAGAAAATCGCATTAAATCACCCCCCACGTGAGCATCAGAGCGCGCTGCTGACCATCGGCCTATTCAGAGGGAGCGGCAGCGCGGTTATCTCCGCTTGACCCCGAGAAGGAGAGAGCTTTCGCGCGATATCTTCATCGGGCGGCACATCCTTTTTAGAGAGAAAGTGCAGCGAAGTACCGTGTGAAATCCCGAGGCGAGTGCACTTGCGACGACGTGAGCGCATGTGCGAGCGTTATGCTCTGCAGCGAGATTTTTTTTTATATACACTTAAAAGCGACTTCTTCTCTTTCCGCTGTGTGTGATGCAGTTTGCTCATCGTTTTCTGACACACGAAGATGTATGTTCGCCAATTATTTTATGAGGACGCTTAATTTTTGACGGGTGTGCATAATTCAAAAACTTTCACCGAAAAAAATTGATAACGCTTAGTAGACAATATTCCACACAAAAAAATGTCCTCAGCGGTGTCTGGCCGCTCCTCCAGTCTCATTAGCCGTACGCACACAGCCTCTCTCTTTTTTCTCTCTCTCTCTCTCTCTCTCTACTTCGTGGGTGTCGGTTCGTACATGTTTATAAATATGACTCAGGGAGCGAGTGCGCGTATATAGAGAGCAGCCACGAGAGGGTGATTCCAAGCACGTACATAGCTGTGCCCGCGATTGTCGCGCAGACGAGAGGCACATGCTAGGGTATTATATATGAGAACGGTCTCGGTGACAATTAGATGAAAGAGCTCGAGTTATTGCGGTCTTTCTTTCTCTCTCTCTCTCTTGGATATATGATTCAATTAGGGCCTTCTTTACGGCCCATTATCGTTTCTGCTGATCCTTTCTTTTTTTTCTTCTTTTTTTGTCGAGCGCGTGTGTGAGCGATGGGTGTGTTTTTGTGAGATGGGTAATTTTAATTCGAGGGGCTATTTTATAATTGGTGGGTTTTGGGATGCAGACAGTACAGTAGCTCGTGAAATTTTGCAAAAGTTGGAGGATCACATTATATCTGAACTTACATTATATAGAGAAGATTTAGCTTATAGTAGTAGTATAACTGTAGCCTGTAACTCACCTGTAACAGAAAAAAAGAAACGACCATTTAATGCTTGTTCAAAGAGGTAGAAATAAAAATATAATAAAAATACTCGCAGCGCATTACATAATTCGCGAATATTTACAATCCGATAGCAATCTTGTTTCGATCGCAAATACTTGTCGGATGGTTATCTTCGAGTTCTGACGTTCAAACGCGGCGCGGAGCTTGTTTCATTAAATTACAAGATTGTGCGCACACACAAGACTGCATCCGTGTGTTTTTACGATTCTTCCAATATAACATTTTTTTTATCAAACAAAACTCGGTCGTAAAATAAACTGTTCATACCTCAGACGCCTGTATATACTAAAAATACACGGGGAATAAGTCGCACGCTTATTAATAAACTCATATTAATATCCACATCCAACGTACGCGCTCGCAGAGACCATATCGTGATTATAAATATGTACCATATTATACCCTGGCATAATTATCCACTTGCAGCAAAAAAAAAAAAGAAACTGTGCTACACCGATCGTTATCAGAGCAACCACTACCACTAATAAACACACCCACAAGCCGACTCGGCAACAGCGAAATTCGTCGCGTTCTCTCACACCCTCTCGAGGTAACCTACTTCTTACGCAGCCCCAATAAAACACGAAAAACGCTCAGCCATCGAAACCACCCACGCAAACGCGTGTATGTGTATACTACTCATCGGACATTACATTGCATTAAAGGACTGTTACGAGCTGTATCAGAGGCGCGGCGTGTGCATCGCGTGCGCGCTGCCCTGCTGTGCGGTGTCGGTATAGGGTTACGTCCTTGGCTTCGGCTCGCGTGTGAATGCACGTGAAACTTAGTCAAGCCTTTAACTTTGATCCTTCTTATTAACGCGCTGTGCTGCTGCGGCGTGTGTTTTCATCGATCAGCGAGCGCTAAGCTCGTTATGCACCCTTTGTCAACCCTGTGTGTATTATACGCGTACAACGAGAAGAGAGAGTATATTTTTAGAAAATTTTCTCGCTGTCTACGCTGGGGTTGTGAGCTGCGAATTATTGGTGCGTGATCTCGCTCTTAAATATAGTTAAATTTTGTTTATTTTTCGTATAATTTGTTCTAAAATTACTTATAGCTAAATTATTGACAAGTTTAGTCTGTGAACCTTCGAGTCTATTGGTAAAGAATCAAGCTTAAAAAATACGTTAGAAAAGTACACAGAAACTTGTGAATCACCTGGAGAATCCTCCTCTTTCTTTGGATATAATAAATCAATTTTCACACCAGCGGATAATCCTGTTAAACCAATCGACGGCTTTACAAGCCTTATATAATGCGACCTCACGAAAGAGCAAGGAACTATTTGTGAGAAACAAGTTTCTCGAGAGAAAAGTGCCCTTATACCGGCTTCTCTTCGCATCCGTTTCCATGTACTGGGTGAGTACAAAAAAAAAAGAACACGATGTACGGTTATATTTCAAGGATCCACAAAAGAATATATCCAAGGGAAAAAAAATCAAAGAATATGATGACTGTATACTGGACATAACTAATGTGAAATTTAATAAATAAGACGATGATCGTGAAATATGTTTATAATCGTCGTGAAATTAATCCCAAGCTACAATTTCTAAACATTCAATCCAGGTTTTTTCCTCTAATCAAAGCCTTCCACGCGACAAAGCCTCGTCGCAGCCCCACTGGGAAGAATAAAAAAAAATTGAGGCAGGAGAACCAGACCAAGAAACGAAGAAGCGCTCGAAAGGGCAAAAAAAAATCCCGCAGCAAAGCGTACGTACAACTATACTACTCCTCCTCCCAACTACCTCCTTACACATAAGCGCCCGCGTAGAACATAATAAGCGTCTCGGCGGCTCTCTGCAGCGAGAAAGAGCCGTGAATAGACTTCTGGCTCTGCACGACTGGCCTCTTGTTTTCTCTCGCTCGTTTTTCCCCCGAGTTGAGCCACGGAAAAGGCGAGAAAAGAATGTGCGCACGCCAGGAGAGAGAGAGACTACCACGACGAGCACAATGAGAGCGAAGGTGGGGTGCCACATCAACGTAAGCGTCGTGTCTATTGCTCTCTCTCTCTCTCTCTCTCTCTCTCTCTCTCTCTCTTATATATGCGCAGGGTTACGAGGGCAAAATGCGATGAGACGATTTGCCTTCGCTCGTCGTTATCGTCGTACGGCAGAGGAAGGCCGAGGTGAAAAAAAGATGAGGATTTTAATGAGGCTCTGCGAATGCTTCTTGTGTGTGTAATTTTAACGAGCAGACGCATTTTTGAGTGGGATCGCGACAAATCGGTGGCGCCAGAAAATTGCAAAGCTCGATCGGTTGATATCAGAGATCGATATCGTTCTAGGAAGTGTTTTTAGCTTGGAAAAATGGGTGAATTATTTTTAAACGCTTGTAGGCACTCGTTGAATCGTAGAATTATCGTGTGACCGGCTTGTAATCGTTAATTCAGTTAACTCCGTTAGCCATTGTGGTTTTTTAGGATGATTGCGCGAATAGTACACTGTGACTTTTTTTGCATCTCGCTTATTGCAACCCGCATGAATATTGATGAGTTCTGGTATTGCGAAACAAAAAATCTTACCAAGAGTATACGGTTTGCTATTTTCTTCGCGATAATCATCCAGATAATTCATCACCGCTTCGCAGATATACGCACTCGCCACAACGTTTTGAAGTCTTATTACTCCCGAGACGTGTAATTATTATCGAAGATAATATCTCGCTATTACAAGAGAGCTCATTAGGAATTGAAAAACTAGATCGGCAAATACTCCAGTCATTTTTTACCCTCATTTATTGAAAGCGCAATCGTGTTTCCTCCTACGAAAAAAATACCGGGAATTTATTCACTTTGCGGCTCTCGGCTAATCCAGTATTTATCCGTCATAAATACCCGCAGATCTAAAGCGTGCAAAAAAATGTTCTCCGCTATACCATGTGTTTCTTTTCTTTCTCACTGATCTCTCTCTAAAACACTGGTTCCCTGTAACTGTAAATCTCAATCACCCAAAGCGCGACTACACATCAATAAATATACTCGCGCACACGGCCACGCACACACATAACGAGGAATTAATTAACGATCCGCGAGATCGATATCGATCGCTCGCAAACTCGTTCCTTCGCCGCGTGCACACTTGTAATAAGGCACACGTATATATAATACTGTCTCGCTGATCCGAGAGAGGTATACACGTACAGGAGAGAGAGATCGGCGACACATTCCTGCGAGATTTACGATAACAATAAAGATACATGAATTACGAGGGCCGATAAGCCAAAGACCCGGCTGACAATTTGTCCGAGCCATGGACACTTACTCGAGAGTAATTGCGTCCGATCGGGTGGAGATCTCTTTTCGCGATGCGCGAAAAGCTCGTCGAGTTTTTCGTGTCTTTTTCAGAGCTGTTAAGGATCTCGCGCTGCAGGTTGTATACATGTCAATATACATACACGAGAGTTTTGAGATAGGGAGAAAATTGTTTCGAGTATACAGCGCAGTAGAAAAAAGGGAAAGTTGAGTTTTTAAGCTGCTGTCGGCGGAGTCACGCCGTATCTGATATGCTTTTATCTTTTTTGATCGGCATGTCAGCGTTTGCACTCTGTATGTGCACGTTCAAAAATTATTTCTTTCAGCTCGCATGTAAAACCCTTTCACCGAGACATTCTCACATCTTTCATCATTTTTATATGTTTGCATTCGACCAGCTTCGCTTTTGATACTAAACGTATACACCTGTTATATACCTCTACATGATTCACGACGACCCGTAGTAGAACATTACTCGCAAATATAGAACACAGCTTCAATGCCGATCACCGGACATTATTTAGCAAGCTCTCGATGCCAGATAACACCAACGTCGTATTTGCTCGCGACTGTTGGATCAGTGTTCCCGAGAGAGATTTACGAGCTTCCGAGTGAAAATCCTTTCAGCGCGA
Organism: Pteromalus puparum; assembly: GCA_012977825.3. NCBI lineage: Eukaryota > Metazoa > Arthropoda > Insecta > Hymenoptera > Pteromalidae > Pteromalus > Pteromalus puparum. The sequence continues at coordinate 48,574,012 of CM053172.1, forward strand.
AGCGGAAAAACTTTGCGCTTACTTTTCGGCGGCGTACACGCGAACGTTTTTAAACGAAGGATAATGCAACGTTTTACTGCGCTCGGCTCGGTTTTATTACCGATCTCTCGACGATTTATGGGCCGATATTTCGCGCTAATGACTCTCGGGGGTGTTACACGGTCGAAAATAAGGTTTCTCGAGATATTTCGAGAGATATAGGACGAAAGTCGACCGTCTGAGCGAGCTTTCAAAAAACGCTAGCCTATACATATTTCGCGGCCGCTCTTGTGTGCGCTGCTATCGCATAAATAAACATTTACTCGAAGTTTAATGTATTCCAACTTTTTGAGCAGCAGCGCGAAATCGGTAATTCATGCAGCCGCACACGAGAGACTCCAGTCTCGGAAACCAAGTCCCTATACGGAGAAACAATAAACGCCGTCTGCAGTTCCTTTCTTCTTTCCACGCGTGCGCGCCTAGACTATGAAAAGCATAAATTGAATTTTCCTCCGGAGCTCAGTCGAAAAAACCTTTTGCATATTAAAATCCCCGGCGCTAAACACTCGCGCGCACTCCTCCTCGCTCTTTTGTTCGAGTCCGCGCGCAGAAACGGCGATGCTCATAGCAGACAAACGAAATTTGCATGTGAAAATTATGAATCCAGGCGAGCGCGCGCGCGCGTTATTATAAAAGCTCGCGCTCGTGAAGTATTATTCATCGAGCCAAGCTCACTCGGCAATTAGGCTCGTTTCTGTCTCACGAGTCGTGTGTGGAGACGCTCTCGGGGCTTTAATTACTGTGGTAAAATCACTGATATCATCGTCCCCTAAGCAGCGACAGCCTCTCTCGTATAGTACACTTTTTCTTCGCGCGCGAGCGCGTCATTTCCACCGGAAGAGTACCGATATATATTGCATTCGTATATATAAGAGCGTGAACTTGGTCCGTGATTCAAGCGGAGTAGACTTGGAGTGTGCGTGTGTGACAGATTGCGCGGAAAATGTATTTTTTCGAGGGTGAGTTATCGCCGCATTATGCGTGTGTGTGTGTGCGTTTTTTCACTCTGAATTTGTTGATGGACAGGTACTGTTACGGCGAGATGAATGAACTCCGGATTGCGAAGAGCGTCGAGTGATCATTAAGTCATTATTTTATGAGAATGCTATGCGGAATTCTTTCAGCACTGCGTGTCTGCCATACTGTAATTAGTTGAACTGTAATGAGTGAGTCGGGATGACCGATTTCTGTTATAATACGTACGCTTTTGAATTACGTGCGAGTAACAAGTAGTAAATTTTTGTTTGGCACAAAAAAAAATTTACACTGTATACGTATTCTCGGTACTTGAAATTTCGACGAATTAATGAAGACGAAAGGTTGTGCAGAATCTTCGCGGAACGTCGAATTCAAACCATCTGTTGTCGATAGAGCGCGATAAAGTAAATGCGGTGCAAGTGCGTATGCGCGCAGTGTGTGCCAACTCTTTTACAGTGTGATTAATTAATCCAGCAAATTCAATCAACGTTTAAGTTAAGCTAATTAATTACGCAATCAAATTACTTAGCTAACCGAACGACACTTTAATTACATCACATTCATAGATATCTGGCTTCTCATGGGAAAAATGTATTGCGAACGATCAGTTCTCCTATGTGATATTTTACAAAAAAGATTAATCCTCACGTGTACCAAAATAATCAAAAACCAATTTGTTACCCATTATCATACCCGATCTCTCGTTCTTCAGAGGAGAGTCTCGCACGAAGTATCTCAACGATCGACTAATATGATATATCGTCCCAATCGTCGATTGAAAGCAATCGCAGTGCCCGAGGCAGTCTTCGCTAATTTTCATCGTCAAACGGTACGCTCGAAATAACCGTTCGACGGATCACGACTGCTATATATTTATGATGAATTGTCTCTCGTGTTGTAGCAGTCAAGTTGATTTTCGTGAGCGAAAGACTCGTTAGACGATAGGCTCGAAGGGTTCGAAGGTTTTTGTCGCTGTTGCGGCACAGAGAGAATGTTATGCAAAAGGAGTGTGAGAAAATGCAGGACAAAACTGCGCGAGACAGAGCGAGAAAAGTCCAAATGATGACTGATGAAATCTCGCCGGGAGTTTGAAAGTAAATTGAAATGCTAATTTAACGGCTCGTAACGACCTGTCAGCTTGACTGGTCGAAGTAATTTTGAAAGATTTTTATACCCATTGGCTTATTTCGCTCGACTTAGCTCATGATCGTTAGAAAGCACATTGTTTGAACCCGCTGTGCAGCACATATACACCGGTTATCATTTTTCAGAGAAAGTAAACGAACTCGCGCGTATGATTTTTTTATTCAGTAAATCTGTCCCAGAGAGTATGCTGAATCACGTAATAGCAGCGACCTTATCGCTTTGTATTTGTAAAGATGATAATGATAGCTGAAGTGCCGCGAAGAAGTGAAATTATTCATTACGCGATCTTTATCTGTTACGAAAATCCCGAGCGTCACGACGACGACTCCAGGGAAATTCCTATTCTGCATCAGAAACTTTTTTCTCCTTTCATCATACCTTCGCTCGTCTAAACGATGCAGGAGGAGTATACCTCTCTCCTCCAACGAGTCACTGGATAAGCATTTTGTCTCCAAGCTTCCCAAATCCCTCCACCACTGCAACTCGACGCAGTCATAAAAACGAGCAAAGATTGCGCCTACACCCAGGGGCGTTTAAATTTTCGAGTCAATGTCGCCGCCGCTTCTGCTGCGCCCGGGAAAAGCGATAAGATAAAGACCGAGCTATCGCCCGAGAGCAAACTATTCAGCAGCAGTGTCATCGTCTACGTGCCTGCGTCTGCGCTCAAACACACGTATATATGGGAACGCTTCCGTTCGTTGTCTGGCGTTTTTTTTTCTCTCCTCACTCGTTATTAGAGAGAGCATCTGTGCAAGCATCTCTCGACAAAAGATTGCGTTGAAATTATGTATGCAGGAGCTTGTTGTTATGGATGTTGGGTAGCGGCGCGTGCTGATCGATTAGGGTGTTCGATTCAGTGTGCTCAAGTTGGTGTGGATGGGGGGAGAAAGTGTGCGCAGTCTTGTGGAATATAAGTGTGTATTCGAATTGTGAACAATATGGGAGAATTTATTAAGTGAAATATATGTCTCATAATTTCGTGCGCATTCGTTGGGCTGTGTTAGTTATAGACTGAGATAAGACAGCATTATCTTTATATATACGCTCTTAAAATTTTCTATTACCACGCTAATGAATTAAAAGCCACACTCTCATCACAGCACTTCAAACTTTTTTTAACGAAGCACATAACGCGTCGCTATTCGAAACAATTTAATCAACTCTATACGCATCGATCCGGTTATATCCTCATCTAGAAATTCTCCGCGAAGGTTTTTCCACAAAACGATCGGCTCTCTAAAGTACATACACTTAAAGAGTCACCTATATATACACACACGCAGTCGTTCGCATGAATTCCCGATGGCCCTCCGTCTTTTATACCCTCAAGTCGTCGGCGACAACGACACTTAATTAAAGCGAGTGCGATCGCGTGACCGGAAGTACCCCGGTCTTACGTACCTCGGAAGAAGGCGAAAAAAAGTACGGCGACCGTTGCTGCGGGCTTTCGCGCGCTTTTTTATGAGCCGTTCTGCTGTGTACATGTGTACCAGCTGCTGCGCTGTACAAGCGCGTGTATAGAGATAAAGTGCACTTTTAATCTGCCGACGTGCTGTCGCATCCTAAGTAAGGTGTTGAGACGAGTTTTTTTTTTGTTACTAGTCTAAATTTGCGAAGAGTTATTCCGACGTACCTCATAATGCAGTAAAGAGACTTGTTAACCTTTCACGTGTAATTCACAGCCCCGGAGTGCTTATCCATTTGATCCCTTGTGATAGCTGCTGCTCACCACGGCTCACCAGGCTTAAGAGTGAAAAATGCGCATTCAAGTCCCTAATTCGATCCGAGACGTAAGGCTACTTATTTAATTGAAGTGGGGATTAAGATTAAGAAGAAGTCCAGCGCGGATCGAAGAGAGGAAGGAAGCCAGCCGTCGCCGGCGAGCTACACTCTCTTTCTCTCTCTCTCGCCACCAGTGAGTCACTTTATATTTTTTTATTAAATAAATGTGCGGAGCCGTGACGGTCGGTATTATATTGTACTCGCCGCATATGCAAATAACCGACGAAAATAATTAACGTCTCGAGACCTTCCGACCAAATATGGTGGAGTGATTGACCCTCCGATTTCGCATGGTTAACGAGTCGTGAATTGTTTTATGTGTATAAGGTTGAATTTTTCAGTGTCTTTCGATTCGAGTACACAAGGATTAATTGAATTTCCTTGAAAAAAATCTTACGCAACGATAGATAATGAAATTCGATGAGACGATGCATTACGCCTACCACCGCGGATTTAGAGAGGTAAATATTTATTTTTAGAATCGACAAAGCGCAAAGTTGACACAATGCACGTATGCTCGTGCTGCACTTGTCGCCTACTTTCAACTCGGCGCGTCATGAAAGAAAAACGCCGAGTGTCACACGTTGCATTTTTTTTCATCCTCGGCGCAAGAATTTCATTGCCTCGACAAAAGTCCAGATTCGTATCTGATCTAAAGTGAGCTATAGAGCTCTTGATTTTGCTTCGCGGAAAACGAAAACTGTACCCTTTATCTTCGCTTTTTATTATAAAAGAGCATTTAAAAGACTCGAGGAAAAAAAAAAATAAATAAAACGTTCAACCCTAGCGAGCCCTCCGAAAACCAGCGCAACAATAAACAAGCCGGCCCTTGCAACACTCACAGCCCGTCGTATAATTAGTCGTCGCTATGCGCGCAGAGGGGAACAAAGGACTCTCGACGAGCTGCACATATCCACCCCGGCGTCGTCACGAACGGCTAGATTGCATCCCCCCAAAAACCCCATGCGCAGCTTTTTTCATCCAAACTTTTGTTCTTCTAAAAGTTGCTGCTACTGGAGTGAGTAAATACACACACATAGAGAAAAGTTTCGCGAGATGCTATCGATTGCTCCATTCTCGGCTCCCCTTACGAATCAATCAGCATAGCATCTCTTTCGCACTATCTTTCCGTGAGATGTCGCCGGGTATAATACAGCCGGCGCTTCGCTTCTACACTGATGCAGAGCAGCATCGATCCTCGCGATATCGCATTGTTCTCCTCTCGCGCGGATATGCCGGGAATTAGATTTGATTAATATGCACGGATATCGATTACGCTCTGCGATATTATCTGTACAAGGTGAAGCTTTATCATCTAATACCGTAGAGTAGCGGGTTCCATTGTGTGCGCGAAGAGAGAGAAAGATAAACTTATCTGGGTATAAGCTTAGAGTACATAATCAGGCCCCCGACGACAATGACCTTCGAATGAAATCTCGGATCGATATCGAAATCGCACGATTATTATCCACGTGCGATCGAAGTTTTCCTCCGAAGGCACTTCATTAGCCGGAGACGCATAAATAATAGAGGTAAAAAGTGAAGTATTTACAAGTATTCGCAAGTGCTTATCAATATTCATCCGCGGACTTGGGCGCAGCTTGGGCACGCGTCATTGCTATAAATATCAGGTGTATAATCTAAAAAACAACGCGCCATGTAGGTACCCGTCCTTTTGTCACTCATACAACGTGCACTTGGAGCCTCCCGCTCGAATTCCCGGGCGTTTCGCAAGAGAGAGAGCGAGAGAGAGAAGCTCCTTCACAACGCGTGTATCCCGTGTACTCCTCCCGGAATCAGGTCAACCCGTCCGAGAATAATCACTCTCCAGCCGAATGATTCGGCCGTATTATAGGGGTGCAGTATAAAAGCTCGTGCGCGGGCTCGCGGGAGAAAAAAAGGAGGCTATATGGCCGGGGAATCGACCGACTTTTCCCCGCGAACGCTCCTGATCTCTCCCCCCCGTCCAGTAGTGTGTTGTACACACGCACACACGACTCCCGTAGGGATCACTACAATGCTCGCGTATAGCTGTGTGCATGTGTGTAATAAGTAGCAGCGCGTGGCTCGATTTCTCTATGCTACACGGCAAGGTGTACAGTCCTCCGTAGATTTATACACTCGAGTCGTGTCGTGCCAGCGAGAGGCACAGTTTTGAAAATAAAATCAGAGCGCAGCAGTCGATGAATGGAAGTATGCGAAGGGCCGCCTGCGATAAGGCAGCCCGCGGGAGAAACCGTTTTATGTAATCCGAGCCTCGTGTGTAATCGGCTGCTCTCTCTCTCTCTCTCTCTCTCTCTCTCTCTCTCTCTCTCTCGCGCATATTTCTCTCTCCTCTCCCGAGTACCTATCTCTCTTTCTCGTATACCTACAACGTACTGTATCAAGAGCCGGCTCCGAATTTCGCTCTCATTCTCCCGGCCCCCGTGTACAGTGTAGATGACACGCGAGAGCGTCTGTCTCGCTCATTCTGCTCTCGAAAACCGGGAACAATCTCGAAGGCGGCCGGAGAGCACAGCGAGTATCGTAAAGCAGATACTCACGTTTTCGGAAGGATCCGTGGTTCAGAGGCTCGATTGGCCGTGCAGCAGATAACGCAGCGCCGACCCGATGATGATCTTCCGGCGCTACTGCTCCTGCGTTATCCTTTCGGCGCTATATGCACTGGACACACTCGCGACTCGGCACTGCCTCCGCGAGTTACGTTCCTGTATGGTTTCGTACACACGCGCACTGGATTTTCGCAACTCGAGGCTCTTGCTGGCGAGGAAACGAGAGCGAGTGCAAAAGCTGACTCGTCGTTGTCGTCGCGGGCCGCGGCTCGATGATCGGACGAGCGATCAGTTGTCGTAAACACTGGGCGCCATGCTGCTCGCGGAACACGGCACCTGTCAATAGGTTGACCCGCCGCAACGCTGTCGACACCTGGTGGATTGGAGCAGGAAGTTGCGCTCTATAGGGGACGGTGAGCTCGCGACATCTCGCGGTGTTTACTGATGGAGGCGGTGGTCGATAAGTCAGGAATGCTCTTTGCCTCTTGCTACTATAGCTGTACCGAGTGTGAAAGTTACCAATGGATGTATCAGGTTTATACTCTGATGATGATGATTTACCGGATGTGGGGCTTACCAGGGCCTGGTCAGGCTCCAACTGGGCCCTGATGATGACGATTGCGGAGGAGCGTGCCGTAAGTACGATTTAAGAAATATCGTCAACAGCCATACTACGCTGAAAGCACCGGTTCTCGTCCGATCACCGAAGTTAAGCAGCGTTAGGCGCGGTTAGTACTTGGATGGGTGACCGCTTGGGAACCCCGCGTGCCGTTGATACCTCTTTTTTTATTTTTTTATTTTGATAGCAGAATTTACGCGCAAAGGTATTTTAAAAGAAAACAGTAATTCAACGTAAGTACGGGTGAAGAATGATTTATTTTCAAGCAAGCAGATGATATAAAATATAAGTTTATTAATATTACAAAAATGAGCGTGTACAATACAATATTAGTCTTACACTGAAACGATGCTCATTATACAGATATATGTCGGCTTGTTGACAATAAATTAACGATATGAGATGAGAGATAGGATTATTATCTTTTCGTAAAAAGTACAAACATTACAAGTAATATGTATATGATTAATGATAATCAAGGTTTTCATAATGAACACACATCACATATCTATGTTGTAAAGTCAAAATAATGTTTTATGATTAGGATTTATCCATCCCTTCGTATTACGATATAATAGAAAAAATAACAGTAATGACATTGGGTGCTTTCGTATATAAAAATCTACAATAAATAATTAATCGTATACACCGCTACACGTTAAATCACCAAAAAGCGCTAAATGGGCGACCGGAAAGTATATCGGTCGCTCGCGCTTGTTCATGGTATACAAATTTCGCGTATTATCTTGGCACTTCGTGATTGTCCATCGCACGATGCCATACGTCACTCCGCATCGATGGTCTCTCTACAATTTTGTCCGCAGTTCTACATAAATTAAATTACACGATATCGTATACGTAAAATAAATAAAAAAAAAAACAAAAAAAAAAACGACATAATATCCAAGTCGCAAGCTCCTCGGCGGATGATTCGATTATCTCCCCATCACGTGCGGCAAATACGAATACGTCAGACTTTATGGGGGCAGCGCGGAGCTCGAAATTTAATTTCTTTACAATTTAAAGCGTCGAATTTTCGTTGATAAAAATTCGCAATTGACAGTCCTAATAACGTTTCTCTTTCTTCTCGCTAATCTACATATCCCTTTCTCTCTCCTGGCTCTCAGTAGAGATAGTTCTTGGGCTCCTCGGTGGGCTGTCCGCAGAGTCCGTGGTACTTCTTGGTGACGTGGTTTCGCGTGCGGCAGTTCTCGATCTCGAGGAAGCACTCGTTGCTGTAGGTCATACCATCGGTGCCGCAGACCGGGTCGTAGTACGGCGGGCAGATCTTCTGACAGCCCCGGAACATGAAGCCCTGCACGCACCGCTTCATCGGCACGACGTACACGTGTTTGCTGCAGAGTGGAAATAAGGCAATTAGTGCATTTTTTTTCCCTCATACCCTACGCGCCCTCGTTATCAATTACGGTTGATTATACGAATTACACGCTTGTTAGAGGCGTCGGCTGCGCCGAGATTTCCTTTGAGATAGCGCTGGTATAATTTTCGAATTATTAGCTAGATAATACAGAAAACAAAGCTCACCCGCAGTTGTCCCTCTTCATCTCGCACTCGTTCCTGTAGAGCTTGTTGTCGGAGCCGCAGACGAACTGCCTCTCGCCGCTGCAGATCTGGTTGCAGAGCGCAGTGGTGCGGCAATGCTGGGCCGGTACCTGGACTACTCGCTGTCCGCACGTCTCCTTCTGGAGCTGGCACAGCGACCTGCGAACGAGCGAATTTTCCATGAGATAGAGAGGAGCAACATCTTGGGAATGCAGCGGCCATCGCGAGTTTATTTATAGTGCGCAATTTTACAAGGGCCTACTTATGCGCAACGCACAACTCGTCGCTGCTAATTAAGCGCACTCGCGTTATGGCATGTGTATACGTATGTACGTGTGTGTACTAACCGATAGACGTTGCCATCGCTGCCGCAAACTGGTTCCTCGGGCACGTCGTTGCAATCCTCCGGGCAGTGTTCGGTCTCCTTCAAGGTCGTGCACTCGCCCACGTGAGCCAGCTGGATGCCTTTCCTGAAAAGCAAAACGAACGGAAGTGAGCTGTTTTACTCGTGTGGGAGTGTATAAATGCGCGGAATCGGCCGCTTCCTTGGGGATACATATAATACGAGGGACTCCAGACGATAATGCGGCTGCGCAGCCGCGCGGTTTGTTGCACTGCGAGGAATGCAAGGGATGACTAGGCTCGTCTGTTACTACTACTCGAAATTTTTTGCTCCAAGTAAACGAGTTATGTGAACGCGATTAATCGAAATTGCAGATCGACTAGTTTTTGGAAAGATAAGCATTACTGTACATCAACGCGAGTCCGTTAAGCAGAGGATTACGCCATGTGGAGGAAGCCGATGTGAGAGTATTACGGATGTATATACATCAGGCAAATGCAGTGAAATCGACTTACATGCAAATGGCGACATTCAGGTGACACTGGTTCGGATAGGTGTTGGCGTCGCTGCCGCAAACTGGATCCACCTCGGTGCCGCAGTGCTGCTGCTGCTTCGTGCACTTGGACAGACGGTTTCGACACTTCTCAAAGTCCACTGCCGTCACCTTTCTCCTCGTGTTTCTGCAGGATCGGAGAGTAATCGATTTTATTATAGAATCTCGATTCCTCTACCTATAGTACACATAACGGATCGAAACTCACCCGCAATTGAGCATCTGCATCTCGCACTCGTTTCGGTAAATGCTTCCGTCGGAGCCGCAAACTGCAACTTCCGGTTCGTTCTTACAGTCCAGGGGACAGGCCGTAGCTGCGCTGCCGGATGTCCTTTCGCGCGATACGCAGAAGGACATCGGTACCTCGAACACGTGCTTCCTGCGAGAGAATAGGAGTTTTTTTATCAGTGTACCGTTATACGCAAAGAGCTGAAGTTTAATTCAGAGTATATGGTGGAGGAAAAAATTCCACTACTGCAGGATAAAAAGTTTGCCAGCGCATAGAAACGGAAAAAAGGGTCAGAGTTCAAACCGCTGCAGCAGTATCAGCAGCAGCGCAACCTACCCGCAGTTCTTCGCTCGCATTTTGCAGGTGTTCGCGTAGAGGATACCGTCGCTTCCACAGGCAGGCTTGGCTCCCCGCCAACAGGACTCTCGGCAGTGTCTCGTCGTCTGGCAGTGCTTCTTGTTCGTCCTCACCACGCCCTGCCTGAAATTTCGCCAGAATTCATGTGAAACGTATACCAGCAACGGCTTTTTCGAAAATATCACCGCGAATAACGTTACCGCTCGCCGTTTAATTGATTCGTCGTAAAGCTCACCAGAGAGATTCTAATTACCGAGACGTAAGCCGAGAAACAGCGTCGATCGAGTACCGCTTCGCTGTATATATATATATATATATATATATAGCCCAACGTCAACTCACCCGCAGGTCAACAGCTTCATCTGACAGGTCGACTTGTAGACGTTGCCGTCACTGCCGCAGACAGGTCCATCGAGTGGAGCTTGTTCACAGGAGACGGGACAGTTCTCTCGATGGGCCGAGATGTTGTTGCAAGGTCCGAGATGGGAAAGCTCGATGCCTACTCGGCATATCTCCACCCTGAGCATACACTTGTTGAGATACGTGCGGCCGTCGGTACCACAGACGGGGTCCTGGTCACCAGGACAGCGATGCTCGCATTTGCTACTGGATGATCTCAGACAGGCCGTCTTCTCCGTCGCTACGCTCACGCCTGTGGAAAATCGTTGTCTCGGTTTATTCGCTTCCTTCGCGGAACTACTGCGATGATGATAATGGCGCAATTAGACTTTTTGCCCGCCGCGCATTCTTAATTAAGAATGCCGCCAGGCGTTTTTGCCGATGACAACGTGTCGTTCTTCGAGCTTTTAGATTTATCGCCGGATAAATTGTTGCTCCGGAGGAGACTCATTTAGTGTAATATCCTATGTATCTCCGTTAAACTCTATACGAAATTCGCAGACCCGAAAAACCAATTAATCAAATCAGCTGATGCAGACTAATTGAAGCAGAGCAAAGCGGCTTTTCAACTCGCGCGTCCTTTTCACTTCTACTATATACTATTTCTCGCGGAGCTCCTTTCATCCTTGTTCCCCTTGCGCTCACTCTTCTTCTCCTCGGCGTTACACTTCTGAATTAGCCTCGGCTTAACGTAGGTACATACACACGCGTACGCGTACTCACCTTTACCGCAGGTCTTCTTCCGCATTTCACACGAGGACGCATAAATGACACCATCGCTGCCGCATACCGGTTCGCCGCTCGTCGGACAAATGCGCGGACACGAGCTGCTCGCGTATTCTGAAACAGATGGAAAAAAAACATATATTTTTTATTATTTTATAATGAAACGCATGTAGTAAAAGTGTCTGTACATGCACTGCGGGGAATAGCCGCAACAGTTAAGATCATTAGAGTCTTGGCTAATTAAACTCGGCGCGGACAAGGAACGTGTGCGCGCGCGGCGCGAAATTAACATCGTTTTGTCACGAAATACAGGATCGCGTGCCCGCTGCTCCTTTGCGCCGCTGCACGTGATTTTCCGCGATATTCTTCAGTTTCTGAGAGTCGTGATCGAACTGTTACAATAAACTAACTGTTATACTGAATCTTTGAATAATCCCGCCGAAAATCTCGGGACGAAGCACTACAACCTTTCTTGCAACCACTGCATATTAACGATGAGAGCACGGCTCATTGTCAGAGCGGGAGAATTCCTACAGCGAAAAGCTCTCGTTTACGCGGTTCGCCTGTGTCGAAATTACATTATAATCACTTCCGGCTGACCGGCTGCACTGTGTGAGTATGTATCTATATATATATATATATATATATATATATACACTATGCGAGCTCTATAGCCTGAACGCGGTAGCGGTATAGAAGCTCGCGTCTCGGTCCAGTGAGTCTCGGCTCGGGTCAACAGCACTTTGAATTTAGCAGTCGCTTCCGCGCGCATAATAAATAACGAATAATAAAATCACCGAGCCGAGTGTGTGCTGCTTTGCTATACACACACGCGTGGTTATGTTAGCCAGCCGCAGCGCGGAATTAATCAGGGATGTTCTCGCGTGCGTGGGTGAACCTCCCGGCGGCAGCGGAGAGAGACCTACGGAGTTGATCGTCGAGATAGGAGCGAGTGTATAAGCTACCGGTGGAGGTGGCTATTTTTAGCGGGAAAAAAAATTCAATTTGACGATCGAGAAAAAATTGAAGAGTATGGATGAAAACGTAGAAGATTAAAAAGGAAACAGGGGAACTTTCCCCGTTCGGTTCGCCAGGCTCTCGTTTTTGCGCGGCATTACTCGGCAGTAACTCAGCAGCGCAAGGGAAGCGAAAAAGAAGAAGAAAAAGAAGAAGAAGAGGAAGAGGAGGAAGACTGTATAGGAAGGAGGTGTTCGTCACTCCCACGGACTTCATTTAAGTGAATCAATTATGCCAACGAGTGCTGCCGCGCCGAACAATGCAAATCGAATTATATGCCCGTGGAATACGTACATACACCTTCCCCGCATGCATTCCTCTGTATATATACACTGCATGCGGGTCGTCGAACCGATCGTCCAATTTTTTTTTTTTTTTTTTATCGAAGCGCAAAGATTTTTTTTCATCGAAGCTGCGGGCTTTTGTTACACGCGGCCATCCTCCAGCACTGAATGGATCGTTCGAAATTGAGTTTCATTGAGTTCGGCACGAAACAAAAGAAGTGAAATAATGGGAACGTGTCCGAACAATGCGACGTGTGGATTTTTCTATTTTGCGCGCTAAATTTCCCTCTCGTCGCTTTGTTTCATACGCGAACGGAAATTGGCATCGTGAATAATCTGTTACGCAGGCGCCACGACGTAATAGTTGGCAGTTCCGAAAAGTAGCAGGATTAAGCCTCTCTTCTCGACACGTCCTCCTCGCTATCACCACCGCAGCATCTGGTTTCCCCGTAAATACAGCTCACGGAGAGCTATGCTATCCCGCTATACGGGTACCGTACTGGCTACTACTATAGTGCTGTATGCGAGCGCTAGCATGATTTATGCTCGTTATCGCGCGCGCGAGCAGCGCACGTGACAACTCTCATCGTCCAATTATCGTAATTGAAGCGAATTATGACGATCGTCGTCGTCGTCGTCGTTGGCTGATCGAATCTTCGCTCTTTAATAGAGTCTTTATGGCTTGCGGGGAGAATCTCGATACAATGGCGCGAATATATACATTTGAAATCCATCCGTGGAATGCTCGTAAATTTTTCGCGCGCTACCGCGTGCGCCTAAGTGGACTACTGGGACGAAAAACTACCTCCCAGAGATTCTCTCGCGTTAGCTTTTTTCCTCGCGTTTCTTCTTGTATCTCGGCTGATGCGCTGCTGCTTCTTCTTCGTCATCGCTTCTCTCTCGTATACACAGTTTAACGCGGGACTGGCTCTTCCGTGCGGCCGTTCCACATTTATTTGTTTCTGTCTATGGCTCTTACTTCTGTAATCGTCCCTTTTTATACGCGTTCGAGCTTCTGTGTTGCGCCGATAAGCTCGACGCTGTGTATATGGGTGTCCGTTAGGCCGGAGAAATTTCATCCGGCGATGTGACAAGATGCAGGGATATCGAAGCTCGCGTAAAACCGGCGTTTTTTTTTTGTTTCTTGGTTGTATGTTTCCACGAGATTGATGTGGCCGTCTTTTTTGCACATACCTACGGCGATATGATAGTATTATTAGGTGTGTATTGAGTGAATGCAGTTTTTCGAGTTTACTGCGGAATTTACAGTTATTACACGTATCGTCAATATTATTCACGATCTATTTTATGCGTACGTGTAAAAAGCAGCCATCAATCAGGCCTTTTAACCCGCGGAAAAAAAATCGTAGTATAGCCATCAATCCTCGATCACAACTCCCATACACTCCGACATGCTAATTACGGGTAATTAAACGCCGTTGCAGTCCGACCGAGCTAAAACCCCAAAAAAGAAGAGTATTTCGGGACCGACCTATAAACGTATGAGAGAATACAGTTAGTCCATAATTTACGGTTCCTCCACACACACACACACACACACACACACACACAGCGCCGGGATTTATTGCCTGCCGTTCGCGCTTCGGCTGTATAACGCACGTGGAACCCAACGAATTTGCGCGCTCGTCTCTAGGAATTCCGATCGCGAGCATCACAAACGGCGCATCGTATCTGGCGGGAATATCAATGATCTTCGCTATACATCTAGAGCGCTTTTTTATCATCGTCTCGATATACATAGGTTTTCGTCGATATATACCGTTTCGATGTACAGCAGCGATCGCTCATCTATCTCGCGGATGTAGATGCGAAGCGAGATTGCACTCGTGTAAAAAAAATTGTTAAATATTTATAACAGGCCTATGGGTATTAGAAAATCACTGTTATAGAGACGCTCGTAAATCGAACACACGTCGAGGACTCAATTGCGATTCTTCGAGGCGCAAAAACTAGTTACATGTATTTTGTCTGAAAACAGTCCGAGGCTCGATCTTTCGAATCAACGAGCGTAAATCAGTTATCCTAACAAGGAATCGCTCGAGTGTAATTGCACAGAGAGAGAGAGAGAGAGAGGGAGAGAGAGAGAGAGAGAGAGAGACGGAAGCGCAAAGGCAAACACTAGCCGGACTTGACGGATTATCGACAGGCCAGATGCTTGCGCTATCCATTAAGCGCTCGTTTGCTCTTCCTTCTCCTCTACGCAGCAGCAGCAGCAGCTCGACGGCTATATACGATTGTGTGCAGCTGAGCGAAGGGCCGGCGGGGCACATATTGATCCAGTGCACTTTTCGCGAGCGTTTAGAGCTGCTGCTGCTGTTGATATTGCTCGCACGGCCGAGATTCTGACGCGCGTATAAGGATTTAGATTTACAAGGGCTCCAAAGTATGCGAGCCGTATTAATTCATTCTCTCAGAACACCAGAGTACCGCAAGCCCGACTTCTCCCTTATCTAAATCGAATCGCACAAATAAGCGAATTTTTAGATCGAATTGTACAACTCCTCCCAGACCAGTTCCCAGAAAAAAAAAAAACGAACGAGCAGAATCGCTCGCGAAAACTACTCGGTAGAATACTTATACATACGCATAAGAGAGGAGTCGTCAGCTGAGCCGCGCCTATTCGCGTTCGAGGAAGCAAAAGTAATCTCGCTCGCAAGCGCGACTAGTAAAGAGAGAAAGCCCATGTACAGTTGCAGCCGAGGCGCCGGCCGCGATAACGAGCCTCGCTCACTACTCGTGTAGACCGAAGAGTCTTATTAGACGTATCGGTTTCACGTGTGCGCTGCCTGATGCACTTTCACGTCCAGTTGAAAAATTCAAATCGCTCGCAAGCGCGGAGGGTAGCATCTCGGAGATGTATGACCTCGACCTCGAGGCCTCACCTCCATACCTACTTACCCAGAGCTACGGGGCATCAGACTGCTCTCACCCGCGCGAGATATATGCTATAGGAGATTCATTGGCTTTCGCCGAGTGTGTTTATTACCTTGTTGTGCGGTTACGCGTTTTGCTAATGTATTTATTGCCAATTTGTGTCGAGGGCCTTTCAACGTCGGAACAAACGTCTGCGTCGAATATATTTTCTTGAAGAGTTTGAAATCCGTACACTGAAGTGTGCTAAAAGCGGTACGTCAGGAGTATTACACGGTAGCTTCTTACGTTTCGGCTTCTTTCACGTTCTTGCTAATAAAGAGGGATAAGCGCGCAGCAGTCGTTCAATTTCACGCGCGCATTTCACTATACCGATGAGCCTCTCTCTCACACTCGCTTCCCGTCGGCTTTTTTTCCTCCCCTCGACCTTTACTTAGGCGGCTCTCCCTTACTCAGTTCATATTTTTCCGAAGTAATATGCGCGCCGGGAATCGATGCGGCTGGAAAGTGCCGATTTTATTTCTCCACCGCGTTATTACACGTCTTCATGGAAATCATCGCGTTCGTAACAAGAGCAACAATCGTATCGCCTATAATATCTGGGCCGAAAAATGGACGGACTAGAAATCTCTCCAAGATTGGAGAGAAATCGCTTAAAAAGCGCGAGACGTGGTTAACGATCGATCGTTTTGTTATTATTGTATTTCCGCGGAAAAACTCGGACACGCGCGTCGGCCTTGAAAGTAAACACCATATAATATCGTGTATAGACGCTCTGTTATGTTATTAGAGGAGTATAATAAAGGAGAAATCGAGCGATTCATACTTCGGAGCCAGGAGGCATGTATACCTATAGATATTCTCCGAAGACTCGTAAAGTTCTAATGCCTCGAGTATAAGCCAACGTGTTGATAAGAGGTTGCGCGAGATGATTGCCGCAGTAAGTAGTATAGACTGCGGCAGGCGGAACTTGACGAGATGCCGATGAAAAGACTTGATTGATGCTTTCTCGTTCTCTCGGCGGAATCTGCTTCACCTGTACCGTTTTTTCCCTACCGCATGCGATTATTCCGATGTATATGAAACGCGTTGGATGAGGTTCATTGTTCGCGATGAGAAAGAGTAAAGGTAGCTTGAAAAAAAAGTCGTAATTCAACGTTGGGTATACAAGTGACGTGCGGTTGGGCGGGACGTGACACGATTTTCAAACTTCTGTGGGACTTCGTCAACGTTGTTATACCCGTTTTACAAGGATTTTGCGCGAGTCGTTTTTGCAAAGTGCATGTAGCCTCGTGTTCTCGCAAGCGAATGTCAAGTTCAATGAAACAGCTTTATCTGAAGTTGGAGGAAAATAACATCGATTTAGACGTACTCGATGGTTTACGCACTTGTCAGCTTTACTATGAGTATGTAAAACCGTTCGGCGAGAATTTCCAATAAGAGGATTATGTACTTTCATTTTTAGGAGATATATTAAATTTACGACTCGACGGTTCCGACGTTCAGTGAAGGTTTAGAAACTCGTAATATTTTCCAGTCTACTTAGCCGCGCGCGCGATTATGGATGATCGGTCTCTCTCTCTCTCTCTAGCTACACGTGGAAATAACCATCATCATCTAATCCCAGTTGTCCTACATTCGAAAAATACTTTCTTGAAAATCGAGCCAAATCTCCGATGCATACCGACCAAATCCACAAGCTTTTCCATCCCGTGAAAACCACGACGACACACCTCGCGCCTATACCGCGAAGACTAGATACCGCGTAGAACAAAGAAGCTACTCGCGAGAAGAGTAAAAAAAAGGCGTCGTCTACCACTTAAAATTCAGCGTCTGCACCATCCTCCTCACTGGGTCTCGAGGTCAGCGAAGTAAGTCACCGCCGGCGCGATATCGATGAGATTACGTACATTGTGCATACACCGGCGTGAGAATATAAACGCACGTGTTTTCGGAATATCTTCGCACATAGTAACCGGCGATTAACATACAGATTGAATACGCGTCAAATTCGAAAGCTCGAAAGTACGTATGAATCAAACGTCAATCAACGCTTGATATCCCCAAAGGTGTACGTCCACCACGAATTAAGGTATATAATATAAACCCCATCTCCTCGGCAACGTTTTGCCACCTGCGGTTAGCATAACATGTTCCTCAGCACGCAGGTAAGTAAGTTGGTCATCGTGGACGAATCGCCTGGCGGGAATCCTTTCAATATTCATACGAGGACTGCACGGCGACACAGCACTAATTACCTCGAACCGCCTTCCTCGAAAACGCGCGACGTTTGCGGTGATTGGCCGGAGTGGTTTATGCTACGTGCCGTTTCTTTTTCCCTTTTTTTTATTCGGCAAGTGGGCGTTTTAAGTGCGCGTAATTGAGGAAACGTTTAGCTGCGGCTTGCCGCGAGAAAAAAGATAATGGAACGACTTGGTGTTTCGTGGAGATTGAAATTGATAATTAACTTTGTTTGCACAAATCGAAATTTGTTCCTTCCCGCAAACCACCGTTACGTATACTCTCGAGAGTCGATCCGGCTAATCAATCGCGCGGTTAAAATATGCTCGCCGTGTCTCCGCGGTGTACCCACGCGAAGCGCTGTTACGGATAATTGCTCTATTCAGGTCTCGGGCGTGTGCTTCGCGCTCTGCGCTTCTCGATTAATTAAGCAATTGTCGGGAATTTTCTCTCGGCTGACACGGTTTAGAGAGAGCGACTTGGTTTCTTTTTTTACGCATCTCCAGAGCCGGTCACTGCCAAGGTTGGCGTCGAGGTGAGAATATTCATTAGAGATAGGCGTCGATTAATTGCTGGAAATCGATACCTACTTGATTGACTTCGTTCGAGGGAAAAATTAGCACGATTTACGAGACGATTACTCGCTCGAGGATATGACGTGAATTAGCCCGTGAGCCGTGCAATCATCGACGCAAGGATATAATATAACAGCTCGGATAGGTTCATAAAGACGTCCGAGTGACGGAGCAGTTTGCTTTGAAAATCCCGATGACCCGCGTATGTATTACGGCTTGAAAGAGCCAGGGGTTTCGCTTTCCTTCCGTGTCTTCGCGTCAAAGAAAGTGTTCGAGAATTGTGTATCATTGCCTCTATATATACGATTTCGCACAATGAGCCACTTTCATTCGCATCAGACAATGCCTTTTGCGATCGATCGTATATACCTATCGATAGCACTTCAGTGAGAACAGGAACGTCTGTATTTCCTGTGTTTGCTCTCTGACACAGTTTACGCGATGTGTATAAAGGAAGCCATTGCACGAATCGGCGAATCGGAGATCGGGAAACAATGCCGATCCGTCGTTACACGCCAGAGAGAACAGGATCAGTGGATCATCCGTCACGGGCCATCGGACAGCGATTTCGAGGGAAGATAGTCGGAGAGGATGTGTCTCGAAGACTCGTACAAACTTAACGGACGACTTTTCTTGCGCCGATCGGAGACCGTCTCGCCGTTTACGGCAGCGGCAATTACTCGGCGTTCGATGAATTAAGTGGAAACGGCGCAGGTAATACGGCAGAGAAGAAAGCAAAAGTGCAAACGACGGAATAAACATATTACGCGCTTATGCGTGTGTGCAAAAGCGGCGGCATTCAGTGCAAATATAATTTAATAACTGAAAACGCAATTGCACCGCCTGCAGGAAATGAAATGTGAAAAACACGCGGCGAGCACAGAGCGAAAGACTTTATTCTGATAAGAATTCAGCGCGTTGATTGGACAATGACTCGTGCTAATAGGGTAATTGCTTATTTGCACAGTGTGTGAATCATTCAAAGGAGAGCATATACACATAACGTTATTGGGTTACAAGCGCGTTCCTCCACATACACACAACAAAAAGATCACGCTACTTTTCAAAAATAAAAGAGCGAAAGATCGGCGGTCGCACGCATATATCCGATCGCTCCGACAATTTTCAGCGCAACGCGTCAGCCGCGCGATGGATGAGTTATGTACGCGCGCGGGCCTTTTTCCATCGGGAGATCGGTGATTTATACGCAGCCGATCCATCTTTATTAACCATATACAGAGGGAAACCAGTTCCCGCTAGTTTGCATCCCAGCGAACGCGCTGCGCGCACTCTCCCTCTTGATGTGCATCCACAAAGCCTGTGTAAATCAATGAGTTGCTTTACGGGTATATTCGAGAGTGACATAATAGAGACGGCTCTTCTCGTTTTTACGCGCGCGGCGTTTGATTAATTTACGGCGCCATCCGAATGTAAATCGTCCGCGAGCTGTATTATAGTGTTATACGTGTGGAAACTGTTTCGCGCGATAGCATCTATACAGTGCACGCGGTTCTGCTCACCTGAGCCTGAATCATTTTCTCGTATTAAATGCCGATCTCTCGGTTACATCGAGAGAGCGCGGTTGTGTATGTATTACGATAACAGCGAACGGACTTTGTTGGAGATTGCATAAATATCGAGCGCGATATGGGACTAATAGACTTTTGATCGGCGCGTTTCGAATTTCCCGCGTAAACTTCACAGAATCTCTCTGCTCTCTAGGAGGATGATAAATGTCCTTCTCTTCGCGAGAGACTGAGCATATATACGTATACGTATACATGTCCGATCTGGATTTTTTAGCCCGCAAACGGGACATCTACTCGCGAGTATATAAGGAGGAGAAACTCTGAGAGCGGTCGCGCATGAGTGCATTACCCGATTCATCTGGTGACGCGCGATGAATAATTTACAATTTCCAAGTCGCGTGCATGCAGATAGTACGACTCTCTCACATACACACACACACACACGCGCGCGCGGGCGGTTGAGAGAACTATTTTGATACTATCTGCAGAGCGGCTAGGCTCTTCTTCTCGCTGTGTGCCCTGTATATAGCTGAGTGTTTGCGTGCATCTCAGTCTCCGATGCTGCTGCTGCTGCTGCTCGTTTTTATAGGCTCTCTATCTCTCTCTCTCTCGCGATGTTTCTTTCTTAGCCGCATGTGTGTTTCGTTATCTGTGCTCGTATTCATTTCTCTTCTGCCAAGCTTCTCCCTCTCTTTTTGCGGATTATTATATATATGTAATGCCAATATATAGAATAGAATAGAATAGAATAATACAGCAGTTTAAGCAGCAGGCCGAACAAGGCAGTTTTGGCATCGTAGCTGATGGCACACCTCTATATATGTGCGTTCTGACCGCAGATTGAGAAGGGGAAAACGAAAAAATGCCAGTGCGCCACCTATCTGCGCTAGCCGGAGGCTAGAGGCCCGAAAAGTTCAAACGATGGGGGTAAGGCCAGTCCAAAAGTGCTTTCCTTTACTGTTACTAATATCGGCTTGGCACTACAGACTACAGGACTACATATAAGTATAGCTCTCTCGTTACAGGCTGTGTGCGACGACGACGACTCACACTCCGCAGCTGACCGTTCGTTCAGCTTCTCTCGTTATGGGAATGTGCTACCGCGCGTTGCTATCTCTCTCTCTCTCGCGGACCTATACAGATAAAATCATCGCTTCTATGCTCTATATATATATACATCTCGCACTTCGACTTTTACAACGAATTACTTCGCTCTTTGTGTATATTTCCGGTAGTTTTCGCACGAGCAGCGATGTGTGGCGTATGTTAATTTTAACCGTTATTATACAGCGAATTTCCCCGCGCATAATTTCCAGAAATTCCACAGCCCGTTTTATCGCGGCCGCACGTGTTGTATATACCGATTAATCCTTCGCTGTACAGCGAACAAAATCTCGTGGTATTCCATAACGAGAAAGTGAAATCAAACGAATAACGATCGACAGCTGTAATGTGTGTACGTTTCAACTCTGTAAACGAACGAAGCACATGACGCGCGGCTAAACAGTGGCATGTGCGCTTCCTCGTACAGAACACGGCCGTAAACGCGTATATATATGCGAGTGGCTGCTGCGTAATGACTGGCTGTACGAGAGATATAAGGAGCGAGAGACGGCAAAAACAATAAGCGGAGATGGGGATCGCGAGAAAGTGAGGATAGATGTGTTGTATCAATCGAATATGAAAAATTTTCAGAGTATACAGCTAAATACAGAATATACTCTGACCTACTATCCGCGGCGCGCTCTTATCAGCGCGTAGTTTCGCGATTTTCGCACGAGACAAAGAGGCGAGGGTACCGTTACGTAATGCGCTTATCAGGTGCATTTATGCGCGGCGACGTCGGTGGCTACCGGAAAACCTCTTTTTCCAGCCCAAACAATGGGCTCTGCGTGCAGCGAGTATAATACACGTCGTCACGGGTGATTAAATCGCGCTGTTTCTAAAAATAGCAAACATCATTTTCATACATAGTGTATAATATAGGGGAACATCGTCACAAGTGGAACACGACCAGATTTTTTCAAACAATGCGAGTAACATCTTCCGCTGCAGACACAAAGGACGCGAGGAGAAAGTCACGTTGGCAAATTCGATGCTGAGCTCTCACGTATGTAATAACACGTCCCTTCGTTCGACTGTCAAAGGCCTTTCTTCAGCTCCGTCAGGCTATCGGAGCTCTGTATTGTTCTTCAGCGCAGCGGCGAAGTGGAGCGACAAAATACGCTTTGTTGAGTCTCCAGGTAATGTAACGAGCGTATTTCGTTGACTTTTTGCAAATCGTCGTTTACCGCGAGTCATTGAACTTGCCGCGAAAATGAAGCTTTTGCACACGGGCGATTCCCTCTCGTGAATACCGAGAAATCGTCCTCGAGCGAAGAATGCGCTTACATTCACTTTTATAGTCGTGCGAAAAAAAATGTATACGACACGGCCAGAGAGGATGCTAAATCGGCTTCCCGTCATTCGGCCACTGCAGTCGTCGTCGTCGTCGTCGTCGCGTCGTGATTTTAGGGGTTAATTGCTGTTATTCACACGGACGCTATCTCTAGCGACACTGACCCAGTTGTACACTTTAATTACCCTCTCGGCTAATTGTGCGCTCGTCGGGTATGCAAAAGCGAACTGATTAATAACCTTTTCGTATATCTGATTCCTCTCGAGTAAACAGCGATTTCATTAACACGTAGGAAAAGTTAGACTCGAGCGTTCGCGTTAAATTTCAAGTTTACAAGCGCATAGATTACGCGACGACAGAAAGCGCGCGCGAGAAATGGCACATTATTCGTCGGGTTATCTTTCCTCCCCGTCTCTCGAACTTGCTCACTCGTCTGTGTTTTTCGATCGATAAAGAGCGCGAGAGTCAAGGCGCTTATTTTCGTTCTCGTTTGCATCGGTGCGCGTAATTAACGAATCAAGCTACCGACCATTCAAAATTTACCGGTTTAATGGCTACGGCCAGTCTGTTATACTGTTTGTCCTCTCTTTCTCGGTCGTTACGCTTTGCATCTCTCGTCGCGGCGCACGTGTCAATGAGGCTACTCTCGTGAATTCATTGTGTTCGATCGCAGTTACCGAGAAAAATCGAGTCCAAGCACTGCATCGCGAGAAAAAAAAATGTAATTCGATGTAATAGCAGTAGTGTATCCGCACGACTTAACCCACTTGGAATACTGATATGCGTGTAAACGAGCGCCGGTGCGAGCAACAACGAGATCGATACACAATATAATCGCGGCTGGTTTTCCCTCCGAGTCCATCGAAGCGTGACCTTGTATCCGGCGTATGTGGACCATGAAGATCGGCGAAAAATCGGCGAGAGAACAAGGCTTCGGGACACGAATCGAGATCTCGCGTGCGCGATATCTTAATTAACGTATTCGCAGCGTCGTACGACTACTCTTGCACCGCAGAATGCATCTCGGAGCGGAAATTGCGGCCTAATTCAATTAAATCTGTGTGAGAGAAAGAGAGAGAGAGAGAGAGAGACAAAGAAAGTCGGTTTGATTTAACGGCGGTGTGCCGGTTGCGCGAAGCGCTCGTTAAACGGCCCGTGCGCGCGCTCGACTTATCACCTCTGCACTTGCACTCGCGCGCGCGCTTGCCATTGTCTCGACGCCTCGCAAATCTTGGAGCAGCTGACTTTTAGCTGTAATTCAGCGCGTGAGCTTGAGAGAGAGAGAGAGAGAGAGAGAGTTTGAGATCGTTCCGGGTGTATACGGTTGAGGCTCGCGGAGTTTGTCGTGTGCAGCGCGGGTGGATCGGTTGCGGGAGAGTATCGTTTATACGAGATAACGGGGCTTGGCTTGGTCAGAGTGTGGAACGAGGTTTTTACTTTGCAAAAACCTCCCTCACATAGCAGCTGTTCAAAATCTCTCATCCATCTCATTGTTTTTCCCGAGAGCTCGGCCATAAATTTTTCAAAATCATCAAGGAGAGAGCGGAAAATAGAATCCCAAGGCAGTGAATAACGAATTTGTTCATAACGCGGCTCTCTTGCACTCGACTCGATCAATTAAGCACTCCATGTGGGAAGGATCGAAGCGCGCGCCGTGACAAAGGGCTGAAAGGCATAATTAAATATTTATTCATCTGGTCGGCCGTACTTCTATAAGGGATACATACGGGCGTTCCATCAAGACGCGCCGATCTCCGACCCCTCTCGTGCGCGCACGCATCTCTCTCTCTCTCTCTCCGACGTGAAGAGAGCTTCGCTGCATCGGTGATGCGATAATAGCGCAGCTGCGATAATTTCACTCGGCGCTCGTTTAATAAAATTCGTATTGCTATATTCCATCCCGAATGAATTCACGCGACGCTAATTAAACGAGCGCTTAAACATGGACTTAAGAGGCAACGTTCGCACCGCGCCATAACACCTATAATCATCGTCTCAGCTTCATTCGCACAAACTGAAATCGGCATGTCTCTCGCGAATGAAGAGGATTCGAATCGAGTGTAATATAATCATCGTCATTACGACACTCTTACGAACGCGAAAATCACAGACGTCTTGCGCCGAAACCAGTTTGCGCGTTTATTGTATGATTGACGGAATACGTGTAATTTGCCGCTCTCTCTAAAAAAAACTCTATATAGCAGCGCGAGCCGCGAGCCAGAGAGAGTGTAAACGGGAAAGAGAGTACTGCACTTATGTGTGTGGAAAAAGGGCGCGCCGCGCACGAAAGCGAGAGAACACAAGTCACAAACGTTCCTGCACACGCGATTAAAGTCACATTATGCGCGCGAGCGCGCGGCGCGCGAAAGGGAGTCGTTTGAAAAGCAAAGAGGGACTTCTTCGGCGGAATCGCGGCGAAAGTCTTTCTTAAATAACGTTTGAGAATAACGTTTTCGGATATTTCGCGTGACACAGTTACTTATATCCGAGGATGACCCGAATGAGTGTACCGCTAAAAAGGCGATTTCGTATTCGTCGGAAACTGGAAATGTCGAGTCGTCGCGCTGGAATATTTCTGCGATACCGGCGCAAAGTATAACGATTACAATTCATAAAACTTACCTTGAATGCAGCACAGCAGCACGATGCCGATGACAAAGTAGCAGTTCCGCATCTTGCCGGAACTTCCGAGCGCACCAACCGATCGGAAGAAAATCGAAACAAAAATCAACGATCCCAAAGCCAGCAACGGCTTCGCCTGACGTATAGGTAGTCTCCGTCGAGATCACAAAGCGACGACGGAGCGGAAGCGGCCGATTCGTCGCACGAACGGTCTCGGTGCAGCGGTGTGGCGTGGCCAGTCGGATATCGTCGACTGAACTGCCGCGAGCACAGCAGCGAGCGAGCAAACGAGTGAAAAGAGAAAGAGCGCGCGGAAGGGAGGACGAGGGAGAGAGAGAGATAGATAGATAGATAGATAGATAGATGGATGGAGAGAGCGCGAGAGAGTGTGCACCGAAAGGTCGAGAGAGCGGAGGAGGAAGTCTGTGCCCTCTTCGCCGACCTCTTTCGTCCTTCGAGGTCCACGAACGACTGAGACCGTCGGGCTGCCGGCGCGTCGGCTATAGCCTCCCCTTCCTACTTTCTATGGGCCGTGCTCTCATTTCCACTCTGCACGCCGGCATGTCGGTGTGTGTACCTATACGCTACTCCACTGCCTTCTCTCTCTCTCGCTGCTACTGCTCTGCTCGGCTGCGGGTGGAGGGGCATCTCTCTGCTACTCTGCTCTGCTCTCCGACGACGAGCTTTGACAAACTGCCCGCGCGCGCGCGAGAGAGAGACCGATTGATTGCGCTAACGATCGCTTCTCTGTAGGATTTCACCTGCAGCTGTATACGTGTAGAACGATCGAAAAATTGCGAAAGCATTATTACTATCGACTTTCCGCGCGGATCTAGGCCACAGCTCGGAGACGTCGTCTACTTGTTGCCCGCCTGTGTATCCTCCCGCGCCGATCCGTTCTTTTCACGCATGGATCGCGCAGCCGATCGTATCGCGAGATAGATCGAATCGATTTTTCTCTCTCTCTCTCTCTGCTCGCTCGCGTGTTCTATTTCCGATGGCTGTCTACAGATAGGTACACGAGGAGAAAGAAAGAGAAAGGGATTTGTGGAGTAGTTCGATGAGAGATCGCGTGTTGATTTAGGCCCGTGCATGTGTGCGTCGTACATCGCGGACGTGACATGTCTGTTAGCCGGGATGTGTACGTATACACGTCTGTGTCTATAAGTATCTACACGGGCTGTGTGTCCTGACTCGCTGATTGCCCTGTATACTCACGGTATGCTGTTAGAAGAGCTCGATCGAGTATGCGTTTCTTATGCTCAATTTTTAATTCGGCTGAGATTGATCCTGCGACACGAGGTCGCCGTTCGATTTTTGCGCGGCCGTTGGCAACAAGCTTTCAGAGCGTCGAGGATCGATGGAAGCTTCCTTTTCTCGCGCAGGTGGAGACCGTTCTATTCGCGGATCGTCTGTGTATAAATTTCGAGCTATATATAATTGCACGGACGCAATAAACACTATTTAATCACGAGAGAAGCGCGTATATAAGAAGCCTAGAAGACACACTGTTTATGGCGGCGCATCGATGAGAAATACCCGTTCTATGACGTGATTAATTAAAGCCTGCGCAGAGGACGAGGATCTTTGATAAACAAGAAGTGCGCTTTTTGCCAATTATTCCCTTCGTGGGATAACCCTCGTTAATAACGATTTAGCGCGAGAGAAATTTTAATTAAACGCTTCGTTTGCGCTACATTCCTCGCGCGAGCTCTGCTTGTTTATATCGACGACGAAAAAAAAATCGTCCGCTCAAAAATTTATCTGTGAAAGCGCGAGATTAGAAATTATTGTTCGATGCGGTACATTCACAAAAATTTCGAGGAAAATTCATTACAACACCTGTATTTTTGACGTATGCAAGAGGAGGATTTCCAATTCATTAACGGTCTGATTTATCTACAGGACGAGATAAAATCTCGAAGCACATTATAACCGATACTCGACACCTCCGCCCATTTTCGTGTGTGTAAAATTAGCATAACCCGAACGTAATATTATTTACGGGAACGCAGTTATAAATCAAGAGCTGCGCCACAAGCCGCGCTAATACATACTAATAACCGGCTAATGTACCATAATTCAAATTTATCGACTTTCTTCTCGATCGACGAAGAAAATGACAAAACCTGCTCCAAAAAACAACTTATATACCGACGAGATAAGAGTTATACTCTCGGGTCAACTCTGCGAGAGCCGAGAGCTCGTGTCCGGCGTGTCTAATGAGCCATAGGACGCGACCTTGCCGCACATAATAACTGTCGCATGACGAACGACCAAGACGTGCGACGCCCATACCTATATAAAACACTAAGCATGTGTCTACACATACCGCTGATGCGTGTCTCAAGTGCAGCACAAAGCGTCCAGCTCGTTATTCAATATGTGCAGGCTGGATCGGCAAGATGTATATACGGGTCTGCGCTTTCTCGCGCGCGAGACTAAGAAAAAAGCAGCGTCTCTACTATATGGAATAGAGACCCTTAAACGGCGATTTTGTACCTGCGGCTTCTTTTTGTACTGTACACGCTCTACTGAAATAAAATTAATCACAACAACCCGAGATATTCGTTCATCACCAGCGGCAACGATTCCAGGCCAAAAACAATAAATCCAACACATCTCTCTCACTCTCTCCCTCGCGGATACGTCTCTCGGCAGAAATTTCATGCAAATGGCACGACGCGCAGGCAGCGTCCAAACGAGCTCACGCATGTGCATGTACTTACACACGCTGTATGCTATATACTCTTCAGCAAGTGGGTTAATGGCGAGCCTCCCGCGGGCTCTCGATCTTGACGAGAGCTCTCGCGCGCAGCGCACACAGATGATCGAGGCGAAAGGGGTTCAATCGGGGGCGACTGCATCACATGATGCATCCGATTGCGGCTGCTCGACTCGCTCGCGCACTTTCTAAGCATTTTTCGAGGCTTACGCGGAGAAAGGAGATTTTCATCACCGCATTGGAAATCGAGGAGATGTATATATGCGTGCGCGGAGATTTCTGATTTTTCTTTCGCTGATGGCCGCGGTGTGTATGTATCATATTCAAATTGCGGTCCGGATGCGTTGTACATACATACATAAGTTCGTTAACGGATTTTTCGGGCCTAATTAAAGCGAGAGCTGTACGTGTATACTCCGATGGCAACAGGCTTTTTATCTCTCTCGAGAGAGTGTTTTTTGATTATTGTTTTCTCAAGATCAAACAGCCGTTACTCCGATAATTGGCTGTTATACGCGTGGACGTTAAAAATCGAAGAAATAATGGTAGATCGGCTCTTCAGCTTCTTTTCTCTAATGCAAACACTCATTACATACTGGTACACTGTAATTCCGGCAGTCGTCGCGAATATGTGCTGAAAAATATAAATCCCCTATTTACGGCAAATCGCCGCGGCCTACAACACCCAATCCGAAGATAAGTATACTTATACTACTAGCCCCTTTCGAAATAATTAGCGACGTCGTTATCGCCGCGGCTATAGGGGAAAAGTGGAGCAGTTCGCTTCGTTTGAAATTTAAGCATAAAAGACGAAAAAGCCTATTCCCGCATCAGTCCGCGGAGAGCAGCAATTGAAACTAATGAAGAATGGCAAAGAATACAAGGCGAAAGCCTCGAGCGTATATACAAGAGAGAGTTTTCTGCATGAATCTAATTAAGCTTATGCAAATCGAGCGCGTACGCGTGTTTCAGCGAATTAGATCGCCGAAGCTCCCCTCTCGAGAGACTAATGTCCGGGCTCATATAATTGGTAAAGCGCCGATCGAGCTCACTCGGCCAGTGTCTGCACGATGTGATCGTCATTATTATGAAATTATGCGCAGTTTGGCTGTGTACCGTTTTGGACCGCGTGTGTTCTACACGAACTGGCACAACGAAGAGAGAGAGAGAGAGAGAGCTCGTGGGCGGGTGTAATCGCCGAATTAAACGCGGTTGGCTTTGATTGGTGGGTTATTATGCAGGTGAAGGAACAAATCGACTATGAGGACGAGACCTGATTTTTCGTTTTAACGTACGTTGAGAGGAAAAGCTGGAGAGGCGAAATTTAGCACATCGAAGAGACCGCCTACATATACGCATAATGTGAAACTTAATGAAAGTTCGATTTTTATACAAGCTCGGAGAAAATTTACCTCTGGTGTTTTCAGCGCTTCGAGAGAAGAGAGACGTGTGTAACTGGTTTTACGAACAGCGCATCCGCGGGCGTATGCGTATGTAGTCTAACCACGAAAGTTAATTGAAATTTTGAAAAAGCGTTTTATCATCCTCCATCCTCCTCTGTGCATACATCCAGCACATAAGTGCTACAGTGCATCAGCAGAGCGACGGACACGTGAGGAGAGAAATCCGGCTTGATGTAATTAAACTTATCTTAATAGACTTAGCAGTAAAAGCTGTTTAATCATATACGATGAAATAGAAATTAGCTTCTGCGTCATGAATCTATAAGGTGCATCAAGTGAAAATTGATGAGTTATGATAGCGCCAAGAATTACGTACTACTTTCTACGAAAAGTTATCGTCTTCTTGCGAATTTTAATTCTAAATAATACAGTTATTGAGGATTAGCACGCGAGCAGTATACGTGTTAATAAATGCACTAATCGTAATGGATAGAGTGCTCGCAATATGCCATATCCAATTATATGGTTCAACGATTTACGTAATGCGTTTCGCATGCACCGATACTATACTGCATGTAACGGAATCGTTGATGTTAAAAAATCGACATGTGGTTCTAATTTCGTGCTTATATATCGAAAGAAATTTATCGAGAGATAATAATTGATTTAAATGAAGCCGATGACACTTCAAAATTGAGTATATCCCGTTTCACGATATGGAGTAGCTACGATTATTTGCACTGCGCGATCTATACCTCATATAAGCATAACTAATTGGATAATCCGTTAACTTTTTTTCTCAGCCAATCGATATAATTGCGCTAGACACGCTATCTATATAATAATAAGAAGATCTGCGCGTGTACATCGATGAGTCCTCTCGTTCTATAAACAGAACTAAAAATCTATTTTCTTCGAAGCGAACGCAAGATGCGATTCTAAAATAGCCACACACGCAAAACCCGTTCCATTAGAATAAAATCGTATCGCCATATCAGGTGTATATTCCAGGATTAAAACTGTAAACGTGTTAATTCGCATAAATACCAAAATTTATTTCGCGCGGCCGCGCATCAGGAAACGCTAATTGAATCAAATGGTTCAGCAAGCGCAAGAACATCTGTATACAACCAGTTAATTAATTTCCTCTCTATTTTAAAATTCTCTCCAAAACAACGCACCGAAATCCAAACAATTACCACCACATTTGCATATACCCACATCCGCAAAATTTCCGTGTCTGCATCAGGTTGATGCTCTCCTGCAAGGTCAAGCTTGCTTTCCTTCCCCAATAGGGAACAGACATGATTTTTAAAACCTGTTTTAAAATAAAGTTAAGGTTAAATATTACACAAAAGTGCAATATATTATGATTTTTATACTGCAATATTTGTTAAGTAATATTGTTTTGAAAATTCGGTTTGCTAATGATACGTTTAAACAATAGAGAGAGAGAGAGAGAAGGATGAAAATATATGTAGATGTATAAACACATGTAAATTCTAATACATAAAATAACCCTATTGTATTCTCAAAAATCATAATAGAGGTGAGAGATAATGCTTCAAAATCAAAATGGATTTCAAAATCAAAAAATCAAAATGCCCGTACATATTGGAGAGCTGCCGTTTTAAAAACTACTCAAACATATGAATTTTTAATTAATCATATTAGGGTCTAGAGGTACTAAATCAGCAAAAAATTGATACATAACGTATTCTTATGTTATTTTCTACTGTATATAAGTATTTATATGTATATGTATAGCAAAACCATGTCTGTTCCCTATTAAAAGTCTGCAGAGCTCTCCCTCAATAATTCCAACGGTAGTCGCGAGAAGAAACGAATCGTCCTCTCGGAAGTAGTAGCTGCAGCATCGGTGCGCAAATCTCTCTCTCTCCTGATGCCGCTCCTCGCGCTCGCGTGCGATTACCGAATCGCGACGCGTTTGCGGCTAATTTTTTCCCGCAGCTCGAGCTGGCATCTCCGGGAGCCAACGACCCCTACAGGCGATGCTATCGTCTCTCAATATCATTACGCGAAAGCTCCGCCGTGAGAAGCCCTGCGCGCGCGCGCGCGTGTGTGTGCGTTTGCGGATGCAGCCGACTTATTTTCTTAAGGAACTTAGTCGCGCGACGAGCCACGGGGATTAAGGATCGGAGAGTTATCACTCCTTTTGTTCGGATCCTGATGTCTCGTGGAGCGCGATTTACGAGACGGCTTTGTTTCGACGAATTTACGGGGAATGATTGGTTATGCGCGGGGGATATCGTTGATGTGAGTAACTAATACTGTCGATTGTACAGGTCTTTGTTGAAGGAGAGAATTATAGCCGGATGGCAATGCTTTTAGATGACATCCGCGTTTTGTTGGTATTTTCAAACATCTTTATCGACGTGACGGGGACACGTTGGAGATGATTGGACATAAACGAATATTAAAAGTCATTGATTCCCGATGTCCATCAAGCACACAGTGATGGATTCAACACGACGCATAACGATCGTTGATTAATCGCAGCCCAAAAAAGAGCTTTCAAATTATTCGGTGTAATTACACTCGTCATAATAAGTATACAAACACAACTCACAAGGCCCGAAGGAAAATTACGCTCGTACATCATCGAGAGATCACCGGGCCGTTTAAGGTGAAATTGAATTCAAATGAGAAAAAGTTAATGAACTCCGCTCGTTATAAGGGCACTTATCGTTAGCCCGACGCGTGAAAAGGACTCGCTTATTTCATTTGAATATACGACTGCGCGCACGGCTCTATATATCTAACCGTTAAGTGCACTTTATCCAATCCGTGCGTGGGTGTACGGATGAGTCTTAAAAATCAGCATAACCGATTCCCGTATCTCCGCCCGGTAAACTGCTGCTACAGATCCCTCGAAATCTCTCCAACCTCGCCGGAATAATTTCATATGCGAGTATAGAGCTGCTACTCGCATATACCTATATCTCGCGCATAAAGCGGCACACACGGGCGTATACGGTCACGAGCATCGTCGCCCTGAAAATGTTTATTTAATGCAGCCGCTAGGCCAGCCGAGAGAAGATCGCGATGAGATTGCGAAGGCTGAGGTAGGGCCCGAGTATATGCTGTTCTGAAAAGTTTGTCACTGCGGTATATAAGAGAGACTAGAGAGAGAGGCGTGGCCGCGATCGCGATTCTCTTGCTCCCGCGCTCGGTTCTCTGTTCGGTTATATATGCGAGAGGCTTAGTTTCGCATTTTAATGACGCGAGCTTTGCGTAGAATTTAACTTTTTTTCAACTCTAGTAAGATGCGAGTATACGCTTTGCGGATTATTGTTATAATTTCGGTATTAGGAATTCTCGGGACGCAAAAACGTAAAAAAAAATTTCTTCTCTTCAACAATGCAAAATTCTACAAGATACTCGTTTACCACGCGAGAAATCCATTTAAAACCGAGCAATAAACGCAAGAGCTACGATCCTAACAAATCGCGCGAACTTTATCACCTAAAGCAGCAAATAGACAAACAAACAAATCACATTCACAGCCAGCAGATAATTTAAGAGCCGATCGAACAGTAGTACATTTATACCCGCGCGCGCGCACAGTCCCAACCGGTGGAAGATGCTGCAGCGGCAGCAAACTAGTAGCGGTAGGTAGAAGTCGTGGGACGGCTACACAGCAGCAGCAGCAGCAGCAGCAGCAGCAGCAGCAGTCGGAAGTAGGTGACTTGTGTGTGGTAATCCCGTTTACTCGCGAGGCGCACGCACACGAGCACCGGGCCTTTATTTGAGAAGACGGTCTCTCGATATAAAGGCAATTTAAAAGAAACCGCTCTGCCTCCTGCAGCCGATAAGTTGCGCGACTGCTTGCCGTGCATACTGCCCGAAGAGCCGCGCGCGTTGAGCGTGTAAAGACGAATTTTTATTATATATACGCGTGAGCGCAAGACATTTTCGCAATTACATCTTTATGCCTCTCGGGGCTATACTCTCGTTTTATTGGCGAGAGTGTTCTCCTTTTGGCCGAAGTCGATATGGCTTTTGAACACGAAAACGCGCGTGTGTGTGCCGAAGGAAGGAGAGACGATCTCGGCGTAAAAGTGTTACGGCTGTAACAACGTTGCAATTTTAAAAGTGGTACGAAGTGCTTTTAAATGCTCTGACTTTCGTTCGTTATTACGTTCTCGTGTGTGTACCTGCGGATAAACGTCAGTTTGTTTTCGCGAAGGTAATAAAGGCCCCAATATCAATGGAAAATGATCGACCTGCACCGAACGAGAAAATCGAATCAACCGCCCGCAAAAACGCGTAGCCTAGATTATATACAGAGAGCGAGGGACGACTTACCGAGCGGTGAACAAGCGCCATCAATGAAAAATTAGTGCACATATCCGAACAGCAGCCCCGCTGCCATAGATTATCACAGCTAGCCAGATATAAACCGCAGCTCGACGCGCAACGGACGATAATGGCTGGAACGTGGCTAAGTGCGACACGATACCACTACGGAATCCCGCGGCGATCGCGGAAGTCGCCAGTACGTATATATACACGCATGTATGTACTTAACCATAGAGACACACGCAGCGTCGGGAATTTCGAATAGCTGGAGGAACGGGAAAACGAAGATGGAAAGAGAGCCGCTCTTAATTTGATTGACACCTCGTGCGCGAGAGAAACGCGAGCGACGAGTGTTTTATACACAGGTGCCGATGACTCGACATTCCAGAATGACGAGAAAATTACCGGCGAAGCAGAGTCGTTTCTCCGAGTTTATTGTCGATTGCCTTATCGATTCCCTCTCTGTGCTGAACCTGTAGCGGGATATCGGCTTCAAAAACACTCGTTCAATTTCACTTCGTCCCGACTTTCCAAGCGTATATAATACAGTTTTATATCGCGAGTAACAGAGAGGATATACAATGGCTGCGCATCGCAAAAAAAGTCCGTACTTGGTTTTTCCGCGGATCGTCTTGACCTATAACGCGGCTGTAACAAATGCGTGTCTTTATTCACTTAGACGGCGGCAAATAAGCCTTTTCCTCTCTCGAGAGAGGCAATTCGTCAAGCGCAGCTCACGTATAGAAAGGAGAGAAACCGTCAAGGCGGCTCGTTCGACGTCGCCTAAATATCCCGGGATAGACATTATGTGTCAATCGTGTGGATATAACACGTCTCTCTTCCACTCGCGAGCCGGCCAGCATAATTACAGGCTCGTTCGCTCGCGAGCAAGCGCATTTCTCTTTCTCTCTCTCTCTCTCTCTCTCTCTCTCTCTATATATCCCGAATGGAATTTCTCGGAAATTTTATTTTTTATTGCCTCGCTGTGAAAATCTCATCCGCGCTACTTGAAAAAGCCATCATATAATTTTAGAAAGTATTGCAACGCCGACAACGTTGTTGTTGTCGTGGATCACACATCAATTTGTCGGCAGGGGATTAGACGTAAAACCTAATGTCCGCGTGAAAACCAGATAACTTTTTCCTTCTCCGTATGCAGTACTATGAGAAAAAAAGCTATCCCGATTCATCGCGCTAAATTGATCTCGCGCTGCAACTCATGATCCCTATCTCGATATACATGCATCGGGTGCATCCACCTCGGGGTGACCTTGAGAATGGCTGACAAAAATCCGGCAGCTCGTCGTCGCTTTTTGCCGTATCGAGCACATACACTACACCATGCAAATTGATTCGAGGCTGAGCCCTATTACAGAATCATTAAGGCGACGTCGTGCGTGAGCGCGCGAGATCGATGCAAAAAACTCGGGCGGGTATGTGACGATGTGTGACGAGTGACCTTGACGCACGAGGAAAACGCTAATTGCTCCGGGATAGAGGTGAAGTACCGAGAAATATATCGCTCAAGTGTCGCGAGCCTGTCATCGAGATTCCCGCAAAACTGTATACCGCACGTTATAGAACAGTTGATATAGAGGGTAAATCCGACTGAAACTGCCTCGGGGCAGTAAATAACTGCGGCGCATCGCGCGCTAACAGATCCATCAGGCAATCGGTCCGCGTTCGAAATAGACGTCGCTTGTCAAGTTGGGTTTAATCCTAGTTTCTCGCTCGCACGAATGCATTCGGTTTTCGCGGTTCTAGTATACTGTGTGTATGTGTACTGATGTATGTATAGGTATAAAGCCCATATACAGCCGATCGAAATCTCGGTCGCACATTTCGCATTGGCAGAACGTCGTCGCAGCTGTGACTTGCTAGTCGAGCTACTCTCTCTCTATGTGTGTGGCAGCAGCTCGAGAGCGGCGGCTACCTATTGGTTCCGATGCCTCGGGGACCGTTAATGCAGCCTCCTTCGCGCGACGCGAAACCTATGTACGTGTATTTTGCTCTTTCTTTATACTCTCGGCCTATTCGTCTTCTCGCTACAGTGCTATCCGTCATTCGCGCGATCGGTACTACTTTTTTTTTTTTTTTTTTTTTTT